>FR997853.1:1230986-1840229 GCA_905475405.1 Schrankia costaestrigalis | reverse complement strand
TGCTACTCTCCTTCCCTTCAACTATCTCACTTAAAAAATCACGTCAATTCGTCGCTCCGTTTTGCCGTGAAATAAAGACAAACAGACACATTTATAATATTAGTATGGATGGACGGAAACTATGCCTAGATATGCCCCACGCTGCCCTAATGCCCGATTTACACATCGACAAGTACAGTGGCGAGTTAAGTAGTATTTTATGATTAAGTTGATTTAAATAGATCTCCATCCTATTTTTTGGCAAGTTAAGTTGGCGAGACGCGAGAGAGGGGGCTACTTCGTACTTAACTCGCCAAAAAATAGGATGGAGATCTATTTATATCAACTTAATCTTAAAATACTACTTAACTCGCCACTGTACTTGTCGATGTGTAAATCGGGCATAACTCGTTGGTGTCGAGTTTACTTTAAGTTTTCCATCTTTACAAAAAATCATTCAACAGGTCATTCAATCAACCTTCAGAAAGATTCCCAGTTTTTATTAAAAAAAGTAAAAGTCAAATGTACTGAACCCAAATTAATTGAGACATATGAAATTAACTAGCTTTTGCCCGCGGCTTCGCTCGCGTTAAATTCGGGGTAGCATTGTTCCCCTTTTACTGGACAGAAAAAGAAAAAAAAGTAACCAAAGTATATTACTCTCCATCCCTTCAACTATCTTCTCTTAAAAAATCACGTCAATTCGTCGCTCCGTTTGGCCGTGAAAGCAAGACAAACAGACACACTTTCCCGACGATCTAATATTAGTATGAATTTTAAAAAAATATATTCGCACAGGGATCATGTCTTGTTTGGGGGACGACTTTACAAACATCTATAAAAATAGACACAAAGAACATCCAAACTTTGTAAATCTCACAAGAAATTGTCTTGCGCGGGATTAGAACTCGCTATCTCGTGCACGTGTGCCGCTACCGCGACCGATATGCTCGGAGGCAGTTTTGATGAAAAATTTATATAAAAAATAAGGTTTTTTTTCTAAACTGCCAGTATCAAGTCTTTTCTAATATTTAAAACTAGTTGAGCCGTGCCCACTTCGTTGGGCGGCGAAAAAAATACGTCCCTTTTTTAAACATATTTCATTACTGCTCCTTTCCTATTAGTCATAGCGTGATACTATATAGCCTATGACAATCCCCGATAAATGGACTATTCAAAACAGAAATAGTTTTTAAAATCGGTTCAGTATATGCAGAGATTACTCCCTACAACGTCACAAATACACAAACTTTACCTCTTTATAATATTAAGTATAGATTCCAATGTAAACTACCTAGTAACCTTTTTACATTATTTGCTAAGTAAAATACTAAGAAAAAGATACCTCCTTAGAAGGCCTCTTGGCGATAAAATCTTTTTATGTTATATTTTTAGTTTTTAAATAATAATTTGCTTAATTAGTTATATAAATCTTATTTAACGACACAACGTTGTCTGCTGTTGGTTTTTTGCTAACTAATTAACATAAAAACGAGTTGACATTAGCATATTTTTATTCGTTAATGGCTACATTTTATTTTAATAATTTTTGCCATAATTTTTGTAATGTCTTAGTTGATTTTAATCCTGATTTTGACCACGTGGTTTTAGGTCATTACGACAATTTAAAATCAAAGTCTTATTCTGATGTCTAAGCTATGTTTATGGAAAATTTCAGCCTAATCTGTAAAGTAATTTTTGCGTTTAACAATAACATTTATAGCCTTAATCTTACTCTGATCTATAAGCTATGAATCTACAAAATTTCAGCTAAATTTGTTCATTCGTTTTTGCGTAAAGCAGTGATAAAAATGTATTCATACTTTCGTACAAGGTTTCGCATTTAGTAGTAAGATGTAGGCAAAGGTTCTTAGAATGCCAACATCTTGAATCTTAATGTCATGTTTTGTAATTTGAATATTGTGTCCTTTACCTACGTATATATCTGTAGAATTACAATAAAATTACTTAAAAATGAATTTCATTGCCTCTTTAAATTAAAATACTTAAATAAAACTATAATTAAAATAAATTTTGTACAAATTATAAATATAAAAAAATCTACATAAAAAAAAAATACTGCCAAAGACAAATAAAAAAAACTTACCAGAATAAAATAAAAAAGCAAAAAGACACGTTATTAATAAAATATAATAAATAATAAAATATTAGTTGGACACGTCCGTTCACACTGAATCACAAAGTCAACTGAGCGATAGTTAAAGAGCGAGATATCGATATGTCCTCATAAGAATCGATTAAAAATCGTCTAGAAACTGGTTGTTACTTTAATTATGATGAGACGAGCGATCTGCCCCGGTTCTGCACGGGTTTTTCGCACAGAGATTCATTAGACAACAGAAACCACTAAATATACAAGTTTCTCTAGAAGGTATTTAAAAACCTTCCTCTTGAATCATTCTATTTGTTAAAAAAAGACAAGTTTTAAAGATTTAAGCATACATACATTCCCCGTGTGGTGAGTGGTGACGGAGTAAGAATACAATATGTCACCACCCCATCTCATCCCATGGGTGTCGTAAAAACCGACTAAGGGACTATCCGTCAATATTATCTTTACGAAATAAAAAGAAGGAAAACTTGAAATTAAACTCTATACCAATCCGTCTGGCCAGCGTGGTATTAGTAGGCCAAGTATTCTTCCGTCATGGGAGGAGGCCCGTCCCTGCAGTGGGACATTAATGGGCTGTCATGATGATGATGATAAACCTTCCTCTTGAATCATTCTATTATGTTAAAAAAGTAATAGTTTTAAAGATTTAAGCTACATTCTCCGTGTGGTGACGGAGTAAGAATACAATATGTCACCACCCCATCAGTAAGAATACAATATGTCACCTCATCCCATGGGTGTCGTAAAAACCGACTAAGGGACTATCCGTGAATATTATCATTACAAAATAAAAAGGAGGAAAACTTGAAATTAAACCCTATACCAATCCGTCTGGCCAGCCTAGTATTAGGTAGGCCAAGTATCCCTCCGTCTTGGGAGGCGGCCTGTCCCTGCAGTGGGACATTAATGGGCTGTTATTATGATGACATAGGGATGGACAGACAATGAGAGCGACTTTGTTTTATACTATGTAGTGGTGATGAGACCATAAACTGTTGGTGGATTTTAAAACAAAAAAAAAAATTGGCGCGGATTTTTAAGATCCGCCATTTTTTTCTGTTGGCGGGAATGTCAGGCAGGATTGGCTTTGGTAGTAACTTATTTTCAAATGGCCGTCAATGATCAGACAAGACAGCAACACTCAACAGAGTGGCAGTTGTCGACTGGCATGAGGCACTCAAAGCTCTTTATTGAAGGAGTAAATCCGGGCAGGTCCACAAAACTGTGGCACCTAAGCCGCAGACATATCCGACTAATAATCGGTATGTTTACAGGTCACCTTCCCGCCAACGACTTGTTGATGAAGATGGGACTATCAGGCACCAACCAGTGCAGAGCGTGCGGTGAGGAAGACGAAACAGTGGAACATCTGATGTGCAACTGCGAAGCCCTCACCAGACAAAGGATGAAGCTACTAGGAGTGGGATATCCTACCCCTAGTGACTTCGACAAGCTGCCGCTAGGCTTACTTATATCCTTCGCGAAGGTGATTGAGGAAGCTGTGGGGTGGTGAACGGGGGACCGGCACAAAAGATCCGATGGGGTCGAAGTGCAGCCGGGAGGGTCCCCGAAAAGGAGGAGAAGAAGATAAGAAGAACTTATTTTCAACCGACTTCAAAAAGGAGGAGGTTCTCAATTCGGTTGTATTTTATTTTTGTTTCTTTCTAAGACTTTATAGGATTGGAGTTTGAATTTACTGATTTAGGGATTTTAATATGTATTTTTGTATGATTTTGTGGGGGTTCTTCTTCTTCTTATCTTCCTCTCCTCCTTTTCGGGGACCCTCCCGGCTGCACTTCGACCCCATCGGATCTTTTGTGCCGGTCCCCCGTTCACCACCCCACAGCTTCCTCAATCACCTTCGCGAAGGAGATAAGTAAGCCTAGCGGCAGCTTGTCGAAGTCACTAGGGGTAGGATATCCCACTCCTAGTAGCTTCATCCTTTGTCTGGTGAGGGCTTCGCAGTTGCACATCAGATGTTCCACTGTTTCGTCTTCCTCACCGCACGCTCTGCACTGGTTGGTGCCTGATAGTCCCATCTTCATCAACAAGTCGTTGACGGGAAGGTGACCTGTAAACATACCGATTATTAGTCGGATATGTCTGCGGCTTAGGTGCCACAGTTTTGTGGACCTGCCCGGATTTACTCCTTCAATAAAGAGCTTTGAGTGCCTCATGCCAGTCGACAACTGCCACTCTGTTGAGTGTTGCTGTCTTGTCTGATCATTGACGGCCATTAGGAACGTACCTTTTGAAAGACCTACGCATGGTTCCGGTCCGCCGAAACACCTGCTCGAGCCTTCCCTTGCAAGTTCATCGGCTCTTTCGTTGCCGACATAACCTTCGTGTCCTGGGATCCATACCAGTCTCACCTTGTTCGTTTTGCCAAGCCTGTTTAGGGCCTGGATACCATTTTTGACTAGTTTGGAGGTGACCCTCGGTGCCGTTAGGGCTTTGAGTGCCGCCTGACTGTCGCTGAGAATATAGATAGTTTCGTTGTTCACTCCACTGTCTATGTTCTCCTGTGCGCATGCTGTAATCGCGTAGGTCTCAGCTTGGAAGACTGTCGCATACTTACCCATGCTTGTGCTACTACCGTAGTCTTTAGTATAAATACCTGCTCCGGTACCCGTGCTCGTCTTCGATCCGTCCGTGTACCATATCTTACCCTTACCCTCTGGTGGTTCGAGTCCTTCTGACCATTCAGATCTTTTGGGAATAAGGATCCTGAATCGTCTTTCGAAGATGTAACTTGCTGGCATCTGGTCGCCACACATGTTGATTGCATCTTCCACTTGCCTGGATAATGTTGGCTTTGCATGTCTCGTGCTAGTGCCTCTGTCGCACCATAGCCCAAGACCTTCTAGTCTGTAGAGTGCCCTTACTGCCTCAGACTGAACCATCAGGTGCAGTGGTGTTAAATTTAGTAGGACCTCCATTGCAACGGTTGGGGTGGTCCGAAACGCACCCGTCATTGCAACGCAGGTCAACCTTTGAAGTTTTAGTAGGCCCTCCCTGCATGTGCCAAGGTTCGTCCTCGGCCACCATGCCAGACTTCCGTACAGCACTATAGGTCTGACCATCATCGTGTACACCCACAGCATGATTTTGGGTTTTAACCCCCATGTCTTACCATATGCAGATCTACACATGCCAAACACTCTGTGTGCCTTTGCTGTTGCCGACTCTACGTGCTCCTTCCAGGTTAGTTTATTGTCTAGGATGAGTCCAAGATACTTTACCTGCTCTGAGATCATTAGATCCTGATTGAAGAGACTCAGATTTATTGAGTTGTTGATGTTTCTCTTCCTTGTAAACGGTACTACCACCGTCTTGCTCGGGTTGATCGAGAGTTGTTGCCTACCGCACCATCGCTCTACCCGCCCCAGCATCTCTCTCATGATCTCCGTTATTGTTTTCGGGAATATCCCGTTAATCAGAATAACCAGATCATCAGCATATCCTACGGTCCTGACTGGTCCGCTGTTGAGTTCCTCCAGGAGAGAGTCCACCACCATGTTCCATAGTAGCGGTGATAGTACCCCCCCCTGTGGGCATCCCTTGGTGGCAGTGATGGTTAGCTGTTCTCCTAGTAGAGTTGTTGTCATCGTTCTGCCGTTCAGCATGTTCCCTATCCATTCACAAATGGTCGGGTCAATGCCATGTCTTGAGGACGCTTCCTTAATCGCAACGTATGATGTTCGATCGAAGGCGCCCTCTATGTCTAGAAATGCTGCTAGACATATTTCTTTGCATTCAATTGCCTTTTCCGCTCTGTCTACTACCAGATGAATCGCCGTTTCTGTAGATTTTCCAGGTTGGTAAGCACATTGCATTCTGTGAAGTGGAAACCTGCGTAGCGGTCCATCGCGGATGTGTCTGTCGATCATTTTTTCCAAAGTTTTTAGAAAGAAGGATGTCAGACTAATGGGCCTATATGATTTGGCCTCGGAGTAACTTTCCTTTCCAGGTTTTGGTAAGTAGATTACTCTTATTTTTTTTTTTTTTTTTTTTTTTTTTTTTTTTTTTTTTTTTTTTTTTTCCTCCAGTCACGTGGTACGTGTCTGAACGCTAGGCACGCTCTATATAGTCTGCACAGATGTGGTACTAATACATGCGCCCCTTTTTGTAGTAGGATGGGGTAGATCTCGTCTGGTCCTGGTGACTTGTATGGCTGGAATGTTGATATTGCCCATCTCAGCTTGTTCTGGTCTACTACTTTATTTGCACTATTCCAGTTTCGTCTGTCCGTTCGGGTTTCCTGTTCGGCCTGACTTACTGTGTGAATTTGTGCTTCGTGCTCGATTGTGTTTGAGCCTGGGAAATGTACTTTGCACATTTCTTTTAAAGTTTCTAGGCCTGTCTCAGTCATTTTCCCACTTCCGTCCCTTACCGTTGTTAGTGGGTGTGACTTCGTCGATGCCATAGCCTTTATTAATCTCATTCCCTGTGGTAGAGATTCTATCTGATCGCAGTGTTTCTTCCACGATCTTCTTTTCGCTTTCCTGACAGCTTTGCTGTAGGTTGTTAGCTGTTTGGCATAGTCGTCGAATCTGTTTGACGTCTTTGCTTTATTGAACATCGCTCTGGTTTCTCTTCTGAGTTTGTCTAACTCCGGAGTCCACCATGGTGTTCTTTTTGTCACTGCTTGTTTTTCTGGACAGTTATTTGTCCAGGATTTTTTGACAGCGCTTGTTACTTTGTCAGCCTCAAATTCAATGTCTATGATCGAATTCAGGCTGCTTCTCGGATCTCCTAGTTCTAATTTGAGGTCCCTGTTGTACGAATCCCAATCCGTGTGTCTTGGGTTTCTTTTGTGTACAGTTTCGATGCTGATATCATCACTGTACCTGAAGCATACGTACCTGTGATCCGACAGTGTGATTTCGTCGGATACATGCCACTCACTTATGCTTTTGCTGGCATTGTTGCAAGCCAGCGTTATGTCAATCACTTCCCCTCGTCTCGAGTTAACGAAGGTTGGGTCATTGCCTTGGTTTAACAATTGTAAAGAGGAACTTACCGTAAAATCCAGTACTTTGTCACCTCTCCTGTTGACATCTGAGCTCCCCCAGATGACATGGTGTGCGTTTGCATCGCAGCCTATTATGAGCTCGTTGTTGTGGCTGCTTTGTGCCGCTAGACTCCTGAGTTCTTCGGTGATGGGGTCTGCGGCCTCGTAGGGCAGGTAGGCCGCTGAGATGGTGAGGGCCTTCCCTGCCCTACCTTTCAGGATCTTTACGGTGGTGAGATCCCTTGAACAGAAAACATTTTGAGGTATTGCCCTAATGCCATCCCTTACATAGATGCATGTTCTCACGTTCGTTGTGGAAGGGGTGTGGTATATCACCCCACCTGTTCCATTTAGTCCCTTTACAGAACCTCCGTAACAGTACGGTTCCTGTATAAGAGCTATGTCGAACTTGTCGCTTTTTAGCTGCTTGGCCAGAAGGGCTGTTGCCGCCTTGTTATGTTGGAGGTTAATTTGTACAAACCTTAAACCTATGGTGTTAGTGGTTTCCTGTTTTCGGGGTGCTGACCATATTGCGATCAGTCCCCTTCTCCTCTTCGAACACCACGGTCTCCTCTTCCTCCAACATCGGCGACAGCTGGTCCTCCAGACACAGATCTGCCAAGTCGGCTAGATCCCCGGGCTCGATCGACAGTGTTCCCGTCGATCCCGCCCCGGTCTCCAGCCCCCCCGTCACGACCGTTGCCTGGTCTGCAGCAGCCGCCTTGCTGACAGGATCTCTCCTGTCCTTTTCTGAAGGGGCATCGGGCGCCATTGCTGGCTTTCCCTTTGCCTCCGCTTTGGACGCAGCATCCTCTAATAACTTAAAGGTGCTGCAGTCCCCCCCTGAGTGTAGGGTGTAACCCGACTCCCTGATATGCGCCGCGGATACCTGGTCCATATATATTATGCGCCTGGTGCCCACGGCACACACCTTGGAGTCCACAACCTTCCACTCTTCCGTGTGCAGCTCCGGGTTGAAGCGCTGCATCAGGCCGAGGAGCAGCTTGATGTCCTGGACTCCCGTTATCTTCGTCTTCCAGGCCATCTTCACAGGTTTCGGCAGCTCGCTTGCCCTCAGCACCTTGATGGGTATGTTGTCAATTCGCTGCCCCTCCACCGTCGACCTTACCCATTCGGCGGAAGCTTTGTCTGCACAGGTAATGTGCAAAGCGCCACCCACAATGTTGCCCATCGTGAATTTGGGCAACGGATCTGGTGCCGTGAAAAGGCTGGTTAGGAGCAGCCTTTCCGCCAGCCCCGCATGCTTCTGTTGAAGCCTTGCAGCCGGAAACCTTTCTGGAACCAGGGCCAGACGCTCGCCCGACAGCGCCTCCGCGAACGAGACCTTGGTTCGTTTGCAGTCTCCGCCCGCCACTGTAGACTCGCCGCTGATTTCCAGCTGCCTCTTCTGCGGTTCCCTCCGATCACCGATTTGAACCGCCTTCCAGGCTCGCTTCCTGGACTCGTACCTTCTCTTGTTCCTTCCAGACCCAGCCCGGGGCGCGGGGTTTGGCCCGCTGCCTCCATCTCGCGACGTTGACGGCCTGGCCTCGTCCCATCTACCCGTGCCCTGTCCGGAAGTCCCAGTCGAAGGTGCCCTATTCTGCGCTCTATATCCCCCCCAGTGGCGTCCCCCCTCGCTGCGGGCTCCACCCCTAGTGAAAGAGGAGGTGCCCTCCCATCGCCTACCCGTTTGGTCCCCCCCCCAATATCGTTCCCCCCTCGCTGCTGGCTCCAACTCCTTTGACAGAGGAGGTGCCCTCGCAGTGCCTACTCGTGTTTCCCCCCTGTAGCGCCCTTCCCTCGCTGCAGGCGCCAACTCCTTTGACGGAGGAGGTGCCCTCGCAGTGCCTACTGGTGCTTCCCCCCTGTAGCGCCCTTCCCTCGCTGCGGGCTCCAACTCTTTCGCAAGAGGAGGTGCCCTCCCAGCGCCCGTTGATTGCGCTCTCCCCATGTCGCGCCCTTCTCCCGCTGCAGGCGCCAACTCCTTTGACAGAGGAGGTGCCTTTACAGCGCATGTTGGCTGTGTCGAGTTTCCTCGGCCACTGCCCTTTTTGGCCTCGTCCCTTGCGGGTTCAGCCTTGTTTCTCGGTTTTGAGTCTGCCATCACACCGATTCTGTAGATTTTCATCCAGCTGGCTCTCCACCCTCCATGGAGCCCTCAACCCGGGGATGCACTAAGTGCACCAGAGTTACCATCTGGACATAGGTCTCCTGCACGCGTTGTCCACGAGTCCGCACGTTGCCGGTAGCGTCGTCCCAACCGATGAGTCTTCGAGACCGTGCCCCGCCGACTGCAAACCCCCTCGTGCTGGCGACCTAACCCGCGGCCATCTGACTGGACGCGACAGCCGATTGATCGCGGTCCGGCTAGACCGCGACCTCCCGTGTGGGAGAATCCTGAGCCAAAGCGGCGTGTTGCAGAGCGCTGCTCCACTCAACCTACCAGGATCTCATTTTCCCCCCGTGTACGGGTCCCCGCGCACGGCACAAACACGCGGGTGGCATTCTACCGCCGCCCATCCTTATGTGCGGATGAGAGGCCCGCTGGCGACATGCCACGTCATCGCAGCAGCTGAAATGAGCAGGAAATAGGGATGGGATGGGTTTGGATATTACTATTTGGAACGACTGGTACTTCGGTCGTACCTGCTTTATCGGAAGCATGTACTTAACAGGGGGCACCGCGGGAAGGATACTACCTAGTCTTGCCCGGGGGATCATGGTAATTGTATACTATCCCCCGAGCCTTGCCTTGATTGATTACCGGACAGGTAGCCAACCTGGGCTCCAGCCTTGTTGAGCTAGCGACCGGTCGCAAAATTGCGCTCATCAAGCCCGAAACCCACCCCATTGTGGGGGTTGATGATGAGTTGTAGGAATTTGTTTGTTAAGTTGAACTTGTTTTATAAGAGAGATATTTTAATTATCTATATTGAGCAGGGGAAAACGCAAGGTAAAGTTTGTGGGCTATTTGGTAAAGTTCGTTAGTAACCGATATACGAGGAAGGCACAGGACAAAGGAACTTGGATACGTTTGAAGGATGCCTAACTATGTCCAGGAATCAAGGTAGACATCTTTTGGCTGAGATTATAATGATGGAACAGTGGTACACAGATTCCATCGACAAGTGAATACCTTTTTTTGTATGAACCGCCCTGTTTAATTTTATTTTAGCGCTTTCTATGTAGGTATTTATAAAAAATGTTTATCAGTTATCACAGTTCAAACTTTGTTTAGTTTGTGACTAGATGGCGTTGTGGGCTTGAATAAGGAATATTAAATTAGGTACTTTATTTTTTTATTAGCTTTTCATAATGATTTTATGCAGATTTTTAAGCATTCAAAATAATGTAGGAACGGAGTAAGAATACAATATGTCACCACCCCGTCTCATCTCATGGGTTTCGTAAAAACCGACTAAGGGACTAACCGTAAATATTATCTTTACGAAGAAAAAAAAAAAGGAAAACTTGAAATTAAACCCTATACCAATCCGTCTGGCCAGCGTGGTATTAGTAAGCCAAGTATCCCTCCGTCACAGGAGGAGGCCCGTCCCTGCAGTGGGACATGAATGGGCTGTTATGATGAATATAATATAGAGCAATTATGACCAGACACTAATCGGTTACCCATCTATTGACCTCGCCGGTGTTGCTTAACTAATTATAGTTTATCGATTTGTGGTTGTAAATGTGTGTAATGCCCGATTTGCACATCGACAAGTACAGTAGCGAGTTAAGTAGTAAGTTGTTGATTAAGTTGATTTTAATAGATCTCCATCCTACTTTTTGGCGAGTTAAGTACGAAGTAGCCCCCTTTCTCGCGTCTCGCCAACTTAACTCGCCAAAAAACTATCGTTACTGTACTTGTCCATGTGTAAATCGGGCTTTAGTCAATTGAATAAGGACAATTAATCTCCATCTTACACCGTGTGCTTAAGATACCTACGATTTAATAATTGCTACGATTGAATTTATGGGCCTCACTGAAAATCAGCGTTATAAGCGACTGAGCTGGTGTTGGTGTTTGGTGTGCCGCAGCATTATGCTGAGAGGGGTCCGATTCCTGCACAGATGTGGCTTTCTCATGATTTTCGTTTTATATTCTCTATTTATACTGGTAAAACTGAGCCTTGACGATGCCATCATTGAGTTCGTCAGGGGGCGGATACCCCCTTAATAGCGCTACTTATATTTCTACAAATTAAACTAAAGCCTTATAAGAGATATATTATATTTTTAATTAAAATTCAGTTATTTTCTACTGCTGGTAACTTCAAATTATATAACAAGGCTCGAGTTTTAAAACTGACATCACAAACCGGTTCGGTTTTTTTTTAATAAAAAAAAATGGCGCCGGCGCCTGTCAAAGAGTTTTTATGGTAAATTAAACCGATACCTAATAATCATCTTTGGTTATTAC
This sequence comes from Schrankia costaestrigalis, assembly GCA_905475405.1. Classification (NCBI taxonomy): domain Eukaryota; kingdom Metazoa; phylum Arthropoda; class Insecta; order Lepidoptera; family Erebidae; genus Schrankia; species Schrankia costaestrigalis. Next base: position 1,828,676 of record FR997853.1, on the reverse strand, counting down.
TCTATGGAATGAAAAGTAAGTTCTTATTTAGTTATATACGAGTATAAGAATCTCTGTGTGGTGACGGAGTAAGAATGCAGTGTGTCACCACCCCATCTCATCCCATGGATGTCGTAAATACGATTAAGGGACTATCCGTGAATATCATCTTTACGACATAAAAAGAAGTAAACTTGAAATTAAACCCTATACCAATCCGTCTGGCCTGGCGTGGTATTAGTAGGCCACATATCCCTCCTTCATGGAAGGAGGCCCTTCCTTGCAGTGGGACATTAATGGGCTGTTATGATGATATAAAGAGAATTTTGCTACTTTTTTGGTTAAAAAATATTGCAGTAAGTAGCTGCTGGCGTGCACGAGGTTTGATTCCCACGCAGGTAAGTGGTTGTATGTCCCTGCAGTGGGACATTATATGCTGTTATAATGATTACTCCTATTTCTAAACGTAGTGCGTCTTTACAAACATTTTAATAACTCAACTAACTATGCCTATTCATTTATTCTACTTTTTGTTTAATTTAACTTTGCTATTGTATGTACATTTAAAAATCTTTTGCAAAATTAACATTTCATTTTATTTTGTTACTTTAACTTGTAAAATTTTGCATGAAAGGTAAAATATAGCAGTACTCTATGTTTATTTTTAATATCTATATGTAATGTATTTTATACCTATATTTGCAAAATAAATAATATTCTTTTCTATTCCTATAAAAGATATCAACGCGTATATTATTATAGTTATTTTAAAAGTAATCCATAATCTTTATGTTCTTTTTTGTGTACAGCGATTTACGGAGAATTGATGTTCAGTGTTTACGTATTAAACACTAGCTGGTTTCACCCGCGTGTTATAGGTAGCTTAAATGTTATTCTACACCCTAAGCTACCTATATTCCAAACATCGAATATTCCAAATGCGTTCAGTAGCTTTTGCGTGAAAGATTAACAAACATCCATCCTCAATTATTAAATTTAATCACTGTTTAGCGAGATTTTTATTAGTAAAACCAACCTTATACGAAACAAATCGTAAGAATTTAAGCTAATCAATTGATTAAAATTTAAGAAGCGTTTATGAGTAAGGGCGTTAGTTTGTTACCCCCTTACTCATAAACGCTTATTAAATTTAATCATTGCTTAGCGAGATTTTTATTACGAAAACCAACCTTATACCAAACAATGTAAGAGTCTATGCTAATTAATCAATTGACTAAAATTTAAAAGGCGTTTATGAGTAAGGGGTAAATGTTTTGTCGATGTGACTAGAGTACATGCGATAGAACATGCTAAATACTTGTCGATGTGATAATCGGGCTTTAGAGACGCGGCAAAGCTGTAGCGACTTCGCAAATTAATTAATTAACATAAATAAGACCCTGTTTAGTTAGATAATTAAATTACAACAAGTTCTTCCTCTCACTTCGAGTTAATAAAATCAGCTGTTAGTCGTCCGCCATGTTAGATATATTATGTATGTTGGTTTTTTTTTTCAAAGAAACGGCAAAGGAATGCAAGGTTATGCCATTCAGCCAGTCACGGATTCTTTTAATAATAATATGTATTTATAGAAGATACGTTTATCTATGGGTTTGTCTGTATGTTTGTTTAAATATTTTTACGTGGTTGTATTTTGTACTATTGGTAGTCAAGTATAAATACCTAGGTAGGTACTTTTTCTTTCTAAAAACTGTTAAAAATCTAAAAGGGTAATAGTCAAGTATAAATACTTTTGTACTTTTACTCTCTAAAAACTTTAAAAATCATAGAAAACACGAGATTAGTGTTTACCTTTAAAAATGTGTAACTTTTTTTAGTCTATAACTTCTACATCTATACTATCTACTACTAAGTGAGCACGGGTCAGCTAGTATTAGATAGATAACTGTCAGTATCTGTAACTGACACTAATCTAATTTACCACTATCGCTAGAAAAGAATTTACTAAGAATACAGTAAGTATGTAAGATATGTAAGTAACATAGTGTTACCTAAATAATATTTCGTTGAACTTTTCCATACGGTCCTGCGCCTTCCGCATCCAGTCCGACCCAGAGACCTTTTTGAGGTCGTCGGTCCACCTAGCTGGGAGGCGTCGTACACGCATAGTAGATCGTTAGGGTCATTAGTAACACTAACTATAGTAAATGCTCACTAACTAGGCCGACCTGAAGTTGTTGCCGATGCATGGCAGCGCAGATGTCAGTACATAAACTATCTTACAGGGTACAAGTTGTTCCTATAAAATTTATTCCACAAGCTTGTACATAATAATCATCATACCAGCCCATTAATGTCCCACTGCAGGGTCGGGCCTCCTCCCGTGACGGAGAGATACTTGGCCTATTAATACCACGCTGGCCAGACGAATTGGTATAGGGTTTAATTTCAAGTTTTCCTTCGTAAATATAACATTCACGGATAGTCCTATAGTTGGTTTTTACGACACCCATGGGATGAGATGGTGACATATATTGAATTCTTACTCCGTCACCACACGGAGTACATTATAATAAAAGCTATATAAACTAAAGTGGCAGTACATAACTAGTTTATCTAAAGCTAAAAACTTCACCTAGGATCAAAAGGTCACTTGTTTGATGTCTAGGTCGTTAGATGTGGGTCTGAATACCTGTAATATAAGTCATAAGTCATTTATTCGTTACAAAATAATTGTAGGTATGTCCCACAGCAGGGATCATTGACAAAAGTGTACTTAGTATAATTTCGCAGGTTCAAACCCCGCGCATTAGTTATCGGTTTTCCGTGTGGTGACGGAATAAGTAAGAATACAATATGTCACCCCATCCCATGAGTGTCGACTGAGCGACTATCCGAGAGTATTTTCTTTACGAAATAAAAAAGAGGAAAACTCGAAATTTAACTCTATACCAATCCGTCTGGCCAGCATGGTATTAGTAGACCAAGTATCCCTCTGTCACGGGAGGAGGCCCGTCCATGTAGTGGGACATTAATGGGCTGTTATGATGATAATGATCCCTGCTGTGGGACATACCTATGAGTATTATAATGTGAAGTTATTATTTCTAAAAAGGTATAGTTTGTAATCGTGTCTCGTTTTAAATTCAACATTATGCCGGATGTGCTCAAATACCGGTGAGTCCACTTGGGTTTAGAGATCCATGGGTAATGGTAAAAACCCATAGCTTAGATCTTTGGATTTTAACAAAAATCTTTAAGTATGTCGGAGGAACTAAAGAGAGGGATTGATTGTTGTTAGCAAATTAATTGTCACAATAATATTTGTTTCCTCTTAAAATTCATTATTTAATTTAATCAATCAATCAATAATTTTATTGCGAATATGGGTTACAGAGATATAATTAAAATTACATAAGTTTCACCATAGACTGCTTGTTAAGCATGCAACAATTAAAATACATCAAATAATTTAACATAATTACTAAAATACATTGATTTGTTAAATTAATTTACTATTTAAAAAGCTTATTAAATTTATCTAATTACGTTACGAATATTGTAATTCACATAACGACCAATCAGAGCAGAGCATTAGATTCGAGCGGGGTAGAGGCGCCATCTTGTTTTACTATGAAGCGGGAAACGGTTTTTCTTGTGATTGGGAAAATGGGAACCGATCGAGTTAGATCGTGGTAGACTTGGAGAGTAAAGTAGGATCAGTGCCTTGAACCCGCTGCTCAGTCTTAACTATTGATTTCTTTTGAACATTAACGATTGTGAAGTTATGGTTTGCTATTTAAATTCAAATAAAATAGTGTAAATCAGTGTTCGTTGTTTTGTGCTCACATTACAAACTAATAGTTAAGTAACAATAATACTTAGTGTTAACCCAGTCATAACGTTTTGTAGTTTAAAACTAAACTAAAGTTGTAATTTGGGTGCGTTGGGTGTATGAGAAATACATTCAGGTACACGTATATGCCCACACCGTCTCCGTGTGGTGACGGAGTAAGAATACAATATGTCACCACCCCATCTCATCCCATGGGTGTCGTAAAAACCGACTAAGGGACTATCCGTCAAAATTATCTTTACGAAATAAAAAGAAGGAAAACTTGAACGAAACACTCGGGCAAAACGGGTATTGGTATAGGGTTTAATTTCAAGTTTTCCTTCTTTTTACTTCGTAAAGATATTATTCACGGATAGTCCCTTAGTCGGTTTTTACGACACCCGGTGAGATGGGGTGGTGACATATTGTATTCTTACTTCGTCACCACACGTGTGCGAATAACTTTAAAATATTTTCAAGATTACGGAACCACTAACGTCAAAATTATATTAGCGTTTGTCAACTTTTTTTTTGCGTAGAATAAGGTTCAAGCATTTTAATGGGCCGACTATGTTCGTTTAAAATAAAACTACTACATTAAGAAGTTTGGGTTGATTTATTCTATATTTATGGCGAATTTTGTACTCTAAGATAACACGTGGTTTCTTTCCCATGGTGGTATTACATTGCTTTAGTTTTGAAAATTTATATTTACAAAGAGAACTTCTGTACTAGGGATCAAACCATGTGTTGCGGGGACTTTTCTAAACAACAGATATTTCATTAGAGCTCAAAAAAATAATTTGTAGATTAAACATACTTATAGTTATCTTGACGACGACCTCTGTGGCGTAATGGTTATATACCATGACTGCTGCTACGCAGAGGTCTCGGGTTCGGTTCCCACTCAATGCTAATCTGTGTTTTTTAGGTATAAGATGTATGTATTTACAAAAAAAAAGTATTTAATTATTCTTATCCGTTGTTTAGTACCTATAATACCTATACAGCACCCACTCCAATGATGATTGGAGGCTGTACTTTCGAAATTGTTGACGAGTATATTAAGACAATACCTGGGACATAACCTGGGACAGTCAGTTCAGCTGTGTAACCAACGTATCATCATCATCATCATATCAGCCAATCGACATTCACTGCGTATCAATATCAACCAACGTATACCTATACAGAATACATTTTTCTAAAAATATTTTATACTAGCTGACCCGTGCCCACTTCGTTAGGCGACGAAAAAAACGCGACACTTTTTAAAACATAATTCATTACTGCTCCACTCCTATTAGTCATAGCGTAATACTACATATATCTGTACAGTCTATACACTCCCCTATAAATGGACTATTCAACACAGAAAGAATTTATAAAATCAGTTCATAAGATCCAGAAAGTACCTCCTACAACGTCACAAACTGACAAACTTTACCTCTTTATAATATGTATTAGTATAGAGTATAGATTAACCGCAGGGAGGGGAGACCCCTTACATAGAGGACCGACGATTTGTTGAAGTTTGCGCGCAAGCAAAGGATGAGGGAGGTAGAGGACAGAGGAAGGTGGAGACGTTTGAATGAGGCCTATGTCCAGTAGTGGTCATCTTATCAATTGGCTGATATTATACAAAATGTACTCCGTGTAGTGACGGGGTAAAAATACAATATGTCACCACCCCATCTCATCCCATGGCTGTCGTAGAAACCGACTAAGGGACTATCCGTGAATATTATCTTTTCGAAATAAAAAGAAGTAAAACTTAAAACTAAACCCTATACCAATCCGTCTGGACAGCGTGGTATTAGTAGGCTAAGTATCCCTCCGTCACGGGAGTAGGCCCGTCCCTGCAGTGGGACATGAATGGACTGTTATGATGATGATATCCTAAATTCATATAAGTTTTACAAGAATCAAATAATGTTAGAACTATGTCGAAATATCTCTATGAATATGTGTGACGTCATAGTTACCTGAACGTGATCTTGTAATGTCAAATGACATTGAGCTACGAACATCACTGTGCTCAGAATATATTAAAAGTTTTCTAGCTCGACGTGATTTTACTTTAAAAATAGAATCCACCATAACAGCCCATTAATGTCCCACTGCAGGGACGGGCCTCCTCCCGTGACGGAGGGACACTTGGCCTACTAATACCACGCTGGCCAGACGGATTGGTATAGGGTCTAATTTCAAGTTTTCCTTCTTTTTATTAAACATTGATTTAACGGACATAAATAACATCCAGACTCAGGACAATAATTATGTGGACCACACAAGGAAAAGTCCCGAGTATGGGATGAACCCGCGATCTCGTGCACGGCATTCAGTTTTGCAACCATCGCGCCACCCTGGCACAGTACAAGCAGTAGTCTATCTCGGCCGAATATTTATTATAAATGCCTATGGCTGCGCGGTACGTAAACATGCGATAGGGCTGTCCACCTCCGACTTTTTAATTACATTTACCTACTTTCCCGCTCGTTACTGCGGCACAGTCGCGACTGTTCACTCCGCAAAGCCACCTCTATCGTGAGCGTGTAGGTATAACTCGCGTTTCGTCCTTTTCTATGAAGTCGAAATAATGTATATATTTTTACTATGATCTAGGCGAGGTAAGCAATTGAAAGAATAATAAATATACCGCATTTAAAAAACTATTATTCACCTACATCCTATATACCTATTTCTACTTAATCTTGGGTCATTCGTTATTTTGGTACAAATTCAAGTTTTTGATCGGCCATTTTGATTTGATTACGTAACTATGTTGAATCACCTTTTTCATAACATGTACAGTCAGACCCAAAAGTCGCTGAACACATTTTAAATTCCAAAAGTGCTGAACACTAAATATGTCTAAAGTCAGTGTCGCAAGAGTACAGAATAAACTTTACATACAAAACGACCATAACACGCTGAACACGGTTATTCCAAAAATAGCTGAGCCCTAGTATTTTTAAAAGTAATTGACGCTAGTTATTACAAAAGTAGCTAAACACTAGTATTCCAAAAGTAGCTGTACACACGCGTCAATTCGTATTAAAACCTACTTTTGGGTATTATACTACAACCATCTTTTGGGGCTGACTGTACCTACCTATTTTGTATTCTATGATCGTAGTTTGTATAATGTTCTAGCAGGCAGATCTCTTTAGTAATGGTCTAGGTCGGTGGTATATAGCTGTGCCCGTTTGATGTAGGTACTTCATAACAGCCCATTAATGTCCCACTGCAGGGACGGGCCTCCTCCTGTGACGGAGGGATACTTGGCCTACTAATACCACGCTCAGACGGATTGGTATAGGGTTTAATTTTTAGTTTTCCTTCTTTTCATTTCGTAAAGATAATATTCACGGATAGTCTCTTAGTCGGTTTTTAGGACACCCATGGGATGAGATGGGGTGGTGACATATTGTATTCTTACTCCGTCACCACACGGAGATTTCTATGATCGTAGTTTGTACAATGTTCTAGCAGGTAGATCTCTTTAGTAAGTGGTCTAGATCGGTGATATTGCTGTGCCTGTTTAATAAATATATTCCTTACATATTCATCACACTTTAACATAACGCCATCTAGTCCCAAACTAAGCAGAGCTTGTACTATGGGTACTAGACAACGAATAAACATACTTAATTACTTTTTTTTGTTGTAAATACATACATACCTAATTATACTTATTATACATGGTCACATTATCTAGAGAGCTCGCTGGAATGCGAACTTTCGTCCCGTTCTCCTTTCAACCCCCGCGCTCGCCACGGGCGCATCAGTGATTCGTCCGACGCGTCGTGACATCATCGACGCCAGGTCTCGAGATAATGTGACTACATACAAACACTCAGACCAATGCAAACAATCATGTTCATGAACACAAAGATCACCCAGACTCAGAATAATAATTTGTTAATCAAACCCACAACCTCGTGCACAGCCGCTGCGCTACCGTCGCGCCATCCACCGAGGTCTTCAAAATGGGAACGTGTGTCTGTTTGTCTTTCTTTCACGGCAAAACGGAGCGACGAAATGACGTGATTTTTTAAGTGATAACATGGCTACTTTTTTTTTCTTTCTTCTGTGTCGAGGAAAGGGGAACAGTGCTACGCCGAATTGAACGCGACCGAACCCGCGGGCAAAAAAGAGTGTTAGTAAGTGCAAGCGAGATAGATATAGAGAAATGATATGGGCTTAAGACTCAGATGATAACGCGAAATCTATTGCAAGCAGATTGTCGTGGTATTTCTCATGACATTATATTCCTGTTAAATGTTTATATGCTGTGGGATGTAAGTAAAATATTACTTGGAGTGAATAACGCAATGTCGCTATTCTGGACATAATCATAACAGCCCACTGCTAATGTCCCGCTGCAAGGCCGGGCCTCCTCCCGTGACGGAGGGATACCTACTTGGCTTACTAACACCACGCTGGCCAGACGGATTGGTATATGGTTTAATTTCAAGTTTTCCATCTTTTTATTTCGTAAGGATAATATTCACGGATAGTCCCTTAGTCGGTTTTTACGACACCCATGGGATGAGATGGGGTGGTGAGTGACATATTGTATTCTTACTCCGTCACCACACGGATATATTCTGGACATATTTATGTCAAATCTTTGCACTAGAAAGAATACCTACCTAATAGAAACACAAGGACATTGTACGAAAGCTAAGCTGCCAGAATACTAACCTTTCAAGCATTTGGTCTTTCTGAACTTCTGTATCAGGATGACCTTTTGATACTGTGAAAGAGCATCTTTATGGCAATTGGCAACGACATTAGACAGAGTAAATACTTAGTCTTTTATTTATTTTTTTGTTGAAAAGACAACTACCCACTAGGGATCATGCCCTGTGTCGCGGGGACCTTTTACAAACATCAATTAACGGACACAATGAACACCCAGACCAGGACAATAATTTGTAGATCTCACAAATTATTGTCCTGCGTGGGGATCGAACCCACAACCTCTTGCACGGCAGCCGCTTGCGCTACCGTCGCGCCACCGAGGTCGTCTTCTTTGCTGGTATTCGCGTAGAATTTTTTACCTCTTCTCCAGTCCAAAAGTTGCCTGTGTTCCAGGTGGAATAAAAGAAAACGTTCAAGTTCTGTTCTAAGAAACTATTGATTGATTTTACTGGTTCTATAAATAATCTTCTAGATAAATTTAACAGAATTTTTGTAATAAATAGATCTAGGTATTATTTTTATTAACTCAAGTTTTTAAAAAGAGCCATCTATCACACAAACATTGAACTAACAAATGATTGCAAAAACATGAACGTTGCCTACAAAATTAAAACATTAGATGTCGCTAGCTATACACAAATGGAGTGCGCATGTCAAAATTTTATGTCATTCCCATTCGCATTCACACATCATTTTATTTAGTGATATCGTAAAAACGAGTTGAATTTGTGAAAATACAAGGACGTAGCGTCTCTGGGCATGAGTGCCTCATATAAACGGACAATTGTGCGTAAAAAATAGTTTGGATAATGTATTAGTGGACTGAAAAACGATAGTGTTACAGTGGCAAAGACTGAACTGAAGGAAATCTCTGGGATTTTCTCAGTTTCCCTCTCCCGTATCTTTGTAGAGTGGACTGGAGGAGACCCTATGTTTTGTTTAACATTCCGAACATAATGTGACTGAGTTCTTCTCGTGTTAACTTCAGATAATTTATTATCTATTTTTGACTACGTTTTTGAGCTATATTTATCAGAGGATAATCCATTTTAATGAATTACATGCACCTGAAGACAGATAAATTGCGTAAGTTGATCTTTATATTTAAATTTTAAACGTAAATCTTTTAGCAATAGGATTAAAAGTTATATTTAAATACTAGACAAGAAATTAGTATTTAATCATTTTGTACCTGGTACATAAATATAAATACTAGAATGGTATCTATCACAAAGGTGTTTGTTATATTTATTTTTAAATTAAATTTTGCTTATAATTCTATATAGAGTATAAGATCATTTAAATATTATTACTAAGTTTAGCTTTATGGTTTTTTTACAAAACATGGATATTCATTTTAAATAATTTGCTTTAAAATTTTGACAATAGATATTCTAAAATCTAGTTGGTCAACATACAAATTTAGATAATAAATATATTATCTTAGTTTTGTATTAATATTAATTTATATTTTATCATACCAGCCTATGAGAGTCCCTTTGGCTCATGGTGTGTTGTAGTGGGTTGATATGACATAGTGTTTGGTGTCTGTTTTTTTTGCTATAGATATTGACTATCATCTCTTTGCCACAATTTACAACCATATTTTATTGGAAAGAGGTATTTTCAGTATGAAGTTACATTGTTCACAGAAAGTGTAATTTTTAATATTATGAGCATTTTGAATATTTATTTATTTACACACAATCGTTCATATAACTAATTTTAATTTTTAAGTGCTTGTGGTTGTCGACGATGTTGATGGACCGACAAACTAGTTAGAATGGGGGGAAGCCGATGTATGAGGGAGTTACCAGACCACACAATGTGGCAATATTTGGAAGGAGGCCTATGTCCAGCAGTAGACGTCTATTGGCTGATATGCTGATGATGATGATAAAGTGCTTGAGGCTGAAATCAAACCATTATCTTCTTACTATGAGTGGCTCCAGATGGTATTTATTTACTACTAGCTGACCCGTGCCCACTTTGTTAGGCGGCGAAAAGAACGCGTCTCTTTTTTAAACATATTTCATTATTGCTCCACTTCTATTAGTCATAGTGAGATACTATATACCCTCTGACACTTCCTGGTAAATGGACTATTCAACACAGAAATATTTTTTAAAATCGGTTCATTAGATCCAGAGATTACCCTACAACGTCACAAACACACAAACAAACAAACACACAAACTTTATCTGTTTATAATATTATGTAGTAGGTATAGATATCATTATATTTGTTTATCCGTTTTTCTAAATATAGAAAGATGGATGTAGGAAGTTTGTTTATATGTAAAAAAAATGTTTTTGAAACAAAGGAAAAAAAGGATGAATGATATGTGTAGCAATTTATTATGCTGTTTTATTTATTGTACATTTATACATAAATATTTAGTACTTATGTATGTTTGTGTGCAATAAAGTATTATCTATCTATCTATAACTATAGAGTGAAATGATTTATGAAAATAATAAGGCTGGCATTAATTTATTATTTTCAGTATTAAGTCAATTAATTTAACTAAATTCTGCAACAAAGTGACTTCTTTAAGTGATAAAAATAGAATGTTTTAAACTATTATTAAAACTTATTTTCTGCATATTTTTTATTTTTTTATTTTTAATAAAGACAACTCCCGCACTAGGGATCGTGCCCTGTGTCGCTGGGACCTTTTACAATCATCAATTAACGGACACAAAGAACACCCAGACCAGGACAACAATTTGTGGATCTCACAAATTATTGTCCTGCGTGGGGATCGAACCCACAACCTCTTGCATGGCAGCCGCTTGCGCTACCGTCGCGCCACCGAGGTCGTCGAATAACCATAACACTGTTTTTAAAAAAAAACAGCCTATTTTATAGGGTTGTAGACTGATTTGAAATTGTTAAAAATTAGTAAATAATTAAGATTTGTATTAGCCTTATTATAAGGCTTTGATTTGCAGATACGTAATATTTTAAGAGTAATTTAGGCTATTATTCTAATTAATCTATGTTAAGGTTCTGCAGAAAATAATAAATAAAATAATCCTCACACATTCACACAACATCATCTAGTCCCAAACTAAGCAGAGCTTGTACTATGGGTACTAGACAACGGATGAACATACTTAAATATTTGTAAATACATACTTAATATACATAGAAAACGCTTAGACCAATGCACAAGGATTGATCCCGCTACCTCTGTACTCTGTTCACTATGCCATAGAGGTGATCAAATCGCAATCGATCGTAACATGAACTTCAAATAGTGTCAGGGTCATTGAAATTTGGTTTGAGGACTTCCACGAAATAACGCGTTAGGTTAAGATCTAAGATAAGACCCTATTTTATTGCTAAGTCACCCATCATTTTCTAGACCTTGTCGATGAAACTCAACTCTGTACAAAAAGACCAACAGTTGACGACCTCCATGGCGTAGTGGTTTTGTAACATGACTGCTACGCAAAGTTTTCTGGTTCGATTCCCGGTCAATGCAAATCTTTGTGTGCATGATTGTTTGCATTGGTCTGGGTATTTTCTATGTATAATATGTATGTATTTGCAATGGAAAAACAGTATTTAAGTACGTTTATCCGTTGTCTAGTACCCATAGTACAAGCTTTGCTTAGTTTGGGACTAGATGGCGTTGTGTGAATGTGTGAGGAATATATATTTACTTAACTGATAAACGTACTTTAATTCATACATATTATACACTAAAAACACCCAGTCCTGACCAAATCATACAGTCATATTCATGCACACAAATATTTAACTTGCAAAGAATCAAACTCACAACCTCCATATTACAATCACGCACTATAACCACTTCGCCACAGAGGTGATCAAATCACAATCGATCGTAACATGGAACTCCAAATAATGTCAGGGTCATACAATTGACTCATGGAGTTTGGTCTGAGGACTTAAACCACCAAATAACTCGTTAGGTTAAGATCTAAGATAAGACCCAAATTAAATGCTAAGTCACCCATCATTTTCTAGACCTTGTCGACGAAACTTAACCTTAGTGCTATATTATAGTAAATCATTATCCTTTCACATTCACACGCCATCTAGTCCCAAAGTAAGCAGACATTGGACTATGGGTACTAGACAACTGATAAACCATTTTCTACACTTTTTTGACAAAATCAAACAGTCATTTTGACAAATGTTTGACTTGCACAGGAATCGATCCCGCTACCTCTGTACTCTGTCCACTTCGCCACAGAGGTGATCAAATCATAATCGATCGTAACAAGAACATCAAATAATGTCAGGGTCATACAATTGAGTCATGGGGGGTTGGTCTGAGGACTTCTACGAAATAACGCGTTAGGTAAAGATCTTAGATAAGGCCCTCTTTTATTGCCATAGTTCAATCAGAAAAGATTGATTGTTTTACGAATTAGTTTTTGGTAATGTAAGGTCATCTATACTAGTATTATAAAGAGGTAAAGTTTGTGTGTTTGTGACGTTGTAGGGGGTAATCTCTGGATCTACTGAACCGATTTTAAAAATTCTTTCTGTGTTGAATAGTCCATTTATCGGGGAGCGTCATAGGCTATATAGTATCACGCTATGACCAATAGGAGTGGAGCAGTAATGAAATATGTAGCTGTGAGCAGTATAAAAAAAGGCACGCTTTTTTTTTCTCCGTCCAACGAAGTGGGCACGGGTCAGCTAGTTCATAAAGATAATATTGACGGGTAGTCCCTTAGTCGGTTTTTACTACACCTGTGGGATGAGATGGTGTGGTGACTTATTGTATTCTTACTCCGTCACTACACGGAGTAGTATATAGGTCTATTTAATACCCGGATCTTTGGAAAGCATACATGGTGCAGTACTTAGTCAAGACATTAAGTTATCTCTATGTTTATTTACTATGTTGTAATCTTATTGCTAGCAAATAATATTCTAATTTTACTGAGAAGTTGTTATTAGTGATAATTAATCTAATTGCCAACCACTTATGTTAATAAGCACCTTTAGCCAAGAGTCATTACGATAAAAGTATTTAAATAACAAGTAAATGGGATTACATTATAAGTTGAAAATAAAAAAGTTCAATTTACTTTGTCTCAAGATATAGGTACAGGTACACAGTGTTTTATTTTGCTTCAAAATGACCACCTCCCTTATTATTAGTGAATCATATAGAACATTTTATTCTAAATGCGAGAGTAAAACTCCCACGAATCCATCTTAACTAGTTTAGGAGATATCCGGGGTTAAAACTTTTTACCCATATATTGAAAAATAATGAAAATAATATTTAAAAAATTATTTCATCTAAACTTTTGAAGTTGCTTTATTTGTTTAACTACATTTTAAAAGGTATTGTTTTTATCTATGTTACGAGTCCTTTATGGCAGCTCTAGACCTCGTAGGTACCGAGAAATCAGCGATTTTGTGATTTTCGGTTTTTTTTTTTTTTACCATGTTCTGCAGTATTAGGATCTGCAAATTACTTCAAATAAGAGGTAATAAGGTAGACTACCAACAAAAAAATAAACAACAATAAACTCCGTGGAATCTCGGAAATATTAAGATTTACCCGAACCCGCGGTAATTTCTTTTAAATTAACATAGTTTACATTTACGAGAACTGGCTTTGTTTGTGTTTTGTGTTAGTTAACTAACTAATTTTGTCCAGTGATATGGTGCGGGAAGGAGTCCGCCCTCAAAAGGCAATCTCTGAAACCCTGTACATACATAATATATTTATCTGGAGGACACGGGTTTGAGACACTATGGAGCTGTCAGAATCATAGTGCGACTTTGCCTCAGCACGGTTTGACCCGTGCTGAGGCAAAGTGTCACGGATGTCACTCCGAGCTCAGATCGGATGACTTGAGGCCTTGGCGACCAACATGAGGGTTGGTGCCCTCATGCCCTCCCTGCATTAAGTCATCCGGAGCTCGGAGTGACATCCCTCAGCACGGTGGGTCAAACCGTGCTAAGGCAAAGTCGCACTATGATTCTGACAGCTCCATAGTGTCTCAAACCCGTGTCCTGTCCCACAAAATCGCTGATTTCTCGGTACCTACGAGGTCCAGAGCTGCCATAAAGGACTCGTAACATAGATAAAAACAATACCTTTTAAAATGTAGTTAAACAAATAAAGCAACTTCAAAAGTTTAGATGAAATAATTTTTTAAATATTATTTTCATTATTTTTCAATATATGGGTAAAAAGTTTTAACCCCGGATATCTCCTAAACTAGTTAAGATTAGTGATCGAAAAGACTCGAGCCTTTTAGCCCTTTTTTAAGACTCGGCCGCCTTATACCGATGGCTAGAGGCTAAAAGGCTAAATAACTCTAAAGCCCTCAAGGCTAAATTGTATTTATGGCTTTTGGCTAGCGGTCTAAAAAGGCTCAAGCTTGTAGCCCTAAATTTAAAGCTAGCGAGTCTTTTTTTAAGGCGGACTCACAAAACAGTAGTTAACACTAAAAAAGGGCTTGAGGCTTTTTTTAGGCCTAGGCTTTTTTAGGCCTAGGCTTTTTTAAAGCCTTTTTAGAAGACTGGCGTTGTAATTAGAGTTCTACCTTTAAAAAAAAACTTTTAAGCCTTTTTTGAGAATCAGGTTAATATGAAACGTAATTATTTATAAATGAAAGTTTTGTTACAGTTAATTATATTATTAATCAATTATTGAAATAGAAAAAGCATAGGTAAGACATCATTAGGTAGGTACGCGAGAATTAATCACCAAAAACGTTTAGCCAGGATAAAAGACACATAGATGAGCGTATGCTTGTATTACTTAAACGATTCCTTTTTTTATTAATTACATTTCCAGCTTTGGAAAATGACTGTTCACTGGGAACGCTTGTAGCTGGTATACATAAAATATCAAAAGCCATCTTTTGTATTTATATGTATAACATAATAACAATATAAAATACAATATTACACGACAGTAACACCGCCGTCTAGTCCTAAACTTAGCAGAGCTTGTACTATAGGTACCAGCCAACAGAAAGATATGTACGTATCTACTTATATTTACCTATTACCATTTGTGTGCATGAACATGGTTGTTTGATTTGGTTAAGTGTTTGTGAATATGTAAAAATTTACAAAAAAAAAAGTATTTATGTACTTATGTTTACCCGTTGTCTAGTACTCCTAGTACAAGCTCTGCTTAGTTTGGGCTAAAATAAGTCTATATTTAACCTATTCCCATATCATATGGTGTACATAACCATTGTTTTACTATTGTGTCTACAGGCGGGACAGACAACCTGTTAATATTGTAGCCATCGCTTTAAAGCGGCGAATCTAAAAAAAAGCTCGAGCTAAAAGGCTCGAGCCTTTTCGCCCGCTATAATAAATGATAAAATCATATCTATCACCAGTCTTCTAAAAAAACCTAGGCCTAAAAAAGCCTCAAGCCCTTTTTTTGTGTTAACTACTGTTTTGTGAGTCCGCCTTTAAAAAGGACTCGAAGGCTTTTTTTGGGCTAAAAGGCTCGAGCCTTTTCGAACGCTATTTGTGAGTCCGCACTTAAAAAAAGACTCGTAAGCTTTAAATTTAGGGCTAAAAGGCTCGAGCCTTTTCGATCACTAGTTAAGATGGATTCGTGGGAGTTTTACTCTCGCATTTAGAATAAAATGTTCTATATGATTCACTAATAATAAGGGAGGTGGTCATTTTGAAGCAAAATAAAACACTGTGAGGTAGTAAGAATGACGATAGCGCATATATTTAAACACTAGCTGTCTTACTAATAAAAATTTTCTTATACAGTCGTTATACACATGAATAGTTATTCCTTGAATAGGAGCGTAATAGCTGTTTATACACTACTTGACTAATAAACCAGGTATAAGCATTGGGTAACTATTAAATAGTTATGACACTAACCCGACCATGAAATTCTCCATTTTCAAATCTCTGCCGTATTGAGCTTTCTCTGAAAATTCGGGAATCATGAGTACTTCCCCTCCAGTGTACTACAATGTCCTTTATTAATAGGCTGGAATCGCATACCACTTATACGTTTATTGAACACACTCCTTTTCTATTGATATAGTATTGTCACCACCAACCTTTTTGATCTTAATATGTGTGCAATCAGGCAATAGCATTTGTTACGTTTCTGAAGCCACATATATAACAAAATTCTGCTATGACTTCCTCTTCCACTTCAAGAGTTCGTGGCATATGAATAAAATGGTAAGCTTTCCTTGCTAGTGCAATAGCAACTCGTGTCGGCATACATTTGTCGCGGATTGTTGACTCATGCTGTGAATGTCTGCAGCATCATCTTCCACTTTCTGTCGCGCCCATGTCCTTAATGCTGTACAAACTTGAAGATCTCTTGAAAAGACACGACCTCTAGTACTCTGTTCGATTTCACCACGGATTAAATCTACCACTTCCTTTGCATACGCCTTCGTAAATCTTTATTTGGTTTTAAACTTACAATCATCTAAAATAAACGGATTATAACGAGATTAGTAGTTTTTACTTTCTTGGTGGTTCTTCACTCTCCATTTCTTCAAAAATTTCAAAATAATGTAAATAATCCATAATTAGAGATAAATCAACACAATATTGTAAGTTATGCACTTGTTATACGAGGTCTGTCGACTGTATAACAGTTGTATAAAATGACGTACAACTTACACCACCGCTATAACAGGCGTATAGCGGAGTGTGTTTATTAGTAACGTTTTTGTTATAACCTTGTTATAGCGAGTGTGTAAATGTTTATTAGTAAGTTGGTAGGTATATACGTAATATTATAATATCGTACCTTTACTAAGCAAAAAAAATCGAAACATCAATCTTTTTAGGAGATACTAGCTGAACCGTGCCCACTTCCTTAGACGGCGAAAAAAACGCGTCCCTTTTTTGAACATATTTCATTACTGTTCTACTCCTATTAGTCATAGCGTGATACTATAGATCCCCGATAAATGAACTGTTCAACACAAAAAGAATTTTTAACATCGGTTCATTAGATCCAGAGATTACCCCCTACAACGTCACAAACACACAAAGACACAAACTTTTCCTCTTTGTAATATTAGTATAGAAGTATAGACGACCCTTTCAATTTTCAATCTCTTGTTCCCAAAAAACCTGTTGAAACGAGTGGACCGAATTTAATAAAATATTACACAAATAAATGTCCCTAGTTTTTTCTACATTGTTTTTCGATTATTACAGTCAAATTTGATTTTATATCACAGAAAGCGATAAGGCAACTAAAATTTAGCTTAAGGTGAAGGCCGGGCCGGGTGAGTCACTGCAGTCGAACTTTACCCATTACAGGTAGTAAATTATTACCTGTGAGTAAACGGACAGAGAAAAAAAATGGTATACCTACTTAATCTACCATTATCTAACAAGAGAATTCTTGCAGTCAGAAAAGCCACACAACCCCAAGCCCCCTCCTCCTCCCCTCCAACGAAATATTTGTAAACAAACCATAATAATATGTCATTGACATGTAGGGTTATCACTTTATCAGTCTATTCCAAAATATTTGTATTTAAAAATGAGAATAATTTGGCATCATCTGCTATCAAGACGACATGAAGTAACTACGGCGCATGTGATGGGGTTTCGTATTTGCCGAAATTCCAATTGTTTTTATAACAATGAACAACCCTAATTATTTCGCCTGGCAGTGGTTGCTAAGCATGGCCGCGGTTTCTGAATGACTGATCAAGTCAAAATCAACTAATCAAGTGTCAAAACTGTCATTTTAGTTCCTGAAAATGATAGTTTTGACACTTTATTAGTTGATTTTGACTTGATCAGTCATTCAGAAACCGGGGGTACGACTTGTTATTAAACATTTCACATCGACTTTGGCTTTAGTATAGGCCGTCGTTCCACCTTCTGCGGGGACCTCCCGTTTTTGGATTCGTTTAAAAATAAAGACTAGGTAATATGAAACGTAATGTATGCGAATATAATTAAAAAATAAATATCTAGAAGCGAACACATGAGCCATTAACCAGTTTATTATCTTCTTTTACTACTGTGTAACAGAATATATATTGTGTTATTTTTAAAACTGTATATACAACATGCCTGCTGGTTAAGTCACCAACTTATTTCAGGTGATTATGTTTTGTTTTTAATTAGGAAGGCGGGAAGCCGATGGATGAGGGAGGCACAGGACCGCACAAGGTGGCAATGCTTAGAGGAGTCCTTTGTCTAGCAGTGGACGTCGATTGGCTGATATGATGTTATTTTGTTATGATGATGTTTTGTTTTTTGAGGTATGAAATGGTAGTAGGTGTTTACAGCTAAGGGCAGTCTAGGGCGGTATCACCGTTTGCATAATGACGTCTAGAAAATAAATAAAAATAAATATTCCTCACACATTTACACAATGCCATCTAGTCCCAAACTAAGCAAAGCTTGTATTATGGGTATTAGACAACGGATAAACATACTTAAATACTTTTTTTTTTGTAAATACATACATATTATACATAGAAAACACCCAGACCAATGCAAAAAATCATGTTCATGAACACAAAGATTTGCATTGAGCTGGAATCGAACCCGAGACCTCTGCGTAGCAGTCATGTTACATAACCACTACGCCACAGAGGTCGTCAAATTAGTAGGAAATTTATGTAGAGTGCTTGATTTAATGGATTTTACAGATTGGTTAGTTATCTACCTTTGTTTTACAAAACTCCGAAACGAGCGGGAATCGTACCCGAGACCTCTGCGTAGCAGTCATGGTACATAACCACTACGCCACACCTCGGCCCTATACTAGCAGTAGGCCAATATAACGTAACACCACATACCTCAAGTTCCTAGGAAACAGTTACGGAAAATAATTCTAACCAATTATTTTTACCACAATAACTCCTTTTATTATATTAGCTGACCCGTGCCCACTTCGTTGGATGCGAAAAAAACGTGTCACTTGAGTCGGTGCCGGTAGGCCACGGAAAACATATGGTGACCAGATAGGTTGAACATTGGAAAAGGGCCAAATAAAGAGCACTCGTAACCGACGCGCATGTATGACTCGCTTAATGAATGTGGACGAGGCCGAATCTGTTTGCCAGGATCGTGACAAGTGGCGTTCTGTCGTCTCTGCCTACCCCGGCCGGGATAAGGCGTGAGTTTATGTATGTATGTATGTATGTGTCACTTGTTTAAACATATTTCATTACTGCTCCACTCCTATTAGTCATAGCGTAATACTATACATATAGCATATGACACTCCCCGATAAATGGACTATTCAACACAGAAATAATTTTTAAAATCGGTTCAGAAGATCCAGAGATTACCTCCTACGACGTCACAAACACACAAACAAACAAACACACAAACTTTACCTCTTTATAATATTAGTATAGACTACCTAACCCGTGCCCACTTCGTTAGGCGGCGAAAACACTCCCCGATAAATGGACTATTCAACACAGAAAGAATTTTTAAAATCTGTTCAGTAGATCCAGATATTACCCCCTACAACGTTACAAACACACAAACATTACTTCTTTATAATATGTATTAGTACCTATAGAAAAAGAATGGCAAATTGTTTCAAGAAAAGGTATTTGTAAAAAGTTTGAGTCTGAAAGGTTTCGCGTAAAGTTTTTAAAGGTTTTTCTGCTAACTGTTCCTTTTCTGGTTTTCATTATTATGTATTGGTTGCGTTTGTATGGGTTACGTTGCGAGAAAAGATTCGAAAAAAAAACTGTTTGTTTTTTTGTGTGCTTATATAATTAGTTTTGTACCTACGTTACGTAGTGAAATAATAATTAAATACTTTTTTTTGTTGCGGGGACTTTTAATGTTATGAAATTAACGAACATATAGAACAGACAATAATTCTTGGATCACATAAATAATTATCTTTCGTGGGATTCGAACTGCAACCTCGTGTTTGGCAACCACATACTAATGCCGTGCTGCCGTACGGCACGAAACGGCAGATTGCACTGCAAGATTTGTATGAAAACGAACGAACGTTGCTTTTGCCGTTCGAAAAAGGCACGGCAGCTGTATGGCACGAAACGGCTAAATTGAAAGAGCCCTTAAAAGCATTACTTTGTAATTGACATTAGGCATTAATGTACATGAATTTAATTTTAGCTATACCAATCTTGATTAGGAATACTACTACCGAATCATATTCCATGGATGTCAAAAGTCAGTCTGCGTGTTTTGAACAATTTAGACGATATCTTAATAAATTGTAGTCTACGTGTTATTCTGATGTATCAACATTCCCCTGCCCTAAGGTATCCCAATTTCTTTTTTGGGGTCGGCGCAGCATGTCTTCTTCTTCCACATGCTGCTAAAAGTTTTGGCTATATTTTACGGTCGGCCGCCTGCCTGACGCCAACCCTCCTTGGGAATGCTGTTGTTGGTGGTTTACTCCCCACCAGGAGGTAGACCCTAGGTATGCATATAGGTGGTATACACCGGGTCGTGGTATCTCTTAGTCTCTTACGACACCCACGGGAGCAGATGGGGCAGTCCTGTTCTAACCGGAACTGCACGGTGTTATTCTGATGTATAAGCTACATACCTATATTATTGTGAAGTTTAATTAAACTGGTGTGACAACCTGGTGTGACCACGAGTCCGGCCCCACATTCAGTAGTTTTAATGTAAAACAGTAATAAACTTTCGCGATTACTAATATCTATTCTAATATTATAAAGAGGTAAAGTTTGTGTGTTTGTTAGTTTGTGATGTTATAGGGGGCAATCCCTGGATCCACTGAACCGATTTTAAAAATTATTTCTGTGTTGAATAGTCTATTTATCGGGAAGTGTCATAGGCTATATGTATAGTATCACGCTATGACTAATAGGAGTGGAGCAGTAATGAACTATGTTTAAAAAACGCCCCTTTCACGGTCAGCTAGTAGGTTAATAAAAAGGGAGACCCCTCATACGATGAACTACGATAGCAGGAGGAAACCGATGGATGATGTAGGACAGGACAGGAAGCAGGCCTATATATCCAGCAGTGGACGCCAATTGGCTGATATGATGATGTTGAATATTGATATAATATATTATAGTAGTGGTTATCCGTGTGGTTACGGTGACATATTGTTACCACCCCATCTCATCCCATGGGTGTCGTAGAAACTGACTAAGGGACTATCTGTAAATATTATCTTTACATAGAAAGAAGGAAAACTTGAAATTAAACCTTATACCAATTCGCCTGGCCATCGTGGTATTAGTAGACCAAGTATCCCTCCGTCACGGGAGAAGGCCCGTCCCTGCAGTGGGACATTAATGAGCTCTTATGATATCATAGTAGCAGGCCAAGCATTTTCTAAGCAGACCCGTCCTTGCAACAGCCTAATGTTTACAGTTATCCCACCTAACGATAACATTTTCCGTACAAAACTATTCGATTCATAACACCACCACCGTTTTATACTCTCTCTCTCTCTCTCTCTCTATCATACATATAGCTCTCGTTTAGAACACTTTGCTTGTGATGACGTCAGCATCAAATCTATTTATATATACCTTTTAGTGGCGTTCGTACCCGGTGCCAAAATGTGTATGCATGGTTTGTTGTATGTGTAAATAATTGGTTTTCTAAATGAAATTGTATTTGGGATTAGAAATGGAGTAATGGTTACGCCCATTTTGGGTTTGAATCATCGTAACAGCCTAAAAATGTCCTCCGGACGGGCCTCCTACCGTGACGGAGGTATACTTGGCCTACTAATACCACGCTGACCAGACGGATTGATATAGGGTTTAATTTCAAGTTTTCCTTCTTTTTATTTTGTATAGATAATATTCACGGATAGTTTCTCAGTCGGTTTTTGCGACACCCATGGGATGAGATGGGGTGGTGACATATTGTATTCTTACTCCGTCACCACACGGAGAGGTTTGAATAGCAGACTTGAACTATTCATATTTGCTTAAACTTTATGTTTTTGGTGTCCGATAAATTGATGTTTGTAAAAGCTTTGACGATATGGCATTATAACTAATACCTAAGAAAATTGTCTTTTTTTACAAAAAGAAAAATTATATATTACAGCTGATGCCTGCGGCTTCTCCTGAGTTGTATAGGTAGCTTAAATGTTATTCTATACCCTAAACTACCTATATTCCAAATTTCATCAAAATCCATTTAGTAGTTTTTGCGTGAAAGAGTAACAAACATCCATACATCCTCACAAACTTTCGCATTTATAATATTAGGTCTTTACCTATGAAATTGCCGTTTTGTATGAAGATTTTAGCAGAAGTTAGATTTTTCATACTAACGCTTTCATAGATTTTACAGATTTTTCAGGATGTGAGGGTTGCCATTTGTGTTAAAAAGAAAATAACTATCGATGACGTAATCATCATCTAGACTCCCCTACCCCCCATGTCATCCAAAATAAGCAACGCAAAGACCCCCCCGCCCCCCAATAGTGCCTTCATAATACTTGAACGGCCCCTTAGTGTTTCATCATCATATCAGCTAATCGACGTCCACTTCTGGACATAGGCCTCCTCCAAGTATTGCCACCTTGTGCGGTCCCGTGCTTCCCCCATCCATCCGCTTTCCGCCATCCTAACTAGGTCGTCGGTCCACCGTGTGAGGGGTCTCCCCACCCTGCGCTTTTCCCTTAGTTTTTAGTTAGATAAATGTAAATTATACTGAAAGAAGGGGATAAAAACGCCAAAACAAATAAAATAATAAAAAAAAACATTATCATCATCATCATATCAGCCAATCGACGTCCACTGCTGGTCATAGTATTGCCACCTTGTGCGGTCCTGTGTTTGTACTAATATTATGCTAGAGACAAAGACTAAATAAGTTTTTATTACAATTTTTTTTTTCTTGTTTCTATTAGGCCACATTTCGTCTGGACAGAGCGTGGTAGTATTAAACCAAGTCTTCCCTTTATTAAAGTCTATCCATGCTAAATGACATATATTTTTATAAATCGATTACGATGCTATCGACTCGATATTTAATCGATTGGTGTAGCCCTTTCTGACGTTCTCTGGGTGGTTGAACGTTGGTCAACAATTCTCTGCTACTTACATAAACACGTCATAATTCGTAATATAGCTGACCCGTGCCCACTTCGTTGGGCGGCGAAAAAAACGCGTCTCTTTCTTAAACATATTTCATTACTGCTCCACTCCTATAAGTCATAGCGTGATATTATATAGCCTATGACACTCCCCGATAAATTGTCTATTGAATACAGAAAGAATTTTTAAAATCGGTTCAGTAGATTCAGAGATTACCCCCTACAACGTCACATACACACAAACAAACTTTACCTTTTTATAATATTAGTATAGATTGACGTAAATAGGTACATAGTTATGTATGATATGTTATGACGTACAAGATTTATGTATTAAGAATGGAATTTTGAGTATTATTTAATAATAATAATTTATTTACGTCCGTTTGTCGTGACGTAGTAACAATACATAATGTCGCGTAGGTGTCGTATAAAATGACTAACGGTTGACTTGACAATCATAACAGTAGGCTATAGAATGATAATTATAATTCTCCGTGTGGTGTCGGAGTAAGAATACAATATGTCCCCACCCCATGTCATCCCATAGGTGTCTTAATAATGGAGAAAGGGACTATACGTAGTTATGGACTAGATGGCGTTGCGTGAATGTGTGAGGAATATATTTATTTATTTATATTTATTGTAACGTGCCAATGAGGGAAACTTTACTTTTTTTTTACCTTCGTAAAGAACTTTACACAAAATCATATACCGATCATTATTACTAGCCTAAGCTCCCTCTGTACTTTAAAACTCGTCCCTGCAGTGGGACATTAAACATCTGTTTAAAAGATTGTAAAAGAAACTCGCTTCTTCTTCTATATTTGTATACATTGCGATGACGTATTAGCATTGACCTTGTTCGTGTGTCGGTATTTCCTGCACAGATGTATGTTTATACTGTATCTGTTATGTGTTAACTATTAGGTCTGGATATTGATGGGTGGCCGTCTATATGAGAGAGAGGTCGTTTATTATTGATTTATATATTTGGATGTTTCTTTAAATTAAAAGGAAAAATATATCCTAACCTATCACAGCAATGTTTTTGACTAATGTGTGTAAAATGTCGTTGTTATTACAGTATGAGGACATTGATAATATGATTGGTTTTTAAAGAAAGACAGACAACAATGAGGAAGCGAGAAAGTGAGATTATAATTTATTGAGGATTTTGAAATTGTATATTATGACGTTAACAATAAGTGCTAAGTATATTTTGTTGCACTGCAATGACTTTTTATCGAAGTGCAATGTTTCCGTCACACCAGTGTCACTTAGTAAGACATGATGAAACATACAATGTCAAATAGAAGTAAGTAGGGATTCAATCTTTTATAATTTCAACCTTATGCTGAACGTCATAAGATACATTTTAATGTGATAATTTTCAAAACTTATGCTAAAATTATTCAGCTATTTTCGGTAATCGGATGTACTTTTCTTACTCATTGATTTGCTGTATTTCTTTAAAAGCCAATCACATTATCAAAGTCCCCATACTGTACATTTATTTACGTCTGTTTGTCGTGACGTAGTAATAATTCATAATGTCGCGTAGGTGTCGTATAAAATGACATATCGATGAATGGTTTATTTGACAACCATAACAGTAGGCTACTGAATGAAAATTTGAGATGAATATTTGCCAAAAAGGTAGCATGCTATAAGAAGGCTCACTACTACCGAAAACTGTATCAGTTATGCATTATACCTACAATGTGATAACTTTTATTTTTCTAAGTACTTAAATAAAATAAAATAAAAATAAAATCTTAATGGATCGGCATAGAAAAGAATTTCCAAACCATTTGATGCAAGAGGATATTATGACAGAACGTCTTCTGTGCATGACAAACGATGAAGAAAACACATTGTAACGTTTTATCGTAGTAATTTTTTTATTTGCCCGAGGTGCGCGATTATCGCGTAAGCGGCTTCCATGCATGAGGTCGCGGGTTCGATTCCCACGCAGGGCAATTATTTTGTTCGATCCAAAAATGATGGGGTGGTGGCATATTGTATTCTTCCTCCGTCACCAGAAAATAAAGAATGAAAATCATGAACAATTACTACCAAAAGCTTAATACGCAGTAAAAAATCTAGTTCACCGTGTAGGGCTAGTTATACGAGGGCGGGTCAATAAGTCCGTGACTTTTAGCATAAAACACAGCTTTTTAGTTAAAAACTTATTTTATTATTCAACGTAGTCTCCTTCGAGATCTATACACTCAGCCCAACGTTTCTCCAATTATTTTATGCCTTCCAAAAATTGTATTTTGTCGAGGTCTTCAAAATAGGCATTTGTGTGTAAAGTGACTTCGTTATTGGTGGCAAATCTCTTTCCGCCGAGCCAGTTCTTCAAATTTGGGAACGAAAAATAATCAAACGGAACTAGATCTAGTGAATAGGCCGGATGAGAGAGCAACTCGTTACCAAATTTATGAAGTTTTACCATGAAAACTGCACATGTGTGCACCCGAGCATTGCCTCGGTGGAAAAGGTCTTTTTTCTTGGCCAAGTGCGGTCGCTTTTCTTTCAATGCCTCATCAAATCGACCCAATAAGTTGCTGTAATATTCACCATTGATTGTTTTTTCCTTTTTGAAGGTAGTCAATGTGGATAAAACCGCGTACATCCCACAAAACAGTCGCCATGACTTTTTTGGCTGACAAACCCACCTTTGCCTTCTTTGGCGCCGATTCACCCCGAGAAACCCACTATTTTGACTGTTGTTTGGTATCCGGTATGTTGTGGTGGATCTACGGTTACAAAACGGCGCAAAATTTCGTTCACATTGCAATTGAACAAAGCCAAACATTCCTGCGAAATTGTCACACGTTTGCATTTGTCGTCGATTGTGAGCAAATGCGGCACCCATCTTGCTGAAAGCTTTCTCATACCCAAATTATGATTCAAAATAGAAACCACTGAGCCATATCAGATGCCTGTGGCTTCCGCAATCTCTTTCACTTTCAATCGCTGATCGACTAAAACTGTATCGTGATTTTTTTTAATTGTTTCGGATGTGGAGACCTCAACTGGGCGTCCAGAACGTTCGGCATCTTATGTGCTTGTACGGCTAAATCAAAATTCAGTAAACCACTTTTTACCATAGAAATGGATGGTGCAGAGTCGTCATAATATTTATCAAGCTTAGATTTGGTTTACGTAGTAGATTTTTTTCGCAAAAAATGATGATTTATGAGCACACGAAATTCACTTTTTTTCATTTTCTTCTTAGTCAACGTGGTAGTCTGATATAAACGGCTGTCAAAAACAAACTAAATGTCAAATCTTGTTTAATTTTTGTCAAGAGTCAATTGACAGATGACTCTTGACAGGAGCAGTGTTGCTATTTCAATTAAGAGGCGGGAAACCCAAAAAGTCACGGACTTATTGACCCGCCCTGGTATGTATTTATGGTATACTTATATACCATATATATTGTTAAAATAGAGGAACTTATTGCTCAATTTTTAAACATCAGTGCACAAAAAATGGGCCTTCTGAAAATCAGTGTCTGACGAAAGTCAGACAATATGCTGAGAAGGTTCCTTTTTGTGTACACTTCTCCAGAACAGATGCTTAGTAAAATTAATTGCAGTGTATTTATGTGTTACTAAATTAAATTGTATGTGTTTTTGGAGATTGTACATAAATAAAGTATTTTGTTTGTTTGTTTGTTTGTTTGTATACAGGTACCTACATATAGGTAAAAAAAAAACCACAGGGGAATGATTAATAAAGCTTTGCCTACACCTTTTATTTTTAAAACAAGGTCGCAAGGGTTGCGGCCGGCTTTGATTTTATTTAACCTATTACGTATATTGAAAATATACTCACGCCGTATTTCAATGAGGGTAGGCAAAGACTTACGTAGCATTTCATTTTATCATTTAAAAAAAAACAGCTTTTTTTATATGATGGGAGGCAAACGAGCCAGTAGGTCACCTGATGGTTAGTGATCACCGCCGCTCATGGACACCCACAGCACCAGAGGAATCACAGATGCGTTGCCGACCTTTTAAAAGAAAAGTAAAGGGAGGGGGAATGGGCTACCGGACTCTCACTTACCGGACGAAACACAGCAGTGACAAGCACTACTATTTTACGCCGATTTTCTGTGAGAGGGTGGTATTTCACCGGACGAGCCTGCCCATGCGTGCCGCAGCCAAAGACTGACGACATGGCCCTACCACTCGCTTCCGCTCTAGAGGCCATGCTGTGTGACTGGAATTCGCTCTTCACGAATATAAAGACCGATTCAGAAACTCTTCCTTTTAAAAAAAAAAAAAAAAGAAATTGCTCAATAGAATGTTCAATTCTATTTGCAAAATAAAATATTTTTTTTAAATAGTAAACGACTTGAACTCTAACGTAGGTAACTAACATAAAAAAAGCCCCAAATTGAGAAGTTACTCCCATTTTAAAAAAAAGAATGCGTATTCGTATTATGAATTTTCTCTCATTTTTAAAGAAAGAACATACGCATTTTATAGGTAACATATTATATTTCGTTTCCAGTACCCCACTTCCCATAGCAACTGCATACAAAGATTAGAAACTTTGTTTTATTTAAAAAAACTTTATTTTCTCAATTTGACCTTATGCCATTCTGGAAATACCCTATCTCTTTCCAACAAAAAAAGAAAATCGGTTCTTAAACAAAGAAATAATCGGTGAACATACGTAAACAAAAACTATATACGGTCGAATTGAGTAACATCCTCCTTTGTTGAAATCGATTAATTAAGAAACTCCTCCTCTTTTCAAAACGAACATACACTATATAATATCAGCCCATGAATGTCCCACTGCAGGGACGGGCCTCCTCCCGTGACGGAGAGATACTTGGCCTACTAATACCACGCTGGCCAGACGGATTGGTCTTGGTTTTTAATTTCAAGTTTTCCTTCTTTTTATTTCGTAAAGATAATATTCACGGATAGTCCCTTAGTCGTTTTTTACGACACCCATGGCATGAGATGGGGTGGTGACATATTGTATTCTTACTCCGTCACCACACGGACTTATAAAATATAGGTAACATATATTTCGACCCCCATGCCCCACTTCCCATAGCAAGTGCATATAAAGGAGAGTAAGGATAGCGCTTGTGCAACGACCCAATGACCTATTAACCGATCTAGATCGTTCGGGATATACACGAAGTTTGCCGAACATTGCCGAACGCATGCTAGTGGGTACCTGGGAGGAGAATCTATGATAATTATTGTTAAAAACTGTGATTTTTTCTATGAAAGTGATTTTTAGATGGCTTTTGTGGTGCTGTGGTTTTTGTTAGCTTGGTAGGAGGGGTATTGGATTCGATTCCCGCATAATGTAAATTGTTATTTAACTGCCTTTGAGTAAATATTGGCTAACTATGTTTCAGTAAGGTCTGCTTAGCTCGGAACCAGTCGCTATATTTGCTTAGTAGTGGAAGTATGGAGTGTTACTTCTTTTTAAGAGGGCGTTACATTATAAATGTATCACTAAAGAGACAGGCCTACTCCAGGGCCATAGAGAAATTTGACCAACTAATACTAAGCTATGGAGGAGGTCTAAGGGCTATATTTCAGGGTCTCCTAAGATTAAGGTAAAATTCGCTAAGATTATCGACCAGCATAGTATTCATTATAGCGGACTTAGGGCTATATTTCACTGGGACACCATTGCGGCGCAACCAGTCGCCACTACCAACAAAATGTATACATTGGTTGCGAAACCAAATGGACCCCAGGTGTGTAACGCTCTATAGAGCTGTATACATTTCGTTGGTAGCGGCGACTGGTTGCCTACGAAATAGACAAAGGTATCATAATTTAAATGAAAAAAGGAGTGGAAATCGGGATAATAAAATATTAAAAGAAACTTGTTTCCATGATAAAGAAGAAAGTGTTAGCGTTAAGTATAATGTATCCCACAATACACGAGGTCAACTTAACTTTGATAACATCCGCGACTGTAGCCTGACTATATAGGAATAGAGATGACATGCGTTCAATTTTTGCTTTTAAATTATAAACGCTAAATATTTATGGTTTATTTTATTATATTATGTTTATTGTTGTATTTAACCCCCGACATAAAAACGACGGGGTGTTATAATTTTGTGTTCGTTCTGTGTGGGTGTGTGTGTGTGTGTGTGTGTGTGTGTGTGTGTATGTGTGTGTGTATGTCTGTCTGTGACAACGTAGCTCTCAAACGGATGATCCGATTCTAATGCGATTTTTTTTTGTTTGAAAGGTATATCAGTCGAAAGTGTTCTTAGCTATGTTTGGTGGAAATCGGTTCAGGTCTGCAAGGTCATCAGGCCGTTTGTTGGTGTGACAGGAATGTTACACTCTCATTTTACTTGCAAGCATGTGGGATCTGACATTTGAAACACTAATGTCTTCTGGAACCACTAACCTGGTCTGCTGTTACGTAACCCTGGACTGCCTTTTAGTAAACCTATAGAGTTTGGGCTCTCTATGTTTGTTATTATCGATCGGTCGTTTTTTAACTTTTTTAATTTCATCTTGTTAATTTCATGCTTGGCACTTTAGAACTTAGTCATTATTTTAACAATTTGAAAAATTATGTAAGTAGTCTCTATATATTTATAACTCGTTCTGTTTAGTAGGTAAGGTGAAGGTTATATATGAATCATTTGAAGGCTTCTGCGGCAGTAGATATGCACATTAGCTGCCTACTTGTGATGTAACCACGCTTGTATACACCTACTGCTAAAAATAGAGGTTAAATTTGAACTAAAGCGTAAAAGGTATCGTGAAAACTGACAATAAGAAGTTCTTTAAATGTGCTTCCTCACCGGGAGCATTCGCGTGTTCGTTCGTTTCGTTTCAGCCCTTATCGTCCTACTTCTGGGCAGTGACCTCTTCCTTTGATTTCCAAACTGTCGGTCCTTGGCCAATGAAGGCCAGTTTTTAATAGTTTTTTCAGTATTTCAATTTATCATAGTAGGGGTTCGAAGTGCGTCTCTTCATCATAACAGCCAATTAATGTCCCACTGCAGAGACGGGCCTCCTTCCGTGACGAAGGGATACTTGGCCTACTAATACCACGCCGGCCAGACGGTTTGGTATAGGGTTTAATTTCAAGTTTTCCTTCTTTTTATTTCGTATAGGTAATATTCACGGATAGTCCCTTGTTACTCTCACATATTATAATCTACTTCAATCATTATGAACTATACAAAACAAAATTGAAAACATCCGTTTAATACTAGACTAGAGAGAGAGGGGTAACATTTTCATCAATGCTCCTATAACCCCCACTACCCTCCCAAACCAGGGAAGGGGTGGTAATACCCCCTCCCCCTAGCTATGCAATCGGGGCGTGGTGCAACGTGACCTATATATGTAGTACGTTGACCCGTCCCGGGCATAGCCAGGAGTGACCCACTGCACTACTAAACTGGGTTACTTAATACACTGATTTATTTGGGATATTGAATAATTATTACCTTACTGAGATTTAACTAGGTATGTATCGCGGTTATAAGTTTGAGTTTTAATGTATCGTATGCTCGACTTACACATCGACAAGTACAGTAGCGAGTTAAGTAGTAAGTTGTTGATTTACTTGTCGATGTGTAAATCGGGCTGTAGGATGAAGTTTAGTTTTCGATTATTATTGTGTCACAATGAAGAGGTATAATACAATGAAGGAATTAAATATTCAGACGGAAATAATACAACTTAGTTCTAATGGATGCCGGTGAAGCTTCGAATTTTTCTACTTCAGACATGGGTCAATATGTCACCAGCCCATCTCATCCCGTGGGTGTCGTAAAAACCGACTAAGGGACTATCCGTGAATATTATTTTTACGAAATAAAAAGAAGGAAAACTTGCAAATAAACCCTGTACTAATCCGTCTGACCAGCGTGGTATTAGTAGGCCAAGTATCTCTCCTTCACGGAAAGAGGGCTCGTCCCTGCAGTGGGAAATTAATGGGCTGTTATGATGATGATGAAAATAACTGCGCATATTATTTTCCCTAAATTATTAGTTGTAAGTTTCATAGTTGAAAAATACAGGGTTAAAATGGTTTACAACAATTTTTGGGATGGGATGGTGACTAGTGTTACCGTGGTGAGGAAGTTAGCTCAATAGAATGACTCAAGTGGTGAGTCATAGGACGCGGCTTGAACTTGTAAGGTCATTAGGTCATGGCTTTAATGTCGTATGCTTATGTGTAGCGTTACTATAGCTTTGTAAGGTATCATCATAACAGCCCATTACTGTCCCACTGCAGAGACGGGCCTGCTTCCGTGACGGAGGGATACTTGGCCTAGTAATACTACGCTGGCCAGACGGATTGGTTTAGGGTTTAATTTCAAGTTTCCTTCTTAGTTGTAAGAGTTTCATAGTTGAAAAATACAGGGTTAAAATGGTATACCACAATTGTTGGGATGGTATGGTGACTAGTGTTACCGTGGTGAGGAAGTTAGCTCAATAGAATGACTAACTCGTGAGTCATAGGAAGCTGTTTGAACCTGTAAGGTCATTAGGTCATGGCTTTAATGGCGTATGCTTGTGTAGCGTTATTATGGCTTTTTAAGGTACTTCTTTAGCCATATAAAAGAAACAATTCTTCTTGTTTCTTTTATATGGCTAAAGCTTTGTAATCAATCCAAAGATAAGAACCCTACAGTAACATTATACTTGTTATACGTTTAAAATTTATGAACAGTGAAATTGTTGCCTAAGAAATTTTTACGACACCGACTGAATAATATCGGTTTGTGGCTTTTTTATCACTTTATTGTCGTAAAAGGTGACTTAGGGATTCAAAGTCTTTATTACTTGTAGCCTATATGTTATTCTGATGTTTAAGCTAGTTTTTGCGTGAAAGAGTACCAGAAAGTTTGTGAGGATCCATCCATCCATCCTCACAAACTTTCGCATTTATAATATTTACTAATATTTTAGGGACACAAAACACACTTTTTATTTAAAAAAGACAAAATCGCGTATTTGGAAATTATCCTTGAGTCGCGGGGACTTTAAGAAGGATAAAATAAACGGACGAAAAGACAATATCTTGCGTGCTATTAGAATCCCCGACCTTGTTGATGGCAGTCGCTTTTTTAACTTTGCCATCAAGGCAATTGAATTATATAGTATAACTAGCTGACCCATGCCCATTTTGTTGGGCGGCGGAAAAACGCGTCCTGTTTTTAAACATATTTCATTACTGCTCCACTCCTATTAGTCATAGTGTGATACTATACAGGGTGGCTCATTCAAAGGGGTCAGTATGGGAAAGTCTTAAACTATAAGTTATACGAAGATTTGTTCTTAGGAACCATGACACCGATTTTGATAAAAAGAAAAACTGCATTCATACATTTGAGAAAGATACTGTACCCAGCTCGGGAATCGAACCCGGTTGTTTTGCAAAAATAAACTTATACTTTTTCTATTGAAATATCGATTCTGTAGGTCTTAAGCAGTAAATATCTCTATGAAACATTATGTCTAAAATGAATAAAATGCATTGTTTTCACATACTTCAATTAACCTTATTAAGTAGGTGTTCGAAGTGGCCATCGTTTTTTTTCAATACAATATTCAACACGTTTAGGTAACGATCTTTTTTTTTCTTTTTTTATTGGTATTCGAACAGTCACACTGAAACGTTCTATTTTCAAATGAGGCTTAACTAAACAGTCTCTGTATCTGCAATATCTACATTACTTACATGGCTTTTCAATTGATTGTTAGTGTTTGATTAAAATAAGTAAGCAGTTGTATCTAGATAATAATTTTACTGTAGATAACAAAACTTCCTTTAAGGTTTAATGCAATGACAATGGCCACATGATATTTAACACGGTGTATGTAACAAGTAGAGGGGTACAAACAACCGTAGAGATAATTTTAAATACCTAAACTGTTGAAGATTGTAACAGTTCAAAGATTAGCCACTTCGAACACCTACTTACTATGATAAATTGAAGTATGTGAAAACAATGCATTTTATTCATTTTAGACATAATGTTTCATAGAGATATTTACTGCTTAAGACCTACAGAATCGATATTTCAATAGAAAAAGTATAAGTTTATTTTTGCAAAACAACCGGGTTCGATTCCCGAGCTGGGTACAGTATCTTTCTCAAATGTATGAATGCAGTTTTTCTTTTTATCAAAATCGGTGTCATGGTTCCTAAGAACAAATCTTCGTATGACTTATAGTTTAAGACTTTCCCATACTGACCCCTTTGAATGAGCCACCCTGTATAGCCTATGACACTCCCCGATAAATGGACTATTCAACACAAAAATAATTTAAAAAAACGGTTCATTAGATCCAGAAATTACCCAATACAACGTCACAAACTTTACCTCTTTATATTATTAGTATAGATTAGATAGACTTGTCAGAGACAAGTTGTCACCATTACATACCTACATGTAAGTACTAATATACCTCTCGTATACCTCGTCCTGTTAATTTTAATAATATTCTTACGTATTCTAATTCACCGTTTATATATGTTTTATGCATTGATTTACAAAAAACCAAAGATACACACTCCACTTCCCAAAAACGTCCGCAACAAATGGGCGCATTGTGCACTCTTTTTAAATTAGTATCGCGTTGTTCTACCGGCAAACGTCAATCATTAAATTTTATTGCTTTATGTGCATTACTTTTTAAATACAACTTTATGTCATGCGTGTAAGATTGAATTTGAAAAAAGAAATATGTTTACGATATTACTATACGTATTTATTGCGTATGTTTAATTTGGTGACACTTTTGGCTGTTAGTTTTGTTTGAAAATGTGCATCTAGGGTTTTTTATAAATCAATGGTTTTATGTAACTATATAGAGATAAACAACATAAAACTGTAATGGTTTTGTCATTTTAATTCTTTGTTCTTGTTTATATTCTCATATTAATATCTACCTTTTTAGTACAGCACAGAATAACACGTATTTATGTATAACAACAAATTTTGATTACCTTGCTCGTCTACTAAAAGTACTGTTTTAACTGGTCATTGGCGTAATCTTAGAATCGCCATTAAAAAAAAAAAAAAAGTACTAATATATTTTCTTTTTGTTACAGATGGATGGCACCAGACCACGGAGTAACCCAAACCCCTAATACAACCCATCAAGACACCCAAAATTTCCACCATTTCATAAAAAAAACGAATTGAATAGAAAAAAATGCACTCCGTCGTACACCGTCCACGTTTGCATAAAAGAGAACCATTAAAAAAACTAAAAATTAAAAAGAAAAACGAGCTTACCAACGTCAGAATATTGTGTTCCACATAGTTGTACCAACTTAACGAACGCGAATAGTGTATTCTTTTTTTATTTAAATTGACTTAAATGAGGCTTTAAGTACGTAGGTTTTAAACAAAGAATAATAAATTGATAGTTGCCTTCTTATTGTCTATAGTTGACGTCTTGGTCCAATGTATATAGTTAATGATTAACTGTTCCCCCTCTCTCCCTCCCCCTCCTTTTTGTATAAATAGAATTGTGTTTTAGAAGAAGTTGTTTTACTGATAAAATAAAGGTTGGTATATTTTATTTTTAAAGTAATTAATAAATAAAAACTAAAACTATCCTGACAACTAACACAGGAATTATTTTAGGGAGGCCAGCAGTGGACGTGCATTGACTGAAATGATGATGAAAATTTACCTAATTCATGGAGTAAGAATACATGGTGTCACTTTGACGACCTCTATGGAGTAGTGGTTATATAACATGACTGCTACACAGAGGTCTCGAAATGGATTCCCGCTCAATGCAAATCTTTGTGTGCATTAACATGATTGTTTGCATTGGTCTGTGTGTTTTCTATGTATAATATGTACCTATGTAGGTATTTACAAAAAAATAATTTAAATATGTTTATCCTTTGTCTAGTATCCATAGTACAAGCTCTGCTTAGTTTGAGACTAGATGGCGTGGTGTCGTAAGAGCCAAGTCAGCGAAAGTCCCTTCGTATTATCGAAAACAAAACAGCCCATATCAATAGCAGGCCAAAGTAGATTAGCAGGTTCAGTTTCCTTTCTTTATGACTAGCTTTTTCCCGCGGCGTCGCTCGCTTTAAATTCGGGGTAGCACTGTTCCCCATTCCTGGTCACAGAAAAAAAAAACAAAAAAGTAGCCTATGTTACTCTCCATCCCTTCAACTATCTCCACTTAAAAAAATCACGTCAATTTGTCGCTCCGTTTTGCCGTGAAAGAAAGACAAACAGACACACTTTCCCATTTATAATTTTAGTATGGATGTCCTTCCGTGTGGCGATGTCCAAAAGTAAGGTAATTAAAAAGAAACTGTCTTAAATCTAACACCAGCATGTC
This sequence comes from Schrankia costaestrigalis, assembly GCA_905475405.1. Classification (NCBI taxonomy): domain Eukaryota; kingdom Metazoa; phylum Arthropoda; class Insecta; order Lepidoptera; family Erebidae; genus Schrankia; species Schrankia costaestrigalis. The sequence continues at coordinate 1,792,810 of FR997853.1, read as the reverse complement.
AATTCTCGTTCTCGTACCAAAATTCGGTTAAGTTAACTTTTAGTTGTCAAATTGTCACACTCTAAATAAAACTTTATCAATCAATCAACTAGCCTTTTGCAGTCCACACTTTAACACAACCACAAAAGATTACAATTGCAATAGAAAAAACAAGACAATTTGACAACTAAAAGTTAACTTAACCGAATTTTTTACGATTTTAAGGTACGAGAATTGACATGCAGAGTAAAAATATTTTCTTCTCTGAAGAGAAACTGCAAATTAAAACTGCTACAAACAATGATGAAAATTAATAAAACCTTATACTTAATTCGTATCCTTAACGTTATGGTAAATTAAAAATAAAAACTAATTTACCAACATTAGAATACTGTCCTCTGCTAGTAGTTCTACCAACTTTAGAAACTCAAATACTGATCTTTTTTTGAAATTGACTTTTAAGGTTTTACATACAAAGGTTTTAATACATAATAATAAATTTTATAGTTATAGTGTATTCACGGAGACGAGTTAGTAGAGCGCTATCTCACTCACACAATTTTTTAATTGCGATTGGTCAGTGATAAACGCTAAGGCGGTGTACACAGTACGAGTACTTTTTAGTCTACTCATACTTCCCGTGCTGTGCAGACGTGCTCATACTTGTGACTTTATGCTCGACTTGTGAACCGGCTGGTGTATTGGATTTTATAATTTATTAATGAACTAACGACTGGCTTGAAAACACCTTCAGGTGTGCATTTTTTTTTAATAAATGGTCCATGGTAATTTTTAGGCATAGCAGGTGTGCTAATGACCCGTTTATTGTTCTTTTGTCATAAATGAGCATTACCATAGTAAAATACTATTTCCCAATTTTGGTATATTAAACTGGTGCGCTACATCCATTGTTATTATTATCATTAAGTTATTGTTATATTCTCATTGTTGAAACACGTGTTTTATAACATTTTTATATTCTTGTTGAGAGTGAGGATGAGGATGGAGGATGGAAGGTGGTCTAAATATGTTTGAGTCGAAGAAACAAGGCGATTATCACAAGGAGATGAATGCCGAAGAATTTGAAATTTTTTTTTTTTTTTAGAAAAGACAACTCCCGCACTAGGGATCATGCCCTGTGTCGCGGGGACCTTTTACAAACATCAATTAACGGACACAAAGAACACCCAGACCAGGACAATAATTTGTGGATCTCACAAATTATTGTCCTGCGTGGGGATCGAACCCACAACCTCTTGCACGGCAGCCGCTTGCGCTACCGTGCGTCGCGCCACCAAGGTCGTAAATTTGAAAATTGGTTTAGAGAAGTTTTAAATAAGCTAGATGATAATTCTGTGATAGTCATGGATAACGCTTCTTATCACTCTAGAAAAATAGAGGGAATCCCAAAAGCCCAATTTAAAAAAACAGGATACTTGTAATTGGTTACGAGAAAAAAATATTAGCTATAACGCTGAAATGTTAAAACGTGAATTATTAAATATCGTTAAAAATCATAGACCGACCATACGACGCTTGCATTATAGATGAAATGTCAAAATCACAAACCAAAACTGTATTGAGACTGCCGCCGTATCATTGTCTCGAATTCTCCTCAATTTATCCTCGAATTTATTTCTTTCCTTCATATCCATCAGATACCCATAAAAAAATCTATCAAATTAATGTCTCTCAATTTATACGACAGACGAAGCCGCAGTAATAAACTAAGCGAACTTTTAAGAAGCGCAGTGTAAACGCACATTTACATTTCTAAGGATTTGTTAACGCCCACCGACCCTAGAAAAGTATTTTTTGTCCTTGTCATTTGTATGATAATGTGCGATAAAGAAGGCGCTATACTAACTCGTCTCCGTGAATACACTATAGTAATTGTTATTACCTTTATTGAGTAATACTGGATGATGACTCTATTTGATATTTTTTTTGTTTCATCATAACAGCCAATTAATGTTTCATTGCAGGGACGGACCTCCTCCCATGACGGAGGGAAACTTGACCTACTAATAACACGCTGGCCAGACGTATTGGTATAGAGTTTAATTTCAAGTTTTCCTTCTTTTTATTTCGTAAAAATAATATTGACGGATAGTCCCTTAGTCGGTTTTTACGACACCCATGGGATGAGATAGGGTGGTGACATATTGTATTCTTACTCCGTCACCACACGGAGATATTTTTTTGCTTACCTCTACATAATTTATGTCCGAACTTTATAGACGGGATAGGTAGGTAATATGGTACTTAGGCTAACTTAATTCATTTTTTTTTCTATAATATGTTGTTTAATCAATAATTCTGCTAAATTAAGAAGTTAGTTATGTACCTAATAGCAGACAGTGAAGGTGACCGCTAACGCGTTGTAAGGGGGCCTCCTTAAACCTTCATCTGGGTCGTAAGTCCCAGACGCTGTTATGCAAGTGTTCCGTCCTCTATCACGCGATGGACCCGGCACCCACACGGAGAATCCATGGAATGCTAAGATTAGGTCTACTCTTATCTTATGGTCAAAGTAAAAATAAGGAAACCGTCCTCAATTTGTAGTTGATTTACTTCAATGGCATTTGGAGTGGCCGCGGAAAGATCAGCCATCGTACACCGCTCAGGGCACAAAGGGCACACACCAGTAGATGCGACATCGATTGCACTGGACTGCCGCAGTCACATTGGGAGAGACAGGCGTCTCTGAAACCCCACTTACACATATTTGCTCTACAGCGGCCAACCTGTTCAAAAAATGTTTGAGTTCTCGACCATTGACACGATAGAAGAAGAAGAAGTTGATTTACTTAATAAATTAACCATATTTTTATGTTTTATTTCAGTATATTATCATATAAAAATGGAAAACGCAGAAGTAGAGAAGAGCACTAGCTCAGAAGAAAGCAGCACCACGCAATTAAACAGAAACAGAGTGAGTAAATTTACTTCTTAACACGTTCCCAGTGCAGTGTACCATATATGGTACACGTGCATTGTTTTATTATTGTCTCTGCTGGCGGCACTGTGAAAGGGTTAAATTCAAGAGCTCAGTGCCGTTAGCCTGAATTTGGTCAATTTGAAAAACAGTAGTCAATTAGAAAACTATCTTCAACTTTGATTTGGTTACCAATTCGGTAGGTAAAGTAAAAGTTTACCTATGTCGAATCCAAAGACATTTAGAGATTTTAGATCGGTAAGTAATAAAATCATTTTTTAGCGCACAAAACCGCAAGATTGTGTCCATTTTTACAATTATACATAAATTTCTTTGTCTTTTATTTGACCTCTAAATGACGTCACGCGTTCGTCTCAACAGAGAAGTTACCAAAAAAAAATCATACATACATACCGAATTGCAAATTCAAATGGTCAAAACTCCTAAACGGATGAATGTTTTTTGATGACTCTTTTTGACCTTGCTTAGTTAAGTGTTGTCCAATCTTGAGTTAAAATAATTGAGTATCATCTCTCTAAATCTCATTTCTCTAAACTTAACATTATTAACTTTAAAAGTTTCGCGTATAGATTTTAAGTAAACACTTTAATTATATTATTTACCTTGAGCCGCTCGACGTTTCGGCCAGGTTACACCAGCCATGGTCACGAGCAAACTGATGCAGCGATGTCACAGCTCGCCGTCTCCGAGGCAGAAGATTTTCTTTCTACCCTCATTTTGCACTAAATACTTTTACTAAAGACAGACATGGTACAGCCCCTATCTATCTTAGTACCTACAATGTTGTGGTATCCGCCCAAAAGAAAGTGAGGGCGCTGCCAGAATACCAGCGCTGGTGCGACATAAAATATGTCGTACCAGCATTACAGCTGAGGCAGGGCCCTATTGGCCATATGTACGTAGTTTTATTGTTTTGTATTTTTTATTGTGGCTTTGTTGAATGTGTTATTTATGGTCAATAAATGTTTTTTTCTTTTTCTATCTCCCAAAGATATTCATTTCAAAACTAACTCAACAAAAACCCATTTCCAGAGTTTCAAATCGAAACAGCTAGTCCGTAGTCAGGCGCTACGTGAGACAGCGTCACCCCCCCGCACACTATCCCCCGCGTCCCCTTCCCCCACGGCCGCTAGTGGGGGGGAGGGGAACAGCGAGGAGTCTAGTCGTACGTGTGGAGATGAGCACAACAAGAAATTACCTGTTGAAATACAAGTTAGTATAATACTTATTTAAATAGTACTGTAGTGTAGTGTTGACGATATCACAGTGCTGGGCAGCAGCTTCGACCTTCAGCATGTGACTATCATAACAGCCCATTAATGTCCCACTGCAGGGACGGGCCTCCTCTCATGACGGAGGGATAATTGGCGTACTAATACCACGCTGGCCAGACGGATTGGTATAGGGTTTAATTTCAAGTTTTCCTTGTTTTTATATTCGTAAAGATAATTTTCACGTATAGTCCCTTAGTCGGTTTTTAAAAAGTTTGTGGATCGCTCAAAGAATTGTCCTGGGCGAGATTCGAAACCGCGACTTCGTGGTTCCGTACCCAAATATACGACTTTACGTCCAATTTTTCTCCGAACATTTCTTTAAGCCGCCTTTTAGGATACTTACGCTATGGGCTTATTCATCATCATTATATCTCTCCGTGTGGTGGCGGAGTATAAATACAATTATGTCACCACCCCATCTTATCCCATGGGTGTCGTAAAAACCCGCTTAAGGGAATAACCGTAACTACTATCTTTACGAAATAAAAAGAAGAAAAACTTGAAATTATACCCTTTACCAATCCGTCTGGCCAGCGTGGTATTAGTAGGCCAAGTATGGGCTATTATGATGATCATTATAACAGCCATTGTGACGTCTACTGCTGGACATAGCTCTATGCGTTTATTTACTATCACTCCTTTTTATCAGATAACTTCGGGAGGCTGGGACGAGAGTCATTGCGAGCAGCGTCAAAGGGCGCGACGCTGGTTGTCAGACTCGTCGAGAGATTTGCTGTCGAACAATCCAAGAGTCGCTTGCGTCTGTGGAGCGTGTGCTTGTCCTAATTGCAGGTTAGTTTTGTTTTACTACACATCGAGTGGCTAAGTGTTTTACTACATCAACCAACATCAACATTGATATTATGTATTAGCTAGATCTTAAGTATTTGCATGCCCAAGTTGGACGAAACATGTAGATAAACCACTTTTGTACTACACCTTGTAATACCACGTTTTTGCAAATAAAGAAATTATGAATTATGAACCGATTCAAAACATCGGTCGACGTTGATCGTGGTTGATCGATTGGTGTGATAGCAATGATTGATCGATGTTTTATGGACAAAATGCGGCCAATCAAACGATCGATGGCTGCGATCGTCGCTAGGTTCGACCAGTATCGATCGCTTATCCGTAGATACTAAGAGTCAAATTTGACATTAATGATGTTTTAAAAAATATAATGTGTCATAAGAATAAATTGAAAAATACTAAAAATACATCCTTATTTATGTATTATCAGTTTTTTAGTATTACAGACACAGTTTCTTTTTTCTGAACTAGATGGCGTTGTCGCAATACCCATTAAACTTTTATATTTATTTTAATTCCACCAGGGGTCGTCGTCGTCGCCACGCTTGCCCCACTAAGCAGGACTCTGGCATCGTGTGCTCGGACGATTGTCCCGACTGCGCTGATGTTGAGTCTGGTAACTATGCTTTTATATTTTATTGAACAAATATTTGTGCATGAACATGAATGTTTGGACTTTTCCTGTGACGGAAGAATTTAACCTTGTTACACCACGTTTTTATGCCAAGTTTTATTGTTTTTGGGTTTAGTGAGATTTATTTTCCTAAAATAATGTCTTGTAGTAGGTAAATTCTACTAATATTATAAATGCGAAAGTTTGTGAATCCTACTAATATTATAATGTTTGTGATAAAGGATGGAAGGATGTTTGTTACTCTATCACGCCAAAACTTCTGAATGGATTATGATGAAATTTGGAATATAGGTAGTTTAGGGTGTAGAATAACATTTAAGCTAACGAGTGAAGCCGCGGGAATCAGCTAGTGCCACATGAAAATGTAACTTTGTTGTGAGAAAGATTGTATTAGGTTTGGTCTTCTTGAATACAAAATAGTAAAAGAAATTGCCCACTATAATCGCCTTTCAAGGATTAGATAGCCAGACATAACCAGAGGAGAGCCAAGTCACAGCCTGGCTGTTCCTTCCTGAAATACTCGAAAGGACTGAATCATCATCATCATCATAATAGCCCATTAATGTCCCATTGCACGGACGGGCCTCCTCCCATGACGGAGGGATACTTGGCCTACTAAAACCACGCTGGCCAGACGGATTGGTAAAGGGTTTAATTTCAAGTTTTCCTTCTTTTTATTTCGTAAAGATAATATTTACGGATAGTCCCTTAGTCGGTTTTTACGACATCCATGGGATGAGATGGGGTGGTGACATATTGTATTCTTACTTCGTCACCACACGGACAACGGACTGAATGCTCTTCTTTTCTTGTTTTTGCAGGTGGATCAAATAACAATGAAGTTATTAGAAAGGCAAACAGTCTCGACGTAGACGACCAAAGTTATTATTGTAGGTAAGTCTAATTACGTCCTCGTTACCATATACAAGGAAATAATATAATATATAGGAAACCTTAAACTTTTTTTGATTTAAGCGGGTCGGAGATAATGTGTACTGGCTAAAACTCAAGGTGTTTCTCTCTTACCTAACTTCTTAAGAAGAACCTAGGGTACATGGTAACTCCAAGAGCGGTTTATCAGACAATTATGATTTTTTTTTAATAATTGTAGTTTGAAGCAGGCCTTGATCTTCAGACTCAAGCGTAGAATAATATTTTTTCTTTATTAGTTGAGGACGAGTAGTTTGTCTCTGACGACAGTTACTACTTAACACGGGCTCTCAACCAAATTAGAATAGTACAAATCTTTCCAACACTTTACAAAATTTTGAGAAATAATTCTACTTCGAATTCCGATCAATAAGCGCCATCTGTTATTTGTTAGGAAAAAGCAGGGTGGGGAGACACCTCACACGGTGGACCTACGACCTAGTTAAGACGGCGGGACTCTGATGGATGAGGGAGGCACAGGACCGCATAAGGTTGAGATATATGGAGCCCTACGACCAGCAGCGGACGTCAATTGGCTGATATGATGATGATGAAAGTAGTACGTGCATAATTTTTTTATCCCTAGTACCTACTCCTATTATAAGACTATAAGATTGTCGTATAGGATCAAAGGTGGCAATCTGTCATTTTTGTCAAATTGGAGTTATTGATGCAGTCATAATAAAAAAGTAAAACTGTACACATTTATGTGACATATAATAATCAAATGCGGCTATTTTCGGTATAAATTCAGTTAGAAAATATGATTTGGTGTCAAAGGTGGCATTCTTATGATGAATGAGAATCAAACGCGGCAAAATTTTGCGCTCGTCCAATCACAGGCGTTCATTTGGCGGTATTACAAGATGGCGCCAAATTGCTTTTCCTAAAGTTTTTTCAAATTTGACTCTAAGTTGGGTTCAAAGTCGGCCATTTTGGTATTTCATTATCAAAGTCGGCCAAAATGATTAATTAAATGTAAAAAAAATCTACAACTTACAACGTATCATCGTGTAATCATTTTTAAACACTTTTATTATATTTGTTAATAAATACAATGTAGAATAAGTAACTAAGCCTTCCTACTAAGAATAAAAAACGTTTTTTTTAATTTGCCACAAGTTGATCAAATGTCAGATTGCCACCTTTGATTCTACACGACAAGATAATACATACTATAAGATAAGTTATATTATAAGTCGAAGAATGAAATAATTTAAATGTAATTTACTTGATATTAAAAGGAAGTAGGTGGCAGCACTGTAGTGGCAGCACCGTAGTATTGTCGTTGACTTGACTATTGACTTGTAATGTCAGTTCACATTGACGTTTAATATGACGATGACAGTTCAGAGGTTATAGTACGAATTGATGGGCACGTCCTGAATCGTCGCCAGCCCCGGTTGTGAGCACTGATTTATCAAAACTACAATATGGCGCAAGGCACTGACGTTGCTGCAGATTCAAATCTATCATATTCCGCGACATATACATACATTTATTTATATATTTCAGATGTCCAGATCGCAGGGAGAGACCAAAGAATAATTCATTAAGTAGAAACGACTCAGGTGATTATTTAAAATGTATGTTGACTTTTATATTTATTTGCTGTTTTTTTTTATTTTTGAGGGCTTGTGTAACTAAAATACGTACTTTAATTTAGATCTAATACAATTTATTATTACCTAGATACAAAGAACTTTTTATATTTTTTTAAATTATATTTTTTTATTATTATTTTGCTTTATGTTGTATATTAGAAGACAACTCCCTAAGTAGGGGTACAGCAATGTGTCGCAGGGACTTTACAAACATAAAGATCATTCGGGCTCCAGACAATATTGTTCGGTTGGTTTGATGTCCGCAGGTCAATTTCTTGTGTGAAAGAAGAAAGACAATGGAAAAAATTGATACTCGAGGCGGGATTGAACCCGCGTTTCTGGACTATACGCGTCTTGCGCTATGACCAACTAGGCCACCCGAGCATCCGTCTCGACTACCAAATTTAACCATTGCTTTATACGACGCCGGGCCGCGACTTAGCACTCAACTGTACAACGCCATCTAGGCGCGACATTTTCATTGTCTTTCTTCTTTTCGGATTTTTCTAGTTATACCTCAGCTTTATAGGTAAAAAAATATGTGTAATAGAAATGAAATACCGCGACCCTATCATTATCGCTTTGCCTAATGATAGGTAGGTAGTAGATAGCTTCTGAATAAGTGATTTAAACTGCATGTCAATTCTCGTACCTTAAAATCGTTAAAAATTTGGTTAAGTTAACTTTTAGTTGTCAAATATTGTCTTACATATTGTGTGAAAATTTGACAACTAAAAGTTAACTTAACCGAATTTTTAACGATTTTAAGGTACGAGAATTGACATGCTGGCTGTAGTACTAACTAAAGTATAATATTATTATTATTCTCTTTATTTACATTTTTCACATTAATTTACATTTTTAAATATAAAAATAAAGACATTTAAAAATATAAAAAAAGGTAGATCCACCAGCATCGGGTACAGGGACCAAGCTACCGGTGGTTAGGGCTCCTGAGACAGGAACCTCCTCACAATACGTATAATATATTTTATTATAATTGTTATCAGATGACAGAAACGAGCCGACGGGTCCTGAACTAGTGGCCTTTTTAAAGGACACGTTAAACAAAAACCCGAGAGACAGAATAGCTCTGCTCAAGATTGAGAAAGAGTTGCATTCTCTAGTCAACGATACTGGGTATGTATTTAACTATTTTCATCATCATCATAACAGCCCATTAATGTCCCACTGCAGGGACGGACCTCCTTCCGTGACGGAGGGATACTTGGCCTACTAATACCACGCTGGCCAGACTAATTGGTATAGAATTTAATTTCAAGTTTTCCTTCTTTTTATTACGACGGAGTAAGAATACAATATGTCACCACCCCATCTCACCCCATGGGTGTCGTAAAAACCGACTAAGGGACAATCCGTGAATATTATCTTTACGAAATTAAAAGAAGGAAAATTTGAAATTAAACCCTATACCAATCCGTGCGGCCAGCGTGGTATTAGTAGGCCAAGGATCCCTCCGTCACGGGAGGAGGCCCGTCCCTGCAGTGGGACATTAATGGGTTGTTATCACTCTTCTATAAATTATGGTTTCGATTATGGATTTCGGTTTATGGTAAAAACTAAATTATTTACAGTTCAACAAATCTAAAAGATACAGTATGACGTTTCATATTTTTCAAACTGAAACAACTTTGTTCATGCGTACATTATTCAGTTTCGAAAACCTTTTTCGTAAAACCATGAATTTAGAAAGATTTTATTATTGTATCTAAAAATGTACAATTCTTAATATATAAATTTAGTTGAAAACTTTCAAACAAAGCAAAATAACACATATTTACATAGTAAATAATATCTTATAGTTCTATTCTTGACCTCATTGCAAAGTCACGTAGTTAGGTTACTGCTCGTAGTGTTGCGACTCTTCGGATACACTTGTATGCAAAAAAATCGTTTACATATACGAAAAATCGTTATTATCGTTAGACACGTAACTAACTATTACTCGACGTGGTCGAAGGTGACGGGAGGCAACTTATTAAGGTCTTAGTAGTGAATAAAAAAATCCTAAACATTACTTATAATTAAAATAAAAGTAATGTTTGCATTTTTTTTTATTCGCAGATTAGAGAATTTGCAATATGTGGTGTTTTTTTACAAAAGGTTTTACCCTTTACTAATAATAAGATTAATTATTAAAGTGTCTTAAAAATCGGATATTATCGTAATCGATCTCTTAAATTTCGGATATTATTGTAATCGATTTTTTTATCCCAACCTTATTATTCAATTTGTCAGAACTGTTATACCGTACCTATTAGATTTGTTGGACTTTAACTTTATAAATAATTTTTTGTAACAAGCCTATCAGCTACTAGAGTTTGCCTAATAATGTTATATCATTTTCCAGCCGATGCATAGTGAGATTTCCAGTAATGACGTCATACGGCAGAATGCTGGTACACCGATGCGCATCGCTGTTCCAACTTTCTCACCACCTCGACCAGTCCAGCAAGACTTCGGTACTTGTGTCTAAAAGTGGTAAGTCTCTTTATACTACAGCTCACGTAATCTTACACGACTGGCCTTAAGTTGTGTTGAAGAGTGGGTTGCGCATGTACTAAGTAATAACTCAACACGCGCTTCCACATTAAGTTACAAATCTGCGCATTAAGCAACTTCAAGCCAGACAACTAATATTGTGTAGAACAAATTGTAAGCAGAATGGGTGTGTAAGCAGTGTTTATACGGGAACACCAAAATATTCCGTACTTATTTTAAAATCCCTAAGAATTATAATGTCTATTATTAAAAATCGCGAAATTATTTTACCGAAAGTCGTAAGTCCGATTTGTTAGCTTTCCGAATTATTGTCCTGAGTCTGATGGTAGGCAAACACGATCCTTCCTATCGTCCAATCGACATGACGCCACCGATTGGATCAGTTAGAATTGACCGTGTGTGCGATTGGATCGGCATGACAGTTAGAATTGATGGCATGATCGAATTTCGTTTTTTTTTTAATTGGATCAAATCTGCAGTGTCATGCCGATTGAACGATAGGAAGGGTCATGTATGCCCACCATGAGAGTGAGGGTGTTCTTTGTGTCCGTTAAATTGATGTATCTGCGACATCCTATATTTGGCTGAGCGACGTCTTTATTACTGAATTATTTATGGATGTGATTTGGTACTCCCACTTTTATGTACTACCTGCATGACGCTACCTTTATCATTGAATAATAAAATCCTTAGTTGTATGGTTATGTATGGATACAATGGTTGCAGCGACTAATTACAGTTTTCTATGTAAAAAAAAATGACGTCAAGAAAATGCAGCAGTAGAGTTTGTTGCACCGCTTCTTCTCTAATAGCGCTTTGGAAGCGGTGGTAAAGTTTTCTAACTTTTAAATGTATTTAAACTTAGATTAAGTAGTTTAAAGGACGTCAAGAAATATATAATGAGAATTGTATTTATCTTGATTTAAGCGATTTTGACTTTGACATCCATGATCCCTAGCGTGGGAGTGGTCTTTGTAAAAAATAATATAATATTTGTTATATGTTACAGGCACATGCGGTGGACGTATACCCTGCACCAGCTTCAAGGAGTGGTGCACGGCTACCTTCCCGCCAAGTCCGCAGAGGCATCAGCCTGATGTACATCATGCTAAGTAAGATTTGTTTGAATTATCATCATCATAACAGCCCATTAATGTCCCACTGCAGGGACGGGCCTCCTCCCGTGACGTAGGGATACTTCGCCTACTAATACCACGCTGGCCAGACGGATTGGTGTAGGGTTTAATTTCAAGTTTTTCTTCTTTTTATTTCATAAAGATAATATTGACGGATAGTCCCTTAGTCGGTTTCTACGACACCCATGGGATGAGATGGAGTGGTGACATATTATATTTTTACTCCGTCACCACACGCAGAACATGCACATACCTAATGATTGCATTGAGTCAGAATCGAACCTAAAGATAGATTTTATGTAAATGTATTATGACCACTCTGTACCTAGAAGTACAGACCCGAAATAGCACCCTGGGGTACGCCAGCATTTACAAAAACTTACTATAAGAATAAAACTAATTTGCAGGTCAATCCTCAAAAGGGACACTCATTCCCTAGACGAGCCTGGCACGGGAACGCTCGCAAACAACAGGAGCAAGTCCCTGGAACAACGCGAGAGGGAGTACGAGAAAGTTAGGAGGAGAATATTTAGCTCGGTATGTATTGTGCTTATTATTATGTCCACTGTTGGACATAAACTTGCCGAAGTTTACACCAAATGTTCATTAAACTGTTTTAATACATACTTAGCTGATGCCCGATTCGTTGGCGTATTTTGGACAATTAACACAATCCTACTATCCTATCCTACTAAAAGAAGAAAGACAATGGAAAAATTGGTACTCAAGGCGCGACTCGAACCCGCGTCTCTGGACTGTACGCGTCCAGCGCCATGACCAACTAGGCCACTCGAGTACCCGTCTCGACTACCAAATTTAACCATTGATATTCTCCATGACATTCTTATATTATAATAATATGTTAAAAGTCCCACTGCAGAGACGGGCCATCTCTAGTGATAAAACTTAACTTGTTCGATGGATAACTTAGCCTACTAATATCAGACTGTCTAGACAGATTGAAATAGGGGTTCTGCCTTAAGTTTTCTTCCATCATAACAGCCCATTATTGACCCACTGCAGGGACGGGCCTACTCTCGTGACGGAGGGATACTTGGTCTACTAATACTATACCCCTTCCAGCGTAAGTTTAGCTTTTTGACAGTTCACGTCCATGAAGTTTCGTAATACTTCTGAGTATTTTTCGAACAAATTATATTGTATTTCATGGACGTACCCATGTTTTTTTCAGTTACCATGGTTACTTAGTGATGGACACTCATAACGATTACCACCATTATGAAACAAATTACAAATAATCGGAAAAAATAAATGCTATGAATAAACCGGAACTCTTCATAATAGGTTTATAAAATGTAATATGATATTTTAGATTACCTATAACCCGCGAATGTGTCACGATAAATTATGTATTTTAAATAATACCTAAGCTAACTATAATTTTATTATTTTAAGCTATAGGCTAATTCTCTTAACATAGAAGAAAGAAACACTAATAAAATGATAATGTAAGTTGATGTAAGGATCCAAATGTATAAAATAAAGTAATTTGAAAAATCGCGAAATCGCTTACAATCGAATGGCATTACATTCGAGATACTGCTGAACGTCACTAACGTCAATCTGTCAAATGTCGTTAAATATAGTGGAAAGGGTATAATAAGTTTTCTTAGTTAGACTGTATTATCAAAGGAATCTAATATATTATTGTTATAGGACGAAGCACAATGGCCATGGTTGACATCAGGACCCGTGAAAGTCCTCACTCCCGAAGGTGGTAGGAATAAATTATTAAAGGTATGTTTATACTTATGATATATTTTCCGTGTGTGACTAAGAATAGCGAGTGTCGTAAATGGTGATTTAGGGACTTGTTTGTACTTCGGTCTTCGGTTTCTCTAGAAAAGAAGGCAATATTGACGCAAAACCTGATTGAAGCGTGTGGCCAGCATAACCACCGCGTGGCGAGTCTGGCCAACATTGCAAGTCTAGGCAATGTGCCATTTAAAGGTCGAATTTCCCTCAACAAGAGGTTTTTTGACGACCCTGTCAACTGCAGAGTAACATGAACTTTGGATATTGTACGAGCCAAAACTGCTCATACAGCTAATTAACAATAAAATAATACATTATTATATTGTAGTCGTAACTTAACCTGCGCCACGCGCCAACGTACCTATACAATAATAACACGTGCGACTCAGATTACTAAAACGTACCTATTATCATTAAAATACATATAAATAAACAGTGTGGTTTGGTGATAACAAGCTTCCCTAAACACTATACCGTATTCATCCTTACTTGATTTATTTAGTAAACAAACACCACATATTGCAAATTCACTAGTTTTTACATCAACACTTTGATATGTATGAAAATTCCTGGAAAGTAGCATTAAACGTTTATGCAATAGAAAACACGTAAATCACATTGATTTATCCACTATCTTTCGTAAATTTTAAATAAATGTATTTTTTTCCAACACAAAATTTCACAGATAAAATTATTTTTACGATTTGACATTTGTAGATTATAGAATTTTGTCCTTGATTCCTATACATTTTTGAAAGATCAAAGACTAAAGTCTTTAGTCTGTGGTTGACACGACGCCATATATGTTTACGTTATAAAGCAAGTCTGTTTAAATAAACACTACAACAATCAAGGTTACAGTCAACGACTGAAAACCCTTACAGATATCTTTTTAGTGTTAAGTATACCCTACTAAAGACGCTGACCGTTGAGTAGTATATTTTTAGCAAGCTTTTTACGACTGCCTAGATACGAAATGGTTTGTTGATATCATCATATTAGCCAATAGACGTCCACTGCTAGACATAGGCCTCCTCCATATATTTCCTTGCCCTGTCTTCTACCTTCATAATCTATTAGCATTATGAATAGAATAGAATAGAATAGAATAATATTTATTTGTATAAAATGTAGTTACATTTAGATGGTATTTCAGATAAATAATGATCCATTACATTTTGCCGCACAGCGACGTACAAATATGATACACTGAATTAAAAAATCTAAATATTTAACAAGAAAACAATAACACAAAAAATTCTTATAATAATAATTAATTAAATTCACATTCCAACATTGATATAAATATTATTGACATATTATAAAAAGTAAATTAAATTGACACATTACAATATTAAATGAATAAAGTTAAATCTCCCCCTAAGTATCTTTGCCATTAAACAACTCTGACACAGAATAAAAACATTTCTCAAGTAACCACATCTTTAATTTTTTACCGAAAGCATGGTTAGGAAGACAACTTATTTCTTTTGGAATTCTATTTAATACTTTATGGCCTTTACTAATTCCATCAGCACACAACATTTATTTATTTAATTACAACTGGGACATTTATTTTGTTACTTTAATGTCCTGAGGGAGCTCCAATAAAACACAGCGTTCCGTAGTAGAAATATAATTTGACTGCCTGACATACAGAGTACACTGGACTTAAAAACTACCTACTTTATTCTAATATACTTAATAACTATGAATGTAGAACTACCTACATTACAGTTACTAATAATTTTGTCCTTGCAGGTCCAATCGCTAGAAGGTAACGGTCCGGGTCCGTCATCGAACAGCAACTGGCGCGGTCGCGGGCCGGTGTCCAAGTCGCACAGCTTCGGAGGTTACACCGGCGCCGAGCAGCCGCAAGCTAGGCTGCTGAGTAGACAGGGTACGTGTTCTATTCTGTAACTTCATAGTAGAGTAATCAAAATATAGAGAATTTGAAAAAAATATCGGTATGTATTCTATTCTTGCAAAAATAAGTATACCTACTAAATTTGAAAAAGAAAAATCGCCTTTTTCCTCGGAGTCAAACGTCAAAAATCCGATTACGTTACTATTCCGATTAGTGTGCGTTGCAGTAAGGAGTTTCATTCAAATAATACTGAACGGCTCGAGTTCATACGTTACTTTATATGTGCTACGACTCTTAATGACTAAAACCCACGGTGTTCCTACTCTCACCCATAAATGGTCATTCGGTTCTTCATTAGGACAAAATTGTAAGTCATGTAGTTTTTTCATTCGTCTCAGATTTACACCCTTGTAATAATGTCTATTTTACAGGTGACTTAGCATCAAGCAGTTGGCGCTTATCACCTTCCAGTTCCGGATACAAGACCCTCAGTCTACGCAGTACTGATTCTATTACACCGTCACCTACTGGTTAGTAACTGTTTTTATATAGAAATACTTATTTAATGGGAAATTATTCACTGTTTTGTCTTGTAGGTAGATGGCATTGGCTAGCTGGTATAGTGTGACCACAGGAGCTGTGCACCCCCTGAGGTATGCGCGGCGAGGTGGGGGACGAAGAAAAAATAGGTGTCCGTTATGGTAGCGTACACGTGATAGTTCTGATAGAAAGGGAACTTTTCTTTTGATAAATTATTTATGTAAAAATAATGCGTGAAATTCTGACTGAAATAGTGTAGGTAAATGCTTTATGCGAATTCACAGTGGAATATGTCAAAAATCCATGTTAATTTATGTTCATAGTACTGGTACAGATAATATGCTCACAAGTGATTTGAATATCTTGAGAGCTACAAAACATAAGTACAGTAATTCTGTTAATACAGTAGAAATGTAGCCCTAAAATAACGCCTGTGTAACACTTTATTTTAATACAAAATTCAATATTATCGGAGATATTAACGAATTTTAGGGGCCGGTCTGTCTGGAGTTATTTCATTACGCTATAATATTAAAACTACAACAACTATTTTTTTTAAATGTAGGTACAGGCTGTCTATAAAGTCCTGACCTGGCGCCACTGTGCTACACGTAGCAACCCGATTTAGTCTGAGAAAATAGTTTTCAAAACAATTATGTTCAAATAACACTACACTATTAGAGCACTTATAATACTAGGGCATTTCTTGTAGGTAAGCCTATTGCATTTAAAGTTTTGCTTAGAACTTCAAGACTACAATTAAAATCCATCTCAGTTATCTACAATTTTCTGAGGGTTGGAACTCAAAATTTTACAAAAGTTATGTAAATTGAACATTTGGTTATACCTACAATAAATTTAGGCATAACTAGAAGCAAAATACAGGTAAAAGAAGAAAAATGTTATATACCTCTTTTTTACTTTAGAACATAATTGTATTTTGTGAGGGAGAGCAGAAATATAGAAACATACATTTCTTTCTTTGGTCGGCCCTGCCTGTGTTTACCAGGAGTTTCAAGCTTTTCATTATTTTAAAATCTGTTATTTTGAAATTTAATAATTCTAATGGAATGGAAAAAATAACTACAATACCTAACTAAAATTTATTCAGTGTTAAATATTAACCAACAAGATATCTTTTAACATAGATTTACTAAAATATTGCAATTAATTATTTTTTGTAGACAGACCAGTCGCTGCGAAAGTGACATAGTTTAGTTATCAATATCAACCGTACTTAATATAGACATAAATCAATTAATTCAAATTCAAATTAGGATAAATCTTGACTGAATTATACTAATGCAACTGATAATGTATCAACAGAAATGGTCGTACTACGATTTTTCTTACTTACAATGAATATCTAACCTAAAAATGTACTATGTAGGTACACAATGCCTGTTTTTGGTCTCTAGATCTCAAATGGAGTGAATTTATTACTTGAGACATCAAAGTTGCAGTTCGCCCATAAACATCATCCAAATCGCATAAAAGTTGACCAGAATCGTGCTCCGCTAAACATCGCCTTATAACTTTAAAAATCACATCCCGCGTGCCACTTTGATTTACTCTACTCATTGTTTACATTGTTCTTCGTAAGTCAGTATTAGTTTATTGTAGATTAATGAACTAATAAAAATCACAAATTTGACGACTTTATAGACACATCTGTAATATACTCGTATTACACTTACTTAGTTGATCACAATGTAACCCAAATATACTCATATTTTATTAAAAATATGCAGGTGATAAATAAGAACACACCCCTTACTCATAAACGCCTCTTAAATTTAATCACTGTTTAGCGAGATTATTATTTGTAAAATCAAACTTATACCATACAAAACCGTAAGAATTTAAGGTAATCAATTAACTAAAATTTAAGAGGCGTTTATGAGTAAGGGGGTAATCTGTATAAAGTAATTCCTAGGAATACTGTAGTGTTAACGATTTCTTATTCCTCATCATTAATCTTAACAATTGAATTTTTTTTTATTTTCATTTATGCAGAGTTTTTTGGCATAGTAAACAACTCGATATAGCTCTTGTGTATGCTACCATAACGGCCACCTACCTGCCGTCACGAGTTTTGACAGCAGTGTCATAACAATTCAAACATTATTTTTTCTTTAAGAATTTCATGTTCTTAGAGTATTTGATACATTCCGCTAGATGTCATTTTTCTCAAAGTTACATTATAAAATCACAAATAATGTTCCTATTTACGCTTAAAACTATACAATAATGTAAATACTTTCTTGGAGTTTTTAAAAATGACTGTCTTTTTATAGAAAACTGCTACAGCCGCTCGTGTAGCGACCCGTACCAGCCAAATAACTTAAGTATATTGCGTCAGATGTCGCTAGTAGCTACATCATAGACTGTTTATTCTATACCAGTATATATAACATGTACTCTATATGTCCACCCCCCTCTCGCCGCGCGCATACCTCAGGAGGTGCACAGCTCCTGTGGTCACACTATATCTATACTAATATTATAAAGAGGTAAAGTTTGTGTGTTTGTGACGTTTGTAGGGGGTAATCTCTGGATCTACTGAACCGATTTTAAAATTTCTTTATGTGTTAAATAGTCCATTTATCGGGGAGTGTCATAGGCTATATAGTATCACGCTATAACTAATAGGAGTGAAGCAGTAATGAAACATGTTTAAAAAAGGGACGCATTTTTCGCGGCCCAACGAAGTGGGCACGGGTCAGCTAGTTAGTTATATTTTCACTTGTAAGCCTCCTGAAAATTTTAACCTAATTTTGTCATAGAACCATTGGAACGAATATAGATTGAATTTTACGAGTGTTTTGTTTTTTCTGCTAAGTAAAGTTATGAATTATAAAATAAACGTCATTGATTCAAATTTGACCTTAAAAATTTAGTAAAATCTAGCTTTTTAGCTTTTAAAAAATATGTGGGGTTATTAACTGTATTATTTTTGCTCCTAGGAGGTGCAAGTCCGGAACCAGCGCAGGCGGTGTCTCGTGAAAACTCATGCGTTGTGTGGGCCGTCACAGACATGTCAGCTGTACCGCCCGGCGCGCTTGTTATACATCCACAGGTATAAATACTATGTTATTACTCAAATAATTTAGTTTAATAATTTTATTTGCTTGAACATGTGTACATTAGCCCCCTTACTCATAAACGCCTCTTAAATTTAATCACTGTTTAGCGAGATTTTTATTACGAAAACCAACCTTATACCAAACAATGTAAGAGTCTATGCTAATACATCAATTGACTAAAATTTAAGAGGCGTTTATGAGTAAGGGATTAGGATGTTAGCTTAAAATAATTTTACAAGTGCTAAAATATTCTACCTTAAAACAAGTGTGCAAATATTAGATCTTACTAAAGTATTTTACATAATTATAAAAATCCATTACAAAACTTAAATGATAATTTCAGTTATTAATGTTTTAAAGTACCGTTGATGACTGATTATGATGTCGATGATATAAAGTAGATGTTGGAACCTTTAACTACTATTTTTCTATTACTTCAGTGGTTGTTTTACATACAAACAACCACTGAAGCACATACACAGTCGTAACACAGTCACTACACTACACTGACTCACTCACTGCGCACTATACCGTATTCATCCTTACTTGATTTATTTAGTAAACAAACACCACATATTGCAAATTCACTAGTTTTTACATCAATCGCACACTTTGATATGGATGAAAATTCCTGGAAAGTAGCATTAAACGTTTATGCAATAGAAAACACGTAAATCACTTTGATTTATCCACTATCTTTCGTAAATTTTAAATAAATGTATTTTTTTCCAACATAAAATTTCACAGATAAAATTATTTTTACGATTTGACATTTGTAGATTATAGAATTTTGTCCTTGATTCCTATACATTTTTGAAAGATCAAAGACTAAAGTCTTTAGTCTGTGGTTGACACGACGCCATATATGTTTACGTTTTAAAGCAAGTCTGTTTAAATAGACAGTACACCTATTCATACCTATTCTACCGCTCTGACCATTTAATTTTTTTTTTTAATACACACATTACATTAAAACAACGTGTTTTGACTGAGATTCAAGAATGTAAGGTTGTTTATTAGAGATCAGCGTTCGAATTCAAACAATAGAACAGTTTACATATTTTGTCACATAGTGGCGCTAGTTGTATCTATATTTTGTTTTTTACAACAACCACCATAACAAGTAATGAACATCATAACAGATATCAGCATTAAATATGGGTGGTCTGGAGCCTAAACTAGGGTATACCCTGTATAGGTAGGATATACTCCAGGACACTCGCCTGAGGAAAGGATGGTAATTAATTAATACAACACACACAAATCACTCGCTCACAATCATTAACTCACTACATATACACACACACACACACACACACACAAGACTACCAGCACTATAATATAAGCAACTAATTCAATGTATATATTACTAGCGACCTGCCTCGGCTCCGCACGGGCACCTACTATAGAATGTCCTTAAGGGCCTTTACGTGGCTCACTAGCGCCGCCAATAGAAAAAAAATCATAATTCGGAAATAAGATAAATAATGTTAAATGTTGATAACAAAGTCTTGAGAAAAGGCAATAAATTATTTGTATAACACACTCTCAACACTTTAAATGTTTTTTAATTAGTTAAATTTCGCATTCGAAAAAAAAACGGCCGTTTTTGTTAATAATGCAATATTTATTTAATTAAAAACCTTTAAACTGTTGAGAGTGTGTCACACAAATACTTTATTGCCTTTTCTCAAGACTTAGTTATTGATCTTATCTGCGAATTATGATTTTTTTTCTATTGGCGGCGCTATTGAGCCCTATAAACGCTCTTAAACAATGTTTAAGCACAGTTACATTAGAAATCACTAAACTTAGATGGGTTTCTCTACTACGAGTATATTATCTCTATTACTCTAGGGAGTATACTATCTCTTGAATCACTCTATCTATTTAAAAAACCGCATCATAATCCGTTGCGTAGTTTTAAAGAGTTAACAATACAAAAGGACATAGGGACAGACAAAGCGACTTTATTTTATATTAAAATTCAAACAATTAAAAATGTAATATAAATTGCAGACTGGGCGTGCGCTCACAAATCCAGATGGTACCGTGTACCATTTCGACCCGGCTAATCCACCAGTGCTCTACGATCCTGGGATACCAGAGAATGATACGCAAAAGGTATATACTGTTCTCAAATAATACATATAAAAATACCTATAATGCGTAGATATAACTCAACAGTTTATTCAGCTCGTTTAACAGTATTAAGTGGAAATGCAATACAACTAATTCACTATGGGAACCGCTGTCGCCAAAAAACAAATGAACACACATACATAAACTACCTAGTCAAGAAATGAACACTTAAATTGTTTTAAAGAAAGATTTTATTAAATTAAAACAAAAGCGTTCTTAATACTAGGTATGAGTCGTGGCACAGATGACAATCGAATCGTGCGTAATATTATTTACATGGGCTTTTAAATGGATACAAATCTTATATGTGTGCTATAGGTGAGACCTCCCGGCATTCATGGGAACTATAACGTAATCAAAACAATTCTCTTGAAATACTCATTAGGAGCTTATCTTAACATTAAGAGGTGCCAACTGATGCCGTGGGTTCTCGGTACTCAATTTGAGTGGTTGGGAATATTTAGTTAATGAAAAACGTTATTGGTATGTGACCACTACTTTCAGGTCGCATAACTACCTACTAACAAAAAAATAACATTATGTAGTTGAACATACATCTGGGATGGTTATTTGGGCTGGATATTGTTGTAGCGCAGAAAGAACTATAATGACGTTTTGTAATCTAAATAGATTCAATTTTCTAGTTAATTCCGCTGTCGTCCATAGATGGCGGTTTTCGCAGTTCTGGCAATTATATACTTTAACATGTGGTTCATATAGGTGATATTTGCGTTATGTATTACCTATGACATCAGCGACAAGTTATGCGTATCAGCGCGTATTAGTGACACGCTTACCACGACGCCTACTTACCACTTCTACTTGATTCTTTCCTTACATAAAATTGAATATTTTTCCTCATTGTACTGTTATTGTTCTAGCAATTGGATCAAAATGAAAATCGTCGCGGTCGACTTGAGAAGCAACACTCGTTTATTGATCATGGTATGTATTTGTATACCTACATCATCGATGTAACAACTAATAGACTACACCCCCGGTTTCCGAATGACTGATCTAGTAAAAATCAATTAATCAAGTGTCAAAACTATTTATTTATTTATAAAGGGTTACCAACATAAGTACAGCAATATCAAACATTTTTTTGACTTAAAATTACTTATAGCTAACTGCACTTACAATTACAGGTTAACCACAACATGCATTAAAATTTAAATAAAATATGTAATAATAAAAAGAAATAAATTATAGTAACATTTAATAAGAGACAATAATTACAATCTAAAGTACGTCATTAGCTTTTAGTAAATTCATATAGTTAGGAAGACTTTGAGAGGGAATATCGAGTTTGGGTATTTTCTTTGTTAAGTCGTTGTACATACGACCCAACCGAACTACTGGGGCATTACGACCTAATCTTGTTCTACAAAATCTGTTTCTGAAAAGAGCGCAAGGGTATCTTGGTAATCTTGAAGGGACATTATATTTGAATTGACTAACTAGTATGGGACTGTCGATTTGGTTATTAATTATTTTATGTAAGTAAGACGTGTCCAGATGAACACGTCGAACAGGAAGTGCATCTAAGCGGAAATGTTGTAATTTTTCGATGTAGGTTTTAAGTATTCTCGGTGTCTGAAAGCGGAAGGAAAGGCTGCGGATATTTTTTTTTTGTACTCTTTCAATTCTTTTTGCATGTATTTCATAGTCTGGATACCAGAGGGTGCTGCAGTACTCTAATTTGCTTCTTACATAACTATTGTATAATAAAATGACTGATCAAGGGTTTTTAAATTGTTTGGTATTTCTAAGAATAAAACCTAACGATTTATTTGCATCCTTTATAATTTGGTCAATGTGATCAGAGAAACGCAACTGCCTATCTACTATGATTCCTAGATCTCTTATTGAATTAACTTCTTGAAGCATATCACCATCTATAGAGTAATTGGTATTGAAGACATTATGTTTTCTTGTAAATTTTATGTGTTGACATTTTGAAGCAACATCATTTTATTTGAAACGCACCATTCTTGGAGATTGTCAATATCTTTTTGCAGGTATGTAGAGTCTTGATTGCATGAAATTGTTTTTGTCAATTTTAAATCGTCTGCAAAAAGATATATTGTGCTGTGTTTGATTCTTTTGGCCAGATCATTATGAAAATGTTGAAGAATAGGGGCCCCAACACAGAGCCCTGAGGAACTCCAGAGAAAGCTAAAAAGGGTTCTGATTGTTTATTGTCCACAACCACTCTTAATGAACGTTTCGTAAGGTAAGATCGACACCAATTTAGTATATTGCCTGTTATACCGAATGCGTATAGTTTGTCCAATAGTATTGTGTGATTCACCTTATCAAACGCCTTCGAAAAATCGGTATAAATCGCATCTACTTGTGACCCGTGATCTACAGATTCTATTATGTCTGAAGCAAAAAGCACGAGATTGGTTGTTGTAGATCTCCTCGCCATAAAACCGTGTTGTTCGTCAATTATATATTTTTGTATATTTCTATAGATAACGGGGTGTACCATTGACTCAAAGATCTTTGCAACAGTAGAGAGTATAGTTATTGGTCGGTAATTGGAAATAAGTTCCTTTTTACCGTTTTTATCAATGGGCACTACCCTTCCTGACTTCCAAGCGTCTGGGAATATACCTGTTTGTAAGGACTTGTTAAAAAGAATGCACAGAGGGATTGCTATAGGCCGACCGTTTATCTCAGACCCCGCCTGCGGTAATAGGGGTGCGTGGGGGGCGAGGACAAAGGAGAGAGCTATCTCTTGATTTTTTGGCAAAACGGCGCCATCTAGAATACTGTGACCCGAACTACATCACATCACAAGACAGCTCTAATTTTTAGCTAGCTTATTTTTATGAAATAAAAAGAAGGAAATATTGAAATTATACCCTAAACCAATCGAAATACCTGGAGAGGTTTTTTTATTTTTCTGGTCAGGCTTTAAATTGTGTAATAATTTAGATTGCATATTTTCTCTAAGAAAGTACGAGTTTAAATGGCAAGATGACGCCACCATCTTTGAAATTTGTAAATTGTATAGAAGACGGACTAGCTTACTGCACTAGTGTCATACTGACATACTGACTAGGTGTCCGTTATGGTAGTGTGTAAAAATAAAAAAAGCTTTTATTATTGTTCTTATTACTTATCTGTAAATATTTTCTAAGATTGATTCTTACAAATTAATATGTTTAAATCATACTTGTTTTAATGTATATATGAGTCATATAATTTCAAAACCCCCTAAAGTGATTTTTCTTAAATGTCGACAATTCATGAAAAACGTCTTAAACTTACTAACAACCTTAATTCTATTTTATTTATATTATATTGTTATTGTTATCTAGCAATCCCAACAAACATCTTTCTTTAATAAAAACAATTTGAAAAACGAGGTTATTTTTGCAAAAATAGATTCGTTTTAGGGGACTTCGAAGTTAACTTTAGGTTTTAGTGAAATTTGAAAGTAACCGATACCGTTTTAGAGGGTTTTGAAAGAATCTACAAATAAATATATTTGTAGACTCTTCAAGAAATATCCTTAACAATACTTTTTACAATAATTAAAAGAACCTATTCTTTAGATTATAAATAAGTAAAAAGAATGTCTGATTTAATGTTGCAAAACCAAAATACAACTAATTATTTTTTAATTTTTAGTGCAACTTTTGTCTTTGAAGTCGTTTTTTTTTGTAAAAACTTATTTTATTTGGCATAGCTACCAACTCGATATAGCTCTTGTGTACGCTACCATAACGGACACCGCTACCCCGCCCCCTCGTCCCTTTCATACCGCAGGCGGGGACTGAGATAAACGGTCGGCCTATAGTCTAGTGGCACATTTTACTAGATAGACAGGATGCACATTATCGGGACCATTTCCCTTCGTAGTGTCTATTTTCATTAGATTCTTACTAACTTCGTCTGGATTAAAATGAACAGAATTAAGCAAAACTAGAATATTAGGGTTTGATTCCGAAGTATGATTAGGAATATAATTATTTAGGTCGTTGCTGTCTGGTTCAAATATTGAAGAAAAATGTGTGGCAAACATGTCAGATATTCTATGCGTGTTAGAATTTATATTATTATTTAAGAGCCATTTCACATTTTCGTGCGAAATTCTAAGATTTTGGTTGCCTAATTAACCATCATAACGTAGACTCTGGCATTTTTAAATACATGTAAAAAATAGGCCCATCTTTTGCATTGTAAACGTCTTGAACACATTTATAAAAAAATATAGGTAAACTTCGTAGTGGCTAATCTCCCACAACAAGTTTACTGAAAAATCAACGCAGAGTTCATTTCAAGCTCTCATATCTAACACTAATATGTATAAGTTTGACTAAAAAAAATACGTATCCCATCACAAATATACTTTTGTTGTTATTCTACAAACTAGAATATGGATTAATATTACCAATATTTTGTAAAAAAATAAAATCTGAAGTCGTTTTTTACGGTTTATACCCTTACTTTATTGCGGTTTTTAGCTTAAATTAAGTGTATTTCTCATTTATAAAATTATATCAAAATAAACTACGTTCTTGAAGAAATCTAATTCCAAAGTTTGATAAAAATCCCTTCTTTACTTATTTTTTAATAATACTATGAATAACACTCTTATTTAGAATAAATTACATTTCATAATCATACAATGATTAGTACCGCGCGAGCGCTCGTCGAGGTAGGACCTGTGCCATTTTTTCTCGTGCGCCGAACTACGAGCGTCGTGTCGTAAACGCGATATTATAGTACGACGGCAATATTTTGGATGATTAAAATATGTTATTATATTCTTGTTTATTTTTAAGGGCCTTTACATGGCTCACTAGCGCCGCCAATAGAAAAAAAATCATAATTCGCAAATAGGATAAATAATGTTAAATGTTGATAACAAAGTCTTGAGAAAAGGGAATAAAGTATTTGTACAACACACTCTCAACACTTTAAATGTTTTTCAATTAGTTAAATTTCGCATTCGAAAAAAAAACGGCCGTTTTTGTTTATAATGCACATTGATTTACAAAAAACCCAAGATGCACATTTTCAAACAAAACTAACAGTCAAAAGTGTCACCAAATTGTACATACGCAATAAATACGTATAGTAATATCGTCAACATATTTTTTTTTCAAATTCAATCTTACACGCATGACATAAAGTTGTATTTAAAAAGTAATACACAAAGAGCAATAAAATTTAATGATTGACGTTTTGCCGGTAGAACAATGAATGAAGTCGAGACGATTAATATTTAAATATTTTTTTTAAATTTTTCATACATTGAATTAGTTTTGCAAAATGTTATAAATGTTAGTTCTAAATATATAAAATATATTTATTGTAAATATATTATTAGGTTGAAAATTACCCAAACCAATATTAACCTTAAAATAATTATTTATTATTATATTAGCATTGGTAGAACAACAACAAAACCCATACGGCCCATACGAAAAAAAAACCTAGCAGAACATGACATGACATGTAGGGTGAAGCTACCAATTATCAGGACTTTAAGAGTTACTCCTACTTTAATATCGTTTATCCCAGTGATAATACAGATAACGACTTTAACAACATGCTTTCTCGGTTCACTATTAAATAAATAATTGATTTTAATTATAAAGAAAAGTTTATATTCATACACTTTTTTTTTAGATGAGTCTGACTAAATAATTACCCCTAACACCAATTATTGGCACCATCATCACCAATTACTAGCATCGACCGAGCCAATTATTAGCACTGTGATATTAGTCATAAAATTACGTACATAAATGAAACAATCCAATGTTTACAGCAAAATCTCTTTTATTTATACGTAGACTAACAACCGAAGTTTAAGAAAAAAAAAATACAAAAAAATCAAAAAAACATTAAACATTCTTTTGATCCGAATATCAACACTATGAAAATAACTAGCAATGTCAGTTTCAGCACCATGCTAGGATTTGAAATCCGAAATCAAAAAGTACTTTATCCAAGAAACTTGAATTCTAGGCATAAAATAATCACGCTTTACAATAAAAATATGGATTAACAATTTTACATACCACTCTGTCATGTAACAGTACTACCAGTGCTAGTAATTAGGAATTCGCAAAAAACTGGACTGAGATGTCAGCATAAAATTAAGATAACGTTCGTTTCCATTGTCAAATAAGCCTTTTAAAACATTTCAACACAACCTAAAGGTTCAGTAAAAAATATCTAAAAGATCTCAAATAAAGTAAAATAATAAAACCTGAACTTAGCTTCGATCATAAGAAAACAAGTAATTTATAGGACATGTTCCGGCGTTTATACAAAATCTCATTTTTTTTAATCGAAGAGTGTAGTGTGGTGTTTATAATTCCAAAAGGATCTTACTTTTCATTTTTTTAAACGTTATGCCAAATTAATTAATGGTAAGCTTATAATTTGAGTTTTTGTAGAGGGTGCTGATAATCTGATGCAGTGCTAGCATTTGGGGCGTTGTACCTTAGTACAGTTAAAGTATGAAGTTAACATAATATTCAAAATTAGACAGTAGTTTAATTTCCTTGAAATAAGTTTAGCTTGTTGTAGAGTTGTCTTTTTGAATTTGATTTCAGCTTTTCTGTTGTTTTTTTAGCAATATAATGCAAACGAACATCTATAAATTTTTCTATAATAGCTTTAATAAGACTAATTTTGTGATTGAACAGAGCAGGTTGTTGAAGGGAATGTGTATCAATACTAGTAAATATATTTAAATGTAATGTACATTTTAAAACTAAGGAACACAGATAAGCCTTGGTTGTGTTTTTTTCACCATTAACGCGTTGTTCTCGTCTTATTGTCTCCTCAGTTTTATTACATACAGTGTAAACATCTTCACTAGCACAGCACAGCCCACCGAAATCTTTTAAATCTATTAATTTGTGAAACCACAATTTATTGCGAGCTAGTGTGGAATCTTTACAAATATCACATTTAATTTTTTTTAATAAATGTCTGACCACGAATCCCGCTATGTATCCAACAATTTGGCTGACATATTCAGAGCTGGAATTATTTAATGTATCTGATAAGATATCACAATTGTTTTGATATGTCTCATAACTACTATCTTCGACTGACAAATATTCGTTTTCTATATCAAAACGATATCCAACGCTGGTGTGGTTAATATTTGACACAGTTGCTCCACAATTCAAAATAGGCACATTTTCTAAAGGAACAGAATTACCTGTAAATTTGGAACCAAGTTCTAAATGCATTAAAAGTTTTTTATACGCAGATTTAAATTGGCGTGAATTGGGATTATTGTTGAATCCTCCTTGACTTCTAATGTTGCCGAAGAACAGCTCAACATGATCCTGGCTAAATTTATAGGCTAATATGTATAATAAGTAGCCAGTTTCCACATAACTAGTATATAAACGTTGAACACTGTCAATACACACAAGTAATCCGACAACTCCTGTATTGGCTTGGCAATTGTATACATGCACATTGTCTTGAAAAAATATTATTCTTGTTTCTCCTTTCTTTTTTATGGTGCGTTTTCTTTGAACCATAATATACAGCGACAATAAATATGATTTCGCCGTCTGGAAAAAACTAAAAACATCTTTTACATTAATGTTACTTAAGGGTCTTTTGAAACCACCACTGTTGAAATTTCTTGAATTTAAAATATCGAATAAATTATTTAACATTAGTATGAACTCAGTAGTTGGAGCCGAATTAATGAAATTTGGAATCTTCAAATCAATATCACAGAAAGTAATTGCATTCGCCACACTGCGACTTAAAAGTTGTGTTGCTAGCTTAACTTTCATAATAGCATTTTTAAACCAAATGTGTTTTTGTGTTAATTTATTAGCTAAATGTAAATCATTTTTTTCTTGAACTGCATGAAGATCTTCGACTAGTTTCCATTTTATTTGTTTGTTATCGCTATTGTAAATATTTTTTTTTGATTCAAATAAATTTCGCATTAGCTTTATCATATGACACGCATCAAGAAATACAAAAATATCGTAATCAGCTGTGGGGTGTTTGAAAAAAGGCCTTAAATTGTGGGCATCCTCCATTTGGCAGCCTAAAAGTTTCATGGCAGATATATTGGTCTTGCAACCATCAAATGTTAAGGATACTACTTTTATTCCTGCGGTGTGGCATTTAGAGAGTGCTATTTTTAATAAATTTGCCTTGTTTTCGGCGGTCAAACTACCGATGAAAAAGTATGCTATAGGAATTTTCCAGGATTCATTAACAGACACTAATAAAAACACATAAGCTTGAGTAGCTATTTGATTTGAGTCGTTACTTTCTATACCTACGTCAACTAAGCCCTCATACTGCTTGCCGGTCCAAATTTTCTGCTGTCGAATTGACATTTCATCAACCACTAAAGAACACAGTAACACTTTATTGGAATTTTTAACTTTTTCTGAAAGTCTATCAAATGCTTCTTGCGTAAAACCTGGTTTAGCTTCAACACTTTTGTACCAACCATACAACGTGTTTGTATGAGGTAAGCAGGTATTGTACGTTTTTCTTATATATTTATAAGCTGCTGGTGAATAGAAATGTAACGTCAGAGCGAATTTTCGGACCTGCGGAGGATACTTTAAACATCTTTTCTTTTTTGTATCTGTCTTTAAATAACTAGAATTAAACAATTCAGTTGGGTTGATGTAACTGGTTAGGTCTTGACATAAATTTGAGTCTAATATAAATCTTTTCTTTAAAACTTTAAGCGCAGTCTTTAATGAAAGGTTTTTTTTAATAAGTCTAGAATTTTTTTTCCTTAAATTGTTGATTGTCATTTTTTTGCTGATTAACCTCTCACGGCACTTGTGAAGTTCTCTTTTTATTAAAACTTTTCGTGGTGAATCCAAAATTGAACCAGTACTCAAAGAAGAAGTAGGAGATTTTAATTCCTCTTTATTTTCTGAATTAAACATTGCACTCGTACCACAGACTTCAATATCACCGCGATCATCCGGTATTTCAATCTGTAAGCAACATCGAAATGATTAATAGTAAATACTAACATATATAACATCTCAGTAATATTGTATAAGGTACTGTTGTACTAAGGTTGCTTCCATTCTTCATTGTTGTTGCTTACAATCTTAAGCTTATCTGGTGAATTAATCTCTAAAGATAAATCAATTGTGCGAATAGTACGATATAATTTAACAAATTAATTTTCTAACAAAAGTTACTTACTGCTACGCGAGGAACGGCCGTTTTAAAAAGACGTTTTATGCCTTTTTCGGTAGCATATATATCATCTTCCAAAAAATGTTCAGAACAAACGACGCTTGAATTGTTCGGTTTGAAAAAAATCTCACGCCTTTGCTGGCTGACAATTGATGTCCATTCTCCGCGTCGTACTGGGTCACGAGGAAATCTAAAATATCAGTTTTGTATTTTTAGATTACATTTTGATGGTGGTTTGATAATGACATGCTTTTAAATTATTTTTTTTACGTTACGTTATGTGTCTTTAAAGTTCATAATCAGATCATGATTATGTTCATATAGACTATATTCTTAAAAATAAAATAAAAAAATACTCAATGAAGCCCTAAAATAAGTATTCAAAATATAAACACTAAAAAAATTGTCGAATTGATGACCTCGTCTCTTTTAAAAGCCCGTTAACAAATGTAAATAACTACTTAAATATATGTAAAATTATCACTATTCTTTAAAAACTAAATACAAAAAAGTATAAAAATTAATAAATCTAACAATAAAAAAATTAAACACAATAAAAAAATTAAAATAAAGTCGACTCCATTAGAAATAAGCACAGAGTCATAGTATAACGCGGAAGAAAAATAAAGAGGTTGTTATGCATTGTTCTTTCACTTAAAAAAGCGGCCATTGTAATTTGCCGGATTGTAGGGGAGTGTCAAGATGGTGTCAAGTGAGGTTTTTACGACAAATTAAATCAAAATTACATGTTTATATATATATTTAGTCCTATAAACAACAAAAATAAATCAATTAACTCTTTTACTTACCGAAAGTACGATACCCCATCCTTTTTTAAGGTTCTTGATGTGATATTTCTACAATTTGTCAATGAACACTTCGGCATTTTTGTCTTGTGTACACGGTAACGCGGGCGACGCGATACTAATTTAAAACAGCGCACAATTTTAAATTGTGCGCCGATTTGTTGAGGACGGTTTTGGGAAGTGGAGTGTGTATCTTGGGTTTTTTGTAAATCAATGATAATGCAATATTTATTTGATAGAAAAACATTTAAAGTGTTAAGAGTGTGTTATTTAAATACTTTATTGCCTTTTCTCAAGACTTTGTTATCAACATTTACCATTATTTGTCCTATTTGCGAATTATGATTTTTTTTCTATTGGCGGCGCTAGTGAGCCCTATAAACGCTCTTAATATACACATCCTTAAATTTACATATTGGTGATTTTATTTATAAGGCAATAAAATTTTATTAGACTAAATTAATAAAATAAAAAGTACCCATGCTTTGGCACGAATGGGCCGGCTCGCCTGGTTTAACCTTCAAGCGGTCGCGCGTAGTCGAGTAGACTGCGCTTCTTAGTACATTTTCGTTCATATTTTTATTTTTACCTACCATATGTATTTCCCATTTCTAGTAGCCTGTCGGCACAGTATAACCAGTAGTCTATCTGGGCCGAATATTTATTATAAATGCCTACGGCTGCGCGGTACGTAAACATGCGAAAGGGCTGCCCACCTCCAGCTTTTTAATTATATTTACCTACTTTGTGTTTCCATTTAGTTTTGTAATTGTAAAATACTTTTTATTTTTCTATTTTATATTTAAATAAATTGGAAGTGTTCTATAAAGAAACGTGTTGTTTTATCATTCATCATCATCATCATAACAGCCCATTAATGCCCCACTGCAGGGACGGGCCTCCTCCCGTGAAGGAGGGATACTTGGCCTACTTATACCACGCTGGCCAGACGGATTGGTATAGGGTTTTGTTTCAAGTTTTCCTTCTTTTTACTTCGTAAAGATAATATTTACGGTTAGTCCCTTAGTCGGTTTTTACGACACCCATGCATGGGATGAGATGGGGTGGTGACATATTGTATTCTTACTCCGTCACCACACGGACGTTTTATGATTGATACATTTAATTTAAAGAAACATGTTTATGTTTGTATTTATATCCACCATGTTTGTGATATAAATAAAATACTATATTATAATATTAAGTAGTTACCTAAGTCATTCAGTAAGGTAGGTTCAATTTCAAACAATCGAATTTAACGATAACCAAAACCAAACTTTAAACAGGTCTATTAGATCTATTTTATGTCAAAATAAAGGTAAAGTTAAGCAATAGCATCGAGGTCATTTTATGGATGGGTGACTATAGATCAAAGTGAAAGACACGCATGAGGTGTTTTATAAAGGGGGGCTTAATTTTCTTTATTTTTGGCCTACAACAAACCGTTTTCGTAATATAAACAAAATACTATATTAATATATTAAGTACCTACGTCATTTAGTAAGGTAGGTATTAATATCGGCCATGTTTGTTTCAAATTGACATATTAATTATATTTTTAGTTCCAAATACTATGCTGTTGGTTAGGCGCGCCCTCTCCCGTTACAAATGACCGCGCGCTCGCTTGAAGATTAATACCATGACCTCATAGAAGGAGGGCCGACTTGAAGCAACGGCAACGCTTGCGTTGTGTTTCGTCGAGTGAGTGGGGTTACCGGAGGCCCGAACGGGGGGTAGGTAACGTACTCGTGGCTCTTCCAGAGTTTGCGAGTGTTCATGGGGGGCGGTAGGTATTGCTTACCATCAGGCAATCCGTCTGCTCGTTTGCGAACTATTACATAAAAAAGTAATATGGATCTTTTTACCACACGCTCTCAGACTTGTAAACCAAGTGATAAATGTCGTGTGACATGCGTGTGCTTTGATCATTTTCCACTTAGTTTCTAAACCAATAGTAATAGCGTAGTATAGAATCATAATACACTACAACTAGCGAATGCAATCCGGACTATCCGTAATCCGAAAAATCCGGATATCCGCCTATTTTTACTCGGATTGTAAATCCGGATTCGAAAATTAAATCCGCGGATTTTCTGAATAATAAGAAATTGTAATGTTAGAGTGGATATGGGGTTATTCGAGGATAGTGGTGCACCAGGACATTATTAGGAGGCCGCTTACAAGCATCTTCAATGCATTCCCCCTACAAGTGTTGAAACAGAGCGTGCTTTTTCTACAGCAGGAATTATGTGTAACCGAATTTGCAGCAGGTTACACAACTTTAGATGATTTATTATTTTTGAGGTCACATTTTGATGGCAGCAAAGTTAATACAGACATCTACAATATAGCAACTTTACAGGAGAACACTTTTAGTAAAATAAGATACCATGAATTAAAATAACCTTTTTTACATACCTATTGTATAAAGAGTTTTATCCCTATGTTGTCATTTTACTCAAATAATGTACCTATATTCTATTCGCGTTTAGAATGCAGTAAGTTGTCATTGTCTACCGACCTAGCCCCGCCGTCTAACCAATCAAATCTTTTAAAATACAAATTAATAGAATTTTAAAAGATTTTATTGGTTAGACGGCGGGGCGGTCACTGCATTCTATAGAATAGGATATATATTATGTCTTTTTATACATAGAAAGATATCTTACGTGGAAGAAGGCATCTACCCAATAATCGTACATACCCCATCATTAGTCGCCACAAAAGAGGTCATTTCGATATAAAATATTATAATAGTAACTGAGTAATAAGTTCTGAGACTTTCTTTTATGGATATTTAATGTTATAAAAGCGACATAAACATTCCATTGATGTTCTAAAACAAAACAATAATAAATTTGTCAACAAAAATATTGTAGATGTCTTCATTTACATTGCATATAACATTTATATTTATGTAAAGTAGGTACTTAGGTAAGTAAGAACTTTAAACAAAATAAATTCATTTAAAAGACAACAAAACGGTACGCGCAAAAGCAAGACAAGTGACTGTTGTCTTTATTTAGGTTACAATTAGGGCATGCAATATCGGAAGGTTTTCAATTCCGATACTGACTTCCGATATTAGATCTCAATATCGGAATTCCGATATTAATATCGGAATTTCGTATTTTTTTTAGAAATTGCACTTTTTGTTCAAAAATGCACAAATTCGGTGTGAGGTTGGATTGAATGCAATATACAAAATTTATAAATCATATTATTTAATTTGGATTGCTTGTTTTATACCCGTATTTAAGTTTTACCCACAGTTTTTACTAAATCAGATATTTCTCATTATTTTTCTGTACTTATTGCTAATTAAACTATCTGACTCAGAGACTCAAATCTGAAATTAAATCAACAATTAGGAACAAAAAGTAATTTATAATATCCTATTCTTTAATCTAATATCTTATTACTTATTAAACTTATCAACAAAGCTTAAAAGTTGAATTGACGAACTTCTTAGAATTTAAAATATTTTATTTATTTTATTTTCTTCGGAACACTAACAGCATAATTTACAATCGGTTAATACATAAATATACTTATACACAGCTATTAACAGGTATTCGCAAATATAAACTAAACAAAAAACATTGCAAGACCATTGCATGACAGAAAAAAAAATAGTTTAAAATAAATTGTAAATTTAATTTGTTGCTTCTCTGGGATCGGGACCAAAATAATCTGTAGTAAATAATTTCTTTACCACTGTTGGCTTAGACCTAAATATCTCAAATTCGCTATGCCTTTTGGCAATGCTGTTAACGGAACTACTCGCACGAATGAGAAATGAGTTTTGTCTAAAATTACTGTTGCCTGAGGGTAGTACTAAGCTTTGATTGCGCCTAACTGGCAGTTTTCTAGGGACCCAAATGTTTAGTTTTTCAAATAGGGTTGGGCAGTCGACCCCACCATTGACAATTTTTACAACATCAGACATTGTACGTCTATTCTGTACGGGCATAAAATGATACCTCTTACATCTTGCTTCATACCCATGATCGATGCACCTTCACCTATACTGTAAATATCTTAGGAACTTTTTCTGTACGGATTCAATGCGCTCGATATAAATGTCATAACGCAGGTTCCATACCACTGATGCGTATTCGAGGATACTGCGCACGAGAGCACAGTATAGTACCTTAATTTTTATTTAATTATATAATATGACAACAGCAATAATTATTGGATTTTTTTTTGTCTAATTTTTATCTTTACTCATTACTAATATAAAACTAACAAAACTCGGAATCAACAAAACTTTAAGAAGTCTTGTTGATTCTAAGTTTGGTAGTTTAAATTACAATCAACTGAAATAAAGGTTCGCTATATTCATAGGTTTATATTTATTTTAAAATCTCGTTTTTCTTGGTAATATGTTCTCAAAAACAACAAAGCGTCAAACATTTTGTCGGATAAATAACCGCCCGACGAAAAAACATGCTCACTTTCAACATTGGTGGGCAAAATTTATGTGAGATAATGTATGTCTGTGACAAATAAACTCATCTTTCACCTCTATTAACGTATGTTGCCTTTTCAGTTATTACAAATCCCAATAGATCAAATTCGTCGGACGGAAGCACTGCCTTCTTCTTTTCTTTGCACTTTTCTACTTCCTTCTCAAATTCTTGGTGCAGGGTCTGCTCACTCGTTGTAGCTAGACTAGCTAGTGATTCATCATCTTCATCTGAAGAGACAGAAGCTATCGGTGCTTCAGTCTTTCTTTCTGTGAAGTTGAGACTGCTAGTATCGTTTTGTTTATATTTGAGGCGTTTTAAAAACCTTACAATAATATCACATATTATTAGAGTAGGTAAAGAGTGAGCGAAACAGGTAACAATATTATTGTTCTTGTAGCACATGCATAGCGAGCTGGCAACATTAATACGGTACCTACTGTTTCGCTCGGCGACACAAGGATCGATATATGTATAATTTAAAACTCAAAATATAGAAAAATGTTCGAGTTCCGAGATTCCGATATTCGATCACCCAGTATCGGAATTGTAATATCGGACTTTGCGTTCCGAGATTCCGATATTACGATATTCCGAGATTCCGATATTCATGCCCTAGTTACAATCATCTGTGGATGCTCCAAAGTAATTTCTTTTTTTTATAAATAAAATATAACTTTAACTAAAATAAATATAATGCAGAACTTTAGGTAAGGTTATATAAGGCTCATTTTCGTAAAACAAAGATATTTGCAGAAATGTAGTTGTCCGCATTAACTTGGCCGCCATCGATTTTATGTCTTATAAAAAAACAGTTTTTTTTTTTAAATTAAGTTAAATAAAAAGAGGATAAATTATTTTGTTACTTTTGTTATGTTATTAATTTTTCGAGAAGTCTATTATTTATGTTTACCTACCTGAATTTCTATTTATTTTAACTTTTAATTGTTTTAGTAACGTTTCTCAGCTGGCAGTTCACGAGTTATACACAGATTATTTTAATAATGCGGATTATTTCCGTGTGTAATCTTTATTAATTTGAGGAGAAGTTTTGATAGTCTTATTTTTGATCTCCAAAGTTTTCTTTTAATTTGTACTTATTATTTTGATTTGAAATTGAATGATTACAAATAACAAAATCAAAATAAAAGTCGATTATATTAATATGTTTTGATTTTCCAGTGTTTTCATTATAATCCATTTACACAAGTATAAGAAGCATCACATTTAGAAACTGATTTAAGTGGATTTGTTAAATTTTATAAAAAATCCGTAAAATCCGGATAATCCGGATCGGACCAAAAATCCGTTCTTATAAATCCGGATTTTAAAACAGACCGGATTTGCATTCCCTAACTACAACTCTTCAACATTTACTACATTACGATTATCTATAACGGATCAATATTATTTCGGCCGTCTCTACTGTCGCGCCATAGATAGTTGACGCACACATACACAATGCTGCCGTCTTTTTACCTAAACTCGAGCGCTTCAATTTTGTGAAATGGCTCTTAACATCATTGTATTAGGGTACGATGAGCAATTTTTTCTTAAATTTTTAACAAAGGTCCAGAAGTATTTTGGGTTATTCTTTAATTGAGATTCTATTGATAATATATATTTATTATAACATTCCTTTATAATCCAGCTGCAATCAGTTCTTAAATAATCAAATTCTAGTTTGTCAAGTGGATTGCCATATTTTTTAAACTTTTCATGATACTTGTATTTACGCTTTAAAAGATATATTAAATGTGGTGAGTACCATACAGGATAAGACTTATGACGGTTTCTTGTCATTAGTATGTGTTTATTTATGGTCTCATATACTATTTCATAAAACCGGGTTACCATTTCGTTTACATTTTCATTTGATTTAAACTCTTCTTCCCAGTCAACTGTCGCAAGGTAATCGTTTACTTATAGCTAAATAGTCACCTTTGTGAAAGTTTTTGCGCGCTACTGTAGTTGTTTTTCGTATTGATTCTATTTGTAATTTTAATTTTATTTCTATTGCAGGATGATGTTTATCTATGTTTTTAATTGGTTGCAGACATTCTGTAATATTTAAATTTTCTCTGTTGCATAAAATTAAATCTAAGGTTTTGTTATTTATGTTGGTAATATTGTTAAACTGTTTTAAATTATTAAGCATAAGGAAGTCTACTAGCCTACAAAATAATTCACAGTTACCGTAGCCTACAGGGATCATGCTACAGGAATCATTGACACTATCAGTTTGCCATGATAATCCACTCATATTAAAAACTACCTCAATTAATGTACTTTCATGTTCAGAAAAATTTTGCAGGACAGCGCTTACCTTATCTGTAAATATTTTAATACTATTATTTGTCACTGATGGTGGTAGGTATATAGCGCAAATATTAAGTGTCAACGGTTTACTTTTCGATCGGGCGGTAATTGAAACCCAAACGTCCTCACAATCGGTTTCATATTCATTAACGCGTGCTGACTTAAATCGGTTAGAAACCGCTATTAAGACACCACTTCCCCCTCGATTTAAGTGAAGCAGTTGTTTCTCTATCACGCCTGTACACATTATATCATTTTCAGAAACTAAAATGACTGTTTTGACACTTGATTAGTTGATTTTTACTTGATCAGTCATTCGGAAACCAGGGGTGAGAGTCTATTACTAAATTCACGTAAAATATGGCCTTAACTAATGCTACGTACGGTAAGCGCAAACTTAACCAGCCGGGTTAGAGTTGTTTTAAATGGCTGCGCAGATGTCATGTTTGAGAACTAATTGGCGGGTAGCGTGAGGAGTGGGAATTTTCTTAATTCCTGTACATGCGCGAACTTCTCTGATGATAGCTAACTTCATATTGTATTCTTTCTCCGTGTGGTGACGGAGTAAGAATACAATATGTCATCACCCCATCTCATCCCATGGGTGTTGTTAAAAACCGACTAGGACTATCCGTGAATATTATCTTTACGATATAAAAAGACGGAAAACTTTAAATCAAACCCTATACCAATCCGTCTGGCCAGCGTGGTATTAGTAGGTCAAGTATCCCTCCGTCACGCGAGGAGGCCCGTCCTTGCAGTGGGACATTAATGGACTGTTATGATGAATGGCTGCGCAGATGTAATGTTTGAGAACTAATTAGTGGGTAGCGTGAGGAGCTGGTGTTTTTAAGTTCCTGTACATGCGCTAACTTCTCTGATGATAGCTAACTTAAAAATGTGGTAGTATGAATAATAAATAAAATAAATAGTGATGAATATAGTGAAATATAAGACACAACCAAGTAAAAATATTTTTTTTAATTGTATTAGAGTTATCTATTTATCCTTTTTACTTTTAACGTACAATTAATTCGTTTATTAGAAAAAAATGTACTATGCGTTTCAAATAAGAATAGGATCGCACTTGCTGCCAACTTCATGTGGCAACTGTCATTTTAGTACGACCAACAAAAAAATACGTAAAATGATAAAAATATTTAGCGTTGAAAATTCCGAAAGAAACAGATTGTTTTATTCAACGAAAAAGAAGTTTTATTTTGTTTGTTACATTTAAACAATAAAAATTAAAACAATAAAATTTAAACAATAAATAATAATAATATTACATTATGTACTTTTAATTGTAAAGGTATAAAGAGGTCCGTCGACTGTGTGAGAAACATATGTAAGAGTGTAGATATTCTTGCACTTCAAGAGACGTGGATATGGCTGCACGATATAGGGTTCTTTGGAAACCTGGATGACAACTTCGAATACACCGCTAAGTCAGCCATGGACACGTCCGTCAAAGTGATTACGGGAAGACCGTATGTGGACCGTATATGGAGTCGCGTTATTGTGGAAAAAATCAGTGTTTACGTCAGTTTAGTTGCTATAAAAGTTGAACACGAAAAGCGTCCAATGTTGGTATTCTCCGTGTATATGCCCTACGATAACGGTAAGAGTGACAATTTGACTATATTTACACAAACACTTAGTGAAATAATAGCTATAATTGAAAGTACTAGTATTGAGTGTGTCGTTATATTAGGAGACTTTAATGCCAATCCTGGCACGCGATTTTTTAACGAACTTATCTCTGTTTGTAATGATCAGGCATGGTCTTGCGCAGACTACGAGGTCCTGCCGAAGGATACTCACACATTTGTTTGTCAGGCTAGTGGTGCGTCTCGTTGGCTAGATCATTGTTTAATAACAAGCGCGGCTAAGCATTTGTTTAGCAAAGTGTCAGTCTCATATGGAGTGTACCAATCGGATCATTATCCTGTGTTGTTTGAATGCAATATAACTAAAATTAATCACAGGTTACCAGTTCAAAATTCTTTTAGTAATAAAGTGAGATGGGGTGAAAGGAATGAGGAACAAGTTAGAAAATTTCATGAGTACTGTAATAGTAGGTTCAAACTAATTGATTTTCCGAAACAATGTATTACGTGTACAGGTTCTAATAAAATATGTAATAATGTTGATCATTTACAATTAGTGGATAATATGTATTTGGTAATTGTCTCAATTCTCCAGGAGGGTGCTATGTTGTCATATGTGGGTAGTGCTCGCATAAAGCGACGAAAATATATAACAGGCTGGAACAAGTATGTCAGCGAAGCTCATAGGGAGGCTCGTGTTTGTTATAAGGCATGGTTATCACATGGCGCAGCCACTCAGGGGGCCTTGTATGAAAAAATGTGTGAAACACGAAAGACATTTAAGACTAAATTAAAAACCGTTCAAAATAATCAAGAACAAATTAAATTAGATATTTTAGCCAATAGTCATTTAAAAAAAGACTTTTCTACATTTTGGAAATCAACTAATAAATTAAATACTAAGCCGAACCTCCCTGCGAGTGTGGCTGGTGTGAGTGATGCGAAAGACATAGCAAACATTTTTAAAAAACAATTTACTGTTCGGTCGCCTCTGGAGGGGAGTAGGGGTAGGACACGGGAAGAAAAGGAAATGTCGTGTTCTGGTGACATGACCGTTAAGTTCTCGGCTGTACAAATTGCTAATACGATTAAGAAAATGACAAAAGGTAAGTCACCAGGACATGACGGCCTTAGCTGTGAGCACCTGAAGTACGCAGGGACACAGCTGCATAGGGTTCTTGCTATGTTTTTTAACTTGTGTATCAGTCACCGATATTTACCGGATGACCTAATGCGAACGGTGGTGATACCAGTTATTAAGAATAAAACAGGAGATGCCTCTGATGTTTGTAATTACCGCCCTATTTCGCTGGCCACAATAGTCGCAAAGATCTTGGATAGTTTGCTTGACCAACATTTGGCTGAGCACATTAAGTTACTTGACGCGCAGTTTGGCTTCAGGCCTGGCTTATCCACAGAGAGTGCCATCCTCTGTCTGAAGCAAACTATCCAATATTATACAACAAGAAAAACACCTGTGTTTGCTTGTTTTCTGGACCTCTCTAGCGCCTTTGACCTAGTGTCCTACGAGGTACTATGGGATAAGATGCAGAGAGAAACAACTGTTCCGAACGAAATTACGTCATTGTTTCAGTACTGGTACGACAACCAGACAAATACTGTTCGATGGGCTGAGGCCAATTCGGAGGTGTATAGGCTGAAGATCGGGGTGAGGCAGGGGGGGTTAAGTTCACCACGGCTCTTTAACTTGTATCTGAATCGACTGATCGGTGAGCTCAGCAGCGCCAGAGTTGGTTGTCATGTAGATGGTGTTTGTCTGAACAATATAAGTTATGCGGATGATATGGTGCTCCTGGCCCCATCGATTAGTGCCTTAAGGACGCTTGTAGCAAGTTGTGAGTCCTACGCGGTGAACCACGGACTCAGGTACAATGTCACAAAAAGCGAAGTCATGATGTTTAAGGCGCGTGACATTAACTATGTAGAGGTCCCAAATATCTCACTATGTGGGTCACATTTGCAATGGGTCAATAAATATAAGTACTTGGGTCATTGGGTCACTGACGATCTAAAAGACAATTTAGATATAGAAAGGGAACGCAGGTCGCTGACTGTTCGATGTAATATGCTGGCTCGGAGATTTGCACGTTGTACAAATCAAATAAAGATAACGCTTTTTAAAGCCTTCTGCCAATCTTTTTACACGTGTAGTCTCTGGACCAGTTATACGCAGAGAGCATATAGTGAACTGCGTGTCCAATACAATAACGCGTTCAGGATATTGTTTGGGAGATCGTGGCGTTGCAGTGCATCAGGTATGTTTGCAGAGGCGCATACTGATGATTTTTACGCAATAATAAGAAAGAGGACTGCATCAATGGCAAGTAGGCTGCGTAGGACCTCTAACAGTCTCCTGAGCGTGTTCAAGGATAGGTGGGACTCTCCTCTGCTGCGTCACTGGAATAGTATCCATATCCCTAAATGATGCCTTTTAATGTTCTTTTTGTTATTTTTTTTATATGTTTTATACTAACACTAGTCAATAAGTTAATTTGTAATACTAACACTATGGACTTTGTCTGAAATAAATTATTTGAAATTGAAATTGAAATAACATAAAAACCTTACGAAAAAAAGCGGTTTCATTAAAAATTTTGCCGGTTGTTTTGAAAAATATCACGATTTTTTTCAACATTATAAACTATTATGACCA
This sequence comes from Schrankia costaestrigalis, assembly GCA_905475405.1. Classification (NCBI taxonomy): domain Eukaryota; kingdom Metazoa; phylum Arthropoda; class Insecta; order Lepidoptera; family Erebidae; genus Schrankia; species Schrankia costaestrigalis. Next base: position 1,750,474 of record FR997853.1, on the reverse strand, counting down.
GGAATTAGATTACAATTAAAATTTAATTTATAAGTATAAAAATATTATAACATATTAAAGTAAAAATTAATAAAATTTTGTGTTTTTTCCTTTGCCTACGTTACATAACATTCATGAAGTTCGTTAAAAATGCGGAACAAGATGGATGGCGCTTTGACAGTCCTATTCTTAGTTGAAACGCATAGTAAATAATAATATTTTCATTTCCCCAGAATCAGAATGTCAACCAAACGATGATTGTCGTAACAAATGCTGCAACGAGTGTAGAAGACACGAAAGTTGTCAACAACAGCAGAGGGCCAATGAAAAGGTATTTTCTATACTAATATTATAAAGAGGTAAAGTTTGTGTGTTTGTGACGTTGTAGGAAGTAATCTCTAGATCTACTGAAGCGATTTTAAAAATTCTTTCTGTGTTGAATAGTCCATTTATCGGGGAGTGTCATAGGCTATATAGTATCACGCTATGACTTATAGGAGTGTAGCTGTAATGAAATATGTTCAAAAGTGATGCTTTTTTTCGCGGCCTAACGATGTGGGCACGGGTCAGCTAGTCTATTATACTTTAACAGCTTTAATAGCTGACAAACATATTTAAGGTCCATCTGAGAGTAAGGTACCCTCATCTTTTTGTTGAAATAGATGTTTAAATCTGGTAGTGTAATTAAAAAACAGAAATTTATTTTACTCAAGGTAAATAAGGCATCCCTTATCTTTAGTGAAGCCTCCTCCAAGTGCTGCCACCTTGCCTAGGCCTATGTCCAGCAGTGGACGTCGATTGACTGATATGATGAAGGGATGAAGTGACGGACCCTGAAAAGATTATGGTATGGTATAGCGGGCTGTTTTCCGCAACTCCACGTCAAGGCGCGTTAGGGTGGGGTAATTTATTCGATCCACCCCAGCTCGTCGAAAAACGTCAACAGGCCCTTCAAGTCGCTGGCGGTTTCTTGGAGCGTGCCTGGGTTGCCAAAGTACTTAGCCCTGTATGTGGCGGTCGCAGGGCAGTGTACTTAGGAGCACATGTGCCGCCGTTTCTTCCTCTCCCATGCAGGCTCTGCAGAGAGGGCTGTCTGTGATACCTTAAACTGAAAGGTGTTTGTTAAAGGAACCATGCCCTGTGATGGCAGCTTTAGCCATTCGTAGTTGCCGCTTGGGCAGTTGTAGAAGGCTCCTTGTAATGATGATGGTAAAGGGACTGATTACTTTAAACAAGTAGGTGCGGAAGGTGAGGAACATGTTTTGTGGCGTGTGTTGGAACAGGTCTTTGTGCAGCTGTGGGAAGGCTACTTCATTCATTGATTTGCTTATTTAAAGGGAAAATCGTCCTTTTATTCTATCCTTTTCTAAAATACTCAAATAGATTCCATTATTTTCGGTAATAAATGTTTACCCCTACTTTTTTTCCCAGGAACCAAACCCACCACAAAACAATCCATCAACACCAATCCAAGAAGCAACACCATCGCCGCAACCGATCCAACACACAGAACCGACCAACCACCAATACGAAACAACAGCCAATCAGAGCGCAGATGTCATCGAAACAGCCAATCAACGTAACGCATACGAAATTGAATCGACCAATCACAAGGCTTATGATGTGGTTAAGAACTTGGAAATGGCCAATCAGATGTCGAGCGAGGTGTTGAATAAAATGAAGGAGGTTCATGAAGTACAGTATCATCAGTATCCTCAGTATAGGACTGAAGAGGTAATTTATTTTATATAAATAGATAGATAGACAGACATCATCATCATCATAACAGCCCATTAATGTCCCACTGCAGGGACGGGTCTCCTTCCGTGACGGAGGGATACTTGGCCTACTAATACCACGCTGGCCAGACGGATTGGTATAGGGTTTAATTTTAAGTTTTCCTTAGATAGACAGACATACAGACATACTATTTATATTGATTGCATTCATTTTCTTGTGGAAACAAAGAAATGCACAAATGCCAAGTTATGATTTTTTGTTTGTCTGTTTGTTCCGGGTAATCTCAAAAACGGCTGAACTGGTTTTGATAGTACATATTTTACTTACTGGCAGATTAATGATTTTGCGGCGTGTTATTTAGGCTGCCGCAGAAGAAAATGAAAATCATACAAATTTGTATAAAAGAATAAAATTGTTTTATCAATTTGTATCCCCCAGCACTCCTTATTTTAAATGTCTTGTACTTATTTAAAAAAATATAACTAAATAAAATGGTAATTCACTTCTTCTCCACCAGGTAACTTCACCGCAACAGATACAGAACCATTACATCCAACAGGATATGAACCTGCACGCCATGCAGAACAAGATGACACCCGTGCCTATTGCAGATCCTAATATACGTAAGTTATCATTTGTATACAGAACGCGCCAACCAACACGACCGCCTTGAAGTTGTTGTAAGTGGCTGCGCGGATTTCAGTTACTACATGCGCGAACTTTTCTAATAGCTAACTTCAATCCGGTCGTGTGACTTGTCGCGCACGATTACAATAAACGTTATGTTACATAAATTATGTAACATAACGTTAAAATTGAAAAAAATTTTTTGATTGATTGATTGAATTATTTTTCATAATTTTATTGCTCATAATCAATAAATTCTTAAAATAATAAAATAAATTAAAAATAAAATGTTAAATGCCCGTCCGAAGCCAGGACTGGCAGCTAGTAATAAATAAAATGTAATTAATGGTAACGTTATAAATGCAGGTCCGATGTCTTTAACGAACATGTCAGCTATGGTATACCCAGGAGCCGTTGCACAAGCTTACCCTTACCAAGTTAGAATGGTGAGTACACACTATACGTATAAAATAAGACGCCCCTTTTAGGTCTAGTTTCGGAATACTTAATTAATTTTCCAATTAAAATTTTAAAATAAAACAAACTGTAGTAAGAATACTTAGTGTAAAGAAAAAACCTATTGGATATGTATCCTTACTTGATTAACTTTGTAAACAAACACCACATATTGCAAATGAGTTTAAACTAAGCACATCGGTCACAACACAGTTTTTTGCAACCTAAAGTGAAACAAAAACGATATTATGAAGTTGATTGCTTCGGAATTAAAAAAAAATAGAGACAAAGTATTTAGACATTCAGATTGTTAGGATAAAAAATGAATTAGGAAGAACATTTACAAATTTCAAATTATCGGAGTTGAAATTTTAGGTGAGCTTTGGCGCACCCATCTGAGCCTTCCAAGATGGAAACTAGTAAATTGTCTTCTTAACCGAAATCGTTACATTTATTCCGTTTCCTTGTCTAACAATAATATTTTCCCAGGACCAGCCCATGGTATACCAGCGTCTGGTTCAGCCAGAAGAACACAAGCACGCTCCGTCGCCGCGTAGTAACGAGACAGCTTTCAGAATTGGTGAGTTTTTGTTATAATAAAGTTAGGGTGTATAGCCGGTGTAACATTTATGGTGTTTGGCTTTAATTAAAAAAAAATTTTTTTTTTTTGTCGTTGTCTCTAAAGTAGGTATAATGTGTGATGTTAAATAATATAATTAATATTGTAAATAAAATAATTAAGTGTAATATGTATTACTACACCGAACACGGTAGTGTAGGTTGAACCATTTTATGTGTAACACCCTGTAATACCATATACTTACTTAGAAATAAACGACCTTCTATTCCATTCTAAAGTTAGGGTGTATGAGAAAGGCACAGACCTGCGCAAAGTGCTTTTTTTTGCAGGAGACCTAGTATGTTCTTGTTACTTTAATGTCCGAAATGATGATGATAAACTATCATTTTTATATCAGCCTGCGCACGCAAAAACTACTGAATGGATTTTGATGTAATATGGAATATAATGTAGTTTAGGGTGTGAAATAACATTTAGGCTACCTATACAACGCGGTGAAGCCGCAGGCGTTTTATAATAAAGCTAGTATTTTATAATAGTTTCCGCCATACTAATCTTTCTGCCTATATTGTTACAGATCCGTCATACCCGTACGCGGCGTTGGAGTACCCGAGCGCTTGCGGTGCATGCGGGGACTCCGCCCCTCTGCAGCATCATCGCAGGTACGATACATGTCCTTTCATCATAACAATCCGGCCTCCTCCCGTGACGGAGGGTTACTTGGCCTACTAGCGTGGTATACGCTGGCCAGACATTCGTTCAGAAATTCGTTCGGGAACCTATTTCCGGAATTCCCGTAAGAGCCTCTTCCCGGAATTTGCTTGGGAACCTTTTCCCGGAATTCCTTCTCAACCTATTCCCGGAACTCCCTCGGGATCTTCTACCCAGAATTTGCTCGGGAACTTCTTCCCGAAATTCCCACGAGAGCTTCTTCCCGAAATTCCCTCGGGAACCTGTTCCCGCAATTCCCTCGGGATCCTATTCCTGGGCTTCCCGGAATTCCCTCTGGAACCTCTTCCCGGAATTCCCTCGGGAACTTCTTCCTGAAATTCCCTCGGGTATTTCGTCCCGGAATTCCCGGAATTCCCTCTGAAACCTCTTCCCGGAATTCCCTCGGGAACCTCTTCCCGGAATTCCCTCGGAAACTTCTTCCCGAAATTCCCACGGGAGCTTCTTCCCGGAATTCCGTTGGGACGCTCTTCCCAGAATTCCCTTGGGAAACTGTTCCCGGAATTCCCTCTGGAACCTATTCCCGATCATCCTACGGGCGTCTTTTCCCGAATTTCTCTTGAGAAAGTCATCCCGTAATTCCCTTAAAAACCCCTCCCGGAATTTCCTCTAAAACGTATTAACGTTATTCCCTCGGGAACCTGTTTCCGGCCTTTCCTTGGATACCTTATCCCACTCTTCCAGAAAGGCAGGTTGCGTGTCCAGGGGTGCAGAGAGCGTGTCCAGGGGGCGGCAGGCGTGCCCAGGGCGGGGGCGTGTCTAGGTAGGCGAGGGGCGTGTCGAATTCGCTTGGGAACCTATTCCCGGAATTCCTTCCCAACCTCTTCACGGAATTCTCTCGGGAACCACTTCCCGGAATTCCCTCGGGAACCTCTTCCCGGAATTCCCTCGGGACCTTCTTCCCGAAATTCCCACGGGAGCCTCTTCCCGGAGTTCCCTCCTATTATGAGAAGTCTCATAATATGTTTGGGAACCTATTCCCAGAATTCCCTCGGGATTCAGTTCCCGGAATTCCCTCGGGATTCTGTTCCCGGACTTCCCTTAGGACCCTATTTCCGGAACTCCTTCGGGATCTTCTACACGGAATTCCCTCGGGAACTTCTTCCTGAAATTCCCACGGGAGCTTCTTCCCGAAATTCCCTCGGGAACCTGTGCCCGGAATTCCCTCAGGATCCTACTCCTGGTCTTCTTGAAATTCCCTCTGGAACCTCTTCCCGGAATTCCCTTTGGAACCTCTTCCCGGAATTCCCTTGGGAACCTCTTCCCGGAATTCGCTCGTGAACCACTTCTCGGAATTCCCTCGGGAACCTCTTCCCGGAATTCCCTCGGGACCTTCTTCCCGAAATTCCCACGGGAGCCTCTTCCCGGAGTTCCCTCGGGGCCCTCTTCCCGGAATTCCCTTGAGAACCTGTTCCCGGAATTCCCTCTGGAACCTATTCCCGATCATCCCACGGGAGTCTTTTCCCGAATTTCTCCTGAGAAAGTCATCCCGTAATTCCCTTAAAAACCTAGGTGGGCGGGGGCGTGTCTAGGTAGGCGGGAGGCGTGTCCAGGGTGTCGGAGGCGTGTCCAGAGTGTCGGAGGCGTGTCCAGAGGGCGGCAGGCGTGTCCAGAGGGCGGCAGGCGTGTCCAGGTGGGCGGGGGCGTGTCTAGGTAGGCGGGAGGCGTGTCCAGGGAGTCGGAGGCGTGTCCAGAGGGCGGCAGGCGTGTCCAGGTGGGCGGGGGCGTGTCTAGGGAGGCGTGTCCAGGGGGCCGGAGGCGTGTCGAGGGGGCGGCAGGCGTGTCCAGGTGGGCGAGGGCGTGTCTAGGTAGGCGGGAGGCGTGTCCAGGGAGTCGGAGGCGTGTCCAGAGGGCGGCAGGCGTGTCCAGGTGGGCGGGGGCGTGTCTAGGTAGGCGGGAGGCGTGTCCAGGGGGCCGGAGGCGTGTCCAGGGAGCGGCAGGCGTGTCCAGGTGGGCGGGGGCGTGTCTAGGTAGGCGGGGGCGTGTCTAGGTAGGCGGGGGCGTGTCCAGGTGGGCGGGGGCGTGTCTAGGTAGGCGGGGGCGTGTCTAGGTAGGCGGGGGCGTGTCCAGGTGGGCGGGGGCGTGTCTAGGTAGGCGGGGGCGTGTCTAGGTAGGCGGGGGCGTGTCTAGGTAGGCGGGGGCGTGTCTAGGTAGGCGGGGGCGTGTCTAGGTAGGCGGGGGCGTGTCCAGGTGGGCGGGGGCGTGTCTAGGTAGGCGGGGGCGTGTCTAGGTAGGCGGGGGCGTGTCCAGGTGGGCGGGGGCGTGTCTAGGTAGGCGGGGGCGTGTCTAGGTAGGCGGGAGGCGTGTCAAGGGGGCCGGAGGCGTGTCTAGGAGCTGTATAGTGCATAAACTGTGTGCTTGTAAAGCGTTAACTGTTAAGTTCAGTTGACGCTTCACGCGCACACAGTTTACGCGCAATTTTATTTGACTGACCTGAAGTTGGGGTGGGATGCGGGTGTTTTTTCTTTGTCTACTTGCAAACGTTTTTGCAATTTCATGCCAGCCTTGTAAGAGTTTGCTTTTTGTAGAAGGACCGCCGGAAATCACAGAGAGGGTGTTGGGTCAAAGTACACCTACGTTTAAATCTCTTAAGTAGTAGTAATTAAAAGACTAATTAGATAAGACATCTTTGGGTTTTTTTTGGAATTATTAAAAACACTATAACAGTTTTCCTGCACGAGATACGGAGTTGTGTCCGTACTATAAAACATGGCACTCACTGAGAATTTTTAATTGATATAAGGTAGATAAGTGTTACAACCCATGGGGCAAAACCGCCCATTCTCCTTTGTTAACAACCTGTCTAGCTATCTTGGTTTCCTCTCTTATCTTAACTACCCACCTAAAAATAGTTCATTAGAATGAAATAAAATACTAATTATACACGTACAAGTATAATATAACGTATTTCATTACTTCAACCAGCCAAGCGATTAATAACATTACGCAGAAAACAACTTAAATATTAAGTCCCAGACGCTGTTACGCAAGTGTTCCGTCCTCTATCACGCGATGGACCCGGCACCCGCACGGAGAATCCATGGAATGCTAAGATTAGGTCTTATTATGATCATGTAGCCTTTATTTTCAAAATCTAAGAATCTTTCTTTTTAATTATTTTTATGTAACTTCAAAAACAAAAAGCTATAAATTAAAAAAAAAATTGAAATCCTTTTTTCGATCTTCTGGAAAGTCGGGTTTATTTATTAATTTTATTTTATTAGGTGTACAAACAGTTTACAATCGTATAACAACTTAAATCACTAATGACAGATGTTCTTAACCTAGAATGTAAACCTAAAACAGTACACACAACATGCAATAAGGTTGCTAATCATATTTTGGTTTATACGTCAATTGAACCCAGAGGTCGATCGATATGTACTACTTTAATTAATATGTAATTGTTTCCTCAGTTACAGCGTACCATACAATCAAGTGGAAGTACCACAGTTGGTGCCGGCAGCTTACCCCGTCAGCAATGTGATGCTACCGCAGCATCATCTACAACCATATCCTGTAAGTATGCCACTGTTACCTAATCATAACTAATTATCATAACAGCCCTTTAATGTCCCACTGCAGGGACGGGAGTGGTGGAGACGTGTGGTGATGGAGTAAGAATACAATATGTCACCACCCCATCTCATCCCATGGGTGTCGTAAAAACCGACTAAGGGACTATCCGTGAATATTATCTTTACGAAATAAAAAGAAGGAAAACATGAAATTAAACCCTATACCAATCCGTCTGGACAGCGTGGTATGAGTAGGCCAAGTATCCCTCCGTCACGGGAGGAGGCCCGTCCCTGCAGTGGGACATTAATGGGCTGTTATGATGATATCTTATCTAATTATATTTTTCTTTTCCCCAGCAGTATCAAGAGCAAGTACCCTGGACGCAGACACCCCCCACTCCTAAGCTAGTGGTACCAGAACTGTACCCCACGATGGTACCATATGCCCAGCCGGCGTACACACATTACAACTACATGTATCCACAGGTAATATAATAATTAAATAAATATTGACGGACATCTGTACACAGCGCCATTTGTTCCCAAAGTAAGCTAGGCTTAACCCGCTTGTGAACATGAACATGTGGTAAATTAATCTTAAAAATAACTAATTAACATAAGACTAGATTATATAATATAACGATTACAATTAATAAATTCTTACATTGATATAGGTATATTAAATAAAATCATTGAATAAAAAATACATTAAAAAATCAAATCATCATCTTTCTACAGGTACTACTATGTTCATAGTTAGTCGATACTGATCCATTGCAGGGACGTGCCCATTGCTACTACGACGATGACGATTATATTATAGAAACAATCATTATGCAATCCACAAATGAGCAAAAACTTTGTCTTTTGAAATTAAATTTACTTTTAATAACAAAAATATTTTTTTTTCACAGATGATACCACAACCCTACCCGATATGCCAGCCGATATACCCGATAATCGAACCTAAACCCCCCGAGCGTCGCAACAGCATACCTAGCCGCAGCAAGCACGGCGGCACTCCAGACAAACTCGCTTATGACGAACAGGCTAGACAGGCCGAGATACAGGCTAAGATACATCAGATTAAGTCACAGGTACGTCTATAGGCTCTAGGACCCTTCCAAAGGTCCTAGTTGCAGCCTCCGATATATGACAACTCGTCCCTTAAAATGATGTTTGTTAAGTCCCCGCGGCACAGGGCATGATCCCCAGTGAGGGAGTTGTCTTTTAAAAATAAAAAAGTCAAAACGACTGTATTTAATAGAATACATTCGCAATAAGAACCAATTTGACATGTCAACTTATACGCGGCTCACTAGCGCCGCCAATTGACAAAAAATAATATTTATTAAAAAAACTATAATTCGCAAATAGGATAACTAATGTAAAATGTTGATAACAAAGTCTTGAGAAAAGGCAATAAAGTATTTGTATAACACACTCTCAACACTTTAAATGTTTTTAATTGAGATAAATATTGCTTGAAAACAAAAACCGTTTTATTTTCGAATGCGATATTTCGTGTATCATATATGATATTTTTATCCGTGTGGTGACGGAGTAAGAATACTATATGTCACCACCCCATCTCATCCCATGGGTGTCGTAAAAACCGGCTAAGGGAATAACCGTAACTATTATCTTTACAAAATAAAAAGAAGGAAAACTTGAAATTAAACCCTATACCAATCCGTCTGGCCAGCGTGGTATTAGTAGGCCAAGTATCCCTCCGTCACGGGAGGAGGCCCGTCCCTGCAGTGGGACATTAATGGGCTGTTATGATGATGATGATGATATGATACATTCATATTGTTTTACTATTGAGTCTACTGGCGAGACAGGTAACCTGCTATAGTAAGCCCTAACTAACTCAGCCGGCCTGAAGTTGTTGCAGATGATTGCGCAAATGTCAGTTCTCGAACTAATTGGCGCGGGGCGTGGGAAGTATGGGAAGCGGGTGTTTTGTTTTTTCCTGTCATGCGCAAACTTTTTTTTTTTTCGAACCCTTCACTCGGTGGGTCGACATTCTAGCTAGGACGGCGGGAAGCCGGTGGATAATGGGGGCACAAGACCCCGCAGGGTGAAAACTTTTGGAGGAGGCCTATGTCCAGCCGTGGACTTCCATAGGCTGATATGATGATGATGCACGAACTTCTCTGAGAGCTAACTTCAGGCCGGCCAAGTTATTTGGCGGGTACTATAAATATTGTTATTTTATACTTTTAGATGGCACAAATAAACATAAAGGACAAAAGGCCAGAGCGCATCGACAAGTCCGATAGGCCGGACAGGCCAGAATGGAAGGACAATAGAAGGAGGAACAGCGGTAACGGGATATTAGGGAACTGTCCCGTTAATAATATCAATGGACGAGTCATGGGGTAAGTAGATGTTGAGGTGTTTTTCATTTTATTATGTTGTGTTCTTTACATGTTGATACAACGCCATCTAGTCTTAATCTATGCAAACTACATCTATAGGTCGCTGGCTCATATCCGGCTCGAAGGACCTATAAATGTAAGGGGTAGTGTCCTTACATTTAGGTTGTGGAGTGATTCATAGTAGTTATCACTATACCCTTTCCACTATATTTAACAACATTTGACAGCGTGTCGTTAGTGATGTTCTTCAGCAGTATCTCTAATGTAATGCAATTCGATTGTAAGCGATTTCGCGATTTTTCAAATTGCTTTATTTTACACATTTGGATACTTACATTATCATTTTATTATTGTTTCTTTCTTTATCTATGTTAAGAGAATTAGCCTATCGTTAGCTTAAAATGATAAAATTATAGTTAGCTTAGGTATTATTTAAAACACATAATTTATCGTGACACATTCGCGAGTTATAGCTAATCTAAAATATCATATTACTTTATAAACGTTCAGGTTTATTCATAGCATTTATTTCTACCGATTATTTGTAATTTGTTTTATAATGGTGGTAATCGTTATGAGTGTCCATCACTAAGTAACCATGGTAACTGAAAAAAAATATGGGTATGTCCCTGAAATACAATATTATTTGTTCGAAAAATAAGCGAAATTATTACGAAACTTCATGGACGTGAACTGTCAAAAAACCAAACTTACGCTGGAAGGGGTATAGACATAATTTATATTTTTTAACGAATTCCAACGTATTATAAATAGAAAACACCCAGACCAATGCAAACAATCATGTTCATGCACACAAAGATTTGCGTTGAGCGGGAATCGAACCCGAGACCTCTGCGTAGCAATCATGTTATATAACCACTACGCCACAGAAGTCGTCAGCTTCATTCTACACTGACCAGATTTACAATATAAGAGCTCCCCCATCCCCGCTCTATACTTATCCGTCTATTTGTTTGTAGGTGCAATTGTTTGTAGGTACTACTATTAAGACTTAAGTTTTTTTGTATAAGTTGTATACGATGGTACCTCTATTGTTCCTTTGTAATTAAATTAAATAAGAATGAATTCGCCTAATATCACATACAAACCTACAAGGTTTAAGTGGTATTTTAGTGTCAATAAGATGTTTTGTATAATGTATTTAATAAATAAATAAAAAATAAAAAAATTATCTATACTAATATTATAAAGAGGTAAAGTTTGTGTGTTTTTATGTTTGTGACGTTGTAGGGGGTAATCTCTGGATCTACTAAACCGATTTTAAAAATTCTTTCTGTGTTGAATAGTCCATTTATCGGGGAGTGTCATAGGCTATATAGAATCACGCTATGACTAATAGGAGTGGGTCAGGAATAAAATATGTTTAAAAAAGTCACGCGTTTTTTTCGCCACCTATCAAAGTGGGCACGGGTTAGCTAGTTAAGTAATAAAATATTAATATAATATTATGTTTAATTCCAGTCGTTCACAAGACGAGACCCACCTAAGCTCTGCGGCGCGTGCCATCGTCAACTCAATAAGAAACATGCAGGCCAAACATAATAATACATGTAAGTTGCTTTTAATATTACACCTTTCCCTTTTTTTAAATATAAAGCATATTTCCCAATGTTATCGTCATCATATCAGCCAATAAAAGTCCACTGTTGGACATAGGCCTCCTCCAAACATTTCCGTGGTGACGGAGTAAGAATAAAATATGTCACCACCCCATCTCATCCCATGGGTGTCGTAAAAGCCGACCAAGGGACTATCCGTGAATATTATCTTTACGAAATAAAAAGAAGGAAAACTTAAACCCTATACCAATCCGTCTGGCCAGCGTGGTATTAGTAGGCCAAGTAACCAGTATCCGTCACGGGAATAGGCCCGTTCCTGCCAGTGGGACATTAATGGGCTGTTATGATGAAACATTTCCACCCTCTGCGGTCTTGTGCCTCCCTCATCCATCGGCTTCTTGCCGTCGTAACAAGGTCGTCTCCGCACCCTAAGTTTTCTGAATGTCATAAACATTTTATTTTATCTGCGTTTAACGCTGGCCTTCTTTGGCCTGGACTGTGGGATTATAAAGGCTGGCACTTTAAGTTCACTCATTGTCTAGTAAAAAGGTGCGAGAGAGAAAATCTTAGTGGTAAATAGGTGGCGCTGTTCGCAATATGAAAGTTTACTGAAATAAGTCCTAGGTGGCGCTCTTAGCAGTTTGAAAGTTTACTAAAATAAAACCTAAAGATGTGCCTCAGCTTTAACTTCAAAAAAACTGACATAACTAATTATTTTCCTTGTGGAGACGGAGTAAGAATACAATATGTCACCACCCCATCTCATCCCATGGGTGTCGTAAAAACCGACTAAGGGACTATTTGTGAATCTTATTTGTACGAAATAAAAAGAAGGAAAACTTGAAATTAAACCCTATACCAATCCGTCTGGCCAGCATGGTATTAGTAAGCCAAGTATCCCCCGGAGGAGGCCCGTCCCTGTAATGGGCAATTAATGGGCTGTTATATTGAACTAATTATTTCCCTTAGATCAAGATCGTCGCGAATACCAGCGCTTCGACAACAAGGACAGACCTCCGCGTCGCCAGGAACGAGACGACAGAGACAAGGCGACATCGCAGCCTCAACACGACAGATATGACGTCAGGAGCCGGGGTGTCAACGTGCCTGTCTACAGACAACCCTATTTATTTAGACAGGTTTGTAATACATAGTAATACACAAGCTATATTTGACGACCTCTGTGGCGTAGCGGTTATATAACATGGCTGCTACGCAGATGTCTCGGGTTCGATTCCCTCTCAATGCAAATCTTTGTGTGCATGAACATGATTGTTTGCATTGGTCTGAGTGTTTGTATGTATAATATGTATGTATTTACAAAAAAAAATACATTCATTTATTATGTAAGAAAAATAGTGGTGAAATCAAAGTAATTTATGAGTTTTCTATTGCATAAACGTTTAATCCTACTTTCCAGAAATTTTCATCCATATCAAAGTGTGCGATTGATGTAAAAACTAGTGAATTTGCAATATGTGGTGTTTGTTTACAAAGTTAATCAAGTAATTATCAATACCCTATAGTTATACTTTACTAAGATTTGTAGGTAATTTGATTTGACTATAGATATCGCGTTATCATCTGAGTCTTGAAGCCATATCATTTCTCTATATCTATCTCGCTTGCACTTACTGGTCTTCTATTCTTATGTTATATCTTCTATCTCTTTTTGGAGTACTCAGATGATAACGTGTTTTCTATAATATTACTGACTAGCTGACCCGTGCCCACTTCGTTGGACGGCGAAAAAAACGCGTCCCTTTTTTAAACATATTTCATTACTGCTCCACTCCTATTAGTCATAGCGTGATACTTTATAGCCTAAGACTTTATATCCCCGATAAATGGACTATTCAACACAGTAAGAATTTTTAAAATCGATTCAGAGATTATCCCCTACAACGTCACAAACATACAAACTTTACCTCTTTATAATATTTGTTTAGACTAATGGCTAACGCAGACCTGGACGGCATGGCAAAGTATTTTAATTTTTACTAATGGAAATTCAACCGTATTGTTACAGAAATACGACATAAATTGCTATGCTTTAAAATGATGCCGCGGCATCGAAAAATCCCTTTCAATGCCGCGGCATCATTTTAAAGCATAGCAATTTATGTCGTATTTCTGTAACAATACGGTTGAATTTCCATTAGTAAAAATTAAAATACTTTGCCATGCCGTCCAGGTCTGCGTTAGCCATAACTCTATTATAATATTATTTTGTCCTGCACAGATGTCTCCCGGTACATGGTGTCGTCGTTCCCCAGGACCCATACATCCAGGTTAATGTATATTTTATAGCAATCATTTATTTTTGTTACTTATGGCGTATCTCCAGCAGTGGACGTCAACTGGTCAATATGATGATGATTTTGCTCTAACATGCAATTCGGTATGTAAAGTAAAGGCCTACGCAGACCGGGACGGCATGGCAAGGGATTTTAATTTTTACTAATGGAAATTCAACAGTAATGTTACAGAAATACGACATAAATTGCTATGCTTTAAAATGATGCCGTGGCATTGAAAGGGATTTTATCGCACGGCATCAAAAGACGCGCCACAGGCTCCCGTGGCGGGATGCCGCGGCATACCGCGGTAGGCAACGGCATCCCGTTGCCTACCGCGACCGAGCGCTGACTCACGGCAAAATCCCTTGCCATGCCGTCCCGCGGCGCGCTGTGGCATGCCGTGGCGCGCCGTGGCATGCCGCGGCATCTAAGCGGCCAGTGTGCGCTGACTCACGGCAAAATCCCTTGCCATGCCGTCCCGGTGTGCCCAGGCCTTAAAAGTATACCTATGTCGAATCCAAAACCATTTAGAGATTTTAGATCGGTAAGTAATAAAATCATATTTTTAGCACAAAAAACCGCAAGATTGTGTTCATTTTTACAATTATACATAAATTACTTTGTCTTTCATTTGACGTCTAAATGACGTCATGCGCGCGACTCAACAGAGGTTTGTTTCTGCTTTCATTGCTCAAGTAATTCGGCCGTACGCATGACGTCATCACAAGTAAAACTAAAAATGTTTATTACTAAAAATCTTTACATACCGAATTGTTATATTGCATGTACTCATACATGCAACATAGGAATATAATCTTACTTTTGGGAATTCAATCGGACAATTAGGATTAATGTAGGCTTATTTGTAATTTACTGAAAAAGATATTATATTTTATATACAATATAATGTTTTTTATTAAAAATAAATAAATTTACGTTTTTTATGAAATATTTAAAACTTTCTGTCTCTTACAAGTAATCTCCGAAATCTCTGAAGTAGAACGGATTTCACGGCGCTGAACTATTTATTTATTTTTCCAATTTGAAGTAAAAAATCATAATTTTATAATGTACTAGCTGTTGCCCGCGACCTTCGTCCACGAAAACTCACGTTCACGTTCTCAATTTTTTTTTTGCGGAACCTTATAAAAAGGCCTTTGACGTGATATAACGACTGTGTCCCTACAACGACAACTGGGACCGAGGTTTTATGTCCTCTACGAAGCACGGTCAGATAAAATACCACTGAGTGGGCACATCTATGGAATGACCTCGCCGAAGTTGCTTAACCACGGTTATCGTTTCTAAATCACTAATCGCAAAAGGCTGTGAGTGGCTGCCGGTAAAAAAGAATTTTAGTTTTTTTTTTGCGAAACCCTAAAAAAGGGAACCTTCGTTATTTGTTATAACATCAACTATCAAAAATGTTAAAATTTCATGTTTTTATTTTTTTTTCTGCGGAACCCTAAAAAAATAAGCTGAATTTTAACGTTTATATTCGTTATAACCTCCCGTAAAAGCACATTGAATAAAACTATATAGGTATCATTAAATTTTTTGTAGTTTTTATTTTTTCTGCGGAACCCTAATAGTTATCAAAATCTAAAGTACCCTAAGTTACGCGCTGTAAAATTGACAATCCAATAGTGAAATTCCCATCGAAATCGGTTCTGCGGCTTCGGAGATTACCCGTAACAAACAGACAGATAGACAAAATTTTTTTAATTGTGATTTTCGGGATTGGTATCATACATTGATCCAATTATTAAAAAACCGGGGATTTCGTGTTACAAACAGACACTCCAATTTTATTTATATGTATAGATAATGTGTTTTTCGTTACGGGACTTTTATTGAAAGATAGCAGATGATATTATAAAGACTAACTTGGCTTTTTTTTGCTTTCAGTCCTAAACCCACCGCGGAGACCACACCCCGACGGACGCAATCCACGTCGTTAAACAACAAACAACAATGTTGTACAACAACAATAATAACAACAGCAATAATAACATGCTGTGTACACACAGCAACACATCAAGTTAAACATTTTCATTTGAAATTGTGTCTTATTTCAAGGTATTAAGGTACATGAGTGTCTAGCTTGATTAGTTGCTGTGTGTACATACTTAGCTGTATATGTATATTGGGATACGTGGCACTGTATTAAACTGGTAACAACGCCATCCAGCGGCTACAGCAGTAAACTTTCAATATTGCAATGTATAATAGCGACACCTAGTACTTATATCGGTAAACTTTCAAATTGCTAACAGAGCCATCTAGTACTTGTTTCAATAAACTTTCAAATTGCTAACAGAGCCACCTAGTACTTTTTTCAGTAAACTTATATGTTACTATTAATATTACCGCCATCTATGATTTATAACAGTTACTAACTGTCTCGGTAGAAAAGCTGTTTTGTCTGACACAAGACAGTTTTTTGTGTGATTTTAAAAAATATTCCCGCAAAAGATCACGAGCCCCTTTCTTTTGTGGGAGTATGTTTAAATAAAATAAGTATGAACTACTTCGAATGTTGACTGCATGGCATTCTAGATGGCGTTGTACTGAAACTGAAATAACAGTTAATACAGTCCCAATTAATGTAACACGTTTAGTACTTACACATAGTAGTAAATCAATGTGCATGTATCATATACGACACACGGTGCCACTATCCCAAAATATGATGATACACAAGTCAAAGGAATAACTAAACGTAGTCGTTGAAAGATCTCACAGATTATAAATAAAAAACCGGAGCTAGTCATTTTTTAAACAATCATAGATTAGTTTACTTTTTTTTTAAAGTTGTTTTTGGTTAGTCGCTACGTTATCCCCTCTATCCTTTGACATGTTTTTTTTTATAAATAATTGTGTATAAAAAATATGTAATTAATTTGTTTATTATGTATATAAAATAAGAAATATTGTTTTAATTGAATTTTATAAATTTTTGATTAATTAAAAGACTTTTGGTAGATTACATTATCATTTTTTTTGCGGAATTTTACAGTTTTAAAATTACTCCATATCTAGGCATTACAAATTATCTTCTGTGCGATATGAACTAGCTATCTCGCGTTTGACAGCCGCCTACACAAAAAACGCCGATTTCACTAAAGCGCCGATTACACTAGACTACATGTAGTCAACTACATTATGTAGGAGACTACATGTAGTCTAGTGTAAGCACATGTAGGACAGTGTAAACAGAACGTCCTAAAAAGTTAGGAGACTACATGTAGTCTAGTGTAGTCGGCGCTTAATTCAAGTACTTAAGAATTGACATAAAAATGATAAATGATTATCTAGTCTATTAAAAGTCTTATTATAAAATTTAATTAAGCATAATCACACAATTTATAGTTTTTAAGTTATTCCTTGATATGATAAAAAGATAAATTAAAAATATTGTTTATTGATAATACATAATGAAAATCTACCATCTATTTGCATAAATGGTAGATTTTCAGAAGTCTACTATTTATATAGTACGACGCCCTCGTGGGTTGATAGAAGTTTTAGCAACTTGTATAAATGTCACTGAAGTTGGTCCTTGCAATGGGACATTAATAAGCTATAATTATTCAATGAACAATATTTTTTATTTATTTAATTTTACCCAGATTTGTTATGTTAAACTTGACTATTTCGGGGTATAAACATCTATTTAAATTATTCCACGATTGCTGTGTTACCATATTAAAACAAAATGTATTCCCAAAAATTTTAAATTCCCTGTATTTTATCTATTTGATTGTACCCTGAATATAAACATTAAAATTTAATTGAAACATTATAAATTTATTTTGCTGTATAAATAAAACGACAAATATATACAATTTCCTAGTAAAATAAGGACATTTAAGAGCGTTTATAGGGGTCACTAGCGCCGCCAATTGAAAAAAAAATCATAATGCGCAAATAGGATAAATTATGTAAAATGTTGATAACAAAGTCTTGAGAAAAGGCAATAAAGTATTTGTATAACACACTCTCAACACTTTAAATGTTTTTCAATTAAATAGATATTGCATTATAAACAAAAACGGCCGCTCTTTTTTTCGAATGCTAAATTTAACTAGAAAACATTTACTTACTCATAAAACTCTCTAAAATTTAATCACTGTTTAGCGTGATTTTTATTAGCAAAATCAACCTTATGCCAAACAAAACAGTAATAATTTAAGCTAATCAATTGACTAAAATTTAAGTGGCGTTTATGAGTAAGGGGGTTCGAGTGTTGACAACATTTTACATTATTTATCCTATTTGCGAATTATGTTTTTTTTTTCAATTGTCGGCTCTAGTAAGCCACGTAAAGGCCCTTAATGAAGATATGATACAGGGCTGTGTAATTAAACAGCTCTTGTGTATCAGTGGTGTAAATTTTGAAGTGGTAAAAATACCATAACAAGAAAGTGTTTTTTTTTATATGAAGGGGTCGAATGCTGAAGCATTTAAAGCTTTATCTTGTAAAGCATAGAGTGCTTTTGTAATCAAGGAATATTGTCAGCCCTTTTTAAATGACGCTTTTTTTACTGCTGTGTATTTTGGGCCAGCAGACACAATAGTACAACAATGCACGTGTACCATATATGGTGCACTGCACTGTGGACGTCTTTACTTGAGAGAAAATCAGCTTTAAGCAGGCTAATAACGATAGGAATAAAATGTCTTGCCGGTCTTACTAAGTGATATTTTACTTTAAATATTTTTTTTGAAAGCGTAAATACAGTCCAGAAATGAAGTCAATTAATCATTATAACAGCCCATTAATGTCCCACTGCAGGGACGGGCCTCCTCCCGTGACGGAGGGTTACTTGGCCTACTAATACCACGCTGGCAAAACGGATTGGTGTAGGGTTTAATTTCAAGTTTTCCTTCTTTTTTATTTGGTAAAGATAATATTGACGGGTAGTCCCTTAGTCGGTTTTTACGACACCTATGGAATGAGATGGGGTGGTGACATATTGTATTCTTACTCCGTCACCACACGGAGTTTATAAGTAAGTACTAATAAATCTATGTATATTTGTCGTTTTGTTTATTTAAATATATTTTTTAGTGTATTCAATTTGTCCATACAAATTATTATCCTAACGTCTTTGATTACGGTATGGTATCGTTATTTTAAAATTGCATTATTTACCCATGGTATAACAAAAAAAAATTAAACGACAACTACCAGCAGTTGGTATAAAAAACTTAAATAAAAGACCCAAACACATGACAAAACAACTAATATTATTTTACTGACTGTTTAGTAGGCTTATCTACGATTTCCGAATGTCTGATCAAGTAGAAATCAACTAATCAAGTGTCAAAACTCTTGTCAACTATCATTTTCAGGAACTAAAATTTGACACTTGATTAGTTGATTTTTACTTGATCTGACATTCGGAAAACGAGGGTAAGTCACTTTTTACGGCACTGTATAAGTCTAAGATTGGTTGGTCACATCCTATAATCTTATTCATCATCACACGAAACCAAAAATGTATTTAAATAATAAAAAGAAAAATCTTTAATTTAACGATACCTTACCAAGAACGGTATGTAATACCGATTTTAATACCGGTATTTGAATCTCCAGCTGTGTTTTGGTATGAAACTTATACCATTTTTTTATTCATAATATCCTTAAGAAATCTCAATGTTATATAGGCCAGATTGAATTATGTAAATTGAAACTCAATTTTTTTTTTGTTTATAAAATTAGTATTTTCAAAATAGGCGTAAGTCCTAAAAATGACTTAAAAACATCAAGGCATATTTCTAAAGGTCTTATGCAAGTATATGGACAACTAAAGTAAAAGTTACAAAATACAGATAGGTATAGAAGTACAGTCTACATGTTATAAAGTGCGATCGGGCAACGCAAGGTTGCAGATTCGAATACCATAAAGGACAATTTGTTTGTGCGATCCACGAATTATTGTCCTGAGACTGGATGTTCTTTGTGTCTGTTAAATGTATGTTTACAAAAGTTCTCGCGAGACAAGGCTAAAAGTACGGATCGTTTTGAAAGAAGAACTTAAAAGAAATTGAGTCTTTTACAAAATAGATAAATTTCATTTTTGCATGGCATTTACAATGTTTGGAAATCGAGTGAGTATGAATGAATGAGTGAATGAATCATTTATTTACTAAGTTCTTTATAAGCTAAATATAAGAGCCACGATTGCCCGTGGAAATTCCATGCGAAAATGAAATTTAATTATTGTGTACAAGGCTCAAATTTCTTTAACACTAAAAAAATTGTAAATAAGAAAAATATGAAATTGTACTTCTGTATCTTTCTATTTTGTACCAATCGCCGCCCATCCATTTCCAAGGAGGGTGTGTCGTTAAAACAAAAATATTCGATCTGGATTATAAATTAATCGGTCAAATCTCTGGGATGTTAAAATATCGATTTCACAAAAATATGTTATCGATTATTATACCAAATAATAAGAACCACGAATTTTGACACATTTAATTGCAAATGGCGTCTTGCACGCCATTTTGTAAAGATTAACGTGTAGAGTATATTATTGTTAATAATAAAGATTTTAGCCTATATTTTATGGTGTTTCATTTTTTACCTTTACCAAATTACCTTCTCATCCCATGGGTGTCGTAAAAACCGACTAAGAGAATATCCGTGAATATTATGTTTACGAAATAAAAAGAAGGAAAACTTGAAATTAAACCCTTTACCAATCCGTTTGGCCAGCGAGATATTAGTAGGCCAGGTCACGGGAGGAGGCCCGTCCCTGCAGTGGGACATAAATGGGCTGTTATAATGATGATGATGAAATTACCTTCTGACTCCCGTGGTTATGGAAAATGCTGGTTAAAAGAAAGTTAACAGATATATTTACAAAACTGATGATTATCCTTCCTTAAACGAGATATTTAAATAAATATTGACGGACATCTTTACACAGCGACATCCCATTCCCATAGTAAGCTAGGTTTAACCTGCTTGTGTATGATACTTTTTTGTAAATTACTTTGACGCCATCTATTGCATAAGATACATAACTACCACTTGTACAATACCGCCATCTGTTGATAGAAATACGTAACTATCTCTAGAAGTAACGTAACCAAGTATTTTCCTATCCCATTAATAGATGTCGGTAGTGATGCTTACAATTTCACTTTTTTTAATGCTGTATGCAACTCTGGTTTACCGAATTTTCCTCATTTTTTAAAATTTATTTTAAGCAATACTTAACACAAGCAGGTTAAGCCGTGCTTACTTTGGGAACAGATGACGCAGAAAAATGAAATCTAAACCACAGAGGTTGTTTATTTATCAAATCTGTTGTGCAACAAACTTACGGCTCAAGTATTTATTTCCTCGATCATATGATATTGGGTCCTTCAAACGTAGTCTGAAAAAGAATTTGGCCAAACCTGCAAGATGATGACGACGGATTGAATTTATTTTTAGACTTCTATCCGTTGGCTTCATTTCTGGACTGTTTCTGCGCATCCCATCAGATTCGATATTGTCATAATTTCATCTTAACAGCCCATTAATGTCCCACTGCAGGGGTGGAGGGATACTTGCTTACTAATACCACGCTGGCCAGACGGGTATCGGGTTTTTATTTCAAGTTTTCCTTCTTTTTATTTCGTACAGATAATATTCACGGATAGTCCCTTAGTCGAGTTTTACGACACCCATGGGATGAGATGGGGTGGTGACATATTGTATTCTTACTCCGTCACCACACACACGTAAAGGCCCTTAATGAAGATATGTTACAGGGCTGTGTAATTTAACATCTCTTGTGTCTCAGTATTATAAGTGGTAAAAAGCCTCAGAAAGTGTTTTTTTCTTTATATTAAGTTGTCGAATGCTGAAGCATTTAAAGCTTTATCTTGTAAAGCATAGAGTGCTTTTGCAATCAAGGAATATTGTCAGCCCTTTTTAAATGACGCTTTTTTACTGCTGTGTATTTTGGGCCAGCAGACACAATAGTACAACAATGCACGTGTACCATATATGGTGCACTGCGTTGTGGACGTCTTAATACTTGAGAGAAAACCAGCTTTAAGCAGTCTTGCCGGTCTTACTAAGTGATATTTTACGGTAAATATTTTTATTGAAAGCGTAAATACAGTCCAGAAATGAAGTCAATTAATCATTATAACAGCCCATTAATGTCCCACTGCAGGGACGGGCCTCCTCCCGTGACGGAGGGTTACTTGGCCTACTAATACCACGCTGGCAAAACGGATTGGTATAGGGTTTAATTTCAAGTTTTCCTTCTTTTTTATTTGGTAAAGACTTGTGTGAAAAATACTCATATCCGTGTGATATACCTTGGTTTGAGTATTTTCCACACAAGTTAGTATAATGCGTATTATTCATATTAAAAAAATATACAAGTACCATTAGTTGTCCAGTACATATCTACTACAAGCTCTGCTTAGTCTGAGACTAGGTGGCGTTATGTAAGTAAAGTTAAATACCTTTCTACCAAGCCAATTACCGTCTATACTCAAATTAAATACCTTTTAACCCAAAAAAATATTACACCTGTACCAAAAACAAGCCTTTTTATCATACCAACAGTATCCAGTCAATAACCACACCCCTCTTATTTGCCGCGGTCGGTTAACGCCCCAAATCCGTCCCACATAAAACAACGGCCACTTAATTAACGTTACCATACATTCTGCCTCACTCTAACATACAATAACTTATTATCTATCTCTTTTTGACAAAAGTAGCTTCACTTTTATTGTTTTCATACCAAGTCCGTTGCTTTGATTTATAAACCGCTTCGATCAACAATCAAGGTGACTATAAACAGCTAATTGAGTGATTAAATCATATACATAGTCTATTTAAGCAAGCCTAAGAACGACCCCCTGCAGGGACAGGAGGACATATTCGCCTATAAATGTGACGGTTTTAATGACAGCGCTAGATCCTACAACGGCTATTACCGAACACACTATGCCAGCATAATGTTTTGTCGGGATTTTCAACCGACTTCAAAAAACGGAGGAGGTTCTCAATTCGGTTGTATTTTTTTTTTTATCTTGAGTGTGGTCGCTACCCAGGCGGCTATTAGTTGACTTACCACTAAGGTTAAAATACAAAAGGTCTTTTAGTCGACAGGGTATGAAAGGCAGTAAGTTTTATTCTAAAGTAGGTTTTGACTATAGTACCTAGGTAGGCTCTCCGTGTTGTGACGGACTAAGAATACAATATGCCACCACCCCATCTCATCCCACGGGTGTCGTAAAAATCTTTTTAACTCTTCCCATTATCCAGCCCGTCACATCCATTCATTTTCTAGTAGAAAAATGTTAAGTAGGTGCTAAATTACCTAAGTATTTTCTACAAATAAGTAGTATAGCGTTTTGTGTACCTAAGTAACTATTTATCATTTTAAGTGGGTGTTTCTATCAAGTCTCTTTAATTTGAACGGTAATGTTCGCTCAACACTCAGAATAGACCAGGAGCATTGATTATATACTGCGTAATACTTATTTATCTATCTCCGTGTGGTGACCAGCCCATTAATGTCCCACTGCAGGGACGGGCCTCTTCCCGGGACGGAGGAATACTTGGCCTACTAATACCACGCTGCCTAGACGGATTGGTATAAGGTTTAATTTCAAGTTTTCCTTCTTTTTATTTGGTAAAGATAATTTATCGGTTTTTACGACACCCATGGGATGCGATTGGGTGGTGACATATTGTATTTTTACTCCGTCACCACACGGAGATATTTATAGATATTTACAAATAAACTTTAAAAATACTAATAACTATAGCTATGACTATAGTTCCTAATAAAATAAACCTACGCAATAAAATCCCGCTCCCGTTTTATCGCGCCATAACTATCTACAACACACTACTAATTGCGATAATTACTGAAAAGCCTCTCATTGCACTGAAACTCGTTTCGCCACCCAACCCCCCACCCCTACAGCCACCCAACCTACCCCACCACTCAGAGAAAACGACTTTTGCGTATAAAATATCATTATATAGACTTATTGCTAACATTCGTAGCTCTGCGGTTAAGGGATGGAAGATAGGACGCGAAATTGATGGGTTTGGTTTTTGTTTTATTAATTTTTTGTTTAAATATTTTAACAGGTAATTTATCTTTGTAGTTAAGCAGTAATATATGGTGTCAGCTCCTCATGGAATCTCATAAGTGTCCCATAAATCGACGAAAACAAAGAAAGAATTTTCAAAACTTCTCTGAAAAGAAATCTACTTCATCATCATCATCATCATAACAGCCCATTAATGTCCCACTGCAGGGAGAGGCCTCCTCCCATGACGGAGAAATACTTGGCCTACTAACACCACGGTGGCCAGACAGATTGGTATAGGGTTTAATTTCAAGTTTTCCTTCTTTTTATTTCGTAAAGATATTTATTTACGGGAACAAGAGATTATCCCTTAGTCGGTTTGGTAGTAATAGGCTGTTATGATTTTATGATGATAATACCAAGATGCATTACCATACCATACCAATCACCATACAACCCCTTAAAAAACACCTTACAAACTCCTAAAACGCCCAAAAACAAATATCTATCCATTTTTTGCCTAAAACTCAGCTACCCTAATCCCTGAATGCGGCCCTGCCACCCATCCAATTAGAGATCAGATTAAAGATCTGCCGGGGGAGCTATTAGCCAACAAATTACCGCTCGGTACTCAACTGCTAACGCCCCGTGCCACCCACTTTGCGACTACAAGGTAGGAGCGGTAGCGAGAAAGGTTTTTTTTAAATTTTGTTTAGAAGAATATTAGCTAGGGTCTTAACTGATGGTAAATGGTAAACGCCGCTCATGGTTGTGAGTACTATCAAGCTAGCTACTACAAATAATAAATAAAAATTATTTATTTTCAGACCATAGATCCAAGTGTTAGTAACAATATAACTTATAAACTATGTTAGTATTAGATTGATGTATAATATTACGGGACTATGATAACAGAAATAAAAATAGGTAATATACATTTATAAACATTACACAAATTGTTATATAATAATTACCTACATATTTAAAACTAAGTAAGTAAATTAAATTAAATCATTAAATTAAATCATTTATTAAATTTACAAATGGTCTTAAATTATGCTAAATTAAAATCTAATTACATGATTGTGTGCCTATAGTTTAGTATGCCTGTACTAGGATTAATCCTGTGTTACAGGTGTTCTAAGTGCTAATTATTTCCTTATTAGGTAATGATTTAATCATAACGTAAGTATGCTAATATGATGCTTTTCCATATAAATATAATAATTAAAAACTAGCATCCTTCTCTCTTCTAAACTGCCATACCAAACAGGGTCCATATTGTATCTGTTATATTATAAGTAACACCTATTTGTAACATAATAATATGGAGTGCAATAAATAAATAAATAAATAAAATAAAATATCTTTATTTCAGGCAAATTATACCCATTCATTGTCGTCAATGAGACACAAGCTCAATACTTAATAAAGATATTGAGTATTGAGCTTGTGTCTCATTGACGACTACCGTACACTCACTCTGAATTTTATATTTATCAACCACAAAATTCTAACGCATCTCCATATGGACTAGGGAAGAGCTTACCATCAATCTCGACAGCAGGCCATTTTATAAAAAAACGCTTTCCGCTTACATTTTGCGCCACACAACAATGCCCTACGTTTCATTCTCTACTAATTGTTTTAATCGCGTACCTAAAGTTGCGTATGTATGTGTGTGTGTGTATTTGTGTATGAGTGTACATAGTATCATACACATACATAAATTACACGAAAATAAACTATTTTATAAATCGTTGTTTTGAACTTTTATCATGCCCTGTGTCACTGTGACTTTTACAAATATTAATTTAAAGGACGCAATGATAATTATACGTGTGGTGACGGAGTAAAAATACAAAATGTCACTACCCCATCTCATCCCATGGGTGTCGTAGAAACTGACTAAGGGATTATCTATGAATATTATCTTTACGAAATAAAAAGAAGGAAAACTTAAAATTAAACCCTATAAGTACCAACCTGTCTGGCCAGCGTGGTATTAGTAGGCCACGTATCCCTACGTCACGGCAGGATCCCCGTCCCTGCAGTGGGACATTAATGGGCTGTTATGATGATGATGAAATGATAATCTGGATTCAGGACAATTATTTACAGATCGCACAAACTATTGCTCTGCTTGGGATTGGAACGCGTTACCGTGCATGACAGTCATATTATGGCTAAACAATTGAGGTACTTTTAGCGAACTCACTAATACAGAGCAATAGTACTCCGAAATATTGAATTACTAATATTATAAGTCCAACTTTCATAATTCTTAAGAATTACTTATAAAGTCTAAAGTAGTATTAAGTACTTATTAAAAATCACGAAATATATTTAACCTAAATTCGTAAACGCGATTTATGTTAGTTTTCCGATTGTTGAGTTTTTGCATTTGCATAGTAGTACACAAACGGACTAACTTTATAGTTTTTCGGACCAAGAACCCTTCGTTCTTGGTCTGAAAAACTATAAAATTAATCCGTTTTTAATTTGAATAAACAAAAAGTCAACAATGTTTAGAGAATTTCAGGGAATTATTTAATTTAGGTTAGGTTTGAACAGTGACCACTAGGTACTTAAAGCATGAAGGCGAGCGAGCGAAGCGAGCGTAAAATCGGTCGCCGATGGACAAAATGTATTTAATGTACCTATAAATAAATAATCCTCACACATTCTCCTCACCTCAAAAAATGTGCCATAAAGGGCAGATCCTCATTATGGTTATAATTGTGACCAGCAACATAAAATAGTTAGTAGGTATTGATTTCGTGACTGAGCTATAGTACATAGTAAATTGTTGATCGAAGGTTCTTGGCTTCGATTCTGTGGTGTAGGTTCCCTGTAAATGTCCATTGGCTAATATAATATGATAATCTTAAAATAAAACTATTTTCAACATTAAGGGCGACTTGCGTAACGTCTCTTAGAACTAAATACATTTTAAGGCTTAAAGAAAATAAACGTCTTTCACAGCCAAACTTTAATTCTTAAATATACGTTTAGCGAGCTGTCAAAGTTAAATGACTAAAATTGGGTAGGTATTTAGCGCCGCTAAACGCATTTCGAGACTGTCACTGAAAATTCGAAAAACATCGTCAAAACTGTAGAAATTAACCCACTTACTCATAAACGCCTCTTAAATTTTAGTCAATTGATTAATTAGCTTAGACTCTTACATTGTTTGGTATAAGGTTGGTTTTCGTTATAAAAATATCGCTAAACAGTGATTAAATTTAAGAGGCGTTTATGAGTAAGGGGGTATATGATTAGCTAAATGGACAATAAAACAACCTCGTGCAAGAGAAACTTAAATGTATTAAGGGGGTTAAACATATTTAACTAATTTAAATTAGCAGCTATGTAAATCATAGGTATATTACGCAGACCGCCTTTAGTACATCTGTTTTTGTTTTTTGAAGTTAATAAAAGCAGGTTCCATGACTGATAAAAGCACAACTGGTCCCTAAATATATCCTTTTAATATTTTTATTGTTATCTGTTATTTATCTAGTCAACTAATTGACTTAAAGTGACGCTAAGTGCGCTAAGTGAATGTAAATAATGGCTACCGTTTGAATACATTTATCGTACATGTGTTTATGTATCTTTTATAACGTAGATAATTAATCTACTCTATAGATTATCAAGTGGCTTTTTAAGTACCTAGCTGAATTTTTTTTTTGCACATTCACACAACGCCATTTAGTCCCAAACTAAGCAAAGCTTGTACTATGGATACTAGACACCGACTTTTTTTTTGTTAATACATACATAAAATATTATACATAGAAACACCCAGACCAATGCAAATAATCATGTTCATAAACACAAATATTTGCATTGAGCGGGAATCGAACCCGAGACCTCTGCGTAGCAGTCATGTTATATAACCACTACGCCATAGAGGTCGTCAATGATATGTTAAAGAAATAATATTTATTTATACGTAAGACTTACTTTAATCCCATGTAGTGAGAGACTATTGAACGCTAAATACTGCGATCCTTTCAAATTTCCTTTTTTTACTTTTATACCATATCTACTATATAAAAATCTACTACAAAAATAAGTCGGGTTTTGCTTCCTGACGCTATAACTCCAGAACGCACGAACCGATTTCCACGATTTTGCATTCATTGGAAAGGTCTCGGGCTCCGTAAGGTTTATAGCAAAGAAAATTTAGGAAAAATTAAACAGAAAAGCGGGAAAATAATGCCCATGCGAAACCGGGACGCGCCGCTAGTCTACTATATAAAAATAAGTCGGGTTTTCCTTCCTGACGCTGTAACTCCAGAACGCACGAACCGATTTCCACGGTTTTGCAATCATTGGAAAGGTCTCGGGCTCCGTTAGGTTTATAACCAAGAAAATTCAAAAAAAATACTTGTAAAGTCACAAACTAAAATCTAAACACCAAATTACGTTCAGTTTGCCGCAGTCCGCCACAAATCTAGTAATTATATTCCCACACCGTGTTTATCAGTTAGTAATATGTTTACTCAATCTATTTGCATGTGGTGATAAGCAGGGTTTCACACAGAACACACAAACAAAGTTACCTATTGGTGCAGTGACCGATCTGTATGGGTTTAGAAATATGTTGGTTTTGGTAATGTGTGGTGGCGGAGTAAGAATACAATATGTCACCACACCATCTCATCCCATGGAAAATTCGAACGACGAAGGAAAATATTACATGCATATTTAGTAGTTACATTTACGACAACTTAAGAAGGAACACGTGATATAAAACTATATTATGGTTTAGTAAGAGGCTTCTAGGTGGATACTACTGCCGTGACAGCTTAATAATAATCCTCACACATTCACACAACACCATCTAGTCCCAAACTAAGCGGAGCTTGTATACAATGGGTACTAGACAACGGATAAACATACTTAAATACTTTTTCTTTTTTTGTAAATGAAACACCCAGATCAATGCAAACAAGCCTGTTAATGCACACGAATATTTGCATTGAGCGGGAATCGAACCCGAGACCTCTGCGTAGCAGTCTTGTAATATACCGACTGCACCACAGAGGTCGCTTAAGTTATGTAGTTAGTTAATATTCCGTTTAACTGGGAAGGGTACAGTAGCTAGTGACATTACAGGAGTGAGGCTTGATTGACAGCACCTATGTTGTCTGGCCGCTTGTTCTTCAGCTACATCAATGCAAGAAAAAAAAACAAATTCATCTGCATGTCAATTCTCGTTCCTTAAAATCGTTAAAAATTAGGTTATGTTAAAGTTAGTTGTCAAATTGTCACACAATAGGTAAGACAATTTGACAATTAAAAGTTAACTTAACCGATTTTTTAACGATTCTAAGGAACGAGAATTCAGCGTGGTATTACTAGCCTAATTTTCCCAGACGAATCCCGTCCCTGCAATGGGCCGTTAATAGAGTTTATCGTAACATAAAAAGCCCAAGTAATTCACATGAAGATAAAAAAACCCTAAATATTTGTCATTTGTAAACATTTCGTCAAATAAATCGTAAAGATAGTGAGATATTAAAGAGCAAATAATTCATTCTATATTGACATTATCTTTGACACCTGTCAATTTGGATGCCATTTTGATAAATCTACTGTGTTGCCAGTATTCGGTTTGTAAATTGGCTTATTTCTTTTTTAAAACACACTAGCTGACCCGTGCCCACTTCGTTGGGCGGCGAAAAAAACGCGTCCCTTTTTTAAACATATTTCATTACTGCTCCACTCCTATTAGTCATAGCGTGATACTATATAGCCTATGACACTCCCCGATAAATGGACTATTCAACACAGAAAGAATTATTAAAATCGGTTCAGTAGATCCAGAGATTACCCCCTACAACGTTACAAACACACAAACTTTACCTCTTTATAATATTAGTATAGATTGCTTCTTACTCTGTTGTAAATAAGTTTTAGAATACTAATTACCTTGGACCCGTCCGAAAGCTTTTAAAACCCTCTGTTTTTGGTAAAAGATTAGTTAAAAATACAATTAAATGATACTACTTAATTTTTATAATGAATTTATTTGGCAATGGAACAGGTTAGTAAATAGATTACTAAATTTACTAGATTACTTTGAACGATTCAAAATAGTACACGAAATATATTTTTAGTTGACGACTACGGTTTTAAGAGGCTACTAGAAAAACGTTTTTAAATATCTACAAATACAACATTGCGCGGAAATCAAATTCGCAGAGGTAAGCTCTACATAGACGTAATACCCTTACCTCACCAAAAAAAACCCTAAATTAAACTGCATCCAAAACTTCCCAGATACCTCAAAACAAGGTAAATTTTCCCACAAAGCTAGCAACACTGCATTCAGATGAAAACTCAGTATAATGATTAGTAAATGATCACAAGATATCATGACATGACACACATCTTATTTTATCATAAGATAAACATGTATTTCGACATGGATAACTTATTTGTACATTTATTTGTCGAAGAGTGACATTTATTTAACAAAAATGATGTTAAATATCTTGTAAGACGACAATGATGAATAATAGTATTAATAGTAGACTAGTTAAAGTCACACTACAGATTATGGTCGTTGGAACAAACGTGTTCCTGAGAAGAGTAGAGAGAATGGCTGGATGTGACATTTCAAGTTTTCCTTCTTTTTATTTCGTAAAGATAATATTCACGGATAGTCCCTTAGTCGGTTTTTACGACACCCATGGGTGGTGGGTGACATATTGTATTCTTACTCCGTCACCACACGGATTTACCATCAGAAAGATCATGCTGTAAATTAACGGACAGAAAGAATATTCAGGGCAAACACTAATAAATCATAAAGCGTTGGGTTTCAAAGATGCGATCTCTTTCGTGAAAGCCGCTTATTACAACCATTACGCAAAAAAGATCTTACTTAAATCATTTTTGGGCCTCTTACCCTCCCTTTCCGAACGTCTGATTAAGTAAAAATCTACTAATCAAGTGTCAAAACTCTTGATAACTATCATTTTCAGTAACTAAAATGACACTTGACACTTGATTTTTACTTGATCAGTCATTCGGAAATGGGGGTAAAACCCGATTTACACATCGACAAGTACCTACAGTAGCGAGTTAGGTAGTAAGTAAGTTGTTGCTTTAAATAGATCTCCATCCTATTTTTTGGCGAGTTAAGTTTGTACGAAGTAGCCCCCTCTCTCGCGTCTTATCAAAAAATAGGATGGAGATCTATTTAAATAAACTTAATCAACAACTTACTACTTAACTCGCTACTGTACTTCATCATCCTTCCCCTGCCCTTATCCCAATTTTTATTTTTTTATTTGGGGTCGGCGCAGCATGTCTTCTTCTTCCATTCTTTCCTATCAGACGTCATATCACAATTCACACTCTTCGCAGCCATATCGTCTTTCACACAATCCATCCATCGTTTCTTTGGTCGTCCTCTTCCCCTATATCCATCCACATACATGTTCAACACCTTCCTTACCACATGATTCTCATTCCTCCGCATAACATGCCCATAACATGACAGCCGGTTGCCACGTAGTTTTCCTGCTACCGGTGCCACTTTCAAACTTCCTCTTATTTACTCAATTCTTACTCTATCCGCTCTCTTAACACCACACATTCCTCTTAACATTCTCATCTCTGCTACATGCAATTGTCTTTCATTCATCCCTTTTGTGGCCTAACTCTCTGATCCATACAGGACGGCAGGTCTGATCATGGTCTTATAGATCTTCCCCTTAAATTTAAGGGGAATATGGGGGTCACAAATGGTTCCCGTGACCTGCCGCCATTTCATCCATCCTATGTTAATTCGGTGCTTGACGGCCCGATCTACTTCGCCATCGCTTTGGATGCAAGAACTGAGATACCGAAAGTCGGAGCAGACTGGAAGTCGCACGCCATCAAGCGCTATGGCTTCAGGACTGGAGAGACCGCCGAAATCGCAGAACATGCATTCTGTCTTGGTTCTGCTTATTTTCAAGCCAACACTCTCCAGTTTCTGTTGCCAACGCTCCAATCTGCTCTGGATCTCAGGTCCATCCTCCCCAACCAGAACAATGTCATCGGCAAACAGCATGCCTCTCGACGCACCAGGGTGCCTCTTCCTGTATGCCCGCCGTCAAGGCGTCCATAATCAGTAGGAAGAGGTAAGGACTTAAAGCCGACCCTTGGTGCAAGCCTACCCCCACACTGAACTGGTCGGAGTTGCCAGCAGACGATCGGACGTATGTACTGGCTTGCCTGTACATAGCACGAATTAACTCCACATACTTCCCAGGTACACCTTTCTCTTTCATGGCCCACCACAACACAACTCGCTACTGTAGTTGTCGAAGTGTAATACGGGCTTTAGTCTCTTTTTAAAATGCTCAATGTTAGGATCAGGCTACCTTATTTCCCCCATCACTTTGTTCTATCAAAACTTATTCTACAAAGTAATAAGTGCACACTTTGATCATACATAAATACACAAACATTATAAAAACACCTATTAAACAATGCCTTGTCTATGCAATCCCCCATAATGGCGGCAATTTAAGTTTAAGATGAAAATTTTCATACATTTTCATAGATTATATGCCATTTCTCACCCCTCTGTTACGTTGTTAAAATTAATTAAAGCCCTCACGGACTAATTTGGGCGACATTATATAATTTTATGTAGATTGCGATTTGCGCGCGAAATTGCTCGAAATCCGCCATGTTTGATGCGAAATGACTTTTCTTTTTTTTTCGTTTGGAAGTTTTTTTTTAATTTGTGCTAATGATTGTAATAATAATGTGTTTTATGTTAATTTAATTTTATTTATAAATGTGAATTTGAATTTTTTATGTTATTTGTTTTTTTATCTTGCTGGTCGTGTATGCTGCTGCTGTGCATGAGATCCAGGGTTCGCATCACATCCTAGATTATTGTGTATCCAAAAATTGTTGTCACGAGCCTCGGTGTTTTTTGAGTCC
Source organism: Schrankia costaestrigalis (assembly GCA_905475405.1). Classification (NCBI taxonomy): domain Eukaryota; kingdom Metazoa; phylum Arthropoda; class Insecta; order Lepidoptera; family Erebidae; genus Schrankia; species Schrankia costaestrigalis. The sequence continues at coordinate 1,717,549 of FR997853.1, read as the reverse complement.
GTTAATAATAACACGATGTTTGTAAAATTTCCACCTACACAAGACTCGAACTCTAAAGCGGGACATGTCATTTAAAATAAGCTATGGTGTGGTAAGAATATCAAAGCCCCACTTCATCTTAAAGTTTTCATAAAAAGCTACTACGTTTGTAGTAAGATAATAATTAGATTTTCCCTAAGTATACCAATACGTCTACACAACATTGCATTAGTAGGCCAAGTGTCCTTCCATCCTTGTAGGAGACCCATCCCAGCATTGGGACATAAATCCGCTATTTTAATACATTTATTCATGTAACCGAATCTCATTTTCGAGCTAAGAAGTTTACAAAACTCGCGTTTGTCTCGAACATAAAGTATATTTGTCTCTTTCTATCAAAGAATCATTGGTTTGTAAAAGTTCCCGCCTTACGTCAAAACAATGGAGTGAAAAAATATTGTCCTCTCTTTCTCTCTATGGTTTACGTTCGGTAATTGAGTAGGTATGGTTTTTTTAACCTTATTAATAGACATTGGGAGTAAATTTATTTTTAAACGAATACAAAATGGTTGTTTTTTGTTTGTAATTTGTTGCATCTTTATTATTTTTGCTGTGGAACTCTACTAAACTTTAATGATTAACTTATTAAAAAGCGCGGTAATTTCTCCGTGTGATGACGGAGTAAGAATACAATAATGTCACCACCCCATCTCATCCCATGGGTGTCGTAAAAACCGACTAAGGGACTATCCGTGAATATTATCTTTACGAAATAAAAAGGAGAAAAACTTGAAATTAAACCATATACCAATCCGTCTGGCCAGCGTGGTGTTAGTAGGCCAAGTATCCCTCCGTCACGGGAGGAAGCCCGTCCCTGCAGTGATGATGAATCGCAGTGATCACGGTATTAGCTGACGTTCACATGGTCGTAGCTTCTTATACCACGCATGACTATTGTTTGAGTGATCCACAAACTATTGTCATAAGCTTGTACTATGTGTGACACAGGGCATGATCTCCAGAGTGGGAGTGGTATTTAAAAAAAACGATTGCTTGTTTAAAAAGTTTCACAAGAAGCTGATTTTTACACTAAAAAAAAACATGGAATTTCTGTGCCCTTATCCAAGTAAACGACGTTGACAATCCAGGAGAAGATGGGGGATGATCTAGATACCTTCGAGTACAATTGGCATACAAAAGCTTTATACCTACCACTACAACTAGAAGGGGAGACATTTGCTCTGCAGTGGGCCAGTATAGGCTCTTAATAAAACCCGTGCTTATTAACCCAAATTCCCCTACCGGGCGTTATAACGACCAAAAAAAATAGCTTTTTATACCCTTAATTATAGTTTATAATTGATTTTTATATCCGACTTATTTTTGCATTTTCGTACGTACATGCTACTAGTCTACGTACAGGTTAGCCAGTTTACTCGTAAAATATTAATTTTTTGCCGGATAATGAGTGTATTAGTCTAAAGTGCTAATTATAACTCATCATGGTTGAAAAGAGGTAAGTTATAATATATATATTTTCTTAGAAAACTACAGTTCTATAAGCGATTATTGTTACTATATTCACATATTGTATGATGAACAAATTTAAAATGTGTAGGCTTGTATTTTTCTTATTATTTTTTATTATTGTTGTTGACGGCCGTTATAACGCCCAGTAGGGGAATGGACGTCTATTCATGAACTTCCAGATCTCGAGTTGGTCCAGCTACTGCTTAACAAAATTATTGAGCAACTACAGTCTATTGATGAGGATGAGCCATTACCAAGTAGTGTTATTATTTTACCTCCAGAAAATGCAAATGCTGACCTCTCTGACGAAGACTCTGAGGACGAAGAAATTGTAAAATGGGATAATCTTCCATGTTCCTAGTTGAGAGATCAAGCTGACGTTATTTATAATGATAACGATGAACATTCGGACAGTGAAGACGAATTGCCATTGTCATATTTAGCTAAGAGGCGAGACTTTTCTCAACAGCTCAAGAGATACGTTTATATTGAGCAGCCTAATCGCATAGAACAGTTTAATGAAAATATGGGGGGAGTGGACCGAGCTGATCAGAATATCAGTCTCTACAGAACTTCTATTCAGGGTAAGGAGTGGTACTTTCCATTACTGTATCAAGGTCTGGACATGGCACTTCAAAATGCTTGGCATTGTATAAAAATAATGGGAGTGAATATGATCATCTCGTACTCCGCAGAGTAGTAGCAAGAACTTTACTGGAAACTTACAAATAACTGAAAAGCGTGGCCCTCGTCCATTACAAAAAAATATGACAGAACTGACTATTTGGTTGACTACAGAGATAACCAACTCAGATGCGCAGTATGTGAATAAAACCAATTTATTTTGTAAAAATGTTTAGTTTCGTTGCACCCAAAGAACTATTTTGTAGCCTATCATACTAATGAATAAGAAAATTTACAATATAATGTGATTCCTTTACGTAATACCTAAAACAGTTTTCTTTTATAAAACGACTTTTTTTAAATATTTTAAATCAAAGCAATTCCCATAACATAGTAGTGGATTCCCCTACTGGGCGTTATAACGGCCATCATTTTCCTGGAAGACCAGGTCAGCTGGATTTTTTTTAGTATTTTTTCTAAGTTACAGTAGTCATTTTTAAAAACATACTAGAAGAAATCAAGAAAATACGATTATATGTAGTTTCAGGGTTAACTGGGTTAAGCTACCTAATTGTAAAAGTCATAGCATATCTCTTCCAATCTCCATTTAACATGCGAGTTACTGCAAAGAAACTCTTTATTTTTATTTACTTATCTCTTTTTACTCTTACTTATAATAATTGATTCAACACAAATACAACTCGCCCACATTTGGTTTTAAGTAAGTAATTATAATACACTAGCTGACGCCGTGCCCACTTCGTTACGGCGAAAAAAACACGTCCCTTTTTTAGACATATTTCATTACAGCTCCACCCCTTTTAGTCATAGCGTGATCCTATATAGCCTATGACACTCCCCGATAAACGGACTATTCAACACAGGAACAATTTTTAAAATCGTTTCAGTAGATCCAGAGACTACTCCCTACAACGTCACAAACACACAAACTTATTACCTCTTTATAATATTAGTATAGAAGTATAGATGTAAAATGCAGGAGTAGAGTTTGTTACGCCACTTCTAACAAGTGCCTTACAAGATATAATATTTTTAAAGTTAAGAAGAATAAAAATCAACTAATCAAGTATCAAAACTATCATTATCAGGAACTAATTAGTTGATTTTTACTTTATCAGTCATTCGGAAACTGGGGGTTGACAGCTTAAAGTCAACAGCTTCTGTACCTAGCTACTACATATCTTTGCTTACGTAGGTACTTAAGTGACGGTTACCATTACCACTTACCTACTATTAAGCGCACAAAACAATTAAGTACATTCATCATCATTATAACAGCCCATTAATGTCCCACTGCAGGGACGGGCCCCCTTCAGTGCCGGGGGATACTTGGCCTACTAATACCACGCTGGCCAGACGGATTGGTATTGGCTTTAATTTCAAGTTTTCTTACTTTTTGTTTCGTCAAGATAATATTCACGGATAGTGCCTTAGTCGGTTTTTACGACACACATGGGATGAGATGGGGTGGTGGTTACATATTGTATTAATTAGTACATTAATAATATATAAATACATATTTAAATAACTTAAAACAGTTATTAAATACACGCTCTACAACCCACTTACATAAAATTAAACAAACGAACACAAGAGCTTATTAAACAAAAAAACTAAGTAACAGTAGAAAAAGAAACAATAAAATCCGCTGTGGTTTAGTCAAACTAACTAAATAGAATAAGACAAATTATACGAGTTAGAAAGAGACAAAGCATTGTGAAGTGAGATAGGCAGATAAATAGGGGTGGGGCGTATAAACGACCAATTTAACTTGAGCTCTTCGACTCCCAAAATATGGTTTAAATGTGTAGAAATATAAGTGTCAAGTTATGCTGGATGATACGCCCAACCGTTATTCCACATACGGCTGACAATGTGGACATAATCGGTGCTTTCCTTAATAAAATAATTCAGTTGTTTGTAGCTACTCCCATAGAGTAGATTCCGAACTCTTTTTTAAACGCGAGGAGTTATTGTGTGTGTATTTAAAAAAAAAGAAGTGAAGTTGTGTTCTAATCTGTGGTGATAATTTTTTTTTAATTTATGGCGTAAGGTAAGTTTTTTATAACTTTTTTATTGAAATTTAATTTTAGTTTTATTATGCTATTTGATTATTAATGACAATAAAATAAAAATAAATAAACTAAAGTTAGTATTTTTAATGGTAAATTAAATAATAAATAATTATTATTTACAACTTATTAAAGTCCAACATTAGGGACGTAAACGGAACTCTACGATAAAAGTTTTATATCAATATCCGTTTTTTTACAGCTACTACTATATGAGAACTTTCTTTTTAGTCGTTTGGGGATTTTATGTAACCCATGGGATGAAATGGGGTGGTAACTAGCAGTCATAACAGCCTAGTAATATCCCACTGCAGGGACGGGCCTCCTCCCGTGACGGAGAGATACTTGGCCTACTAATACCACGCTGGCCAGATGGATTGGTACATAAATAGTTTAATTTCAGGTTTTCCTTCTTTTTACATATATTTTTACCTATAAAGCTTAGGTTTAACTAGAAAAATCCGAAAAGAAAAAAGACAATGAAAAAATTGGTACTCGAGGCGGGACTCGAACCCGCGTCTCTGGACTACACGCGTTTTTCCATTGTCTTTCTTCTTTTCGGATTTTCATTCTTTTTATTTCGTAAAGATAATTATTCACGGATAGTCCCTTAGTCAGTTTTTACGACACTCATGGGATGAGATGGTGACATATTGTATCCTTACTCCGTCACCACACCAATACTAGCAGTAGGTAGTTTCTATAGCGTAACCAAATAATAATATTTTTTTAACAAAAATACTTACATAAAATCATGAAAAATATAAATTACTGAATACTGAATTACATTACTTAAGCCTAAGGGCGCACTCCTATGCCAGAGGTCGCGGATCGATTACCGTTCAAGGCAAATATTTGACTGCGAGAATGACTGTTTTATTTATTTGTTGTTCTCAGAAGGTAATAATAGCTTTCGTAAAGTTAGTAGTTACGGTTATTCCCTTATTCGGTTTTTACGACACCCATGGGATGAGATGGGGTGGTGACATATTGTATTCTTACTCCGTCACCACACGGAGATTTTGGTTATTAATAAGGTTGATATTTAAATCTCCGTCCCGGGAGGAGGCCTGTCCTTGCAGTGAGACATTAATGGGCTGATATGATGAAGATATTTAAAAAATATAGAATCTTTGTGAAACATCTACGTAATCAATATAAAGTAGTATCATAATGAGTAAATAGTAAAATAGCGGTCTAGCCGTTTTTGAGAAATTAGGTAACAAACACAAAAAAAAATACAACCGGATTGAGAACCTCCTCCCTATCTCTTTGTAACAGGGACTTTTATAGCAAAAAAATGAATTAGGGGCGCGGCGGTCACGGTAAGTGGCTGCCGTTTGCTAGGCAGCAGGCTCCAATCACAAATGTTTTTGCGATCCTTCCCTGACCAGGAAATTATTTCAGTGTGTGATATTTAGGTATTGTAAAAGTCCCGCGGCATGGTAACTACTTAGGTAGTGCTGGAGAAATATAGAACTATCGAAATCGAAAAATTGGCTAAATTCTTGGATTCAAAGTCAAAAACATCTGTTTTTTTTTGCTACTGTGACAAAAAAAATGACTGTACCTAATCTAATGGAAAGTGCGAATGTCAGTTCAGAAATTTAAGACGACTTTGTCACAGTACAACCAGTATTCTATCTCGGCCGAATATTTATTATAAATGCCTATGGCTGTGCGGTACGTAAACATGCGATAGGGCTGCCCACCTCCAGCTTTTTAATTACATTTACCTACTTTCCCGCTCATTACTGCGGCACAGTCGCGACTGTTCACTCCGCAAAGCCACCGCTATCGTGAGCGTGTAGATATTACTCGCGTTTCCTCCGTTTCTACGAAGTCGAAATACTGTATATATTTGTACTATGACTTTGTCTTTACTCCGTCGCCCTCACTTTGCTGGTTTGTGCAAACCGCTTGCGGTTTTTCTGTATATTGTTCGTTAATTAAGCGAACTTACATAGAGAAAGAGACTGTAAAACAGTGGTCGCCCCTTACGACAAATTTATCGATTACCTACTAGCTGACCCGTGCCCACTTCGTTGGGCGGCGAAAAAAACGCGTAACATTTTTAAACGTATTCATTACTGCTCCACTCCTATTAGTCATAGCGTGATACTATATAGCCTATGACACTCCCCGATAAATGGACTATTCAACACGGAAAGAGTTTTTAAAATCGGTTCAGTAGATCCAGAGATTACCCCCTACAACGTCACAAGCACACAAACTTGACCTCTTTATAATATTAGTATAGATTTGATTTTGTACCCAATGTTGACAATGTAAATGTAGCCCCGTGTAACCTGTGCAAATTATCTTTTCTCCTGTACGCAATGTACAGTCGAGCAGAGAATCTTGTTTAGATAGGAGCCTTTTTCATGTCGACAGGTAAAGATGGGTCTATTTCCCTCCATAGTTTGCCCTACCTTTCCGTTTTCCTACGTTAGGTATGTACATTGGTATAATATTTATTACTAGCTGACCAGCCCACTTCGTTGGGCGGCTAAATAAACGCGTCCGTTTTTTAAACATATTTCATTACTGCTCCACTCCTATTAGTCATAGCGTAATACTATATAGCCTACGACACTCCCCGATAAATGGACTATTCAACACAGAAATAATTTTTAAAATCGTTTCCTTAGATCTAGTTACAAACACACAAACTTTACCTCTTTATAATATTAGTATAGAGATAACCCTTATACCATAATATGAGGTATGCGGCCGACGTGAAACACACATCAACATCAACAACAAACAAAATGCCCGGTTACCTTTACGTTTGTAGAAGCCTACTATTTGAGACAAACAATAATAAACTTAGTTATTTATATACTTAAATACTTTTTGGCTATCTGTAGAGTATCGTATAAGTATGCTAACTGCATTTTGTGCTATTCTCTGAGATACAGGCCTAGCCTACTTCAGAGAATAGAGTCAATGCCTATTGTAAACCTTCCTTTACCACCACATACTGCTGTTTTGTGTATTGTATTACTTACTTTAGACACCTAATTTTAGAATTTTACTACTACACTGTAAATCTGTTGGTGAGAAATAAACAATTTTTATTTTATTTTTAAATTTATTTATTTTTTATATATATGTATATATTACAGCCAAAGTAATAAATATGAATATTGTACATAATAACTAGCCATTATGTATAAGGGCTACTCAATTTAGATAAAGTGATAAATGTCGCAGAATTAATCACATTAACTAGCCATTATATAGGTTATAGTCAAAACTCTTAACCGGTCAAAACCACTTTTGACTGGTTTTTTCGAGAGAGATGTTCCACTGTTTCGTCTTCCTTCTTCACTTTCCTTCCCATCCTTTTGTTTACCTAAGTACATAATACCCGGCCGTTTATATTACACATCGACTTTTGTAAAGAGACAATCGGCCAATTTCGGCTTCGTAGAGCGTCATCTCTGTCGCACGAAATACAAACAGTCTGCTATCTATTAGCAACTGTTAAGGGTAAGCACGCATTCCACAGACACGAACTTGCTAGGGAGCGGAGCCTAAAAGATTGTTGTCGGAAAAGTGCACGCTAAAATTGCCCAAAACAACTTTGGAGAAAGGGTATTACGTACAAATAATATTAACATACAGGGTGTCCCGTAAGTAGTGGATAACCCTGCATTGGCAGATAGTTGAACTATTAGCGGTTCTATAAAAAATATTAAAAAAAAAAAAATGCTAAGTAGGTCACATAGTATTATTTAATCAGTACTTTCATTGAGGATATTTTTTTTTAACCTCAAGCCTACAATCAAGTAAAGTTTAGGGTAAAGAATTTACAATTACTGAAAATTTTTCTATTTCACTAATTTCCTCTTCTAAATGTTAATAGCAATAATTCACTGATTGACTAAGACACAATAGTGGTTCATACCATCCTGAAATCTCAATTAAACGTACATTAATTTAAAATGCTTGGTCACTAATCCATTCATACATTTTTTTTGTACCATAGGCTTGAACTTTAACAACTTTCTTTTTTTTCAAATTATTTCATGAAAAAGTTAAGTTTAGGACAAAAAAACAAAAAAACTGCACCACTCAGCTACATTTTTTATTATGTGTCTATCGTCATAGTTATTGGTAAGTATTATGGCAAAAAAACTACTACGAAATTTATTAATCTGTGGACACAAATGACGTAATACTTAAAAAAGTCGAAATTTTTTTAAATTTTTAAATGAAGTACCTGTCATGTGACCTACTTAGCATTTTTATTTTTTTTAATATTTTTTATAGAACCGCTAATAGTACAACTATCTGCCAATGCAGGGTTATCCACTACTTACGGGACACCCTGTATAAATAAATACTATTTGATAATAAATTTTATCAAATGAAGGAGCAATTAACTTTCTCCATTTATATGGAGTTGCGACTGGCATGCGTACCCTTAAAACAAATTATGATTTGATAGTGTGCGACAGACAGGACTCTCTACGAAGCCGAAATTGACCGATTGTCTCGTTACACGGGTTTATGTATAATATAAACGGCTGGGTCCTGTGCATGATTCACAGAAATGATTTTTTTTATACTAAAACAAATTAACTACTTAGCCAATTTTGTTAAAATTTTTACGGACATATTTCAATTGCAAGTCATCATTTTTTTTTATTGGGCATAAATTACTTCCTTAAATTTTTTTTAAAATTATAGTTGCCACTTATTTATGTCAATTAAATTCTACTTAACCTAAGTTTAGGCCTCCTCCCGTGACGGATACTTGACCTACTAATACCATGCTAACCAGACGGATTGGTATAGAGTTTAATTTCAAGTTTGCCTTCTTTCTATGTAAAGATAATATTCACAGATAGTCCCTTAGTCGGTGGGATGAGATGGGGTGGTGAAATATTGTATTCTTACTCCGTCACCACACGGATATCCGTCACCAACAAGCATGAAATAAACGGACGCAAAGATCATTGAGACTCCAGAGAGTAATTTGTGGGTCACGCTAATCATTATTTTGCGTGAAATTCGAGCCCATAACCTGGTGGTTTGTCTTCTCCTCGTTTTAGACTCATGTAACAAAATACCTTTATACATACATACACATAAACTCACGCCTTAGGGTCGTAGGTCGTAGCACATATAACGTAACGTAAACCGATCGGCACCGCCTCGCCTTTTTCCTCGGTGTCAAACGTCAAAAATCCGGTTACGTTACGATTCCGATTAGTGTGCGTTGCAGTAAGGAGTTTCATACAAATAATACTAAACGTCTCGAGTCGATACGGTGCCGATCCGTTTACGTTACGTTATATGTGCTAAGACCCTTTTCCCGTCCGGGGTAGGCAGAGACGACAGAACGCCACTTGTCACGATCCTGGCATACAAATACTACCTTTACTTAGTCCAGAAATGAAGTTATTAAAAAAAGCTAAACACAATAAGCTTGGCGACTATCAAACGTTATCATAGATACAGAAGCATGCGACATAATCAAATATTGATAATAATTTAATAATGTATTATAATCTCATGATTATAGTGTTGATAATTTACTTATTTGCTTTTAATATTGTTATATATTAATATTTATATACGATTAAGGAAGCTTCGGAAAAGTTCTCATCAAAAAATCGACTCTACAGCGGTTGCCAAGTCGCGGTTGTGAACTTCCTGCAAGATAATGATTTGTTCGACTCAAAAATGAATGTTACATACAACGTGGTGCAAACGTCTTCACGGACATATCACAGACATAGTACAAATATACAGTATTTCGACTTCATAGAAACGGACGAAACGCGAGTTATACCTACACGTAATTATTATTAACACCAGCCGTGGTCACGAGTAGACTGACCAGTCTACTCGTGACCACGGCTGGTGTAACCTGGCCGAAACGTCGAGAGCCTCAAAGGTAAAATTACTAAATATTTACCAAAATAATATGTATACGTGTTAATACCCGTGTTAATAATAATTACATAAAATGAAACACTAAAGTTTTAAAGTTAATTATAATACCTACACGCTCACGATAGATGTGGTTTTGGGAAGAGAACAGTCGCGACTGTGCCGCAGTAACGAGCGGGAAAGTAGGTAAATGTAATTAAAAAACTGGAGGTGGGCAGCCCTATCACATGTTTACGTACCGCGCAGCCGATAGACTACTGGTTGTACTGTGTCACAGACAAGCGTTCTTTCATCAGTAAAACACGCTTAAAACGCCGTGCACGCAGTGAAACGTATCACGCAACATTTTAAGGGCTCAGGGCTGTAGCCTTGATGTGCATTTTGCTCATTCATCATAACAGACCATTAATGTCCCACTGCAGGGACGGGCCTCCTCCTGTGACGGAGGGATACTTGGCATACTAATACCACGCCGGCCAAACGGATTGGTATAGGGTTTAATTTCAAGTTTTCTTACATTTTATTTCGTAAAGACAATATTCACGGTTTTTACGACCACCATGGGATGAGATGGGGTGGTGACATATTGTATTCTTACTCCGTCACCACACAGAAATTTGAATTTTGCTCATTAATTCACGAATAATTTCAAAATTCTTATTTTTTTAGGTGAAAAGACTAGTTACTTATCCAATTTTGAAGTAACGCTTGCGAAACCCCGTTTCGTATCTATCTACGCGTATGCCATGCCGCTTAGTCCCTCTTTGATAATATAACACTCTACTGAACCTGAGACCTTTGTGCTTAAACTCTGTCTTTCTACTAGTTGAAACATTGAATAGTAATTAGACACCCTTACTCATAAACGCCTCCTTTTTAATTACTGTTTAGCGAGATTTTTATTAGGAAAACCAACCTTATGCTAAATAAAATTAATTTTCACAAAAAAAAAGAACCGACTTCAAAGACAAAAATTGCACTAAAAAGTAATAAATAATTACTTGTATTTTGATTTTACAACAATAAATCAGCCATTATTTCTATTTAATTTTAATTTATAGAATAGGTTCTTTTCATTAAGTATTGTAAAAGTATTGTTAAGGATATTTCTTGAAGAGTCTGTAAATATATTTATTTGTAGATTGTTTAAAAGATAATCAAATTATTACAAATAATGTAATATTATTGTTATTTTTGGAGTCGGTGTCAGCCACGATCGTTATTATTAAGTATACCATTTTTTATTTCTGACTGAAAACTTAAACAAATATTATGGCGCCGTGTTATACACAGACTAATAATTACATAAAATTCACATTCGAAAATGAAACGGCCGTTTTCGTTTTAAATGCAATATTTATCTAATTAGAAACCATTTAAAGTGATGAGAGTGTGTTATACAAAACTTTATTGCCTATTCTAACGAACTTGTAGACAAAATTTTGCATTATTGATCCTATTCGCGAATTATTTCTTTAAATCTAATCTATTTTAAGTTCTGGAAAGCTTTAATCAGTTATTAAATATAATATTAAAACGTTTAAATGTGATACTGGTATTTTAAAATATATTTATTTAAATATGATAAGAATACTTAGTTGTTTAATATTTGTTTAATTTTTAAACTAATCCATACACAATCAACAAATATAATGTCGAAGTCATTTATAATCTGTAATTCATGGCCGTCATTCCGTTTGCTTAGGTATTATCGTACTTATTCCGTTGGCTGACACCGCCTCCAAAAATAACAATAATATTACATTATTTGTAATAATTTGATTATCTTTTAAACAATCTACAAATAAATATATTTACAGACTCTTCAAGAAATATCCTTAACAATACTTTTACAATACTTAATGAAAAGAACCTATTCTATAAATTAAAATTAAATAGAAATAATGGCTGATTTATTGTTGTAAAATCAAAATACAAGTAATTATTTATTACTTTTTAGTGCAATTTTTGTCTTTGAAGTCGGTTCTTTTTTTTTGTGAAAATTAATTTTATTTCTAAATTTTTAGTGAATTCCAATTCTATAAATCCGTGTGGTGACGGAGTGAAAACACAATATGTCACCACCTCATTTCATCCCATGGGTGTCGTAAAAACCGACTAAGGGACTATCCGTGAATATTAACTTTGAGATATAAAAAGAAGGAAAACTTAAAATTAAACCCTATACCAATCCGCCTGGCCAGCGTGGTATTAGTAGGCCAAGTATTTCTCCGTCACAGAAGGAGGCCCGTCCCTGCAGTGGGACATTACTTTGTCGGAATATGGGTAGACCTACGAAACGCGCTGCTTATATGAGACAGCGCCGATTGAATGAAACAAACGAAGAAAGGGATAAACGCCTTTTAATGTAGGAAATCTACCTCCAATGTCATTTCAAAAGAGACTAGTGAACAACGGAGGACCTACATGCAAAAAGTTTTAAATAGGGAGAACATCGAAAAGCGTAGCCACCGTCTCGGCATGGTTAATTGGTAATAATAATTAAGTTAATTAAAATTAAAATAAATCAAATAAATATAATAATTATTATTATCAATTTGTTATATCTAAAGAATAAGTTTAAAATAAATTAAATGCAATTCAACAATTTTGTCTATTTATAATCCGTTATTAATTCCTATTTTAATTTAAAATAAGAATTTCATTCAAGTCTTAAACCACACCTGCGATTACATTCATAATGTTAAGTTTTCATCAATACAATTAAAATAAGCCCAAACACAAGGTAGCTGCTGTATGCCGTTGAGGAGTTTCTTCGACCCTCAGTCGTCTTTATCATGAGATCATGTTTGTGTAAAGTTGTGTAAAGTTTTCATCAATACGAATAAAATAAGCCCAAACACTCGGTAACTGCTATATACCGTTGAGGAGTTGCCTCGACCCTCAATCTTCTTCATCATCAGATCATGTTTGTGTAAAGTTTTGTAAAGTCTTCATCAATACAATTAAAATAAGCCCAAACACAAGGTAGCTGCAATATGCCGTTGAGGTGTTCCCTCGACTCACTCTGGTCTCCAGGATCTGACCAGTTCTTACTCTTGACTATTTGGTAGTGACGTCAGAGATGCACATGTATGACAAGATTTTACACAATGCGTCCCTACAATTTTCAAGAGATGCCCTCGATTTCTCTGGGATCCCGTCATCCAGATCCAGATCTGGTGACAATGGGACCAAATGGGAAGCATACCCATACGAACAAAAAAAAAATTTTTCAAATCGGTCTAGCCGTTTTCGAGAAATCAGGTAACAAACACAAAAAATAAAAAAAAAAATAAAAAAAAAAAAAATACAACCGAATTGAGAACCTCCTCTTTTTTGAAGTCGGTTGACAAAACCGTAAGAATTTAAACTAATCAATTGTCTTAAATTTAAGAGGCGTTTATGATTAAGGGGTTTAGTTATCATTACTAATTTAGACGTAAAGCGACGACTTTACAGTATAAAAACTCGTCTAACCTTAATTGATGGGTTGTAACAGGTGACCGAGGGTCGAGATATACCATCTTTTGAGCTTGGTAGTAGCTAATGTAATGACCGTCTGGGAGCTGCCACCGTTACTCAAATGTTCATCGCCTGGTTTAAAGACCACCTCAATGAAAAGCCTCCTAGATAGTAATTTGTTTATTGTTGTCAGGGATCAGCCGGTGTTCATCTAGCGCATAGGTGTGCGAACGGCAACAAAATAGAGTCAAACCCAACCCAATGCAGGAACGGGCCTCCTCCCGTGACGACGGGATACTTGGCCTACTTATACCACGTCGGCCAAACGGATTGGTACAGGGTTTAATTTCAAGTTTCCTTCTTTTTATTTCGTAAAGATAATATTCACGGATAGTCCCTTAGTCGGTTTTTACGACACCCATGGGATGAGATGGGGTGGTGACACACTATATTCTTACTCCGTTACCACACGGAGTCAAACCATACATATAAAGTTTTTTTTTATGTTAAATACAAATGTGTATAATAATAAGCACATAAAACCTCCAGATCAAATCAATCATTCATGTTTATGCACATAAATCGACTCATCCGTAGAACAAAGTTCGATCTGCAGGATCAAAATATTAGGTCTCATAGTTCTAGAATAACAAGTCAACAACTTTTCTAGCTTCTACTGAAAACTAGCTATCCTGCAGATCGAACTTTGTTCTACGGATGAGTCGAAATATTGCCATTGAGCGGGAATCAAGCTCCTCTGCCTTGCTGGTTGCACGAGTGTAACCATAGATTACATAGAGTAGAGTAGTACATCAAAAGGCTGTTGACGGTTTAATGTAATGCGATTTCGAAACTGGGTCTTGTCATTGTCATTTTTTGACGACCTCTGCTGGCGTAGTGGTTATATAACATGACTGCTACGCAGAGGTCTCGGGTTTGATTCCCGCTCGATGCAAACATTTGTGTGCATGAACATGATTATTTGCATTGGTCTGAGTGTTTCTTTGTATAATATGTATGTACTTATTTACAAAAAAAAAAGTATATACTTAAGTATTAATATCCATTGTCCTGTTACCCATAACACAAGCAGGTTAAGCCTAGCATACTTTGGGAACAGATGGCGCTGTGTAGAGATACCCATAAATATTTATTCCATTAGTAATTTTTTTAAAGACGTTTAATTTTATTGATTTTCGACTTTTGCACCTATTTTGTGACTTCGTAGCTAATAAATACCTACGTAATTACTTAAATATAATCCAATTAGGTAAAACCCATAATATTAAGACCAATTAAATATAAAAAGACAACATATTTTACATCTAATTAACTAAAATAAATATAATAATAATTTAACTCAAATAATCTCCATTTTGCTCGATGTCTAAGTCAATATTTGACATTTATTTTGCCGCCAAGCCAATGACATTACAAAAATTACTGCCATGTTGTTTTTGGCTTTGAATTTTACCGATCGTTGACTCATGCACATAGTTTGATGCCGTTTTTACGTAATTGCATCATCATCATAACAGCCCATTAATGTCCCACTGCAGGAAAGGGCCTACTCCCGTGACGGAGGGATACTTGGCCTACTAATACCACGCTGGCCAAACGGATTGATATAGGGTTTAATTTCAAGTTTTCCTTCTTTTTATCTTGTTAAGATAATATTCACGGATAGTCCCTTAGTCGGTTTTTTCGACACTCATGGGATGAGATGGGGTGGTGACATATTGTATTCTCCGTCACCACACGGAGAATAATTGCATCATACATAGACAAATTCACGCCTTGTTTTCATGGGGGAAGGCAGAGAGAATAATGAATGATCCTTCTTCCGTTCTTTCTTTCTTTCAATTTGCTTTGCTACATTTATACATATCTTCATATATTATGAGTATGCCCGTCGGTTCTGAGTGCTAGGCACTTGGTTTTCCTTTTTTTTTAAATTTTAAATGATAAACACACACGGTATAACAACCAGCTTTAGGCCCTGTGCAGACGACAGACTATCCGTGACGCACTTTTTAGTCTGTGAAAATAGAACCTATGCAATTATAAGCAGTAACGCACAGGACGCGCAAAAAGTCCGGCGCACAAAAGACTCAAACATATGCCATGTATGGCAGACTTTTTGTGCGCCGCAGACTCGATCGCACAAAAAGTGTGCCGTCTGTGCAGGGCCTTAGGCATATTTTTTAAAGATAGCTACTGCTCTGAGAATAATGGTCCTTTGTAGCGGGGACATTTGCACGCACCGTTAAAAAAATGAGATATAACTAGAACAATCATTTGTGATTGAAACGCACAAACTCTTGCATGAAATTCGATGGAGTTCGTGCGTGTCAGCTCATGTCATTTACAAGTTCATCGGTTTCAAATGGGCACTTGACCTGTCGGGTTTTTTTGAACCTCATGACATGAAATGCTGATTTTTATAGGTATGCCAATGAATTATATTATGGGACCTATAATTATTATAGACGGGGCTTAATATCACGCTAAGAATTTGCTACAAAGACAAAAATCTCAAATTTCCTAACAACGAAACGGTTCGATTACACTTTAACGGCCTTATTACAAAATACGGTCTAACTATAAATCACGATTTATTACGTCACAAAACCACTGTTATTGAAATTTGTTATTACAAAATCAGTCTCAACGCTAAAGTGTTAAAACTGATTTTGTATTAACAAATACATAATCATAAATTTGTTAATACAAAATCAGTTTTAACACTTTAGGGTTAAGACTGATTTTGTAATAACAAATTTCAAAAACAGTGGTTAGACCGTATTTTGTAATAAGGCCGTAAAGGTCTAAAAATGGTAAAATACCTTCTTCGTTTTGCGATTTATTTTGCCATTTTTGAGTTTTTAATACTTATACCTACGATGATTTAAAAACGCGGCACCGTATCAACTCGAGCCGTTATGTATTATTTGTATGAAACTCCTTACTGCAACGCACACTAATCGGAATCGTAACGTAATCGGATTTTTGACGTTTGACAAAGGGGAGAGGTGGTGCCGATACGTTTACATTACGTTATTTTTCGATAATTGTGTGCTACGACCCTAAGGCGTCCTCTACGTCCTCTACTTAATTTAAAAAAACTAAATAGGTACCTAAGTACTTACTTTTTACAAACACTAAATTAATCATAAAATCTTTCAACAGGTACATAATGTAAAGAACCAAAAAAAACACAAGAAAGAAAATGTCTTCGCAAATACTACCACATGGTATTTACCGTCGGGAATCGAACGATTTACAGGAGAAACCTCTAGAAATTGACACGGAATCGAACCCAGATCGCAGCAGATCGAATAGTCCAAAAAACATGAAGTACTATACCGAAGAAAAAACTATATTAAATCAAGGAAAGAAGTCATTTTGTATCGACGCCTTACTTTCTAGACAGCTCCCGGAAACCAGTTTGCAAGACAAAATTGCGCAACAAAAGTATTTAAGTATCATCCAAAATAAAAACTACATCGGGAGATATCAAGAGAATTATGATGCTCAAATTGAGCAGAATATGATTAACAAATGCGAAGGTAGAGATAGTCCAAGGTCTGGGAGATCTGAGCAACGGAGTCCACGGTCTGGGCAAAGTAGTCGGTCTGGTAGTCCAGGGTCTGATGATGGCAATCGTTCAGGAAGCTACAGTCCGCCGATTTCTCCGGGAGTTGAAGTCGGCAATGAAGAGTATGAGAGCTATAGGCCTGGTAAGCAGAATTTATTTAGATATATTTGGATGAGGGGGGCACAGGATAGTCTAAAGTAAAAGTGTTTGGAGGAAGCCTATGTTCAGCAGTGGCCGTCTTTTATTTATTTATTTATTTATTTATTTATTTATTTATTTATTTATTTATTTATTTATTTATTTATTTATTTATTTAAGTAAGGTACACCAACAGCATACGTCATATAAAACATTTTCTTAAAATTAGGTAATAGTTCTGGCTATATATGTATGCCAGTTACAGGTATACGCATCATTCGCTACATTTCGTGCTTTTATACATAAAAAATTATTAAATAAGGAAAAAACAAAATATAAAGAATCTAAACTAAAACGTAATAAGGGAACAAAAACAAAAAAGAGACAATCACTCCTAATAAAATATAAAAAAGAAACTTTTCTTGTCTTGTCTTTTGGTTGGTATGAGGATGATGATATCATTAAGATGATTAACAACAGCCACTTTATATGCTACTGCAGGGACGGGCTTTTCCTTCAGTTACAGGGAAAATCTTAAATTACATAAGTATATTTTTTTACCTATAAAGCTTAGCTATAACTAGAAAAATCCGTAAAGAAGAAATACAATGGAAAAAATTGCGGCCCGGCGCCGTGTAATGTAATAGTTAAATTTGGTAGTCGAGACTCGAGACGGATGCTCGGGTGGCCTAGTGGTCATGGCGCTGGACGCGTATAGCCCAGAGACGCGGGTTAGAGTCCCGTCTCGAGTACCAATTTTTCCATTGTCTTTCTTCTTTAGGGAAAATCTTGCTTTGAATATATATAACGCTATCCAAACGAATTGGTATAGTGTTTTATGTCACTCGCAAAAGCTGCGAGATATCTATCGCGAAAGCGGGATACTACAAAAAGGGATCTTTAAGTTTTCATTAGAGTATATTCTGTACGGGTCTTACTCGTGGTACATATACTAATAATAATTTGGTACTTATATACTAGTATATAGATACAATTATAGGATAAATACCTAAGAAATATGCTCCGAACTCCCGAATAAAAAAACACCAACGACTTTTACGAAATCTGTTTTTACTTAGTCAGCACTGGGATTATGAATTCTGGGTACTTTATACGAGTAGGTATGTTTATTTCGCTGTTCTCTACTACCCCATAGTAAAAACTCTGCTCTGTTTGCGACTAGATGGCGTCGTATGAGTATACAAACTTTTTTATATACTAGCCTTATAATAACTTGCCTAATTTCATCCACAGGAATAATCCCAAAGCCAGGGCTACTGCCACAAAACCCAGCCCTGGTAGCTGCACAATCCGCCGCGCTATTCAACTACCCGATGTCACAACCTGGTGGCCTACCTCCTGGGGGTCCCATGCCTTCAGCGTTCCACCATCCGGGAGATCGAGTGCTACATCATATGCAGCTGGAGTGGCTCGCTAGGACCGGCATGTTTTATCATAGAATACCTGAGTTGGGAGGTGAGTTGGTACTTTCTAAAACATTTAATTTATAATATTTATTCATACAAGGTGTATTACTTGAGAATGGCGCGTTATATTTGACATAATGTTTTTTATCCGTGTGGTGACGGAGTAAGAATACAATATGTCACCACCCCATATCATCCCATGGGTGTCGTAAAAACCGACTAAGGGAATAACCGCAACTACTATCTTTACGAAATAATAAGAAGGAAAACTTGAAATTAAACCCTATACCAATCCATCTGGCCAGCGCGGTATTAGTAGGCCAAGTAACCCTCCGTCACGGGAGGAGGCCCGTCCCTGCAGTGGGACATTAATGGGCTGTTATGATGAATGTTTTTACATAGTATTTTGGGAATTAAACGTTTTGGGAATAGGATTTTATGAGACTCAGTTTATTTGAAATTGGGTCTTATTGACTAAAGTACATAATGAAAACCGCTCTTATTGGTAGTAAGTTCATTTGGGTTTCATCCGTTGTGAGAAAAGGTCATTAGATATTAGGTCGTATTGTGAAATAAGTATTTTGAGTTTAGTTCCAAACAGCCCGGACGGTTTCAAACGTGGCTTTCGATAAGGTTGCATAGGATTATTTTGCCATGTCTTTATAGAAAAAACTATTACTCTTTTTGAAACTCTAAAATCACTCATAAAAACTCAATAACCACCCAAACGAGACAGATTTATTAAAAACAGATAAAACATGAATAATACTTTATTGAATCTTATCAAAATAAAACTGTGTTACTCCTTATCTTGGATAATGTCACCATTTACAAAATAACATGTCAATCATGAGAACACAGTTTGTAGGTACCTTTTGGTACTTAGGGCTTTAATAATATTATAATAGTGATAATACATCACACATTCACACAACGCCATCTAGTCCCAAACTAAGCAGAGCTTGTACTATGAGTGCTAGACAACGGAAACATACCTTTAATACAAGCTCAGTTTAGTTTGGGACTAGATGGCGTTGTGTGAATGTGTGTAAAAAAGTCTCCTATCGATCGAAGTGACGTAAAGTGACATATGTGTCAAATGTGATTAGCCAGTACTTATCTGTAGGGTAAATATCGTTTAAACCGGGGGGCGGTAAAACGAGGGGTAAATAAAATTAAATAAATTAGCCAGCACTTAGTTATAATGAGGTAATTTGTATTTATTACTTTTAACAATATTTATATTATACATATTTAGTTATTCATCATAACTGCCCGTTAATGTCCCACTGCAGGGACGGGCCTCCTCTCGTGACAGAGGGATACTTGGCCTACTAATATCACGCTGGCTAGGCAGATTGGTATAGGGTTTAATTTCAAGTTTTTTTTTTTGTAACGTAAATAAAATATTCACGGATAGTCCCTTAGTCGGTTTTTACGACATTCATGGAATGAGATGGGGTAGTGACATATTTTGTATTCTTACTCCGTCACCACACGGAGATTTCTTTATTATGATTTTCTTTTTATACTTTTCCGGAATAAATGCAAATCTTTGTGTGTATGAACATGTATTTATAAAAAAAAAGTATTTAACTATGTTTATCCGTTGTCTAGTAAAATAAAAGCTGTACTTAGTTTGGGACTAGACGGCGCGGGCGTTTTGTAAAATACACATAGTACTAAGCTTTACTTAGTTTGGGACTAGATGGCGTTTTGTAAATATGTTAGCAATAAATGTACAAAAAAAATATAACAAAAAAACTTGTTTGTGACATACAGTCAGACAAACAGACAGAAATAACAAATCTCTTAGGGTAAACGGAATTTATAAGGTTTCTGTATTTTGCCATTTTGCAACGGAACCCTAAAAAGTACCCTTAGCTTGAAAACCGACACTAAATAGTACAAATGTACCGGCAAAGTGTTGAAAGTGAATTTGAAAAAGGGGGTGGATATGTGGGGTTGGTGTCAATGACAGGTGGCATGTGGTGACTGTAAACAAGGGTTGTTAAACCCAGTAATTAAGTAGATTACTAATTATCAATCAGTGATTCGAAAAGGTAACTCTGGTTAAGCAATGTTGACTAGGTCATGATGTAGATGGGTGACCACGGGTATTTCATCAGAGCGTCTACGTGCTACGAAAGGCATGTAAATATTGGGTCTTAGCTTTCGTTGTAGTGACATAGTATTCCTTCGATGGCGCAGCGGTTGTGGGAGCGACTGGCGAGCACGATGTCGCGGTTTCGAATACCAGAACAATAATAAATAAATAATCCTCACACATTCACACATCGCCACCTTGTCCCAAACTAAGCAAAGCTTGTACTATGGGTACTAGACAACGGATAAACATACTTAAATACTTATTTTTTGTTGATACATACATACATATTATAAATAGAAACACTCAGACCAATGCAAACAATCATGTTCATGTACACAAAGATTTGCATTGAGCGGGAATCGAACCTGAGACCTCTGCGTAGCAGCCATGTAATATACCGAATGCGCCACAGAGGTCGTCAAATTCTTTTTGCAATCCTCTAATTGCAGTCCTGAATTTGGTTATTCTTTGGTAACATGTAAGTGCACACACAGTGCATGATCAGAAACTGTAGCGCGAAAAATTTCTTTAAAAACACATCAATAAATAAAATTGGGTTCTCTATTTTGTCTCATAATTTTTTTATCCATAGTCTAAGGTGTCATAACATTTTGTGTCCGAATTAGGGATTGCAATCCAGCGGCGTTTTCAATCCAGCGTACTTTTTGCTGGATTGATCTGAATCCAGCTGAATCCAGCGCGGATCCAGCAAAACGTGGAACGAAGATAAAAAGACGTCATTTTTAAGACTTTTTTTATTAATTTGTTCTTCTTACGATAATCTTTGAAATCTTCCACTCATTTGGTGATATCTTATATTAATTTGCTTTGGTTTTTTAATAATTTGAGATCAAAATAATCAACATACAATTAAATAACAAACTGCTTATATTCATATAACATTTAAGATAATGTTTCTAAGTAAGCACTATCTTATTAATTTCGCTTATGTTTAATGATAGGAAGCTAATCAGTAGCAATCAGTCTCACAAATTCTTTTAAAATTAACTTTCTTTTAAAAAAGGACCGTAACAATAACACTATTTTAATTTTCAATAGTATTTTTGTATCAAACAAAAAAAGCTTTGAAATAATCTTCTCTCCGCTCGTTAATCCTTAATAATTAAGCAGTTTAAAGTCTGACGATAAGAGACTACTTCTTTTTTTGAATTCTCTGAAAGTAAGACCTTAGAAAACAAATTTTATCTATAGTCTTATCTTCCAACCTGCTTCGCACAGAACTGCATATGTAGCCGGCTGCTGATAGGTAATGCCCTTTCGGCCTCTACACTGGTCGGTTTTAAGGTCATTAAATACTCATAAACCATTGATAAATGTTCACCTCGCACTCCTTCGCTCTCATAAACGCTCATTTTTTTTTTCAGAATCTTTTCCATCTTTTGTAATCTAATTGACCACTTGGCTTTTGTTTATTAAAGTTCTCCTTGTCTCTTTTAAGTTCTATCTCAAGCTCTAGCTCTAAAGTCATTTTAACGGGTTCTGCGTCATCATGTACACGATCTTCTTCTATCTCCATGGTATCTTCTTGCACCGGCTCTACAATATATTGTTTATTTACTCGTTTTATCAATGTTTTTATCTCCTGCCGCATCGCATTCTTTGTTGGCAATGGAGATAGCCAGGATTTTTTACTGCTTCTTCATACTTTTTTGGATTTTTCAAGTACACTAACGGCGTTGCCTTTCATGCGACAGGTGACAGAACGGCAACGTTGCCGCGCCGATTCGAAAATGGCGGTAACTCAAAACTAAACAATAGAAATTTATACGTTTGCGGATCCGCATCGCTGGATCAAGATGTATGCTGGATCCAGCATGTTTAAAAAGGCGCTGGATCCAGCTGGATTGCTGTATGCTGGATCTAGCAATTGCAATCCCTAGTCCGAATCATCATGTGTCCGAATGGTAGCTAGCCCTAAATTAATGTATTATAATATCACTTGTCCGAAAACCTAAATCCCTAAACATAACATGACCTAATTTTTTTTGCTATAACCATCTCAATCTATAATATTTAAAAAACATAAATACTATATTCTAGTTTTACATAAAAAAAATGTTTCTGTTACTCGCCGGCTAGAAAGGGACTACCATAAAATTGACCCCAAATATTTCCAAATAATTAAATTTATAATTTAATAATATTCAACATAATTATAATTATTAACGCATAATTAGATGAGCGATAAAACGCTTACAAGCGGAACAGGTGCTTGCCATATGGGTAGGCAATAAAACACCCCATAATAAGGGTAGTTTGCACCCCACTCATGTATTTACCACTGCGCGATTTAAGAATTGGGGTGAAATTACGCAGATTTTTTAAGTATTATACTTAGCAGTTTTTTTTCTTTTTTGATGCTGACACCATACCGCGACTACCACGGCAAATTTTAAATTTTGAAGCCATTCAATTTTATGCCTAAGTAAGTTTTTTTTTTCTTTAAATTGGCCTACCAGAATGACTCTATGGTGCCTGATGTTAAGCATCCATTAGAGTCCAAGAATGGCGAGCACCATGGCAGCTACAATATTTGTAGAGGCATGAATGTCTCCACTATGGCGGCTTCAGAAGATGCTTTTTCACACCTCACTTGAAAGAACCAGGATCGTAGTTTGAAGGAAACACGTGATATCAAAAGCGCCGATTACACTAGACTACATGTAGTCTCCTACATCATGTAGGAGACTACATGATGTAGGACGGTCGGGACTCGCCAATCTCCGATATGTAGTCTAGTGTAATCGGCGCTAGAGTTCCATTGTTTGAAGTATAGGTAAAACAAATTGAAAAAAGTATATTTTTATAAGTTGAAAGATTTAGGACTAAACGGCGTATTGTAGTAAGATATATAAAAAATAAATAATAAGCTATAGAAAATAATAATAAGTCCTACTAGGTACAATATTTTGACGACCTTTGTGGCGCAGTCGGTATATTACATGACTGCTACGCAGAGGTCTCGGTTTCGATTCCCGCTCAATGCAAATCTTTGTGTGCATGAACATGATTGTTTGCATTGGTCTGGGTGTTTACTATGTATAATATGTATGTATTTATAAAATAAAAAGTATTTAAGTATGTTTATCCGTTGTCTAGTACTCATAATACAAGCTTTGCTTAGTTTCGGACTAGGTGGCGATGTGTCAATGTGTGAGGATTATTAAATACTTATAACATTTCTTGAAAATCCTACAACTAGGACAGGCCTTTTCTTCCCACATCCTAATGCCATAAGAAAATGACCCGAAGAAGTAGAAACACCACATATTCTTTTCACGTCCCCCATAAGGAAAGGTAACTAAAAAGTTACCCAATTTACCCCCCTTACCTTTTACCTTTTACCCCTTTAATTAGTAAAAAGTAAATAAACAGAACATGACATATTTATCTAATTAGCAAGTTAATAAAATAAATAATTAAATCTTGTAAAATTTAAACCTAATTTAAAAATCAACTTGCTACTTGAATGTAATTTAGTAGGCTCGTGTGTGGTCGCAGTGTGCGCGTTTTGTTTGTTAATAAGGTTGGGGTTATAGTGATAGCGGCTTAAATACCTTTTTTATTGTGTCAGCTAACAGACTTTAATAGGGTTCCGTCAGAATGATTCCAACGCCCGCAATATGAGCTAAAACTTTTTAATAGGCCTTTTTTAAATGTTTCCAAGGTACATGATCTCATGCCTTTCTCATCCATTGAACCATCCATCTACCTTTTCCATATCATCGATTTATCGCATCTGCCTAGGCTGCGACTTGTGTTCAAGAGTTGATATTCGTAATTAACTATCATAGAATCTAAAAAAATCTTTTTGCGAATCATCACGTAAAACGTTGTCATTCATTAAAAATTCAAAAAATGGTTTATTGATAAATGTTTCATGTTTTTTTTTATAAATTGACATTGCACTCTAGTACCTCATTTTAACAAGCAATTTTTGCACTTGGAACCATGCCATCATCGCTGAATTTTTAACAAAGATCAATCTGACGGACACAAAAAAACATCCAGACTTACAGTTCAACAAATCTAAAAGATACAGTATGACGTTTCATATTTTTCAAACTGAAACAACTTTGTGCATGCGTACATTATTCAGTTTCGAAAACCTTTTTCGTAAAACCATGAATTTAGAAAGATTTTATTATTGTATCTAAAAATGTACAATTCTTAATATATAAATTTAATTGAAAACTTTCAAACAAAGCAAAATAACACATATTTACATAGTAAATAAAATCTTATAGTTCTATTCTTGACCTCATTGCAAAGTCACGTAGTTAGGTTACTGCTCGTAGTGTTGCGACTCTTCGGATACACTTGTATGCAAAAAAATCGTTTACATATACGAAAAATCGTTATTATCGTTAGACACGTAACTAACTATTACTCGACGTGGTCGAAGGTGGCGGGAGGCAACTTATTACGGTCTTATTAGTGGATAAAAAAATCCTAAACATTACTTTTATTTAATTAATCATAATTAAAATAAAAGTACCTACTGTTTGGAATTTTTTTTATTCGCAGATTAGAGAATTTGCAACATGTGGTGTTTTTTACAAAAGGTTCTAAGATACCCTTTACTAATAATGAGATTAAATTAAAGTGTCTTAAAAATCGGATATTATCGTAATCGATCTCTTAAATTTCGGATATTATAGTTATCGATTTTTTTATCCCAACCTTATTATTCAATTTGTCAGAACTGTCATACCGTACCTATTAGATTTGTTGGACTTTAGGATAAACATTTCCTTGTTCCACAATCAAATTTTAATGTCCTGATTGGGATTCTGATCCGTATCCTTATCCATGACAACCACATATAGCACCTTGACATAATGCATTTTTGCCCGGGGATTTGGGACATTTATTACTCTTGCCCGATATATGTCTGTTTCTGTTTAATAAATGTCCAGGTGGCTGGACATAATATTACGTAAAACCTTATATTTTAGATATGACAAGTAATCCAGAAAGACAATATAAAGATTGTATTCTTATTTTTTTACTTAAAAACTTTATTTCAATCAAAACATTTATTGTAAAAACGATCGATTTTTAAATCACAAGTAAATTTTTAGAACACCTCGAAAGAGTAAGAACTTTTTAATGTGAATACTTTATGCCTAGTAACCGGACATTTATTAGGACGTATTTACAAAAATGTTTTTTCCCAATTTTTTCCAGTTTATGCCCTTTTTGCCCATTTGGGTTTTGCTGCGTGCATCACTTCGTGACAAGTCTTTTAAATAACATACAATATAAAAATAACAAAATCAGCTGTAAGTCCAATCGCTTACAGTAAGACCCTACCTTCAACTTGAAGGGGAGCTTAAGCCAATTAAACGGCGGCAATTTGTTAGCGTAAACAAAGGGATGGACCTTTACAAATTAAATCCACGTACCTATTAGGGATGTGGTAGTGTCGATGGATAGGGATGGATAGCGATATTTTTGTTTATATCGTATACCTAATCTTTTTATTGCGGCACATTAGCGCTAAGCAAGGTTACTCAAGACGTTATTGTTTTTACGAAATGTAGACGAGATAAAAAAATCACTTCGTGATAAGCTTCTCATAGACTGAACTTTGACGACTTCTGTGGCGTAGTGGTTATATAACATGACTGCTACGCAGAGGTCTCGGGTTCTATTCCCGCTCAATGCAAATCTTTGTATTGGTCTGGGTGTTTTCTATGTTTTATGTATGTATTTACAAAAAAAAAGTATTTTAATATGTTTATCCGTCGTCTAGTACCCATAGTACAAGCTTTGCTTACTGCTTGGGACTAGATGGCGTTGTGTGAATGTAAAAAAAAACGCGCATTCTATTACGACATCTATGGGATAAGAGACATAAGAGTGATGTCATGTTTTCTAACTCCATATTCCATTCGGAGACATAATAACACAAATTGAGTAATGAAAGCAGAAACAAACTTCTGTTTTTTTTAGACAAAATCATCATTTAGACAAAAAAAATGAAAGACAAAGTACTTAATTTATGTATAATTGTAAAAATAAACACAATCTTGCGGTTTTTTGCGCTAAAAATATGATTTTATTACTTATTGATCTAAGATCTCTAAATGGTTTTGGATTCGACATAGGTTAACTTTTACTTTACATACCGAATTCCCGCCTTAATTTTTGTTGAGTATAAATTTTTCTATTGTCTTTCTTCTTTTCACACAAACATTACCTTAAACCTATATTTGCAAAATAAATAAATATTCTATTCTATTATACTAACCAACCATAAAACTTAAAACATATCTAAAGCGTCGATTACACTAGACTACATGTAGTCAACTACATCATGTAGGAGACAACATCTTGTAGGAGACTACATGTAGTCTTTACATTTCCATGTAATTGTTTTGGAAATGGAAAGACTACATGTAGTCTCCTACAAGATGTAGTGTCCTACAAGATGTAGTGTCCTACATGATGTAGTTGACTACATGTAGTCTAGTGTAATCGGCGCTTTACTCTACAAGACAACAAAAGCCATTCAATCTTTACCCAAAGTTAGGCATTTTTCCATACCTACTACCGCGCATGCGCTAACAAACCACGCCCATAATACACCCCTTAGAAAACCGAGTCTATTTAATATTATATTATTATAATATAAAAAGATTGCCTTTGAGATTTTAACAGAGATTGTATTTTTGTTGAAGTGGTAAGTTAAGACAATATGGTAAGTGGTATGGCCGTTTACCGACGTTAGTAATGCCATAGCATAGTTTCTTTAGTTTAGTTTAAATTCTATAAACAATTTAGTATAACACCGTTATAACTTTGTGACGTCAATATTCTATATACTTAACTTTAACTTTTAACTTTAACTTAAACTTAACTTTAACTTTAACTTACTTACTTTTAACTTTAACTTTTTTTTTTTTAACTTTTTTTTTTTTTCTATATACATTGACATTGTATGTAGAGATTAATTATAAATGCATATCTTTGGTTTGTAATCTGTTTTTGTACCAAATAAATAAAATAAAATAAATAAATACAGATTAAAGTTTACTAAACTCTATCACCTCTACTCTACAAATAAATATTCTTATTCTTGGCTGCATTTTCTAGACATCAATATAACCTATTTTTTTAAACATTAAAATTATAAAGAAATTTTATTAAAATTAGTGTAGTAATTTCGTTTTTATTTTCATGTACTTAAACAAAATTGCTGAATTCATCATCATCATCATAACAGCCCGTTAATGTCCCACTGCAGGAACGGGCCTCCTCCCGTGACGGAGAGATACTTGGCCTACTAATACCGCGCTGGCCAGACGGATTGGTATAGGGTTTAATTTCAAGTTTTCCTTCTTTTTATTGCTGAATTGCGAAAAAGTAAAGTATGTCTATAGATGTAGCAACAAAAGACTTAAACGCAAAGCCATGGGCCAAAGCTAATCTATACTAATATTATAAAGAGATAAAGTTTGCGTGTTTGTGACGTTGTAGGGGGTAATCTCTGGATCTACTAAATCGATTTTAAAAATTCTTTCTGTGTTGAATAGTCCATTTATCGGGAAGTCTCATAGGCTCTATATTATCACGCTATAACTAAAAGGAGTGCAGCAGTAATGAAATATGTTTAACAAAGGGACGCGTTCTTTTCGCCGCCCAACGAAGTGGGCACGGGTCAGCTAGTTACTAATAATTAGTTTAAACAAACTAACGAAATCAAGTTAAATGCTCTTCTATTTGACATTTTATACAAACAAATAAACTAACAATAGAGAAAATTATTCGCCCCATTACAATAAAAATAATCACCATCCCTAACATTATACATACAATCTAAATTCAACCTAATTACTATAGCTATAAGATCATAATTCCAACAAACTTCTTTATAATACTATAGAGAAATCAAAGGAAGGTAAATTAGACTCTGTTTCATAAGAAATAAGATTGCTTTTAGCTTAGTATGTGTTAGTTAGGGGTGTTCGAAATATGGTCATATGATTAGAATGTTCCAATTAATTATATTTATTTTAACGCTTATATTCGATAGGGGGCGCTAATTGCGCCGTCAAGTGATAAATGGGTTCGAATAAGTTAATTGGGCTAAAGATATCTTTTCTTTTCTCTTTTCTTTTCTTTAGAAAGATAATTCCTGCAATAGATATATATCCGTGTAGAGCCAGGATTTTAAAAAATAGAAAGAAAGTACTCAAAGAACATTTTCGGTCATGACAATAATTTGTGGATCATACAAATTCATACAGCGCCATATAGTCCCTAAGCTGAAATTTTATACAATGGTTATTAGACCACGGCCAAACTAAACTAAAGGAAAAGAATAATAATAATAATAAACCAAAAAAAGGAGACTTAAATAGTCACTTTAATCACAAACAAAAAAAACCCGACTCCACTTTTCCGCATCAACGCAAAAATAATTCCTTAACAGGATCAAACCCGCACCTTATTAGGGACTACAACTATTCCACATGGCACCCCTAACATGAGGGTCCAATAAAATTAAAGTGGTACATTCAAATCTTATGTTATAGGGTGCTTCATATCTGTTATGGTGTTAAAACGGTACTTTTTGGTACTAGGGATAGGGAATGTTTTATTGCCTTGCTATGGTACTTTCTGGGATTTTGTGAAGTGGGGATTTTTGGTTTTTTACTGGCTATAAATATAGAAGAGGTTTATTTGCTTGTATTTTTAATAGTTTTTGAATCTGAATTAAGTGTTTTATTCCCCAATATAATTATAAGTATTACCTACTTTTTCCTTGAAAGTTGGTCCCTTACGTAATTTTAATTTTTTATTGCAAACCAGCCCAGTAATAATGATGTCGATTCTTGAATGATTTTCACACAGAAATTACGATTTATTTTTTAAACCAAATCAAACAACATAATTTTATAACAAAAACCTCCTTGTTCTAAAATCACTTATAAAAACAAAAATTTAAAAAAATCGTCGTTTTAAGACCTACTTCTAAGTTATCCAAATGATTTAATAGAGTAAAAACACTTCTAAAAAGACAATCTTATTATTTATGTCCCACTGCAGGGACGGGCCTCCTACCATTACGGATGGATACTGGCCTACTAATACCACGCTGGCCAGACGGATTGGTATAGGGTTTAATTTCAAGTGTTCCTTCTTTTTATGTACCTAAAGGATTCACGGATAGTCCCTTAGTCGGTTTTTACCCATGGGATGAGATGGGGTGGTGACATATTGTAGGTACTCTTACTCCGTCACCACACGGTGAAAAACATACATAACCTTTAACAATACATAGTAAAATAGTCTCCTTTATACAACAGATCGTATCGACTTAACAGACAGACGCAAGACTCCAAACAATGGCGTTAATTCGCTCCGTGAAGCGTTATGTCGCAATCAAGGTAATCTGATAACCGCCCCCGTCCAGAGACTAGCATTTATTATATAAACATACCATATTTAGGGGAGGTTATACTATACGTACTTGTAAAGACGTATATGTAAACTAATATTATAAAGAGGTAAAGTTTTTGTGTGTTTGTGACGTTGTAGGGGGTAATCTCTAAATCTACGGAAACGATTTTAAAAATTATTTCTGTGTTAAATAGTTCTTTTATCGGGGAGTGTCATAGGCTATATTATTATAGGATCACGCTATAACTAATAGGAGTGGAGCAGTAATGAAATATGTTTAAAAAAGGACAGCGTTTTTTTCGCCGACCAACGGAGTGGTCACGGGTCAGCTAGTTATTATATACAATGATTTCTTTATAATGCAAGAGTGTGTGTAATGTTTTTTAAACCGAACGGGCTTCCATTTTTCTCCAGTTATTTAATTACCAATAGTTCAAAAAATCAGGAAAAAATTCAACAGAAAAGCGGGGAAATAATGCCCGTGCGAAGCCGGGAGGGGCCGCTAGTGTAAATATATTTTTTCTACATAATACTTTATGCCTTGCATTATAATCGGAATAAAATAAATACAAACTAACTACTCATTTTAACAGTCATGTTCATATTCGAATAATATATTATTTACATACATTTAAAATTGTAAAATAACATATTTGTTTAAAAACCTCTTTACTGTCACCCATCCGTAGCCCACCACATTTTTTCAAAAGGCAAAGGTAAACATTCTCATACAGCCAATTATTGTTTTTTTTTTCTATAACTTTAAATGCATTAAGATCTACATGTTACACAGAGTAAATAAAAATTCGTGCTTAAGAGTCGAAATGATAAATAAATAGTTAAGTCGTGTAGACTGAACGTGACTTTCCTTTGCCTGACGCGGTATATTTTTTAAAAATGGCCGTCCGTCTTCCTGTCAAATAATTCCTGTTTAATATATTATTAATTTTGTTAGTTTATTTACTGATTGATTGTGTGGGGTGAAGTTTCTTCATAAAAAAAATCTTTTCGCCGGATCGCTAGTTAAGCAACGGCAGCAAGGTCATGTAATAGATGGGTGACCACTCAGTGGTACCCTTTCGACACCATCTTTTCCACTAACCTAACAATAAAGAAGAAGAAAACCTAGCAATAACCTAGTTATTTTTTTTGTTATGTATATTTTTATTTTTAGTCTGTTTTTTAATATGTGTTGATCGCTGTTTTCTAAAGTTTTATTATTTTATCTGCTTTCATTTTTATTTTTATTCTTTGTGTGTGTTATTCAAACAATTTTCAAGTTTATGTAATATATGTTCCATATAAAGTTCTATGTGCGTTTGTGTCATCATAAAACGGCTCTGACAGAAGATCAGCGTTGGTTACACCAACACATGCTGAGTCAGAGTCCATTTTGTGATGCTCAGCTAACTTTATATTATTGTATTTTTCTTTTTAATTTTTGTTTGTGTCACAAATAAACGTTATCTTATCTTATCTTATATCCCGCTAACTGACCGTCAATAAAGTACATACATATATCCTTCTTTCTTGGTAAACGGCGCCACAGTAAGTAGGTAGTATGAATCAATTGTCATATATTATATCCCCCCTTCAAACATCGCCTTATTTGTACGAAAACTTTACCATGATCTATTTATTGGGTAAGTAAGTTGCTCTACTTGGAATACTTTTATTTTTTTGAAAGCTATTGAACGTCCCCTGAAAAGCTTTTTCTGTGTGGATAAATTTTGGCCAATCAAAACTTAGTTCGTCAATGACATTCATATTGGGTTTGCATCGAATTTACTTACGGATGTGATTAATCCTAAAATATCCCTATATAGTACATCCACAATATCCGTGTGGTGACGGAGTAAGAATACAATATGTCACCACCCCATCTCATCCCATGGGTGTCGTAAAAACCGACTAAGGAACTATCCGTCAATATTATCTTTACGAAATAAAAAGTAGGAAAACTTGAAATTAAACCCTATACCAATCCGCCTGGCCAGCGTGGAATTAGAAGGCCAAGTACCCCTCCGTCACGGGAGTAGGCCTGTCCTTGTAGTGGGACATTAATGGGCTGTTATGATGACACAAAAATACGTTGCCTGAATGGCTGCCTTTTACCGTCTTCATCACGGCAAGTGTTCAGAAGAAAGTAAATTCAATTGTATGTGCGATCTACAATCTATTATTATCCAGCGTATGCATGTTTTTTGAGTCCGTAAAAATAATTTTGTTAAGATGATACATTGATAAAATGCACTATCTTTCATCAACTACTACAGGAATATGAAAAGACCTATTGATCTAGAATTTTAATATAGGTAAATTGATACCTTTAACTAGGTTTTTGTAATTACCAAAACGCGATAGCTTGATTTTGGCTCGATCATATTTATTTTTGAAAACACCTCTACAAAAACAGTTTTTTACATATTACACGGAAAGTACACTATCATTATGCTTAGGAATTACTCAAATACATTCGTAACATCAATATTAGTATTACTGTAGAATATCATTACATAACTACAACCAATAATTTTTAATGAATCAAATAAGATTTTAGCAATTTCTAAGCGCTCCGGATCGTTGCGGGCGCATCGCAATTTCAGACCTTATACCGATAAGTTAACGATCGATACAGAATGAGTACGGTCGACGATTCAGTCGGGCGATGGCCCTCTTCGACGCCGGACCTGTGCATGTCGACTCACCGTTCGTACTGAATTTTATCGCGTAATTTTATATCGTAGGTAAAATATATAGGTTAGGTTTAAAATATTTATACCTAAGTTTTTATTAATACTTTGTTCTCTTTTATCAGTAAATAATAGTATTATTTTATAATAGTTATTTCGATAACATTGTATCGTAAAATATTTTTGTAGTTATGTCTTTTATAAAACTTAGGTAAAGTTCGCCATAACTCAACTAAGTACCTAGTTACTGTTGACCCTTTTGATAATGCAAGCGTTTGTTTATATAAGCGATTTTAGACTATATGCTCAAGTGTTATAAGTTTTATAACCGTTTTCGTCAAGATCACGTAATTGAAACGTACTATAATATTACGTACCTATTTTATTTGCAAGCTTAGGTAGGTAGGTACTTACTGATAAGATCTAAATAATACTTTTTACTTTCGCGGGAACTTTTACAAACATGAAACAAACGAACACAAAGAACGTCCAGACTCAGGACAGTTGTTTGTGGATCACACAAAAAAATTATCTTACGTGAGATTTGAACTCTCATGCACTCCACCGCGGGAACGTTTACAAACATGAAACAAACGAACACAAAGAACGTCCAGACTCAGGACAGTTGTTTGTGGATCACACAAAAAAATTATCTTACGTGAGATTTGAACTCTCATGCAGTCCACTGCGGGAACGTTTACAAACATGAAACAAACGAACACAAAGAACGTCCAGACTCAGGACAGTTGTTTGTGGATCACACAAAAAATTTTATTACGTGAGATTTGAACTCTCACGCACTCCACCGCGGGAACGTTTACAAACATGAAACAAACGAACACAAAGAACGTCCAGACTCAGGACAGTTGTTTGTGGATCACACAAAAAAAATTCTTACGTGAGATTTGAACTCTCATGCAGTCCACTGCGGGAACGTTTACAAACATGAAACAAACGAACACAAAGAACGTCCAGACTCAGGACAGTTGTTTGTGGATCACACAAAAATTTTCTTACGTGAGATTTGAACTCTCACGCACTCCACCGCGGGAACGTTTACAAACATGAAACAAACGAACATAAAGAACGTTCAGACTCAGGACTGTTGTTTGTGGATCACACAAAAAAACTGTCTGCCTTAGGCAGTGGCGGGCGCAGTAATCGGTAATCGTAAGTCAGCATGAAGAGTCCACCAAAAGGGCGAGACGAGACGAGAATTAAAATCACACCGAACTGTTTCCACCAAAAATTGACATCGCGACATGCGTGTTTCTTGTTAATGTATTTTGAACTCTACATGAGAAATAATACGGTTCATTTTTACACAAACAAAAAGTAGCAACAAACAACAATAGGCCTATCGCGAGAAGCGAGTGTTTTTGTTACAAAGTTAATATATACTCTATTTCCTAAGCAATACGGTTCATTTTTACATAAAGATTTCAAATTTTGCCTCGTCTCGCCCCTCAGGTGGAAAATCACCTAGAGTTCAAATCTCACGTAAGACAATTTTATTTGTGCGATCCACAAATTATTGTCCTGAGTCTGGATGTTCTTTGTGTCAGCTAAGTAAATGTTTGTAAATACCCCGCGACACAGGACAATACATAGTGGGGCTATTGTATTTTTTTTAAAGTTCTATTATTTTGCGTGAGATTCAAACCCGCGACCTCGTGCACTGCGACCGATACCCCGAGGCGGTCAAATTATTTTTGTGATCCCCAAATTATTGTTCTAAATCTGGATGTGTTTTGTGCCTTCATAATACCTTGCGCGGGTGTAAATAAAAAAAAAATAGGGGCTACATGTATATACATAATAGACCGGTAGATAGTAGGTTTTTCTGTAACAGAATTTTCTGTAACCTACCGCGGACTGACGTCACAGTATAACGAGTAGTCAAACTGGGCCGAATATTTATTATAAATGCCTACGGGTGCGCGGTACGTAAACAATAGTAAACATGCGATCTACTTTGTGTTTCCATTTAGTTTTGTAATTGTAAAAATAATTTTATTTTTCTATTTTATATTTAAATAAATAACAAGTGTTCTGTAAAAAACGTGTTGTTTTATGATTGATACATTTAATTTAAAGAAACATGTATATGTTTGTATTTATATCCACCATGTTTGTGATATAAATAAAATACTAAATTATAATATTAAGAAGGTACTTAACAAGTCATTCGGTAAAGTAGGTACAGTACCGGGCCGTTTATATTGCATATCAACCTATAGAAAAATACAATCGGTCAATTTCGGCTTCGTAGAGCGTCAGAGAAAAAGTCGATGTGTAATATTTACGGCCGGGTACTGTGTTTATTATATTGGCCATGTTTGTTTGAAATTGAATTTATCGATAACCAAAACCAAACTTTAAACAGGTCTATTAGATCTATTTAACGTCAAAATAAAGGCATCGAGGTCACTTCACCAATCCATTCAAAAAATGACATCGATGTCATTGCTTAAATTTACCTAGATCAAAGTGAAAGACACGCATGGGGGATTACATAAAGGGGGGCTAAATTTTCATTATTATTGACCTAAGTACAACAAACCGTTTTCGTGATATACACAAAATACTATTATAATATTAAATACCTAAGTCATTTAGTAAGGTAGGTATTTATATCAGCCATGTTTGTTTGAAATTGACATATGAATAATATATTTAGTTTCAAATTATAACACACAGTCCGCTCGTTACTGCGGCACAGTAGCGACTGTTCCCTCAGCGATCGTGAGCGTGTAGGTATAAACTCACGTTTCGTCGTCCGTTTCTATGAAGTTGAAATACTGTATATATTTGTACTATGGCACAGAGCGATAACGTGTCCTTGAGGGCCGGCGGGACGACGACGGCGCACACGGCGCGGCGGCGCGTGAGCGAGAGTATATCCGTCTCATTCGCGCGCCGAGGGGCGCGCCCCTCTGGCCACGGCCGAATTCAACTCGAAAATTTTCAAAGTAGCGTCTTGAATTCCCCGCGTCACAGGGCATGGCATTCCAAGTGGGAAGAGTAACTAAATGAATCAAAAAATATTACCAAAAGTTATAGTTACCTAAGCTTCAATAAAAAAGTAATCAACAATACAACAATTAATTAAATTTAACCAATAAATAAAAAGTAAACTAAAAGGTAATAGGAAAGTAAAGCAGTAAGTAATAGTTAGTAGAGCAACATATTGATCGTCTCACCACCCCATGAATTAATCTAACTTGGTAGATATCTAGGATTGTGCCTTTTAATCTCGGGAAGCTTTCCCAACAATATTGGGGTAGAATTTCGGTAGGAAATGTTTTTCTACAAGAAGGTTTTAGTCTTAACATATACAAAAAAAGTATGTATAGGTGTGTTTATCCGTTGTCTAGTACTTGTAATATGAACTCTGCTTAGCCAAGTGTGAATGAGTAAGAAATATTATGTTATTATTATTATTCTCCGTGTGGTGACGGAGTAAAAATACAGTGTGTCACCACCCCATCTCATCCCATGGGTGTCGTAAACACCGACTAAGGGACTATCCGTGAATATTATCTTTACGTAATAAAAAGATGGAAAACTTGAAATTAAACCCTTTACCAATCCGTCTGGCCAGCGTGGTATTAGTAGGCCAAGTATCCCTCCGTCACACAACATCGCCTACATAAGGTACATAACACTTTTGCGGGACTCGGTATACGTTTATTCAATAAACTGCCTAAGCATGTAATGGATCTACCTTTACTAAACTTTAAAGCATTTGTAAAAAATCAGCTATTATCGAAAGGCTATTATACAATAAACGATTATATTAATGACAAAAACTCATGGGCTTAGATTTCAATTATCGTGATTTCATGTTGCTTGTTCCATGGTGTAGATTGTGGCTTAACCTAGGTAGTTGTGCGGATGTTATGTTACTACCTTATTACTTTCTTTTACAGTTTTATTTGTTATTGTAACGATAGAAATACTTCACTTGCATTTTGTAAATGTATTTAATTATATTATCTAAATGGTATTCTATTCCATTCTCAACTACTTAAAGATTAACAAAATCAACTTGACGACACAAATGCTTGTGTGTTAATTTCTGTCGGATATCGCAGTGACGAGATGACTGATGAACGTGCCATGCAATTAAAGCTTTTTTAAATCAATTTATTAACAATGAAATTTTTTTTATCAATTAACCTTTAAATTGCTATGCTTGTAAGATTTGCTTGCACACATCATTCTTCACGCTGCTGTTGGTAATTGTAACAAAGTCAAATTATTATTTTTGAAAAGAGTGGCCTGAGTTTCTTGGCCACATTCTTCTCAGAGCTCTACTATAGTCGTCTGCGAAAGTGGTAGTAGTTTGGCAGACATTTTTCTCTATACTATTCTACTACATGTATAACGATTTGCATGTGTTACTTTGTAACCTAAGTGAATAAAGCTATTTGACTTTGACTTTGACTGGAGGAGGCCCGTCCCTGCAGTGGGACATTGATGGGACAGCTCATTATAACAGTATGATGATGATGACAGTCCATTAATGTCTCACTGCTAGGACAGGCCTTTTTCAGAGACGGAAAGAAATTTAACTTTCTAATAGGACGTTTAACAGATGGATCGGTAATGATCTTTATGTCGAGCTTTTGTAATATTTATTACCTTATTCAAATAAAGCTGATGTCATAAAGTTAAACAATCTAAATATACAAAACTAAAATATGTCATAAAATCAGACACGTAATTTTAATCTCGTAAAGAACATAAGTGTTACATTAACACCATTATCAATAAAACGCCGTAACAATTTCCAATCAACAATAAAAACATGTCCGCCTCAACCATTTGTTTAATCAAACAAAAATAAATAATTTATCGCATCAAAGTCACCCGCTAATCTAAACTAAGCTTATAAAAATGATAATTAACAATTATACGAACTCTAGCAACATTTGGTGTTTGTTGACACTAGACGATAATGTCATATTCACATCTGTCAAGTTTTGGCGCGAATCGCCATCTTTTTTATTTGTTAATTGTATTATTTTGTTTGTGTTTATTGGTACGCTCTTTTTGGGGTCGCATTGTGTGGAGAGCGGTAATTTTATTTGGTTAAGCTAAGCTGTTGCTTACATTTTTGTTAAATGTACGTATACTGTAGGGGAAAAAGCGTGAAAAAATCCGAATATTTCAGGTCGAATATTTCGAAATAATACCGAAAAATTGCGTAACTTTGGGATTTTTTCAACTGATCGCACTGTCACGTGATATATTTATATTTATGTGCTATAAAATTTAGTTTATTATGTTTTTATTTATTATGTGTATAATTATAATTAGTAGGTAGGGTGATGCTACCAA
This sequence comes from Schrankia costaestrigalis, assembly GCA_905475405.1. Taxonomy (NCBI): domain Eukaryota; kingdom Metazoa; phylum Arthropoda; class Insecta; order Lepidoptera; family Erebidae; genus Schrankia; species Schrankia costaestrigalis. The sequence continues at coordinate 1,679,207 of FR997853.1, read as the reverse complement.
TTATCAGCACTTTAAGAGTTAGTCTTGCTTTAATATCGTTTATCTTAGTGATAATACTGATAACGAAAAATAACAATATGCTTTCTCGGTTCACTATTAAATAAGTAATTGATTTTTATTATAAAAAATTGTCTTTATGCATACACATTTTACTTAGATGAGTTTGACTAAATAATTACCCTAACACCAATTATTGGCACCATCATCACCAATTATCAGCATCGACCGAGCCAATTATCAGCACCTTAAAATTAGACACAAAATTAGGTAGATAAATGAAATAATCCAATGTTTATAGCAAAATCTCTTTTATTTACACCTAGCCTAACAACCGACGTTATAGAAAAAAAATTACATAAATATAAAAAAATCCAAAAAATAATAGACATTCTTTTGATCATAATTTCAACACTATGAAAATAACTAAGCAATGTTAGTTTCAGCACCATGCCAGGATATGAAATCCGAAATCATAGAGTACTTTTTCCAAGAGTATTGAATTCTAGGCATAAAATAATCACGCTTTACAATAAAAAATATGGATTAACAATTTTACATACCACTTTGTCATGTAACAGTAGCAGTGCCGATAATTAGCAATTCGCAAAAAAATTGAACCCAGATGTCAGCACCTCATTTATGAACATAAAATCAAGATAATGTTCATTTCCATTGTCAGATAAGCCTTATAAAACGTTTTATACATGAATAAAACCTAAAGGTTCAGTAAAAAATATCTAAAAGAACTAAAATAAAGTAAAATAATAAATCTGAACTTACCTACGATCATAAGAAACTGTCAAAACAAAGTAATCTGAAGGACATTTTCCCGCATTTTTAAAAACATCGCTTTTTTTTTCAAAAAGTGTCATGTTTGGATCAGTTTATAATTCCAAAAGGATCTTATTTTAATGTTTGTTAAATGGTAGCCGAAATTAATTAATAGAAAGCTTATAATTTGAGTTTTAGTTGGGGGTGCTGATAATCTGGTGCAGTGCCAACATTAGGACGCGTGCCCCTATAAATAATTGTAAATAAACTATTTATGCCTTTTGTCTGGTACCGATAGTACAAGCTCTGCTTTAGTTTGGGACCAGTCAACATTGACAATTTATATTATTATACTTTATATTGTTATGTAATATTTTACCTATAAATAAAGAAATAGAAAAATTGAGCAAATACCATTTATTAAAAACAGAAATAACTAGATTATGGAACACACGCACCGAAACCATACTTACCCATAGTAATAGGATCAACTGGAGTAGTAGGTAAAAGTATTCATAGGTATTGTGAGAAGTTGGATGCTAATATAAATTTACACATCATACAAAAACAAGCAGCGATACATACAGTTACAATAATTAGCAAAGTTTTAGGTAACACAGTCTTTGTAAATAACATTGGGGATGCCGAACCTCCTCTTCCCTGATTGTTTCGGGGCGGGAGCTAGGAATTTACCGGGTTTTCAAACCCGAGAGAAAAAAACATTTTTCAAACATAACCTATAAATAAATTGTTTTTAAAATAAATTTAATTTCAAATCACGTAAGTGCCGCGGTGACCGGCGCACAAAGTTGTAGCGGCGGCGGCGGCGATCGACGTCCGATGCAAAATACCATTTTTCAGCAAATTAAACATAAAAATATTAATTAAATCCATTTTGAATAAATCCGACGTTATGAAATTTTCCCGGAATATTCCGGTATTATTCCGTATTTTTCAGAAGTTTTGCAACTATACTCTTACCCCCTTACTCATAAACGTCTCTTTAATTTGATCACTGTTTAGCGAGTTTTTTATTAGCAAAACCAACCCTATGCCAAACAAAACCGTAAGAATTTAAGCTAATCAATTGACTAAAATTTTAGTGGCGTTTATACATTAACCCCCTTACTTATAAACGCCTCTTAAATTTAATCACTGTTTAACGAGATTTGTTATTACGAAAACCAACCTTATACCAAACAACGTAAGAGCTTAGGCTAATTAATCAATTGACTAAAATTTGAGAATTTTTTTATGAGTAAGGGGGTAAACGGTTAATGTTTAGGTGGAAGGTTACAGTACATGAGTTGAGTTGAGCTATGAGTACTTAAAAGCTTGTGTCTTAGGGCCAGATTCAGAGACCGCACTTTGACTTTACTTTAGCAAAGACTAGTTATTATCTCTGAATTTGAACAACATTAAAGTAATCTTTTCGCATGTAAAGTTTACTTTGTAGTAATAAATAATGAAAGTAAACTTTTATTTACACACGCATTACAAAAACTATCTGAGCTTCGTACTTGTATTCGTAAAGCATTGAGTTCTGATGTATCTAATATGGACAAGCGTATAGCTTACTATCTGACAGCAAACATGATATAAACAGATTCTCTCTCTTTCTCGTTACCAGAAAATTATCAACCTTTGTTACTACACACATCAAAAAAGTCTAAGCAACATGCATGATATTACAAATTTACCATTTATATTAATTAATTTCTAAGTATTTACTCACTCAAAGTGTATAGGTAAGTAAACTTTTTTGTTATTGATGACATACTGGCTGGTTGTAAAAAAAAAATTTCGATTATGTTTTGTTTTTTTTCATAAAATTCAAATGACTGCGAATTTGTTTGAATTTGAGTGCATGTTAATTGCTACGTTTTAGTCTTGATTTTATAATTTTACCAACCATTTAAATACAGTTGGCGACAAAATTGAATTGTTAGATATTCTTTACGTCATGGAGCGACGTCATTTGACGGCAGATGAAATGCAAAGAGCTGTAGGGATGTTGCAAGCGGGAAGTAATCAATCTCAGGTATCTCGACATTTTGGTATTCATAGAAGTGTTATTTGTCGTCTTTGGCAGCGCTACAATAATACAGGGGAACCCGCTGAACAGCATCCAGGCCGTAAAAGGAGTACAACCACTCGGCAAGACCGGTACATACAACTGACTGCAAGACGCCAGCCGATGTTAACCGCTCGAGAGATAAGTTTGAGGCTACAAAATTCAAGTGGTGTTGATGTAAGTCCCCAAACTGTGCGAAATCGACTGCATGAGTACGGCCTACGAGCTCGACGCCCTATCAGGTGCCCACCGATACGTCACGGGAATCGCGCTCGTCGAAATGAATGGTGTAGAGAACGCATAACATGGACCCAGGAACAATGGGATAAAATTATGTTTTCCGATGAGTCGCGATTCGGGTTTAGGCCTGATACAAGAAGGGTGCGAGTGTACCGTCGACCCGGAAATACTGAAAGACTCAGGTGCGTTCAGGAAGTTCATCCATACAGCGGCTCAACAGTTATGGTATGGGCGGGTATTATGAAGAACAGGCGAACTGAGCTCGTTTTTGTAAATGGAAACATGAACGCTGAAAATTACGTTGAGGATATTCTCAGACCTTATGTCCATCCATTTGCACAAACCTTTGGCTCCGATTTTACGTTAATGCATGACAATGCGCGTTCACATACAGCTCGGCGAACCAGTGAATACTTGGCAACGGAGAACATCCAGGTATTGCCCTGGCCTGCACAATCGCCAGACCTCAACCCCATCGAGCACGCATGGGACATGCTCCAGAGACGTGTTTTGAAGGACTTGGACGGAGTGACAACAACCCAACAGCTGAAGGATTTGCTACAATTCCATTGGGAGCGAATACCGCAAGATGACATAAACAGTCTCATTAATTCAATGAATAATCGTTGCCGACAAGTTCTGAATAGCAGAAGAGGCCATACTTTGTATTAAATTGTCCTATTCTTTCACAATAAATTCATTTTCTTAAGAAATTTCAATTTGTAAAAAAAAAGTTTAGGATCTTATGTACCTGTATATTCTAATATTGTTAATTTCTGTTATTAAAAGAACTTATAAAGAAAACAGCTGTTATTTTTACATCATAGAACCCTAAAAATATTATTTTAAAAATAAAATACAACGTTATAATTAAAATAAATGGTAAAATAAATTAATATAAATGGTAAATTTGTAATATCATGCATGTTGCTTAGACTTTTTTGATGTGTGTATTTTTTAATTGTTGGTTAGATCTGAAATTGTTAAAGCTCTATTTATGTACTGTTTTTTACATACCTAATTAAAACACTAGTATGATGGCAACCTAATTGACGACCTCTGTGGGGTAGTGGTTATATAACATAAAGGACTGCTACGCAGAGGTCTCGGGTTCGATTCCCGCTCAATGCAAATCTTTGTGAGCATGAACATGATTGTTTGCATTGCTCTGGGTGTTTTCTATGTATAAAATGTATGTATTTACAAAAAAAAAAGTATTCAAGTATGTCTATTACCCATCGTTGTCTAGTATCCATAGTACAAGCTTTGCATAATATGGGACTATGTGTAAATGTGTGAAGCATATATTTTATAACCTAATTTTCATTTAGTCGCTCTTTTACGACACCCACGGAATGAGATGGTAACTGGTGTGGTAGTATTTTCTATACTTTCCACGTTAGACTCTATTTCTCTGACCTATTTAGCAGCACTAAATTACTCCTTTCTTTCATCAGGAGCACCACACGCACTCCTCGGGAAGACCAGAAGACCACGAACAGCCTTCACTTCCCAGCAGCTTCTAGAACTGGAGAAGCAGTTCAGAATGAACAAATACCTCTCCAGACCGAAGAGATTCGAAGTGGCTACCAGTTTAATGCTGACTGAGACACAGGTAAGGAGTCAACTTAGAAACTTTTTTTTCTAGCAATGCCAAGACACAGGCCGTTGTCTACCTTTCTCCCTCTCCTTGCACATTCAAAAAGACTAAAATGTCGGCTAAAAACCCGATACCCCTATATTTATTCTTCTGTCTCTGAAGGAGGTTCCACACGTCTCAGCAGAAGGGCAATCAAGACTTATTTTATTACTGCCGACCCGTCCCGAATTTGCACGGGTGAAATGCTTCAACTCTACAAATTCATGCATATTGTATTATACATAATACAAACCTTTATCTTAAATCACTCTATCTATTACAGCTTTCAAGTCCGTTAGTTAGTTTTAAAGATTTAAGCATCGACTTTGTCTTATACTCGTACTTCTTATGTAGTGATTACAGTGTAGTATTTTCCCCTTCGTTACAAATTTTCATATCTGTTATCCAACAAGCAGGTACATTTGAAATCTTAACACCGTATAAATATAAGTCCCCTTTAGTCCCTAAGGGTGGAAGATTAATCCTAAACCCGAGTAACAATAGGAAACGTGGGTTAAACCCAACATCGTAACGGGCAACACGACCTTTCTAATCTTGACATTTGTAAACGTCATTTTGAAAGGTGTTTTGGCGCGAAAACAAATGTCAGAAATGGGAAGTGTTGTATTAAACGTTGTCTGTAGTTGGATTGAGATTAATTAATCTGTTTATGTAGGATTTTTGTAAGATAGTTTTTAATTTAATTGGTAAATTAATTTTAATAAAACAGCCGTCCCTATCATGCTTTTATTTATAATTTAATAAAAATATTGATAAAAATATCGTTGTATGATACAAATTGTTGCAATATATCGGCATACCGATACAGTGCGTTACGATACAGATCGATACGGCGCTGTATCGATTCAATTGATAATTTTGAGTATATCTAGACATCAGCTGTTTACATGGTCTTTTCATCTTAAACTGAGAACTTTTCATCTTAAAAAGAATCTCCGATTCATCCCTTTCCTAAAAACAATATTTAATATTTATAATGTGCAATAGTCCCTTAAATTTAACTCACATTTTGTCAACAGGTAAAAATATGGTTCCAAAACAGAAGAATGAAATGGAAAAGATCAAAAAAAGCTCAACAGGATTCCAAAAACAAAGACACACAGCCACCCGAGGAGAAAAAACCAAAAGATGTACCGAACGAACAAGAAAAACAAACACAAATGGCGGGAGATATGACAGCTGTCAAACCTATGTTAGACAGGGATAGAATTATTGCGTTAGAACGAGAGAGAGCTATGGCTGCGGCGAATTTTAATTCAAATATGGAAAGCAGGCGCGGTTTGGTCGTTATGAACCAGGATGGCGGAAGGCCTATGGATATGTTTAGGCCTTACGTGGTATGAAAATAGATTTATTTTTACGTTTTTTTTATTGTTGATTTTTTTATACTATTGTACCGTGTTTTGTACGATTGAAATGGAAAAATATGTTAGAATCTTTCGTTAAAACAATAAATTTAGGCCGAGTTTGATAAATGAATACGAACAGTTTTTTTGAATACCGTCTTGAACTTGTCAGAAAGCGTTTTATTTAGCTAAAACTGTCGTAAAAATAAAATGATGCATAGTAATAGAAATATAATGAAATTTATTGGAAACGCGACAAGTAAATAATAATACTACATATTTTGCCTTGCAAGTCTCATCAAAATCGATGCATCCGTTTGGGAGATAATTCAAAACCCCAAGTTTTGGGATTGCTGAGGTAAAGTTGATTGATCCTTCATTTGATAATTTATTATCAAATAGTATTTATTTATATGTTCATATTATAAATATGTACGTAATACCCTTTCCCCAAAGTTATTTTGCGTGCACGTTTCCGACAACAATCTTTTAGGCTCCGCCCACTAGCAAGTTCGTGTCTGTGGAATGCGTACCCTTAACAGTTGCTAATAGACATGACTGTTTGTATTTGGCTGATGATGCTCTACGAAGCCGAAATTGGCCGATTGTCTCATTACAAAAGTCGATGTGCAATATTTATGGCCGGGTACTGTACTTTCCTCTGTGGCTCCAAGATAGTATTCGAAAACCTTTTTTGGCATAGACAAACTCGGCCTACGGGTTAATTCTCGTAAATGCTTAACGTTCAGTTCCTATCCTAGCGACAACTCTACATTTTTGAGCTCTAAACTACAGGAGGTACAATACGTGCAACCTGATGTCATTTTTGTAACTAACCCCCTTACTCATAAACGCTTCTTAGTGGGACATTAATGGGCTGTTATGATGAATTAGCTTAAATTCTTACGGTTTTGTTTGGCATAAGGTTGGTTTTGCTAATAAAAATCTCGCTAAACAGTGACTAAATTTAAGAGGCGTTTATGAGTAAGGGGGTTAATGTGTTGGAAGTGCGTGTTGTCTTAGTAATTGTACATTTGCGAATGTCTCTAATAGCTAACTTCAGGCAAGTAAAATTTCGCGATGTGTTTCATTTAGCCAATTTATAATTGTTTAATTCAATATGTTGTATGTTATTTTTATTTAATAAGTTATTAAATAAGCACCGAGTATACTATAACTTAAAATAACTTAGCATTTAAAAGTCCTAGTCAAGATTAATGTGTAAATTAATAGAATATTGTTAAAAATTAATTATTAATGTAAATATTAGTAATAAAAATGTATTCCTTTCATTATAAAGATGAACGCCAGTAAATAATAATTATACTTTAGCTATTAATTTATTTTTAATATTATATTTTATTTTTTATTTAATTTTCTATTAAGATACTAAATAGGTAAGTACCTACAGGAAGTTATAATAACTATTTATTAATGCGAAAGTTGTTTCATTGAAAACAATTAGTATTTTAATTATATTATTTTATTCCTATTATCATAAAAGAATTAACAAAATGTGACATCTTTCTATACAGTATTATTATTATTTTAAGTTTTTTACTAATGTACTTAGTAGGTAAATAATAATTAGAATACTTTGTAAAAATTATTAATATTAAGAATAAATGACAAAACATTCTGTTTTTTTGGGTTTATCGCTCCACCGTTTACGAAAGATTCTGCCAACAGTCACACTTGTATTGTATTGTATTCCTTTATTAATGGCCTCATGAACATAATTAAACATATTTGCCAGTGTCAAGTGAGAGATATCACATTTAGTATGAGTAAAAGTAACATATAAAAACAACATTGAATAGTCGATGCTTCACTTTTCATTGTCGTCGAGGAGAACTTCACGGGAACGCGTATAATGGAGACAGGAACAGCCGGACCACGATGCCACCAGCTATTCACGAATCACTTTCATATTATTGAGGTTGTGGGTTCGATCCCCACGCAGGACAATAATTTGTGAGATCCACAAATTATTGTCCTGAGTCTGGGTGTTATATGTGTCCGTTAATTGATGTTTGTAAAAGTTCCCGCGACACAGGGCATGATCCCTAGTGCGGGAGTTGTCTTTTTAAAAAAAAAAAAAAAAAAAAATATTTCTTTACTGACGACGAACTTCCAAAACAAAACCGCATCTCTTCTGCATCACAAAATCTTCGAAAAATCTATTTGTAAAATATATAAATGACAGCTCAACCTCTCGTCATGGCATCCAGTCACATTCTCCAACAGTCACACATTGTCATGTTTTGTGACAAACACGACTGTCAAAAATAGCAATGAATTTCAAGCTTTTATGATTATTTAATGAATTTTACTTTTGGAGCCGAGTTATGACAATTGTTCGTTATATAAAAAAAAAAGCTTTTTTTATGAAAATCTATATAATTATACCGTATCTGTAGGAAGGGTCTTCTCAAGTAAAGTCGAAAATCTTAGCCTACTGACTACGCTGGCTAGATAGACTAGTAATATCGATAGCTATCCTTGCAAAAAATATTATTTGTGTATATTATCTTTTTAAAACAACATTCGTTAACGAGGAATAATAATATTACTATCACGCGGTTATAATGGCTATAATTATCACTACACGGGCATAACAACTACTACGCGGGCATAATAGCCATGCCACGGGCATAATGGCTTGGGCGTAACATCCAGTGTGTGGATATAGTAACCATTTCGAGGGCAAAATGACCCATCGCCAGTATAGACTAAGAGATTCGGACTAAATAATGGTAAAATAAACTTATTAATAATTTAGACAAGTGACTGTATGTATTGATAAATAAATAAATAATTATAATTTAATTTATATGTATAATATTATAATGTAAGTAATAATAAGTCATGTAATATATAAACTTGTAATAAATGATATGGAAATTACAAAATAAATATATATATTATATAGTTGATTTGCTGGTGTTTTTGTTTAAAATTAACTTTCCTTGGATGTCCCACTGCAGAGATGAGGTGTATGAAGGAAACTTGGCATAATTATACGACAGACCTAAGTCAAATGATTTTTTTATATATTTTAAACTTACTCGTTTGCCGTTTATTGGTTATAATAAAGCATAGTAAGTACCACTTATGATTTACGAATGTACAAACATAAAATCATCATAACAGCCCAATAATGTCCCACTGCAGGAACGGACCTCCTCCTGTGACGGAGGGATACTAGACCTACTAATACCACCCTGGCCAGACGGATTGGTATAGGGTTTAATTTCAAGTTTTCCTTGTTTTTACTTCGTAAAGATAATATTCACGGATAGTCCCTTAGTCGGTTTTTACGACACCCATAGGATGAGATGGGGTGGTGACATATTGTATTCTTACTTTGTCACCACACGGACAGGAAATATAAAATATCTGTCTGTATATCAAAACTTACACAGATGACGTAAGAGTTCTTAGAAGAATGTGGACAAGATACTGATTGACACTGTTTATAAAGTATACTTTATTGACTATAAATAAATAAATAATCCTCACACATTCACACATCGCCACATAGTCCCAAACTAAGCAAAGCTTGTACTATGAGTACTAGACAACGGATAAATATACTTAAAAATTTTTTTTTTTTGTAAATACATACATAATACATAGAAACACTCAAACCAATGCAAATAATCATGTTCATGCACACAAATATTTGCATTAAGCGGGAATCGAACCGGAGACCTCTGCGTAGCAGTCGTGTTGTATAACCACTACGTCACAGAGGCAGAGACACTGATGTTTAAACTAAAATACTTCTTAAAAATATTTATTAATAAACTTCTTTAACTCTACGCATTCAATACATAGTGTAGGGTGCTACAGAAGCTACGCCGTAGCTGCTACGCTTCGTAGCCCAAAAAAAACAAAACAAAAGACATTCTCAGTTGAAATATATTTTTTCTTTTCTCGAAGTCTCCTATAAACATCCTTTTAATGCCGAGCGCAGTCGATATATTTTACATAGCTGCTACGCGGAGGTCTCGGGTTCGATTCCCGCTCAATGCAAATCTTTGTGTGCATGAACATGATTGTTTGCATTGCTCTGGGTGTTTTCTATGTATAATATGTATGTATTTACAAAAAAAGTATTTATGTATGTTTATCCGTTGTCTTGTAGCCATAGTACAAGCTTAGCTTAGTTTGGGACTAGATGGCGTTGTATGAATGTGTGAGGATTATTTATTATAACGGACACAAAGAACGTCTAGACTCAATGAATGATTTGTGGATTGAATCCTACTTTCTTCTGAACACTTGCCGTGATGAAGACGGTATAAGATAGCCATTCGGGCAACGTCTTTGTGCCATCATAACAGCCCATTAATGTCCCACTGCAGTGACGTGCCTCCTCCCGTGACGGAGGGATACTTGGCCTACTAATACCATGCTGGCCAGACGGATTGGTATAGGGTCTAATTTCAAGTTTTCCTTCTTTTTATTACGTAAAGATAATATTCACGCATAGTCCCTTAGTCGGTTTCTACGACACCCATGGGGTGAGATGGGGTGGTGACATATTGTATTCTTACTCCGTCACCAAACGGATGACACATTGTGTATACGTAAATCCAAATTAGTAGAACTTCAGAAGACACACGGCTCAGCTACTAACCCCTCAACAGTATGACATTACTGATGTTGCTTTACCTTTATTTTGGACTAGCTTTTGCCTGCGGCTTCGCTCGCGTTAAAATCGGGGAAGCACGGTTTTTTTTCTGGACACACAAAAAAAAGAGAGTAAAGTAGCCTATGTTACTCTCCATCCCTTCAACTAACTCCACTTAAAAAATGACGTCAATTCGTCGCTCCTTTTAGCCGTGAAAGAAAGACAAACAGACACACTTTCCCATTTATAATATTAGTATGGACAATCACCCAGAAGCTGTAACTGTCCTGAAAAGACCTTGTGTAATATCATAATATCATAACAATGAGCTGTTATGATGATGATGAAATATTTAATGGATTACGAGAAACGAAAAATATTAACCAAAATTATCAACCGCAACCGCGTGCTATCTCTAGTATAATACAACAATATATCTAGTAGATGTAGACAGTAGTAAGAATGGTTAAACAACACGATCTACTAACGGTTCGCTTACAACACTAAATTAAGCTAAAGGGGGAGCGGGGAGGGGGTAGGGTGACCATAGAGTTAGAGGGGAAAAGGATAATATTTCCTTCGGCTTAAGTATCTTTAAAAGCTTTATCTATACTTCTATACTAATATTATAAAGAGGTAAAGTTTGTGAGTTTGTGTGATTGTGTGTTTGTGACGTAGTAGGGGGTAATCTCTGGATCTACTAAACCGATTTTAAAAATTCTTTCTGTGTTGAATAGTCCATTTATCAGGGACTGTCATAGGCTATATAGTATTACCCTATGACTAATAGGAGTAGAGCAGTAATGGAATATGTTTAAAAAAGAGCCGCGTTTTGTTCGCCACCCAACAATGTGGGCACGCGTCAACTAGTAATTAAAATTACAACGCCATCTTGTCCCAAATTTGGTAGATCTGGTACTAGACAACGGATAAACATACATACTAAGAATAAAAACTTTTATCTCAATACGATTTTTGATGAAAAATATAAAACGTATATGTACACCCCCATTATGGGTCTAGTTTATAATATCGACAGTCACTACACTGATGGTCGCTGTATCGCAAACGTTCCATCGACGGGCTAATGTATCGATAGTAGTCTAAATAGACGGTACGCTACATCGACAGTACCCCAAATCGATGGTACGCTACATCGACAGCTGCCCTGTGTCGCGTGAACCTAAACATTATTTTAACACAACTATTAAGTACTTACACAAAAACATCCAGGCTTGGGATAACAATTTGTAGATTACACTTAGATGTCTCTCAGCTATTTATTTATAAAAACATCTACTGCACTTGTTATCAGGCGCTATCTAGCTTTTATAAAAATTAAACACACACGAAGAAAATGCGTGCTAGAGGCAATCATTTATTGATCATACAAATAATTACCACTGGTGCCATTAAGGCCTTTTTGCCTCGTGCGAAAAAAACGCTTACTTCTTAGACTTGCTTTTTTAGAGATTAGACTTATTTAGATTTTTTTTTGTATTCGCAATGCCAATAGCTTAAATATTAACATACAATAATAACTAAATTAAAATATCTAAACAGCTATTAACAGGCATTCGCAAATTAATTCTAATTTGAGCACAAAAATTTTAACTGTAGTAGTACTAAGATTATCCCAAAATTTTCTCGAAATCATATTCCCAATTCATTTCGGGAGTGGTGTCTGTATAAATTGCTGCGAAAAACTCGGCCTCTCTGTATTCAGCGCCCGTTTGTGAGATAGACGTATATTTGCGTCTCTTTCTTACGCTTTGGGTTACAGATGAGGGGATTAATTCATAGTTGAGACGATTTTTGGCTATTTACCTGATGGTAAGTAGTAGTAGTCGCCGCTTGTGGACACTTCAGACTAGATGCTCGTTGTGCTCGTTAATTTTAAGTCAAAAGTCCCAGTGTCATAAGGTTCAGCCATTAATGTCCCACTGCAGGGACGGGCCTCCTCCCGTGACGGAAGGATACTTGGCCTACCAATACCACGCTGGTCAGACGGATTGGTTTAAGGTTTAATTTCAAGTTTTCCTTCTTTTCATTTCGTAAATTAATAATATTCACGGATAGTCCCTTAGTCGGTTTTTACTAGTGCGGAAGTTGTCTTTATTAAAAGAAAAGGAAGAATAGACAATTTCAATAAACACTCACTTTAAAACTTGTTCGGTATTGTTTAAATGAGTTTTTCTTTATGCACTTCCTTCACTTTCTTGACCCAAAGACTACGAATTCAGTACGAAGAGTGATCCATAGGCCATTTTGACTTTACTCCAGACGCTTATAATAAGGCCTCCTTGATGACGCTACAAAAGTCATTACAGTTACTACTCTAGACCCCTCTCTAGACCACTGTCCGAGACCTCGGTCACAAACGCTTTTATTTATTATACCTGTATAATATTATTTTATCCAAATAATAAAACAACGCTATCTAACCAGACCTTGTTCTATATATAAACTAAACAACATATACATAATAATATACTTTTTCTTGTTAAAGACACAATACACAGACTAAAGATTAAAATTATAAAAAAAAAATATTCCTCACACTTTCACACAACGCCATCTAGTCCCAGACTAAGCAGAGCTTGTACTATGGGTACTAGACAACGGATAAACATATATAAATACTTTTTTTTGTAACCTACATATTATACCTACACATTATAATCATTAACTCTGACACAAGAATTGCAAAAAAAACTTAAATACTTTTTTTTGTTGTAAATACATACATATTATACATAGAAAACACCCAGACCAATACAAACAATCATGTTCATGCACACAAAGATTTGGATTGAGAGGGAATCGAACCCGAGACCTCTGCGTAGCAGTCATGTTAAATAACCACTACGCCACAGAGGTCAAAAAATTGCTTGATATAGTTTTCTAAGATAAGTTTTTTTTTGCAATTTAAGCATTTTTGTTTATTGCCTTGTATAAGCAGACCAGCTTACGGCCCACCTGTTGGCAAGTAGTAAAAAGCGCTTAAGGGCCAGGCCACACGGTGCGGTGCGGCTCCGACGCGGCGCACCTGAGCCGTGTCGCAACGGTTTCCTACATATAAAAATGTATGGTATGCCATACGGTACGTCCGGCACCGCTCCGGCGCCATACCGCAGGAGTAATGCGGTGCGGTGCGGTGCCGCGCCGTGTGGCCTGGCCCTAAGGGCGTCAAAAATGCGGAAATGCCACAGCCAAAAAAAAAGCCTTATAGAAAGCGCGAATAAAATGTAGAAATAAAGGCAGAATTTTTAAAGCTATGTATTTATTTCTACTGGACTATAGATACGGCAAGAAGGCGTGGCCACTTTGATTGATGTCTTTTGTTTAAACAACTTAGCAACTCGACGAAAACGATACCGTACTATACGTAGCCATTATTATACGAAACCTAAGTACTTATATAACTTTATTATTCAAAAATATCTTTTAAATTGAATGCCGACGGATTTGGCAAACATATCTCAACTACTTTTTCTTTTTAAAAAGACAATTCTCGCACTAGGGATCATGTCCTGTGTCATCGATTTCGGACACAACTCCAGACTCAGAACAATAATTTGTGGATCGCACAAATAATTGTCTCAAGGGGGAATCGATTCCGCTACCTTGAGCACTGTAGCCGCCGCGTCATAAAGGCAGTTAATTATGTCAACTATTTAAACAACAAGCCTATCGCAGTCCACTGCTGGACATAGTCCTATCTAGCATAGCACTCGCTACTAAAGACGATCCTGCGCCTTTCGCATCCAGTCTGACCCAGAAACCTTTTTGAGGTCGTCGGTTATTATGTGAATTGTCTACAATAAACAGACAAATCTCTATTCTATCTATATAAATATAACTTATACGTATAAATTCCCGCCCAAACTGATGACAGCCCGGTAACTGTTACAAGTAGAATCGCAAATAGTATCTGGCATTTCAAACAGAATACAAAATCGTGGAGCGAATATCAATATTTGATATTTGGTTTTGTAACGACACCGTTCAACGGGATATTGACGCCATTTTAGGGTAAATTCGCGCCTTTTTTTGACATATTTGATAGATTGTATTTTTTTTTAGAGAAAAAGGATGTTTGTTTTTTTTTCTTGGTTATGCTTTAGACAGCGAGAAGATATGATTTTTTCTTGAGTAATAGACAAGTTACTTCGTTTTTTTGGCAATTCATATTATGTGTGAGTTAATGACTAAGTATAATATGTAGTTGTCCGTGTGGTGACGGAGTAAGAATACAATATGTCACCACCCCATCTCATCCCACGGGTGTCGTAAAAACCGAATAAAGGATAAACCGTAAATTTATATTATCTTTACGAAGTAAAAAGAAGGAAAACTTGAAATTAAACCCTAAACCAATTCGTTTGGCCAGCGTGGTATTAGTAGGCCAAGTATCCCTCCTTCACGGGAGGAGGCTCATCCCTGCAGTGGGACATTAATAGGCTGTTATGATAATATGTAGGTATGTATTTCCAAAAAAAAGTATTTAAGTATGTTTATCCGTTGTCTAGTACCCGTAGTACAAGCTTTGCTTAGTTTGGGGCTAGATTGCGATGTGTAAAAGATGTATTTGTTTATTAATGTTGTCAAGAACTAAGACCACAAAAAGTAACGGTCAAGTGAGAGCTGTAAAAGCTACCTTAAATTAATATCTTGGCCAGAGAAGGAAGACTCTCTAAAGCAATCCTTGCACAAATTATGAAAACTTTAAAATATATATAACAGCCTATTAATGTCCCACTGCAGGGACGGGCCTCCATCCGTAACGAAAGGGATACTTATCCTACTAATACCACGCTAAACAGACGGATTGGTATAGGGTTTAATTTCAAGTTTTCCTTCTTTTTATTACGTAAAGATAATATTCACGGATAGTCTTCCCTTAGTCGGTTTTTACGACACCCATGGGATGAGATGGGGTGGTGACACACTGTATTCTTACTCAGTCACCACACGGAGAACCACCCTCATCCAGCCCTAACCAAAAGCTAGAGCTTGCTATAGGTACCTATCTAATAGCGTACTGACAAACATACTTTTATGCTTTTAATCATGTTCATGCAAACAAGGATATGCATTCAACAGGAACCGAACCCGAGACCTCTACATAGCAGCCATGAACTTTAATTAATCGGTCACTTAAATGGGTTTAGTAGTGAAAAATTCCGATAATATCTCCAATCTTTAACCTCTTAACCCCCTTACTCATAAACGCCTCTTAAATTGAATCACTGTTTAGCGAGATTTTTATTACGAAAACCAACCTTATACCAATCAACATAATAAGAGTCTATGCTAATTAATCATCAATTGACTAAAACTTAAGAGGCGTTTATGAGTAAGGGGGTAAAAACACAACTTAAATGAGTCTAGTTACAAACCAAGACACAAAACCAAACATAAAAGAACACCACACTTAAAAAAAAAGCATTACACCCACAAACAATCAAAGACAAAAGCGACACAATATTTAAAAAAAAAACAATCGCTTGTCACGTTCCATGAAGGCGGGAAGACAGAGGCCGTTGATTGGTGCAAATTGAATTTGGAATCAAGGAGCGCCCGCGGGGTGATGCGGGTGTGCGAGGGGGTATGAATGGGGTAGCGGGGGCAGGTGGAGGGGGGGCAGTGTTGTCGTGTTGGCGATCGTTCGCTGATTGCTCGTTTGTGGTACGTATGTGTTAGTGTGGATAAGATCTATTGTTTTTAAACGTATTGTTTTATTTTGACATATTGTCATAGTACAAATATAATAATATACAGTATTTCGAATTCAAAGAAACGAACGAAACGCGAGTTATACCTACACACTCACGATAGCGGTTGCTTTGCGGAGTGAACAGTCGCGACTGTGCCGCAGTAACGAGCGGGAAAGTAGGTAAATGTAATTAAAAAGCTAGAGGTGGGCAGCCCTATCGCATGTTTATGTACCGCGCAGACGTAGGCATTTATAATAATATATTCGGCCGATATAGACTACTGGTTATACTGTGGTATTGTTATTCAAAGACAAATTGGTGATGGTGCAGGTGCGTCACTTAGTCTGATCCAAGTGACGCACTTGCCCCATCACCGTGTGGGTAGAAAGATATTATGTGTATGTGTGCCGTACGCAATAGTACATTAAGTCTTGTAGGACACTACATGTAGTCTTTCCATTTCCATGTAATTGTTTTAGAAATGGAAAGACTACATGTAGTGTCCTACAAGATGTAGTGCCCTACAAGATGTAGTGCACTACATGTAGTCTAGTGTAATCGGCGCTTAACTTTAGGCGAATAAGGCAGGCCCACTGTGGCTCCTACCTCAAGGAATGCACCGAGCGCCACACTACTTTCTAAAATGACAATCATCTGGATCCGCCACCCAGTTCTTTATGGTGGCTGGAAAACTGGACACACATAAACAAACCCAAATATTGCAACTAGTATTTTAAGATTATTTAAATCTTCACGTAATGAGGAGACCAACGGAATAAATGGGTAAATTGGGGCTACAACTTTCTGTCCCCGGTTGAAGATCGAGAGGTAGACCAAAAACAAGATGGAGGGATGTGGTGCGAAGGGACATGGGAGAGTGCGAGCTCAATGACAGTGAGGTCGAGGATAGAGCAGGGTGGAGGAGGAACATAAGGAAGGCTGACCCCACCACCATGTGGGATTCATAGCCAGGAAGAGAGAGAGATTCTAAGATTCTTTAAATCAGTGGTATCACATCAACCAGCTTTTGCAGTAGGACGTTAGTGAGCTGATAGAATCACAATAGACATAGATGTTGATCTCAGGCCATCGCACACATGGTTCTCTTGAGTACTGCAAGTCAGTCGATTTTAATAATTTTGTTTCTCCAATACAGAGACTATATCGCTATTTATAGTCAAAGTCAAAAATACTTATTTCGTGACGACAACATCTTTTTTTACGTCCATCGGTTTTCCGCATTCATTTTTTTCCCCAGTGTGTGTGTTTTTCCATAGTGCTCCGGATTGCCCGGTTAAAGTGGCGGTGGGCAGGGCACATAGCGCGAAGAACCGACAGCCGTTGGGGCAGAAAGATTCTGGAATGGCGACCGCGTACCAGAAAACGCAGGGTGGGGAGACCCCTCACACAGTAGACCGTCGACCTGGTTATTATTTTCTTCGCGTCCGTTAAATTAATGTTCGTAAAATTTTCCTTTACACAGGACATGATCCCTCCCTAGTGCGGGAATTGTCTTTTCAAAGGAGACATCATAACAGCCAAAAATCATAACTGGAGGGATACTTGGCCTACTAATACCACGCTGGCCAGACGGATTGGTATAGGGTTTAAATACAAGTTTTCCTTCTTTTATTTCGTAAAGATAATGTTCATGGATAGTCCCTTAGTCGGTTTTTACGACACCCATGTGATGAGAGGGGGTGGGTCACCACACCGAAAAATAAAGGAGACATAAAGTCGGAAAAATAACTAAGGGTATATCTACACTAAACTTAACGTAAGACAATTGTATGTATACATAATACATACAATATACGGACACAATGTGTCTGTTGAGTGTTGCTGCCACTTTGTATTGGTATTTTGAGTTCATGTTTTTGAGATCTCTGTAATGGTGGATATTTGAAAATGAAAATGAAAATGTACTTATAAGTAATATTTTAAAGAGGTAAAGTTTTTGTGTTTGTGTGATTGTGTGTTTGTGACGTTGTAGAGGGGGTAATCTCTGGATCTGCTGAACTGATTTTAAAAATTATTTCTGTGTTGAATAGTCCATTTACCGGGGAGTGTCATAGGCTATATAGTATTACACTATGACTAATAGGAGTGGAGCAGTAATTAAATATGTTTAAAAAAGGGCGCGTATTTTTCTCCGCCCAACGAAGTGGCTAGTTTCATATAAAACACGTTAGTGACACTTATGAAAGTCAGCGCTTTTATAGTGATCACTTAAGCTCGTCTAACTTAACGGCTAAGTTTACTAAGGATACTAAATATTATGTTTATTTATTAAATTTTGATTTTTATGTAAGTTCTTGCTGAAGCCTACCTGGCGGCTTCACCCGCGTGATATAGGTAGCCTATAAAAGTTATTCAACACCCTATATGTATTCGAAATTTCAGCAAAATCCGTTTAGTAGTTTTTTGCGTGAAAGAGTATCAAACATCCATCCATCCTCACAAACTTTCGCATTTATAATATTATGTAGTAGGATAGGATGTATTAAAAGTAAAAATCTACCTGCCTCGGCGACAAAGTTGTGTCGTCCAAGAGGTCGCGGGTTCGTATGCCACGCAAGACAGTTATTTTTCTGATCCACATTATTGTCCGTGGATGTATGTCTATATTCCTCATATTCCTATATTCAAATCTCCTATAATCATCTAGTCCCAAATTAAGCAGAGCTTGTCCATGGAATGGACACTACGCAACGGATAAACATACATTAAATACGTTTTTTTTTTGTAAATAGGTACAGTCGGGGTATTTGCCGCTCGACCACCCTTATGCGAGAATCGCTTGGCACGCGGCGCATGCGATACGTGGGCGTGCCACGTATCGCATGCGCCGCGTGCCAAGCGATTCTCGCCTAAGGGTGGTCGAGCGGCAAATACCCCGACCGTACATACTAGGAGTACATTTTATACATAGAAGGACCAGACCAATGCAAACAATCATGTTCATGCACACAAAGATTTGTATTGAGCGGGAATCGAACCCGAGACCTCTGCGTAGCAGTCATGTTATCTAACCACTACGTTACAGAGGTCGTCAATGTATTAGGTGAAATTATGTTAAAAATAAATGAATTTAATTTGATTAACTGACGCCAAAAAGAGATGATTCTCTCCCTCAGTCATTTTTATAGTCCCCTTAGTCATTTTAAAGGAAACTGGGCAAATTCCTTTTGTCAATCGTGTTCCTTTTCTTACTTACATTATTGGTTGATTGGTCAGAATAATATTGGTAAAGGATTTAACAAGAAGTTTTCATTGTAAGTATTCTTCTTTATTTTATATGGCAACTATGCCGATGTTGACAATTCTGCCAGAGTCCGAAGTGCTATGACTAAAAGCCCGATTTACATATATAGACAAGTAGGTACAGTAGCGAGCTAAGTAGTAAATTGTTGATTAAGTTGATTTAAATAGATCTCCATCCTATTTTTTGGCGAGTTAAATACGAAGTAGCCTCCTCTGTCGCGTCTCGCCAACTTGAAGTGATAAAAACCAAAACACTATAATTTAGATTGGTTTTGTTGCTGAAACAGGATAGTACTTAAATGGTCAAATTCGATCGGATTAAAAAACTATTTTCATAGATAATAAATCAGTCTGCTTTTTATTAAAGCAACAAGATGAGTCTTTATTCATCATGTTGCTGGTGCTGGTCATGTAATACTTAATTGTATTACTTAGCCGCCACATAGAAAATAAATGTACTTATTTATTTAATACTAAACAAGAAAACACTAATAAAGTAATAAAAATACAACAAATAAAAATAAAACTAAATAAATCCTTACCCACAACATTAAAGCGGCGACGGACAGAATTAAATCACGACTAACGCCATCTCACGGCTAACCTTATGAATACTACATGAACTAGTGACTGGTAGATGGCGCTCTTATAAATTTATCGCTACTTTTATTGTTATGGCCGCTTTTCGCGGGCTTTTAGCAAAATTACACTCATTACTTACATACTACGTTAACATATTGCTTAGCTTGTACTAGAAAGCGGATAAAGCGCTTTTTTTAGCGAATAGAATATAGTTTTTTGTGAACATGAGTGAATTAAATTTTTACCTATAGCTAGGCCTTATGCAGGGACGGTACTCTTCGATAGAAAATAGTAAAAGGTGAAGTTAGGTAGCTTATTTAGTTATTTTTTTAAAGTTGGCAGACGAGATTACGATAGGCACCTTTAGGAGACAACCAGGGCACACATTGTGTATCATAACAGTCCTTAATGTCCTACTGCAGAGACGGGCCTCCTCCCATGACGGAGGTATACTTGGCCTACTGATACCACGCTGGCCAGACAAATTGGTGCAGGGTTTAATTTCAAGTTTTCCTTCTTTCTATGTTTAAGTAACATTCACAGATAGTCCCTTAATCGGTTTCTACGACACCCATGGAATGAGATGGGGTGGTGACTATATTGTATTTTTACTCCGTCACCACACTACTTAAATATTTTCAAAATCTTTTTCCTAAAATATGGAAAAAATCACAAAACTTAAAATTACAGCCTGCTTACAAAAAAAACCGCTGCAGCCGCTTAAAACTCCTAAACCCCGATGTTTATACACAAAGAAATCGCACAAATAACGTCTGCCGTCGTAATTTGGCTAATGTATCATAAATATTTTTGTTTCATTCTCTTCTCTTGGCTGAACGGCCGGTTACCGTTGCTTCGTGGCGCGGAAGAAAATATATATTATTGTTTATGGTTTTTTTTTCTTTTGTTGTAATTTGTGGACTTGAGAAAATGGATTGGAATTTGTAAATTATTATTATTTCTGTTCTTGTTTTATTAGTTATTATTTATTTACAACGACTAACGACTTTGTCGTGGTGTAGTGGTTTCATGTGACTGTTATACAGAGGTATCGGGTTCTATTCCCACTTAATGCAAATCTATGTATGCATATTTAAAATGAATATTTCACTAACAGAAGAGTGGAAATTTCTATAACATGTATTTAATTTTGCTTGAAATAAAATTTCTTAATGAAAATGTAAACTTATTCAGTTTCTGAAAATAAACATTATTCTCATTCTTATCAATACATCCCCATCTCAATTCCATGACTTGTACAGGAGTCGTAGAACTCGACTAAGAGACTCACGTATTATCTATTTCTACTTAGACCAAACAATTCATCATTCATAACAGCCCATTAACGTCCCACTGCAGGGACGGGCCTCCTCCCGTAACGGAGGGATACTTGGCCTACTAATACCACGCTGGCCAGACAAGTTTTCCTTCTTTCTATGTAAAGGTAATATTCACGGATAGTCCCTTAGTCGGTTTCTACGACACCCATGGGATGAGGTGGGGTTAACATATTGTATTCTTACTCCGTCACCACACGGATAACTATTCTTTTAATTGGACCTAATTTCCTTCATCCCTAAAGTAGGGCTCTCCTTGTATTAGGACATTAAACTAAGTAAAGGTACTTACCGATTCAAAGTAATTAAGCACATAAAAGGGTCCTTTTACGTTCATAGACAATTTAACATACTTTTAACCGCTGTGTATGTTGATGGCATGGGATTTTTATGTTAATTCTGCCGTTCTATTGTGTCTGTCGACGAGTACTGATTCCTTTAACTCTATGGAATTGAGGTATGGTATATTTATAGAGCTGTTGTCATGCTATTTTTATTTTCCCATTTTGTGGTTTCGTTCTAACGTTTTCCGTGTGGTGACGGAGTAAGAATACAATATGTCACCACCCCATCTCATACCATGGGTGTCGTAAAAACCGACTTAGGGACTATATTCGTGAATATTTATCGTTACGAAATAAAAAGAAGGAAAACTTGACATTAAACCCTATACCAATCCGTTTGGCCAGCGTGGTATTAGTAGGCCAAGTATCCCTCCGTCACAAGAAGAGACCCGTCCCTGCAGTGGGACATTATGGGCTGTTATGATAGTATCTGTAAAGTGCTGAGTTCGTCTACTCTGGTATGTACAACCGTATGACCGTACTTTTAGGCAAACGACTTATTCTTCTTGTCTCAATGTCTTTAATAAAAAAGCAACTCTATATAAATCCGACAAAATTTAATCTTTATAATGCTTTCCGATTTTCGACTTGACTTGTAGCGGGCTCTTATACATTGCCAGATTATATTTTAAGCCCGTTGAAGCGACATTATACCTTAAATCAATGTCATAAGGGTAATATTAGATAAGTAGATAGTAACTAAGTAAGCTTTTCGTTGAAATATTTTAATGGTAATCACACACAAGCATTCGCAAATCGGCCATCCGCCATATTGGATTAGTTTCCCGCTTTTTTATTGATTTCAATTTGTTGTTTTATCAACAATTCGGTATGTAAAGTAAAAGTTAACCTATGTCGAATCCAAAACCATTTAGAGATTTTAGATCGATAAGTAATAAAATCATATTTTTAGCGCAGAAAAACGCAAGATTGTGTTTATTTTTACAATTATTACATAAATTACTTTGTTTTTCATTTGACGTCTAAATGACATCATGTCGCCCGTTTTTTGACGTGTTTGTTTCTGCTTTCATTGCTCAATAACTAAAACAACTAATTTGAGCATTTTTGCCCTCCCACCTATAGCCCATCTGCAGTAAACAGCCAAAGTAAGCAATTCGACCGCAACTGTGACGTCATACATGCGGTCGAATTGCTTACTTTGGCTGTTTACTACAAATAAACTATAAGTAGGAAAGCAAAATTACTAAAATAAAAATATAAAAAAAATACCAAAAAAAATCTTTACATACCGAATTGTCATTCTTAACTTATGGATTAGAAGTGCAGTGTCGAAGTAAGAAAAACATGCCTGCTACGCAAAGCTCTCGGGTTCGATACCCGCTCAATGCAAATCTTTGTGTGCATGAACATGATTGTTTGCATTGGTCTGGGTGTTTTCTATGTTTATGTATGTATGTATTTACAAAAAAAAGTATTAATGTATGTTTATCCGTTGTCTAGTATCCATAGTACAAGCTCTGCTTAGTTTAGGACTAGATGGCGTTGTGTGAATGTGTGAGGAATATATTTAATTATGGTGATATAGTTATAATAGGCCAATAAAATGAAAGCTATTTACTTCATTTTTATCCTCAGGCGATCTTATAGCAATCAATATAAATAACTCATAAACTGTTTAGCTATAAACTTCAGATAGAATGGGCGTCATTATTAATTTTATGGGATACTTTGTGGCCTTTACTAATCAGCTTTTAATGCCTTTCTATATCTTTTAAGTGTTACTGTGTTATCGATACTCTTTTAGAATAATATAATAAATCTTTTAAAGGTACAATAGTCTGTACTTTCAAAATATTTTTACGAAATTGTGAGGCTTATTTATTTATTTATGAAGGACAACCAAAGCATAAACTCTACGGTATTGATCCTTACTTGATTAACTTTGTAAACAAACACCACATATTGCAAATTTTTAGCAAGTATCGCAAGTTTTTACATCAATCGCAGTTTGATATGGATGAAAATTTCTGGATAGTAGCATTAAACGTTTATGCAATACAAAACACGTAAATTAATAATTAGTTTGATTTAACAACTATCATTCTTAAATTTTAAATAAGTATAATTTTTTCCAACGTCAAAATTCGGAAAAGGATTCATTCGGTTACCATTACATTAGAAAGAAAGAAAAATAATATATTTATTCAGTTCTCACTATAATACTGACTCTAAAATAAGTACCTACTGCGTGAGACCAAAGAGGTCTCAGCACGGTGGTATGGTTGCCCATAGCGTTGATATGATGAAGGGCCCCATGATTGGCGATTACAAGTGTGAGCACACAATATGTGTACTGGATGTACACCGGCTGATGCTCGATCACAGTATGCAAATAATTTAAGGGGCTTTTCGCTTGATCTCTACTCAGGATGACATTACCACTAAGCAATGGAGACCCTTCACACGGTGTACCGACGACCTAGTTAGGACGACGGGTAGCCGATGGATGAGGGTGGCACAGGACCCCACAAGGTGGCAATACTTGGAGGAGGCCTATGTCCAGCAGTGGACGTCGATTGGGTATATCCACCCATGATGATGATGATGAATGGTGACATTTAATATAAATATTAAAAAAACGACATTATGCAAAAGAGTATAATTTATTTATTAAATTAAAACTAGGTACGCATATAAAAAATTAGGACGGATTTCAATTATCCTAAAAGTACAAAATTTAATTTCATAATTACATTGGAATGTATAATTTAATTCACAAAAATATATATATTAAAAAAAAAACATTAAAAAAATTGTATAAAAAAATATGTTGAGCACTTTAAAATCACAAATAGTTATACTTATAATATTTTTAAAGCTTGATTATAATAACAATCTTATACTATCTCCATTAAATTATTTATTTTATTATACATGATATACAAAATCTTTTTCGGTCTCCATTCTATACTCTATTCATATGGGCGTGACCAAGGAACTTACACTATAACTGGAATGCTTACGAAGCAAATTTAGACAAATTAAATCGTACATTACTTCTGACAACATAAGGTTTATATTTGTTTATATAACAAGGTAAAAATACTCTGACAAGGACAACGACAAAGGGGGATTGCATCTCTCTCTTGCAACTGTAAGTTAAATGTTTGTATCTCGTTTAGAGAGGGACACACTCCACTCATACAGCTGTAAATTAGGAACGGATTTTTTGTGACCGTAAGCATTCTAGTTAGAGTGTAAGTTCCTTGGGCGTGACAAATTAGGTAAACAAACCAAAAATGGGTCTTTTTAATGTCACGATTCATACATAAAATCTATGGTCATGAAGACTCGAAAATGATTATAAAATAATTATTAATAAGTCTACGACTTAACAATAAAAATAGAAATTTCATTAGTATGTTTCAATAATTTAAACATTATTTTCATTATATTCTAATTTGATCATCAAGTATTCAATTAATTTATATTTTTCTTTTTTTAAATATTACATACTCCCTAATCGACATGATAGAGAACTTAAAATAGTAGTGTTTGTCAAACTTGTTTTGCATTAATATTTGTCATGACAGCTGAAAAAGAATACCATTACCAATTGATGTTTTTAGGTAAAAAAAACTTTGATAGCCTATGGATTTTTGCAGTTTGACAAGTTTTATTATTTCTCATGTTATCTTGAATAGAGTATAGAATATATCTGTCAGAACAGCTGTCAGTTCTTAGGGTCCAAATGTCATGTCATTCAATGGCCATGGCCATCGTAGAAAGGCCTATGTTTAGTAGTTGGACGTGCACAGGCTAATATCATTATAAAAAAGTTATGACAGAATTAAAATATTTATATATATAACAACGAGATTCCTTTCTCTATTTAATTGTCCTACTGAAAGGACTGTGGCACATTATTAACATTTCATATTTATTTTTAATCCCCATCTCATCCCATGGGTGTCGTAAAAACCGACTAAGTCCCTTAGTCCTACCTGTGAATATTACCTTTACATAGAAAGAAGGAAAACTTGAAATTAAACCCTATACCAATCCGTCTGGCCAGCGTGGTATTAGTAGGCCAAGTATCCCTCCGTCACGGGAAGAGGCCCGTCCTTGCAGTGGGACATTAATGGGCTATTATGATTTTTAAGCTATAACAATTTTTTTTTACTCTTTTTTTAACTAAGTAAGGCCTTTTGTAGGCTGTGAGGGCCTGATTTTAATAAATATTTTACAAATCTAATCTGTAAGGTGCTCGCGACTTCATTTACGCAGAATTAATCTTGCGATTAGCTTATTATATATACAATATCTTAATAAATTGTAACTTATATGTTATTCTGATGTAAAAACTACATTATTGTAAAATTTTATTAAAATTTATTTAATACCGTTGTCAACCGAAAATTAGCGCTGGGTTTAAATCCAGCACATGCTGAGTTGATGACCCTTTTCCGCACAGGCACAAGACTAATAGGTGTTTTTTTTTTTAATTCTTTTTTTATTTTTTAAATGTGTACAAAATTATATGTAACATGTAATGTGTTTGTGTGCTGAAATAAATTTAATTCTTACTTTCTTTCTTTCTTTCTTAATAGTTTTTATGTGAAAGAGTAACAAACATCCCTACACCCTTTTTACAAAACTTAGCGTTTATAATATTAAGTAAGATTGCATTTGTAAAGATCTATATAATTAGTTTGAGATTCCTTTGGTGTCTGTTACGTATGGTAACGTTTCACCATAAAATAATATTTTATGGGTGTATAAATAATATATTGTATTACAAAATATAATAAAATTGTTGCTTAAATGTAAATATAGAGGGCGCTGATCTGAAATATGTTCGTTAGTATTATAGACTACAACTTAATACAAGATATCAAAAATATACAAAATGTGAACTACACACATCAAAAAAGTCTAAGCAACATGCATGATATTACAAATTTACCATTTATATTAATTAATTTCTAAGTATTTACTCACTCAAAGTGTATAGGTAAGTAAACTTCAAGTGTATAGGTAAAAAAATTTCGATTATGTTTTGTTTTTTTTCATAAAATTCAAATGACTGCGAATTTGTTTGAATTTGAGTGCATGTTAATTGCTACGTTTTAGTCTTGATTTTATAATTTTACCAACCATTTAAATACAGTTGGCGACAAAATTGAATTGTTAGATATTCTTTACGTCATGGAGCGACGTCATTTGACGGCAGATGAAATGCAAAGAGCTGTAGGGATGTTGCAAGCGGGAAGTAATCAATCTCAGGTATCTCGACATTTTGGTATTCATAGAAGTGTTATTTGTCGTCTTTGGCAGCGCTACAATAATACAGGGGAACCCGCTGAACAGCATCCAGGCCGTAAAAGGAGTACAACCACTCGGCAAGACCGGTACATACAACTGACTGCAAGACGCCAGCCGATGTTAACCGCTCGAGAGATAAGTTTGAGGCTACAAAATTCAAGTGGTGTTGATGTAAGTCCCCAAACTGTGCGAAATCGACTGCATGAGTACGGCCTACGAGCTCGACGCCCTATCAGGTGCCCACCGATACGTCACGGGAATCGCGCTCGTCGAAATGAATGGTGTAGAGAACGCAGAACATGGACCCAGGAACAATGGGATAAAATTATGTTTTCCGATGAGTCGCGATTCGGGTTTAGGCCTGATACAAGAAGGGTGCGAGTGTACCGTCGACCCGGAAATACTGAAAGACTCAGGTGCGTTCAGGAAGTTCATCCATACAGCGGCTCAACAGTTATGGTATGGGCGGGTATTATGAAGAACAGGCGAACTGAGCTCGTTTTTGTAAATGGAAACATGAACGCTGAAAATTACGTTGAGGATATTCTCAGACCTTATGTCCATCCATTTGCACAAACCTTTGGCTCCGATTTTACGTTAATGCATGACAATGCGCGTTCACATACAGCTCGGCGAACCAGTGAATACTTGGCAACGGAGAACATCCAGGTATTGCCCTGGCCTGCACAATCGCCAGACCTCAACCCCATCGAGCACGCATGGGACATGCTCCAGAGACGTGTTTTGAAGGACTTGGACGGAGTGACAACAACCCAACAGCTGAAGGATTTGCTACAATTCCATTGGGAGCGAATACCGCAAGATGACATAAACAGTCTCATTAATTCAATGAATAATCGTTGCCGACAAGTTCTGAATAGCAGAGGAGGCCATACTTTGTATTAAATTGTCCTATTCTTTCACAATAAATTCATTTTCTTAAGAAATTTCAATTTGTAAAAAAAAAGTTTAGTTTCTTATGTACCTGTATATTCTAATATTGTTAATTTCTGTTATTAAAAGAACTTATAAAGAAAACAGCTGTTATTTTTACATCATAGAACCCTAAAAATATTATTTTAAAAATAAAATACAACGTTATAATTAAAATAAATGGTAAAATAAATTAATATAAATGGTAAATTTGTAATATCATGCATGTTGCTTAGACTTTTTTGATGTGTGTATTTATACAAAATCTTTTCTTATCCCCAGGGATTATTTTATCGGGATAAAAAGTAGCTTATTTCTTAATACAGAATATCAACAATATTATACAAGCTGTCATCAATATATACAGGTTGTCAAAAATATATACAGCATGTGAACAAATTACTTGCTACACAGTTTCTGTTACAGGGTAGGCAGTGCTTAGCTATGCTCAGGCATTTCTGAAGTCTTTGTGCGATTACCACTTACCATCAAATGGGTTTTGTCACCAAATAATAATCCAAAAATAATTCCGAGCATTTTTTCTAGTTACCCTATTTTTTTATGATGAAGTACAAATGCTCGTAAAAATAACTTTAAATTGAAAATGCTTGTTAATTTTTTGCAAGCATTACATTAAACTTGACTAAGTAAAAAGAGATTCATAAAAATGCTCGCCGAAAAAGCAACCTAACATTAAATGCTCGTAACGTAACGTTCATCTCCAGCCATGACCCTCCATTGGCTAATATGATTATGAAGCCTGTATGTGGGGGGTCGTGCACGGAAGAAAAATCAAGTGGAAATGCAATACAACTAATTCACTATAGGAACCGCTGTTGCCAAAAAACAAATAAACTACTAACAAAAAAATACCATACTTGTAGCTGATCCTACATCTGAGAGTGAACCTTCGTTCAATATAAATAGAAGTTAATTTGCTGTAGCGTTAAAAGAATTATATGACATTTCGTAATTTAAATAGATTTAATTTTCGAGTTAAAACCATAGATGGCGGTTTTCTCAATTCTGGCAATTATAAACTTTAATATGTTGTTCATAAGGGTTATGTTTTACCTATGACCTCAGCGGCAAGTTATGCGCACCATCGCATATTAGTGACACGCGTACCACGCCTACTGAGCAGTTCCACTTGATTTTTCTTCCGTGGGGTCGTGTATACTAAATAGATATTTTTAAGTCCATACGACACAAAAATCAAGCTCAAAGGCCATCAGTCATCTTAAAACACACACCAAGAAATATACACAAAGTAATTAAAATAGAATCACTAACCAAACCTAAGACACTACTCCTATATCTATTCTTCTTAGTAATTCTTCTTTTATCCACAACCAATTTCTTCGGCCAGGAATCGAACTTGTCATCTACCGTCTGACATTGACTCGCATGCCATTTTCTCGGCGTGCCATCGGAGTTTTTAGCTTGGATGCATATTTCGAAATTTTTTGTATTTTGTAAATTTGTTTTTAAGTCAGTATCTATTGCTATGGTTGTAAAACGTAAATTGTAGGCAATGTCGAGGGAGTATATTAGTTTATTTTGATCGCTTCTTATGTATATATAGAAATCAGCTATGTTTTCTTTTGTTGTTACATACCAGTGTACGTAAACTGCGGATTGTGAGCTGAAAATTAAATTTAAAAGACGTCATTATAAAAGTATTTAAGTATGTTTATCCATTGCCTAGTATAGCGTTAAGATAAAGATAAAAATATTTATTTTGCAAATATGGGTAAATACAACGTGATGTTATAGTTTTTATTTAGACCTGCCATATTTCACCATTCGGCATGCAAAAATCTAATTAAGTTGGTACTTAAGTCTAAAAATAATAAGAAAAGGAAATATAAATTGAAATAAAATAATTACAAAATAACAAGTGAATCAGAATAAAATAAAAAGTAATAACAATGAAATTATACACTTAAAATTACATCAAAAAAAATACAAATACAGTACATAAAATCATACAAAATGCTTTTCAACCAGAAACTCATCAATATTATAGTACACTTTGTCAACTAGGAAGTTTTTTAGAATTTTTTTTAAATTGAGCTATTTCTAAGTTTCTCCATTCTTTAGGAATCTTATTATAAATTATTGGTGCCGTTGGTATCGTTAAAAAAAGCGGAAATATTTCCTGTATTTTTTTTCAAAATCCTTCGTTTTAATCCAAGTTTTATTAGAAAGTTTCAAGCAAAATAAAATTGGAATATTTCATGTTTTTTAGTATTTTAAATAAATAAACTAAAAAAAACTTACAACTGAATATCCCTAAACGCCACATCAGGCTCCAAAACGAATCCGTAAGTCCACTCAGTGTTGCCATGCTCAACAATCTTACTATCAACATCAATGTTGCCATTGCACAATAATCTTTCTTCATCTAAAGTCAAAATATTTTGGTTTACTAAACTCGATGGTTCAGAGCAAATTAGATTTTGATATTTATTATCCGATTGCAATAAAGATGGTAGTATGCTGTTTAGGTAGTGCTTTAAGGGGCGTACGAAACAGTCGCATTTTAAGTGGTTTCCTGTAACAAGAAAAAATGATAAAATAACTATTTTTCTATTAGTTTGACTGGTTAGGTGGGGCAGTGGTAAAGTAGGCTGCGGTGCACGAGGTACTGTCTATTTAAACGGACTTGCTTTAAAATGTAAACATATATGGCGTCGTGTCAACCACAGACTAAAGACTTTAGTCTTTGACCTTTGAGAAATGTATAGGAATCAAGCACAAAATTCTAGAATCTACAAATGTCAATTGGTGAAATTAATTTTTATCTGTGAAATTTGACACTGGAAAAAATTATATTTATTTAAAATTTAAGAAAGATAGTGGTTAAATCAAAGTGATTTACGTGTTTTCTATTGCATAAACGTTTAATGCTACTTTCTAGAAATTTTCATCCATATCAAAGTGATGATTGATGTAAAAACTAGTGAATTTGCAATATGTGGTATTTGTTTACGAAATAAATCAGGTAAGGATGAATACGGTATAGAGTGTTTGAATCCCAAACAACATATTACTTGTGCTATCCACAAATAAATGTCGTAATCCTGGGTGTACTTTGTGTTCGTTAAATTGGTATCAGAACGTCCCTATGACAAATAGCTTGTATGCGACTGGCGTGCCCAAGGTCGCGGGTTCGAATTCCAAGTAAGACAATTATTAGTGTAATCCACAAACTATTCTTGAGTTTGGAAGTTCTTTGTGCCCATTAAATTGGTATTAGGATGCCCCACGACACAAGGCCTATATGCTGCTGTATTTTTAACATTGTTTTATAATTTAATCCTAGTAATGGGCCAAAAATCATAAACTTGATTTTTATAAAATACCCCGCTACACAGGTTTTGATCCCTATTGCGGAATTATCTAAAAAATGGGCCTAAAAATACTAGTATAACTTACCATCAAAATAAAACATTAGTCGTTTGTCTTTAATCACAGTACAACCAGTATTCTATCTCGGTCGAATATTTATTATAAATGCCAACAGCTGCGCGGTACGTAAACATGCGATAGGGCTGCCCACCTCCAGCTTTTTAATTACATTTACTTACTTTCCCGCTAGTTACTGTGGCACAGTCGCGACTGTTCACTGCGCAAAGCCACCGCAATCGTGAGCGTGTAGGTATAACTGCGTTTCGTCCGTTTCTATGATGTCGAAATACTGTATATCCAATACAGTTAACTTTGACGCGTTCACTATATTATAATACAACGCAATGCTAGTAACTAACGGCTGGCGTGGAAGAGGTCGCGAGTTTGAATCCCAAGCAAGACAATTAATAATGTAATTCAAAAACTATTGTCCTAACTTTGGAAGTGCTTTTTGTCTTTATACCGCTGTATTTTTTTATATCGTTTTACAAACGCAATCCTAGCAATGGGTCGAGTAATCCTAGTAATGGGCCAAAAACTTACCATCGAAATAAAACTTCAGTCCCTTGTCTTTAATCTTCTTAACAATGGCGGGCTCGTAGCCAGTTAACTGGTTATTTCTTACATCCAATACAGTTAACTTGGACGCGTTCACTATATTATCGGTCGGCAATGATAATAATTGATTATTTTGTAAGTATATCTCTGTTATATTCTCCGGGAGTGAGAATTTTATTTCAGCTGAAATTATAATAAAAATTAAGTACTAAATATTTTCCGTGTGGTGACGGAGTAAGAATACAATATGTGACAACCCCATCTCAGCCCATGGGTGTCGTAAAAACCGACTAAGGGACTATCTGTGAATTTTACCTTTACATAGAAAGAAGGAAAACTTGAAATTAAACCCTATACCAAGCCGTCTGGCCAGCGTGGTATTAGTAGGCCAAGTATCCCTCCGTCACGGGAGGAGGCCCGTCCCTGCAGTGAGACATTAATGGGCTGTTATGATGATCATAACAACTTAGAAATAAAATGAGGTGCTTAAACCGAGTCTTATGTATAATCATGCATAATTAGAAGGTATTGGAGAAGGGCCAAATAAAGAGCACTCGTAACCGACGCGCATGTATGACTCGCTTAATGAATGTGGATGAGGCTCAAGCTGTTTGCCAGGATCGTGGCAAGTGGCGTTCTGTCGTCTCTGCCTACCCCGGACGGGATAAGGCGTGAATTTATGTATGTATTAGAAGGTAAAATATAATACTTACATGTTCTGGACACGATATCTCTAATATTATTATTTGATAGATCTAATATTTCCAATGATGTCAGATTTCCGAGTACATCTGTAATTACATAAATAAAAGGTATTTATGTATGTTCATCAGTGATCGAGCCTTACTTAGTAGGAGATTAGATGGCGTTGTAGGAATGTGTACGGAACACGGAAGAAAAATCAAGTGGAAGTGCTAAGTAGGCGTGGTACGCGTGTCACTAATATGCGATGGTACTCATAACTTGTCACTGAGGTCATAGGTAAAACATGACGCGAATTTCACTCTTATGAACAACACGTTAAAGTATATAATTGCCTGAATTGCGAAAACCGCCATCTATGAAATTAACTCGAAAATTGAATTTATTTAGATTACAAAACGTCATATAATTCTTTCAACGCTACAGCAAATTAACTTCTATATATATTGCATGAAGGTTCACTCTCAAATGTAGAAGCAGCTACATATTATGTTATTTTTTGTTAATAGTTTATTTGTTTTTTGGCGACAACGGTTCCCATAGTGAATTAGTTGTATTGCATTTCCACTTGATTTTTCTTCCGTAGTGCGGAAAATGTGTCGTTTATACGTAGTGTAGTGATTTTATTTTAAGACTATCATCCTTTTCCTTTTCATTCCTAAACGCTGATTCTCATAAAGGTTGCTCCTAGTGACAACTCTACATTCTATGATTAGCACTTAAGCCCGATTTACACATCGACAAGTACAGTAGCGAGTTAAGTAGTAAGTTGTTGATTAAATTGATTTAAATAGATCTCCATCCTATTTTTGGGCGAGTTAAGTTGGCGAGACGCGGGAGAGGGGGCTACTTCGTACTTAACTGTACTTACTGTACTTGACGATGTGTAAATCGGGCTTAAGCGTTGTCTGACTGACTAATAATCTGTCTAAATTGGCATAAATTATATAAAGTAAGTCATTATGATACTTTTTTAAGCAAATGCAACTAAAAGATTTTTTAGAACTCAAACGTTTATTGAATTCTCGATTTCTATTAATATCAATATTGCTGTGTATTAAAAAATGTATGTATGATAAAAAATACTTACTATTCCTAATATCATTTATAACATTTCCTGACAGGTTTAATTTTTTCATTTTCTGTGTACCCAAAGTTAAATCATGCGTCAATACCGGTATAAAATTGTTACTCAGATCGACTTCTTGCAGTCTGTAGGGTATCCAGGGATTGTGGGGGAACATCCTTTTGGTAATGAAACCTATTTTATTGTAGCTTAGATTTACCTGGAAACAACAAAAGTTCAATATCTTTGGATTATTAAAATTTAACGTAATTTAATTTAACGTAGTGTAGGACGCCCCCCAGCTAAGTGGACCGACGACCTCATAAAGGTCTCTGGGTCGGACTGGATGCGGAAGGCGCAGGACCGAGTTCTGTGGTGCGTGTTGGGAGAGGCCTTTTCTAGCAGTGGACTGTGATCGGTTAGTTGATTGATTGATTGATTAGAATTTAAGTTTTCATAATATTATTTAATGTAAACTTTTCAGTTTATAACATTCTACTTATGCCCCAACTCTTATTGCAGGAATCCTCCTTCTTTGTCGGCGAAAAATCATTATATTTTATTTTATATGATGGGAGGCAAACGAGACAGCAGGTCACCTGATGGTAAGTGATCACCACCGCCCATGGACACCCGCAACACCAGAGGAATCACAGATGCGTTGCCGACCTTTTAAAAGGAAGTACGCTCGTTCCTTGAAGCTCCCCAAGTCGTAACGGTCCGGAAATATTGTCATATCATATGTATGTAAACTTTGTCTAACCAGGCTAAGCGAAGTATTAGTATTAAGATTTTTTGTTTTTCTACATTATAAATAAACTGTTTGTACTAACTCTATTAAGACAACCATACTAATATTATTAGGTTAACTTTTTACCAGATAATTTTTTCTCTGTGATTAAAGCACTATAGTGAGCTTAGATGTCCGCCATTACTTATACCAAACATCATTCTATTAAGTATAATAACTATTGAAAAATATAAGAAAACGTTAGAATGAAAAATCGAACTTTTTATAAAATCTTCAATTCGGCAATTTCATAGGTAAATACCTATTATTAATTTACTACACAATATAGGTTTAAAATATGATAATACATACCATTTCCAAAGATAGGCAGTCGTCTAGCAGACCATTGGTTTTGTTGTCAATCTTTTCTAAAAGGTTGTGTGATAGATCCAGTTTCCTAAAAAAAAAAAATCATCATATCATAATAGCCCATTAATGTACCACTGCAGGGACGAGCCTCTTCCCGCGACAGAGGGATACTTGGCCTACTAATACCACGCTGGTCAGACGGATTGGTATAGGCCTATGTCCTGTAGTGGACGTCCATAGGCTGATATGGATGGATGGAACCAGATCTAAATAGCTTTGAAAAAAATATTTTCAACAAGCCCGTGGCTCTATCCAAATGGATATCACAATTACAAACATATTTAAATTTACTTGCTAATCCTACAAGAAATTTTTCAAAAAAAATACCCTAAGTTTTAATCTAAATTTTCAGCTACCTCCACACCAAATCCCACAAAAATCGGACCAGCCGTTTATGAGATAAAGAGTAACATACAAACAGACAAACACATACCTTAAAGCCACCAATCCTTTAAAAGCCTCATTAGGTATACTCTCTAATCCGTTTCCACTGAGAGATAAGTCCAATAACTGCTGTAATCCATTAAATGTCTGTCTCGATATTGATGTGATTTGATTATTTGATAGATCTAGCTTGAATGTTGTAGGTAGGTTACCGAATGCTGATTTACTTAGGGATGTTAAATTGTTGTTCTGAAAAAAATTAAATAATGATTAGTTAATTTAGGCAGTAGCGAGTTTTATATAAATGTAAATAAATATTCCTCACACATTCACACAACGCCATCTAGTCCCAAACTAAGCAAAGCTTGTACTATCGGTACTAGAGAACGGATAAACATACTTAAATTTTTTTTTGTAAATACTTACATATTATACATAGAAAACACCTAGACCAATGCAAACAATCATGTTCATGCACACAAAGATTTGCATGGAGCGGGAATCGAACCCAGGACTTATGCGTAGCAGTCATATTATATCACCACTACGCCAAAGAGGTCGTCTATATGACTCATTATTATTTTTGAGTGACAAATTAATGTAAGTGGAAAAGGAACTCATTTTGAGTACAGCCACTAATAAGATAATAGTATCTAATAGAAATTAAAAAGTCAAACTAATTATGAGGCAAATAATAAGTTATTAACTACTCATTATTTTTTAATTTTAATAATCGACGCTGCCGTGCAAGAGGTTGTGGGTTCGATCCCCACGCAGGACAAGAATTTGTGAGATCCACAAATTATTGTCCTGGTCTGAGTGTTCTTTGTGTCCGTTAATTGATGTGTGTAAAAGGTCCCCGCGACACAGGGCATAATCCCTAGTGCGGGAGTTCTTTTTTAAAAAAAAAAAAAAGATAAAAATAAACAAAATAGCAGCTCCCTTTCGTTTAAGGCAAAAGTTACTGAATTGAGTCACTATCTAAAGCGGAGAGTTATATAGTACCTTTGTTAAATTACATATAATAATATATTCTTTTCGAATTTTTCTAGTTATACCTAAGTTTATAGGTAAAAAATTATATGTAATTTAATACAAAACTTAAACCATTACGTAAACTCTTCAATTGCAACATTGTAAGTTTACGGCTGTAGCGCCTAGATGGCGTTGTATAGTTAAGTTCTAAGTTGCGGCTCGGGGCGCCGTATAAAGCAATGGTTAAATTTGGTGGTGGCCTAGTGGTCATGGCGCTAGACGCGTATAGTCCAGAGACGCGGGTTCGAGTCCCGCCTCGAGTACCAATTTTATCCATTGTCTTTCTTCATTTCAGTACCTATGTTTATAGTACTAGTCAGGAGGACTATCCTAGAAGTGAGACACCAAAAGCCAATAATAAATATACAGTATATTTGTTACCTGTAAATACAAATATTGTAAGCTAGACAGAGAGTTTAACGCCTCCCACGGTGGCTTAGTTAGCCCATTGCTGGACAAATCTAGCGCTTGTAGAGTCAACAAGCTGGAGAAAGTGCCCGAGCCCAACGTGTCGCCCAACATGTTGGACGACATGTTCAGACGTAATAACGCGTTCATTGTCGGCCAAGTGTTGGGTTTTATTTCTTGTATGTTGTTGTAGGCTAGGTTTAATTCACTGGAAATAGAATTAGAAAAATAAGTTATTCAGCGATTTAGTATGTTAAGTAAAATCGACGAGGTGATTTTATAGAAACAAGTTACAAAAAAAAGAAAGAAAGAAAATTATTTATTTAGTTGCACACAAAAACATACTATGTATAAATATATTTAAAAATAAAAAAAACCGGCCAAGTGCATGTTGGACTAACGCACAAAGAGTTCCATTGAATCCTCGCTCGCTTACGATCAAGCCACGCCCCGCGCGAATAAGCGGTTTACAATTTACGAGGTATTAAAAAAAACTACTTACTGGATCTCGTTCAAAATAAGTTTCGTTGGTAGTTTTTATAGTAACGTACAGTCAGCCCCAAAAGTCGCTGAACACATTTTAAATTCCGAAACTGCTGAACACTAAAAATGTCATAAGTCAGTGTCGCAACAAGAGTGCAGAATAAGCTTTACATACGAAACGACCATAACACGCTAAACACGGTTATTACAAAAGTAGCTGAACCCTAGTATTTTAAAAAGTAACTGAACTCTAGTATTCCCAAAAGTAGCTGAACATCTTTAAATACAAAAGTGTGTTAACAAATCATATTTTCAATGTTATTGCCTATCAATGTACTTTTGGTGTTCTTGATTTAAAGCGAATCTTGATCCTTTGACATGTAAAATAATTTGACAAATAGTTTAAAGCTTAATTAATAATCACAATTTTACAATGATATGAAACAATAAAAATCTCTTATTACAGGCATTAGTTCCGGAATTAGTTTCTTTTAATTGAAATTAAACTACAATTACAACTTCAAATTTCCTGAATTCCTTTTTTTTTTAATTTTTATCCGCTCTAGGAATTATGCTTTGACTTCACAAATATCAATTTAAAGGACACAAAGAACATCCAGACTCAGGACAATAATTTGTCAATTGCACAAAAAAACCCCCTTGGGAATCGAACCCGCGGACTCGTACACGATAACCTCATCCTCGACCGTCACGCACCGAGGTAGTTAAATTTAATTTTTTTATTTTATTTAGGTTGCTTATTATAATCAATATTATGATGTAGATAAAAAAAATTAATACACAAAACTAAACAAAACAATCACATGTAAAATTTTACGTTTTGTAAATTTTTTTTTTAAACCTCTTTGGACAAAACTTATTTGTTCTAAAAGTTTTTACTTATTTTTTTAAAGATGCTTATAGTATAATACCCAAAAAGTAGGTTTTAATACGATTTAACGCTTGTGTACAGCTATTTTTGAGTTCTTAGGTGTTCAGCTACTTTTAAAATACTAGTGTTCATCCACTTTAGAAATACTAGTGTTCAGATACTTTTGGGAAGACTAGTGTTCACTTACTTTTTAAAATACTAGGGTTCAGCTACTTTTGTAATAACCGTGTTCAGCGTGTAATGGTCGTTTCGTATGTAAAGCTTATTCTGCACTCTTGTTGCGACACTGACTTATGACATTTTTAGTGTTCAGCAGTTTTGGAATTTAAAATGTGTTCGGCGACTTTTGGGGCTGACTGTACATCGTATTTTTTTTTAAGATTTTTCATTTTCTTATTTTAGAAGTTAAAAGGGGGACGGGACTTTTTTCCACTTTGGAAGCGTCTGTCACGCAAACTATGCGGTTTAGAAAAAAAAAATTTAGAAACCTCGATATCATTTTTGAAGACCTATCCATAGATAGATAGTTTGATGAAAAAAAAATTATTTAAGTTTCAGATTTATGTCAAGTTTACTATCTTAGTCGATTTTTACGACATCTACAAGATGACATTGAGTGCAGGAACGCGGTTTTTTCTACACAATATTCTAACTACATCATCACACAAAAAAAAAATTATAAAACAACTAAATAAATTAAAAAGTCACTCACCCCAAACTAATAGGTATCTGGAACAAGTTGGCCAACATGTTGTGGCTGATATCAATAAGTCTGCAACTGGCCAACTTAGCCAGACTTCCTCTAGATATGTCTTTTAACTTATTATGTGAAAGATCTAATTCCAACAATGTCGGTATAGTCCCAAACATGCCCGGTTTTATTTGTTCCAGAGAATTGTAACTGAAGTTTAGATATCTACAATAAAAATAAAATAATATTTAAAATAAGACAACTCACGAATGAGGAATTATGTCCTATGAGTAGGACTGTTACAAACATCAATTTAAACATATTATTGTCCTAAGTCTGGATGTTCTTTGTGTCCGTTAAACTGATGTTTGTAATAAAGTCCCCGCGACACAGGGCATGATCTATAGGTTGTCTATAAAGTCAAGAAATTAAAGTTTGAGGAACTAAATTGTTCATGTGTCTGGCAACACTGAAATTCAAAATAGACTTGTATGGTCGAAAACTAAATGGCTTTATCACCTCTAGAGCTATTGTTAGTTGCATGTCATAAAACTATTAGGTTCAATATCGCACAACAAAATATCAGCTAAATCATGAGCTACTTTGACATATCAGTTCTCTTGTATTAGCAAATAGTCGTTAGGTATTTATAAAAACAAATAGTAAAGTCAACGTTATTGACTGTTACTAGAGCATATTTTCGGTAAAACGTTATAATCTAATGAATTTATCTCTTTTTTTCTTCTATATCCATCCCTATCATTTCTTGTATGACGTCATTAGCGCATATTTCAATTTAAAGTTTTCGTAATTTTATAATATAAAACAAATTAGGGTAAACCACCTAATCGTTAGAAGTCCTACAATTATGGGCACTTAAGAGTTAAAAGTGAGTAAAAAGAATTAAAACACTACCTATAGATTATTCAAGTTCAGTATGATTATTCAAGTTCAAATATTATTTATTTAATATTTTTATCATATTTTATTTTTTTCATGTGTCAACATAGCAACAATTTTATCAGAATCCTTTTATTGGCATTAGTACCAATAATATTTATTAAAGCGCCGATTACACTACCCTACATGTAGGGTAGTGTATTTGGCGCTTTAATACTATTCAATCACATAATAATAATTAAGTTTAAGCAAAGATTAAAGTATTTTATCATTTTATGATATTTTATATTTAAGTCTGACATGAAGTCCACTCTTAAGGTGCCAATAATTGGGTGGCTTACCAGCCAATATTTAAATTCTACATTTTCAGTTTTTCTGAAATATGACAAGCTTGTAATGTCACAAGTAACAAGTGACTTTAGTTTTAAATTATTTAATGGTTTTTCATAGTTTTTCACATACAAACTCTACGGTTTAATATAGTGACATTTGTATTGTGTTAGTAGATTTTATTATTTATTGCGTTGAAGTGAAAGTTTAAAACAGATTGCACTTTTAATCTAAGCATAGATTTGATTACGGTCAACCAATGACGTCAAGCTCATGCATAAACATTAAATAACGATCTTAATGAATTTGAATTATGATAGAATTTTTTGTCAAAACTGATAAAGCCATTTCGTTTTCGACTATACATGAGCTGTCATCGAGTAGAAGTTGCGGAACGGTTTTCATTTTGTGATTTTTATAAGTTCATTAATCTACAATGAACTAATACTGACTTACGAAGAACAACATAAAGAATGAGTAGAGTAAATCAAAGTGGCACGTGGGAAGTGATTTTCAAAGTTCTATAACAATGTTTGACGGAGCACGAAGCTGCTCAAATTTTACGTGATTTGGATGATATTTATGAGCGAACTGCAACTTTGATGGGTATGTAATCGTGTTACTGTGTTTTGTAATCTGTCTCAAGTAATATATTCACTCCATTTGCGATTTAGAGACCAAAAACAGGCATTGCGTACATAGCATATTTTTAGGTAAGATTGTCATTGAAAGTAAGAAATATTGTAGTACGACCTATTCTGTTGATACATTATCAGTTGCATTAGTATAATTCAGTCAAGATTTATCCCAATTTTGAATTTGAATTAATTGCTTTATGTCTTATTCCGGTTGATAACTAAACTAAGTATGTCACTTTCGCATCAACTGGTATGTCGACAATGAATAATTAATTGCAATATTTTATTAATTTTATTATTATTTAGTTCTTAGTAACTCCATGTTAAATGATATCTTGTTAGTTAATATTTAACAATGAATAAATTTTAGTTAGGTATTGCAGTTATTCTTTTCATCCCATTCTTTGCCTGTATTTTGTGTCTAGGTATGTCTAAATTTATTGTAAAAGTATAATCAAATGTTTAATCAACATAACTTTTGTAAAATTTCAGGCTCCAACCAACCCTCAGATAGTTGCAGGTGATAGCTAGAACTGTGATGGATTTTAATTGTAGTCTCGAAGTTCTACGCAAAATTTTAAATGCAATAGGCCTACAAGAAATGCCCGAGTAATATAAAAATCGAGATTTGCCTGAAGAACTAAGGAAAGACATTATTTATCATTCTTCATACAAGGTAACCTGTATAATAAAGCATATTCTTTTGTATAGTAATTTTTCTCATTATTAACTGTATAAAATAGTTAAAATAATAGTATCTAGCCTATTTTCCCTTTCTACTCCTCTTTGCCCCCTATACGCCGCTCCAAATAAACCAATAATCAAATCTTTTTTAATAATAATATTAGTATAGTTAGTAAATCAGTAGTTTCCGTGTAGATACACGGACGAAGGAAGAATATTAAAGAAAACTTGAAATAAAACCCTATAAGTACCAATACGTATGACCAGCGTGGTACCAGTAGGCCAAGTATCAAGTTATGATGACGATGAATTGATATATAAAATAACAGAATATTTTATAAAATCATCACTAACAAGTAACTATTTATGTTCCCGCAGGTCACAAAATGTTGGCAATTTCTAAAAAGGGCCTTCAGCAGCATCACAGCTGAAACTTGGAAAAACAGTTGCCATCGCGTCGAGAAGCTCGAATCAGAATACTACAAGAGAAGAGGCAAATACTGACGATAATAGCAGCAGCAAAGAAAGCTTTAGTGATGACGATGAAGGTGGCAACGAAAGTTATCTCAACATCGAATATTTAAAAAATCCTATAATGAAAGCGATGAATAAATCTACTTGTTAACTGTGTACATGCGTTTTTATTACTCTGATTCAATCCGTTAATTTATTCTAATACCCATACCATTCTAATAGGTGAATTTTGACCCATGTAGTTTAGGGTTGGTGTATGAAATCGATTAACAGATTTATCGATTTAGATAACAAGCGATTAATCGATAATCGATTATTATTTATAGTTTAGTTTTTTAAGTTTGGTATACATGTGGCAGCAGCCATATAGTAGCAGCACTAAAATTGAAACCATAGAACATAATTGTTTTGCAGAAGTCAAAAATTACGTTATGGCTCATAATTCTTACACTAAATTATGTTACATTTTATGGCTCAAAACAACTGTCAAAATTTAAAATGGCTTGACTATAGTGGATATAAAAGAGAAATAAAACATCGTCATCTAAAATGTTTAAAGGGCTAACACTACTTTACTTCTATAAAGGTCATGTTATAACAATTATTCAAATTTCTCAATCACTTATGGTTTCAACCAATGAAATGAATTATCTCATTATGAGTTGTGTGAATTTCTTACTTGAGTATTAGATATAATGTGTTTCAAAATTACTTATTTTATTTCAATAAATTACTAGTATGAAAACTATTTTCTCAGACTAAATAGGGTTGCTCATTGATTTATAAAAAACCCTAGATGCACATTTTCAAACAAAACTAACAGCCAAAAGTGTCACCAAATTAAACATACGCAATAAATACGTATAGTAATATCGTAAACATATTTCTTTTTTCAAATTCAATCTTACACGCATGACATAAAGTTGTATTTAAAAAGTAATGCACATAAAGCAATAAAATTTAATGATTGACGTTTGCCGGTAGAACAGCGCGATACTAATTTAAAAAGAGTGCACAATGCGCCTATTTGTTGCGGACGGTTTTGGGAAGTGGAGTGTGTATCTTTGGTTTTTTGTAAATCAATGGGGTTGCTACGTGTAGCACAGTGGCGGCCTCATTTATTTTCAGGACTTTATAGACAGAGTGTACTAGTGTAATTTAAAATCTATTATTATTACTTCATTATATCAGCCTATGGACGTCCACTGCTGGACATAGGCCTCCTCCAAGTATTGCCACCTTGTTCGGTGCTGTGCCTCCCTCATCCATCGGCTTATCCTACTTCCTACTATCCTATCCTACTAATATTATAAAATAATGCGAAAGTTTCTTAGGATGTATGGATGTTTGTTATGCTTTCACGCAAAAACTACTGAACGGATTTAAATGAAATTTGGAATATAGGTAGTTTAGGGTGTAGAATAATATTTAGGCTACCTATACTAAGCGAGTGAAACCGCGGGCATCAGCTAGTAA
The DNA here is from genome assembly GCA_905475405.1 of Schrankia costaestrigalis. Classification (NCBI taxonomy): domain Eukaryota; kingdom Metazoa; phylum Arthropoda; class Insecta; order Lepidoptera; family Erebidae; genus Schrankia; species Schrankia costaestrigalis. Next base: position 1,635,714 of record FR997853.1, on the reverse strand, counting down.
TAAATAATAATTAAAATTACTTACCTTAAAGAAAATAGATTTTGAAAGACAGCATTGTATATTTCACTCAAGTTATTATAAGATAAATCGACAGTATGTAATTCGTATAGTTTTGGGAATGCCATTTTAGGTATTGACTGTATTTGGTTGTGTGAAGCGTTCAGTTTTTGTATGCCTGACATGTTGTAGATGGGTATCTGGAAAAGTAAAAAAAAAACATTAAATTTCTTCGCTCAAATCAAATTTCAAAATGCTTTATTTCATAAAATTTAACATAATTTGTTTGAAATCGTCGTTTACAATTTACTTGAAATTGAAGCTACAGTTAAAATTATAGATCGACCACAGACAAACGCCACAGCACTAAAAAATCCGCGTTGTATTGTCCAATGTAAATTAGAGGATAAAAATAAAACGAATCTACTACTCAAATCTACTTGTCTGTCTGTGTTGATCCAAATGCCAGTTTCCATAGAGTTTCCAGTTTGCACAGAGCCAATGAGAAGAAACCTGGCAAAGAAACTCATAATAATTGTTTTGTATGAGATTCGAACTTACAACTTTGCGCACGATTATTTCTCTTTTTTCCTGCTGTTCCATAACTTAGTTACCTGAATTTTGCATTTTAATGGTTTATCATTAATTCCATTCAACCACATCGAGTAACCCGTAGCCCAATGTACAACATGTGCACGCAATAGAACTACTTTTCCAAAATGCTATCGCCGTAACATGATCGCTAAAAAGTCATCCAACATGTTCGCCAAAATGTCATCTAACATGTTCGCCAAAAAGCACCCAATATCTACACCAACAAATCATCCAACATGTTAGGCAACAAAAATAAATATGTTTTACATACCTGAGAGAAATCCGTGAAATTATTATAAGAAACTTGAAACTCGAATGCGTAGCTGTTTTCGTCAAAGGCCAGCCTTTCCACAGTGGCCAGGTTATTGTGGCTAAAGTCCAATAATGTCATGTTATTGCAATTTTGGAAGGCCTCTGTCTCTATAGTGGTTAAAGCGTTGTGTGAAATGTTAACCACAGCTTGATATAAGTCTGTGAACGCTTGCTTTTCTATTATCGTAATTTTGTTTTCGGCTAAATTTATTACCTGGATAAATTATTTTAAAATTGGTTATTTCAATTAGCCATCTACGCTGTCTTGGCTGTGTAAAATTCACGAGAGTTAACGGCTCTGTCGCTGTTTTTCCGTCCCTATGTATGCTTATCATAACAGCCTATTAATGTCCCACTGCAGGGACAGGCCTTCTCCCGTGACGGAGGGATACTTGGCCTACTAATACCACGCTGGCCAGACGGATTGGTACAGGGTTTAATTTCAAGTTTTCCTTCTTTCTATGTAAAGGTAATATTCACGGACAGTCCCTTAGTCGGTTTTTACGACACCTATGGGATGAGATGGGGTGGTGACATATTGTATTCTTAATCCGTCACCACACGGATAATTTGTATAATACATGGATAAAATTGTAGAGTATAAGCAATTATGCGGAACCGGGGCGTATCACTAGTTTATAATAAAAATAAAATTAGCTCACCTCAGCATATTTAACCTGCTGAAACATTTGGAAGTCCACTTTAGTTATAAGATTCCTCGCCAGATCGACAGTACCGATGCGTGTTACCGACGCGAAAGTGCCGCGCCCCACGTCGCCTATCTGATTGTCTTGTAAGTACAGACGTCTGAAATTAAAGATAATACTACAGCAGATATACCACGACTGGTTTGAAGTTGTTGCAAATGGCTGCGCAGATAAAGTAGCCAACATGATCGCCAACAAGTCATCCAACAAGTCATCCAACATGATCGCCAACAAGTCACCCAACATGATCGCCAACAAATCATCCAACATGTTCGCCAAAATGGATGAGGGAGGCACAGGACCTCAAGATAAAAATATTTTAAGGAGACCTAAGTCCAGCAGTGGGCATCCATTGGCTGTTATGATGATGATGAATATTATAAAAGGAAAAGTAACTGTCTGTCTGTCTGTCAGCTTTCACGCTTAAACAGATTATTGGCTACTTTTTGTCGCGATAAAAGGGCTTCAAGAATGAGAAGTAAGCACCTAAACGTACTAAGTTCCCAAATATTATGAAGGTCAACCAAATGCTAAAAATGACATTTAAATCATTTTTATCTGTTTGTGCTAGGTAAAACTCGAAAACGGCTGTACCGAGACTTGTATTTGTCTTGTGCTTGATATGATTCTCAGTGCATAGTTTTTCAAAAAGAAAGAAATAATTGACATATTTAATTTATAATAAATTAGATAAAAAACTTAATCATAAAAACTAAAATAAATATGACTTACCTCAAAAGCCTCATACCCCTGAAACTATTCGTGTCCAATTTCTTTATTTTATTATTGTCTAAATGCAAGACTTTTAGAAGTGTATTCCTTCCAAACATACCCCTGAAAAATAGAAACAAACAAATTATAAACATAATCATTAAACGGACCAGAGACGCGGGTTCGAGTCCCGCATCGAGTACCAATTTTTTCCATTGTCTTTCTCCTTTTCGGATATTCATTAAAGTTCACAAACGGGAAACAAATAAAAAAACGAAAAGAAGACAATAATCTATATCTATACTTAATACATTTTATGAATAGGCAAAGTTTGTGACGTTGTAGGGGGTAATCTCTCGATCTACTGAACCGATTTTGAAAATTCTTTAATAGTTCATTTATCGGGGAGTGTCATAGGCTATATAATATCACGCTATGACTAATAGGAGTGGAGCAGTAATGAAATATGTTTAAAAAAGTGACGCGTTTTTTTCGCCGCCCAACGAAGTGGGCACGGGTCAGCTAGTATATAATATTTTTCAACACGTTGGTTTTTTCAAAATACGCTATTCAGTCGTATATATAGAACCATCTATGTTTTCTCACCCGCCAGTAGACACAATAATAAAACAACGTGAATGTATCATAATATACTAGCTGACCCGTGCTCACATCGTTAGGCCGCGAAAAAAACGCGTCACTTTTTTAAACATATTTCATTACTGCTCCACTCCTATTAGTCATAGCGTGATACTATATAGCCTATGACACTCCCCGATAAATGGACTATTCAACACAGAAAGAATTTTTAACATCGGTTCAGTAGATCCAGAGATTACCCCCTACAACGTCACAAACACACAAACTTTACCTCTTTATAATATTAGTATAGATGATAAAGAATTAAGTAAATCAATAACTCTTACCTCGGTATATCAGCTATCTGGTTATGGCTAACATTACACCATCCCAATTTAGTCAGATCACCAATATGACTTCCATCTAATTTCGATATGCTGTTGTGACTAAAAGATAAATAAAATTAATTAATAAATACGCTTTTTAATAATGTTGATGGGGAATACCACACTGTCATTTTATTATATGGCTGGTATTGTGTGGCATAGTGGTTATTATTCAAATGATGTTAAGGTACTTTTGGAATAGCTAGTGTTCAGCTACTTTTAAAAATACTAGGGTTCAGCTAATTTTGAAATAACCGTGTTCGGCGTGTTGTGGTCGTTTTGTATGTGAAGCTTATACTGTACTCTTGTTGCGACACTGACTTATGACATTTTTAGTGTTCAGCCCTTTTGGAATTTAAAATTTTGACAGATAAGTCGTGACGTCACATAATTTTTGACAAATGATTCGTGACGTCATAAAATTTTTGAAAAATGAGTCGTGACGTCATAAAATTTTGACGGGTAAATATCCAGACCAAATCAAACAAGCCAAATTCAGGCACACAAATATTTGACTTATTGGAATTGATCCCATTACCTCAGCATGTCAATTCTCGTCCCTAAAATTAGGTTAAGTTAACTTTTAGTTTTTAAATTGTCACACTCTAAATAAAACTTTAACACAACCACAAAAGATTACAACTTCTATAGCAAAAACATGACAACTAAAAGTTAACTTAACTGAATTTTTTGTCCCACTGCAGGGACGGGCCTCCTCCAGTGACGTAGGGATATTAAAAGTTAACTTAACCGAATTTTTTAATTTTATAATTAGCCATAGATGTTTTGGATACGTTTATTAAGTGTAACTACTCTATCGCATTAGTTAGTCTGTAAAGATAGTTGTAAGTTTGGTTTTTTAAATAAATAAATAAATTTTAGGTACGAGAATTGACATGCTGGTTGTCAAATATATTATATTTGATTGCTTACCTAAGGTCCAAAACTTCAGTATCTCTTAAACCTCTAAATTGATTACGTTTCAATGCTGACAGTTTATTACCGTGTAAATCTAGAGTTTTTAATTTCTTTAGGTTCTGTAACAAAAATAATTATTTAAAATAAAAGTAAATAAATACTCCCGGTAAATAAATAATCCGTGTGGTGACGGAGTAAGAATACAATATGTCACCACCCCATCTCATCCCATAAGACGAAAAGGAATAACCGTATCTACTATCTTTACGAAATAAAAAGAAGGAAAACTTGAAATTACACCCTATACCAATCCGTCTGGCCAGTGTGGTATTAGTAGGCCAAGTATTCCTCCGTCTCGAGAGGAGGCCCGTCCCTGCAGTGGGACATCCGTTTGGCCAGAGTGTTATTAGTAGACCGAGTATCCCTCCGTCACGGGAGGAGGCAGTCCCTGTAGTGGGACATTAATGGGCTGTTCTGATGGTAAAATACTAATACATATTATAATACATAATACTTCCTACTTTCTATCCTATCGTACAAATATTGTAAATGCGAAAATTTGTGAGGATAGATGGAGGGATGGATCTTTCACGCAAAAACTACTGAACGGATTTTGATGAAATTTTGAATATAGGTAGTTTAGGGTGTAGAATAACATTTAGACTACTGTCTATTTAAACAGACTTGCTCTAAAACGTAAACATATACGGCGTCGTGTCAACCACAGACTAAAGACTTTAGTCTTTAATCTTTGAAAAATGTATAGGAATCAAGGACAAAATTCTATAATCTACAAATGTCAAATCGTAAAAATAATTTTATCTGTGAAATTTTATGTTGGAAAAAAATACATTTATTTAAAATTTACGAAAGATAGTGGATAAATCAATGTGATTTACGTGTTTTCTATTGCATAAACGTTTAATGCTACTTTCCAGAAATTTTCATCCATATCAAAGTGTGCGATTGATGTAAAAACTAGTGAATTTGCAATATGTGGTGTTTGTTTACTAAATAAATCAAGTAAGGATAAATACGGTATACCTACACTACGAGGGTGAAGGCGCGGGCATCAGTTAGTATTATAAACGCAAAAGTTAATACATATGAACAGATGTTTGTTACTTTTTCACGTAAAAACTACTGAATGGATTTTAACTAAACATAACAATAATATAGCTTACTAGCTGACCCGTGCCCACTTCGTTGAGCGGCGAAAAAAACGCGTCACTTTTTTAAACATATTTCATTACTGCTCCACTCCTATAAGTCATAGCGTGATACTATATAGCCTATGGCACTCCCCGATAAATGGCCTATTTAACACAAAAAGAATTTTTGAAATCGGTTCAGTAGATCCAGAGATTACCCCCTACAACGTCACAAACACACAAACTTTACCTCTTTATAATATTAGTATAGATATGTACGGTCAAGGAATTTAATTGTTTAGCAGGTACACAACCTACGTAATTTAGTCGTATTATATACCGAAACAATCATAACGAATTTGAAAGATATTACACCTCAAAATTGACATAATATAATATATATCCAATAAGTATGAATAGCACTTCAAACTTCTTTGTTTACAAACTTCCACCATTCTGTCCAAAGAGTAAAAAATAAAATTTTGACAGTATTATCAATACATGCATTGAACCAATCAGAACAGCGAATGCTACTCGATATACTTTATTGTTAATAGTGACACAAACTCGGACTAAGGATACTGTTTGATGGAGATGGTAGATAAGGTCTAGTTTAGTTTGACTTAACTTTAGTCTGTCAACAATTTAAAATTGAAGAATTTTATTTTAACACAAAATACCTGTCTGTCATAGATAGACAAGGCTAGGTATACCTATATATACCTTGTCTTATTAATTTTACGACTCCCAAGATGTCGGGGTTCGTCATCCGTCGTCTGTAGTCGGTAAATAGTAACCTGACCGATTTCAAAATTATGCAAATTGCTAAACAATTAAATTCCTTGAGTGTACATCAGAATAACACATCACCATCATCATAATAACAGCCCATTACACCCCGACTGCAGGGACGGGCCTCCTCCCGTGACGGAGGGATACTCGGTCTACTAATAACACTCTAGCCAAACGGATTGGTACAGGGTTTAATTTCAAGTTTTCCCTTTTTTTTGTTTTCCAAAATATGCAGACGAAATCGCAGGCACAGCTAGAGATACAAAATGATGTTATGTTATATGACTTTGTGTTATTTTGGGACATTATGTGAAGTAAAAGTCCTGATCCGGATTATGCACAACGACTTATGGCCTAAGCAGACCCGGACGGCATGGCAAGGGATTTTCATTTTTACTAATGGAAATTCAACCGTACTGTTACAGAAATACGACATAAATTGATTTGCTTTAAAATGAAAAATGCCGTGCGATGAAATCCCTTTCAATGCCGCGGCATCATTTTAAAGCATAGCAATTTATATCCGACTAGGATAGGTTAGGTTTATTTTTTTAAACCAACCAACAAATATCATTATGGCATATGAAATTAAGACAATCATTAGTAAACCTGGTTTCTGGTTTCTACTTTTGAACGTCTCTGAAAGCTAACTTCGCTAACGTTGATATATAAATAAATTTTCTTACCTGAAAAGCCTCTATAGGTATATCTTGTAAAAGACCATTGACGAGATGTAATTTCTCCAACCTCCCCGTCGCCTCGCTACCGGCGAATATGTCTTTATTTAAGTTTGTCATAAGATGACCGTCTATTGATAGTCTTGTTAGATTGCCTAGAATCTGAAAAAAATATGTTAAAATTATAGCCCTATGAAAGAATGTTCATTTAATTGTGACCAAAAACCACAAAATCATTAAAATCTGAAAACGGTTACAAATTATTGCTCAATATCTGAAAAAATGAATGAAATGAATGCCCAAAAGCAAAAAAAAAATGGTTGTGAAAAAAAAAAAATGACGTTTTTTAAGTAAAGCTTATTCTGTACTCTTGGTGCGACACTGGATTATGACATAAGTGTTCAGCAGTTTTGAAATTTAAAATGTGTTCAGGGACTTTTGGGGCCGACTGTACTTTGTGTTAGTAAGTTTCATGTCTGCAAAAGTTCCTTTGGCCCAAATGACGGTAAGTAGAAACCAATGCTAAAGGACATCAGCAATGCTAAAGGTTTTATGTCAAGTTGGGAATGGATCCCTCTGAACAGAATGGTATTTGTAGACAAGGTTAAACACCGTCACTGGTATAGGGACTATTTTTATATGTTGCCTGTCCCGCCAATTGACACAATAGTAAATTAGACGGCCTTTGTGGCGTAGTGATTATTCAACATGACTGCTACGCAGAGGTCTCGGCTTCGATTCCCGCTCAATGCAAATATTTGCGTGAACATAATTATTTGCATTGGTCTGAGTGTTTCTATGTATAATAAGTATGTATTTACAAAAAAAAATATATAGAACCCATAACACAAGCAGGTTAAGCCTAGCTTACTTTGGGAACAGATGGCGCTGTGTAGAGATGTCCGTCAATATTTATTTATTTAATCCGAATGTATCATATTTATATGGTATATACACGGGATAGGGAATTGGTTTATTTACTTAAGGCGGCACACAAAAAAGCCGCCTTGATGGAAAGAATAAGTAGTAACCACCAGAAATGTAAGAGAAAAGCTCAGGCCCTGCCTACCCAAAAAAAAGCCTAGCAAAGTGTTTTATAAGTCCATATACAACATTGTATAAATTATTATTTACACTTTGTTTTTAATTGAATGATAATAATAGCTAGTTCACTATAAGGTCAATATATTATCAGTAACTTTTCAATTACTTCACAATTGATAAATATGATACAATAATTAAAAGAAATTACATTAAATTGTCTTATATAAATATTAATCTCCCACTTCAGGCGCAACTCCTTTCCTGTGATGGATAATTAACTAGCTTATCGCAGTCCACAGATAGGCATAGCACGCTTCAAACACGTTCCACAGAACACATAACAAAGGTGTAGAACTTAAACTATTAATACCATACTGGTTAAAAAGATATAAAGTTTCATGTCAAGTTGGCAATATGTCACCACCCTATCTCATCCGTAGATGTGAATAGTCCATAAATATTATCTTTACATAGAAAGAAGGAAAATTCAAAATTAAACCCTATACCAATCTGTCTGCCCATCGTGGTATTAGTAGGCCAAGTATCCCATCGTCACGGGAGGAGGCCCGTCCCTGCAGTGGGACATTAATGGGCTGTTATGATGATGATGACTTTTTAATTTTACAATTTGCACAAATTCAAGCCGGTAGTTAGTTGCCGCTTACTGTAAATGAAAAACTGACCTTAAATGCGTCCTTGGGGAACTCCTTAATTCTAGTATTAGTCATATAAAGGTGTTGCAACGTCCTGTTCACACCAGCAAATGTATACTCATGAAAACTTTCTATGGGTGTATCAACTATTTCTATAATTCTGATTGTTGAACGGTGGAATAAGGACCCGAAGAAATGTGCTGGAAGTACAAGTAATGTTCATTAATTATTAAAAAATGTGTCTCCGTGTGGTGACGGAGTAAGAATACAATATGTCACCACTACATCTCATCCCATGGGTATCGTAAAAACCGACTAAGGGACTATCTGTTTGGCCAGTGTGGTATTAGTAGGCCAAGTATCCCTCCGTCTCGAGAGTAGGCCCGTTTCTGCAGTGGGACATAAATGGGCTGTTATGATGATTAAAAAATCTCATCATAAGGGTACCTATTGTAAAATATGATTAAATGGAAATTCTGTGGTATAATGGTTAGTACAAGATTGCTAGGCTAAAGTTGAGGATGTACAGCCTGCACATCTTTTTTTTTTTTTTTTTCATTCCCCTGCTCCTATCCCAATTTTATTTGGGGTCGGCGCAGCATGTCTTCTTCTTCCATACTTTCCTATCGGACGTCATCTCACAAGTAACACTCTTTGCAGCCATATCCTCTTTCACACAATCCATGCATTGTTTCTTTGGTCATCCTCTTTCCATCCACATACATGTTCAACACATTTTTGTGTATTTACATTTTTTTTCAACCGAATGCGTAAAATATTGCAGTAAGCAAGTTATTGTTCAATTTATTTGAAAAACATTAATTTCTGATACAATTTATTTGTGAAAAGTTTATTTGCCAAATGTTGGTTAATTAAAATGATGTGTTTTTTTTTCGTTTATAAGTCACAGAAAACCTGAAATTTTACCATTTTATTACACACATTAAGAAAGGAATTTTACAATATTTTCCTATTTGAGACTGGTGACATAATATTTATGCAATTTTTTTCCAAATAAATATTTATACTTACTAAGTTTACATTCCTTCAGTAACAATCTTTCAATCGGTAGTCCCAATCCAGCTATATTCCCAAGTCCGACACTCAAAACGGCTAATCCCGTATTCTCACATTTAATATACAAGCCTGCATCGCTTCCTTTCTCACATACACACGGGAATAACAGCGTTGTAGTGGCATCTTTTGGACAAGGGAACGCAGGACCAGGTGGTATGTACTCCGTGTTTGTGTATACAACTAATATTGCTACCGTAAATAGTACCTTTGTGACCATTTTGTTGAGGTAATCTGAAAACAGTAAAGGAAATATTAGGTTAATAATTAATTTAAGAAGATAACTTTTGTAGAATTGAAATAATTATTGAGTATGAAGGAAGCATCCAGTCCATTTTTCCACTACAGTGATTAGGGGACCCCATCAGTGTGTCCTTGTGGTGACAGAGTAAGAATACAATATGTCACCACCCCATCTTATCCCATGGGTGTTGTAAAAACCGACTAAGGGACTATACATGAATATTATCTTAACGAAATAAAAAGAAGGAACACTTAAAATTAAACCCTGTACCAATCCGTCTGGCCAGTGTGGTATTAGTAGGCCAAGTATCCCTCCGTCATGGGAAGAGGCCCATCCCTGCAGTGGGACATTGATGGGATGTTATAATAATTTTTTTTAGTGTTTCCAGTTTTCTCTTTTTTTTAGATAAAAGACTCATGAATTTGTATGTCAAACCATTAAATTATAGAACAATCTTCACACATTTGAGTGTCCATCTCATAATATAGGGCCAATGGGCAATTAATTAAACTTGTTTCTAGACTTCTAAAACTGTTTAGAAACAGTGTTCATGTTTAAACAGATTTTAATACTTATTGTATAACTTTTATTTTAATTAAACTAAAATTTTACATGTATTATTTCCAAGGCGTCAGGCAGGCGCCCTAAAATATAGCCAAAACTTTTAGCAGCATGTGGAAGAAGAAGACATGCTGCGCCAACCCCAGAAGAAAGAAAAGAAAAGTTGGGATAGCGGCAGGGGAATAAATTGTACGTACTATTATTATTAACCAAAATTTCCAATACCCTGCTGATTAATGAGCAAGGGTTTTTACACTTAGTATTCTTTAGACTAATGATTTTTTTAATTAATTCCTCAATCTTATAGCCATAAGAGACCAATTAAATAGCAAAATCATTATGATACACGAAATAAACTAACAAATACATAATAAACTTAACAAAGAGGTTCTCCCTGTGATTTATAAGCAGAATCAAGTGAAAAATATATATTCCAAGGTTGCCTACCGTATCTAAAACTATTCAATGACTATTTTAACGTAATTTCCAGTTTTAAAGGTCAAATTTTTATTATTACAGGCAAACTAAAACAAATAACTTATTAAATATAACATAGCATTACGTTTGTTGATAATACATTAAGTAATAATGGTAATTAAATGCTTATTTCACACTTGAAAATAACTCTAAGTCAACATTCGTAAGTTTTAAAAGTAAACTTTCACTTCCTAAGTTTAAGAAATCTTATTACAACAAAATACCTGAGTATAGATCCTTGAATTAATATGGATGACGCAAGTCCTGCAGTTTATTGACTGTGTAATACGTTATAAACATTATTCTAATAACGTAATAATGATAAATTATTTTGCGAAAAAATTGTACGACATCACCTGTTTAACATCAACACGGAACTAAAAACAAAAGTGTTGCCAATTAATGGAGAGATACATTTTCCAAGATTTTTATTCGTCGTGGTCGTAACAAAAATGGTTCATAAGTTTCATAACCACAAGAACGTGCACATAATATTTGTTTGTATGATACCAAACCAACAAAGTATTGTGAAAGAGTCACGACTTGTCTTCATTCAATTCTAACCGCACAATTTTATCATAACTACCATGTTTTTTCGTTCTTTAAGATTATAGTAGATTTTTGACAGCTGCTGTGATTGTGGGGTCGTGTAGTGGGTGGGTTTAGGTTTCCCATCCCATTCCATTTGTGGTAGATTAAAATCGCTTTTAGTATGCTACGAAAATATTAACAAATTTTTCAGATTGGTAAATTGGTATGAAATATTAAAAACGTTTTGAGGCTACTACTAAGACGTAATTAATACGAAAAGTAACTATGTACTGCTACGCGCATAGAAAGAACATCGTAACAGCCCATTAATATCCCACTGCAGGGACGGGTCTCCTCCCATGACGGAGCGATACTTGGCCTACTAATACCACGCTGGCCAAACGGATTGGTATAGGGTTTAATTTCTCGTTTTCCTTCTTTTTATTTCGTAAAGATAATATTCACGGATGCCCATGGGATGGGATGGGGTGGTGACATATTGTATATTGTGCTACTTGGGGTGACTGGTCGACCCTGACATTAATAAATTTACATTTTAATACACTTCTGAGTTTTTATTTAAGGGGTCATTTGGCTGAGCGATGTCTTTATTACTGGATAGTTGTTTATGGATGTGATTTTTTTTTTTTTTTTTTTAACGCCACGAATGACGTCGCCTGGGCAGAACTCGCCCAGACTACCTCCGGTCTATACTTGGGAGGGGGTGGAAAACTCTCATGAGTACACCGAGGGAGGCCCTATGTCCCTGCGGGTTATGCCGAGACTCTTACCGGCTAAAAACCACCAGACCTACTACTCTGTTGCCCTATGGGCTGCTAAGCGAATCGGGTGGATGTGATTTGGTGCTCCTACTTTTATGTACTACCTACATCACGACGCTACCTTTATAATTGAATAATCCTTGGTTATGGTTATGTATGGTATACAATGGTTGCAGCACTTAATTACAGTTATCTCCTATGTAAAAATGACGTCAAGAAAATGCAGCAGTAGAGTTTGTTGCGCCGCTTCTTCTCTACTAGCGCTTTGGAGGCGGTGGTAAAGTTTTCTAAACTTTAAAATGTTACAAACTTAGATTAAGAAGTGTTAGATGACGTCAAAAAGATACAATATTATTGTACTACTTTGAATAAATAAATGAATACTGAATACTGTATTCGTACTCCGTCACCACACGGAGAAGTATAATATGCTATATTATAAATGGGTCTATATTTTTTATTATTCTAAGGCATTTTATTTATTATATTTTGTTTTAATTCTACGATTTATTAAAATTAGGTAGGAACATTGTTTTTTTTATTATTCTACGAAATTTTTGAACTACTCAAGCCAGAATTAAATAAAAAACACAGGACTTTTTCAAAGTTTTTACTTAAGTAATTACAATTTGTTGAATCTGTAAATTGCTTGATTTTAATGTAAGTACTAAGTACTATGGTGAAATGAACATATAATATTCGTATGTAACATTGATTTATAGTTTTTTTTTGTAGTACGAAAAATCTTGCCTAAAATTCAGTAATTGTGTAAAAAAAAATGTTTTGCACCAAAAATTTCGTAGAATAATAAAATAATTAATTTTAGAAGTTTAAAAAACAAACTATAAATCAATGTTACATACGAATATTATATGTTCATTTCACCATAGTACTTAGTACTTACATTAAAATCAAGCAATTTACAGATTCAACAAATTGTAATTACTTAAGTAAAAACTTTGAAAAAGTCCTGTGTTTTTTATTTAATTCTGGCTTGAGTAGTTCAAAAATTTCGTAGAATACTTAATAAAAATAACAATGTTCCTACCTAATTTTAATAAATCGTAGAATTAAAACAAAATATAATAAATAAAATGCCTTAGAATAATAAAAAATAATGAAACCTGCCTTGCTTTGGTTAGTCGATGCAGGGTGCTATCGATTTGGTGCACTGTCGATGTAGCGACCATCGATGTAGTGTACTGTCATTGTAGCGTACCATCGTTTTAGTGTACTGTCGATGTAGCATACCGTCGATTTTGGGTACTGTCGATGTAGCGTACCATCGATCTAGGGTACTGTCGATACAGTAACCCATCGATGGAGCGTTTGCGATGTAGCGACCATCGATGTAGTGTCTGCGTCGATATTATAAACTAGACCCATTATAAATAGCATATTATACTTAATGATCTAGGTACCAGTCCGTGCTAGGTATAGTCGAAAACGAAATGGCTTTATCAGTTTTGACAAAAAATTCTATCATAATTCAAATTCATTAAGATCGTTATTTAATGTTTATGCGTGAGCTTGACGTCATTGGTTGACCGTAATCAAAACTATGCTTAGATTAAAGGTGCAATCTATTTTAAACTTTCACTTCAACGCAATAAATAATAATATCTACTATACCTATCCTATTCAAGATAGCATGAGAAAAAGTATAAACATGTCAAATCTGTCAAACTGCAAAAATGCCGTGGTTTTCAAACAATTTTAACTAAAAACATAACTAAACAATAAATAACTCTGTGCAAATACAAATAAGTGTATTCCACCTGGATAAGAAAATGTGAATTTAGTAAATAATGCTTGAATTAAGGCATTAAAAGTTTATTGAGAAGCAGAATATATAAATAAAACTTACAAATTAGTAAATTGCTTTTTAAAAACACTTTTTTCAATTTCTATTAATCGGAAACTTCTAATTTAGATTCAGAAAAACTGTTCCCAGCTTGTATTATAAATTACTTAACAAATTCTTCAATAATCCTATTAATTTGTAATATTATTCTTCTTCTGTTAAGACATATTAATGCGATACATGACATTTAAGACATTGACAATTGTAGGCCCTTCATCATTGTCGTTAAGTTCGTATGTAATGTTTAAAAAGAAAAAAAATTTAATTGATTACTTAGTGATCTAATTATAATATTTAAATTATTTAAACATATTATGTAATGAAATTTCTATTTTATAGTAAAGTCGTTAACATATTCATATTTTTTTTATAATTTTCGAGTCTTCATCGTGACCATAGATTATAATTATCTATAAATGAGTAATCGTGACATTAAAAAGAGCCATTTTTTTGTTTGTTTACCAAATTTCTCAAGCCCAAATGAATACGGTATAACACAATACAAATGTCACTATATTAAACTGTAGAGTTTGTATGAGAAAAACCATGAAAAACCATTAAATAATTTAAAACTAAAGTCAACTTGTTACTTGTGACATTACAAGCTTGTCATTTCTGAAAAACTGAAAATGTAGAATTTAAATATTGGCTGGTAAGCCACCCAATTGTTGGCACCTTAAGAGTGGACTTCGGTGTCAAATTAAAATATAAAATATCGTAAAATGATAAAATACTTTACTCTTTGCTTATACTTAATCAATGTGATTGAATAGTATTAAATAAATATTATTGGCACTAATGCCAATAAAAGGATTCTGATAAATTTATTATTGCTATGTTGACACATGAAATAAATAAAATATGGTAAAAATATTATATAAATAATATTTGAACTTGAATAATCATACTGAACTTGAATATAGTGTTTTCTTTCTTTTAACTCATAAGTGCCAATAATTGTAGGACTTCTAACGACTAGGTGGTTTACCCTAATTTGTTTTATAATATAAAATTACGAAAACTTTAAATTGAAATATGCGCCAATGACGTCATGCAAGAAATGATAGGGATGGACATAGAAGGAAAAAGAGAGAAACTCGGAATAAAAAGTTTTACCGAAAATATGCTCTAGTAACAGTCATTATTGTTGACTTTACTATTTGTTTTTATAAATATCTAACGACTATTTGTAATACATGAGAACTGATATGTCAAAGTAGCATCATGCCTTAGCTGATGTTTTGTTGTGCGATATTGAACCTAATAGTTTTATGACATTCAACTAACATTAACTCTAGAGGTGATAAAGCCATTTAGTTTTCGACCATACCTACTTAGTATCTTACTATGCGCGTAGTATCCTGTGAGCTAAATTTCCTAACGTCACTGAAGGAGTGGCGGTCGTAGATAGGTACACAGTGGGACATCAAAGCAAGGGTTGTTTTTAATGATATTATATTATTTTAATATAAATAACACCATTGGTATTATGAAGAAATATGTTTAATCAGAAATACCAAAGACAATGTGCATTACTACATAAAAACTTTGTGTGGTGAAATCTCCATGCTGTTAAAATCGAGCGGAAAAAATGTTAGTCTTTATTTATATTCTGTCTTAAAGACATAATAAAACAGTTTAAAATCGTAGATGGAAAGTATTATTGACTATTTATCAAATTATTATTAATGAAAATAATCGAATTATCAAATTAAATAACTGTAGGGAAAGCAATTTAAATTCTTAGTTTGTTAATTTTGCTGATTGAAGAAACGAAACTTCGGTAGGTTATCATGTTTCCCTAACTTTTTCCTATTTTCTTGTTCCCCCTGAAGTAGAAGCGACCGTGTGGTTGCGAAGTGATTGTAGTTTATTAACACCTCTAAGTCACTATTTATTGGCTGTAGCTGTAGGTACAAAAAACTTCAAATAGATCAAACATATTGGTCCAAGGATATTACTAAAATAAACCAAGGTATAAGTATAACGCGTTGTGCTCGTTTTCATTAGAGCCATAACACGAATTTCGCGATGTGGATGTTTTACTGTAACGACAACGCGTTGTGAGCTATTATTCCGCTCCAATGATATCCAATTATTAAAAAACCGGGGATTTCATGTTACAAACAGACAGGCTACTGAATCATCATCATCATCATCATAAACAGCCCATTAATGTCCCACTGCAGGGACGGGCCTCCTCCCGTGACGGAGGGATACTTGGCCTACTAATACCACGCTGGCCAGACGGATTGGTATAGGATTCAATTTCAAGTATTCCTTCTTTTTACTTCGTACTTAAAGATAATATTCACGGATGGTCCCTTAGTCGGTTTTTAAGACACCCATGGAATGAGATGGGGTGGTGACATATTGTAATCTTACTCCGTCACCAAGTCACCACACGGCTACTGAATGATTGAATAGAATTCCACGCAACGTATTTTTTTATGCAATTCACAAACTTTTGTCTTGCCCCTGTAGTTTCTTTATTTCCGGTTATTTATTTTAGTAAAATTCCGTTGCTTGGCCAGGCTTGTTGCCTAGTGCGGGAGTTTTCTTATTGAAAAAAACAAGCAGTTGGTAGGTATACATTTTCGGGACAACATCCTATACTACTAATATTCTAAATGCGAAAGTTTGTGAGGAGGATGGATGTTTGTTACTCTTTCACGCAAAAACTACTAAATGGATTTTGATGAAATTTAAAATATAGGTTGTTCAGGGTGTAGAATAACATTTACGCTACTTATACAAGGTTTTTTTTTTATATTCACAGCGCAGCGTCTTCAACTTTAAGCAGAAAAAGCTTTAGAACGAATTAAAGATGTGCCGATTGTTAGAAGTGAAAAGCCTTAAGAAAATCAAATGTAAAAAAGAAGTAAATAAATGTGAAGAGCTTAATAATGAAGCACTAATAAACATTAATCGAAATATAGGCTTTTTCAGTGTATTATGTATGCCATGTCGAATTATTAATCAATGTTATGAACGCTGTATGGGCCTACTCGCGGGCATAAGTCCTATGACATTGTTATTCTTACTTACAGAGTATATCATAGCTAAAATCTTTTGCTGTCCCCGCCCGAATACATCCATGTTCAAATATTATTTCGGCATGTGTACACAAACCTTTATGCTCGGCGCATTTTTAGCAGCATTTGTGTATTTAACACACGGAATGTTCTTGGTAGTATTAAAGCCTGTTGTAGAGGAATATATAAAAATACCGTGGCTATTTGGCGACGAACCACCTAAACACGTTTTGCGTAGAAGTGGCTCATCGGGCGTTAATCGTTTAAGAAAATATTGTTTTAAAAAGAGTGAAATTTTATTGGACAGTAGTGATGGTGTTAGAAATTTACCGTCTTCTATTATGTTGAGTACCTTTATCTATTTGTTTACGTATGAAGTTGTTTAGAACTATGTTTATTGCAGAATGTTTTTTGACATTGTGTTATGAAATAGACAAAATAATCTACCGTATTAAGCAGTGAAATCATGTTTTGTACGCGGCGTTCTGCGAGGAGCTCTCGCGATAAAATACCTGCGTTCGCGTTAAGCCCGATTTACACATCGACAAGTACAGTAGCGAGTTACGAGTAAGTAGTAAGTTATTGATTAAGTTGATTTGAATAGACCTCCATCCTATTTTTTGGCGAGTTAAGTTGGCGAGGCGCGAGAGAGGGGGCTACTTCGTACTTAACTATAATCCACAACTTACTACTTAACTCGCTACTGTACTTGTCGATGTGTAAATCGGGCTTTAAGGGTTTTTACATGAGTACTTATATTGTTTTGTCTAGTTTGTCGCTAACTTTTTCAGCGACATTTTTATATACAATTTATGTTTTACGTGTTCTATTGAACACAGAAGAAGGCTTTTCGATGACTACCATTTTTGATATAGGTACGTCTGATTTTGTAGGGTGATTGCTTTTACTAAGTACCTAATAGAAATAATGATAACCTTTTTTTAGATTTAATATTTTTTATACCTACATATTTTTCTTTATATTTTTGTATTGTGTAAATTAAAAATAAATACTAAACATCTGTTAATGAGTGTGTTTTTTGTTAGATTTAATAATAATTAATTGATTTTATTCTGGATAGTCAAATTTAAGAAAAAAAAACCCAAAAGAAAGCTATTCGCAATATTATAACTGTGACGTCTGGGGGACGTCTTTCAGTTTTTAGGTTTTTAAACTGCATGTCAATTCTCGTTCCTTAAAATCGTTAAAAATTAAGTTAATTTAACTTTTAGTTGTCAAATTGTCACAAAATAGGTACTCTTGTATTTATAATTTAAAATATTTTTAAAATAATGTAATCGTACTGTAACTAAGCCTAAAACGGCATTCTTGTAATTTTGAAAGTGACAGTTCTCCATTAAAAAACGTCAAACTTGACGTTTAACTTTATTTTTAACGAAATGTTTAAGGACCAGCATGTCAATTCTCGTTCCTAAAATTCGGTTAAGTTAACTTTTGGTTGTCAAATTGTCACACTCTAAATAAAACTTTAACACGACCACAAAAGATTACAATTGCAATAGCAAAAACATGACAACTAAAAGTTAACTTAACCGAATTTTAGGAACGAGAATTGACATGCAGAATACCACTTTTGGATTAATTAAAAATTAAATTAAAATAAAGTTGAATTAAATTGTATGTAACGAGAATTGACCTGCTGATAGCTAGCGAGTGTGTGCCATGCGGCCTACTCTCGCTAACTTAGTTAAGCCGGGTTACCTACTCACTAGCGAGCTTCAGGTGTTTCAGGATTATCCATTTTTTACCCATCCTAGGTATATAATTTTTTTTTCCTCGAGATGGCGATTCCTTGATACGCAATTTAACAAGGTGGACGTTGGTACAAGTATGGCCGTAATCTACATACAACTGAAGTCAAAATTATATCAGCTTCACGAAATTTAAAAAAACCAAGGCTTCTTAGGTATTTCATCCTGAATGGTAGCATAATGTGGACCTTTATGCATTCTAGATTTTGCTAGAGTCATAATAAGGTCTTGTGTGAGTAGGCTTTAAAATGTGAAAGAATGAAATGAAATGAAATTTCATTCTTTTACATTTTAAAGCCAAGAAGACCTAATGCCTGTGCTTACTGCGTTCTTGGCAAGGGAATCAACGGTTTCATTAACGGAAATATAGGTATCCAGGCTAACACAATCTGATAGTTTTTTAAACGCACACCTCCAAAGATAATATTCACCAATTTGACTTTCCCGCGCTGCAGACATTAACTAGCTTTATGGGGGCCGAAAAGAGATGGCGCCACACGCTTTGAAAAAGAACACCTTCCTTTCAGTTTTGTGATGCAATGTAGGTATATTATAATATTATGTGAATCTCTTGTGAATTGTGATGAATCATCTATTCGTGAATGATCCATCCATCACGAATTTTATATGAAGTTGTCATTCTATATTTTACTATAAGCATTCTACCAACGCACCAAGATATTTTTGACCATAACCTATATTATAGTTTGGAGGCTTGCGTGTTCCACTTTGCGTGAATATATCTGCATGCATGGCAATCTTACATGCTAGATGTAATATGCACAATATTAAAAACAACGAAAACTAGATTATAGCCTTGCGTGTTTCACTTTGTGTGAATATTTCTGCATGCATGGCAATCTTGCATGCTAGATCTAATATGCATGATATTAAAAACAACTTTTTAAAACTAGATTGAAGACTTGCGTATTTCCCTTTGCGTGAACATTTCTGCTTGCATGGCAATCTTGTATGCTTGATGTAGGTAATATGCACTATTGCAGGCTTGATTTCAGGGTCTATTAAAAACCTCAACGTGCATACTGCCGTACTGCGTAGTGTTAACCCAAAATGAGTACCTATTTGTAAAAACTCTGTGCTTATAACCATAACCAAAGCATATGTCAGCAACTCATAAAATCAAAATGTCAAAAAGTCATATTTAGTCTTGATCTATTCCAAATGTTGATATTTTAGGAAAATAAATTATTTAGTACCCGTTTTAATTATTACAAACATGAAATTATTAGCAATGTAATTAAAAGTTTCATTAAAACAATTATAAGTTCGGCATGTCGTAGTCAAAATTTCAAAGCCTGGGATATGTGAAGAAGAATTCTCGTAAGCATATTATAGACGGAATTTGTTTAAGAAAAATTAACTGCGTACAAAATTGAGGTTCACAACCAGCCAGTTGCAATCTTAATAAATGCTGGTCGAGCTACGTTTACGAAGAATGGGTTCAAACGTACCATGGTATTTCATATGAGCAACTCCGTGCTTTGGAGGGGATGCAAAAAGCCTGTCTCATGTTGTCAAAGCGACTCCGTCGTTAGGCCACACTAGAGGCCTTGTAAAACTCTAGACACCAGCCTAACATCAAAAGAAGTAAACTAGAAAGAAACAACAATGAAATTTGATTCAAGAAAATGTGATCCCGATTTGAATTGCTCACCCATCGCTACCACCGTAACAGAACCAGTACGCTGGCCTCGTCTGCAATCATATCCATCTAGAAACATTTTTGAAATTTGCTGCATACCTTGCGCATTTTTGTGTAAACTATTCGAAATCTGCGGAAGCTTTTTAATTATTTTAAATCCACTATGGTTTGCATTTCTCTGTACACAATGCATGTTCGCCAAATTATCGCGATGTAACCCCGATAGATCTACACATAATTATATGTTCGGTAGATGTTCAATGATTTTGTTTATGGGTTTATTTGTATTGATTGTTTATCTGATTTTTGGTGGGTATGCTATGTCATTTACGAGAGCGATATTGCGAAAACCGCCTGATGGGGATGATGAAGGGCCTACATCTACAGCGGGCTCACCATCTCCTGAACAAACTACTGGTAATCCAGTAGAAACAACTGTATCACCTCTAGCTCTGCGAACACGGCAGATTTCTGGTATGAGATTCAAAAAGTATTGTTTCACGAAAAGAGAACTTTTTGAATCTGAAGAACAACTCAAAAACTTAGCTGACATTAAGCACGTATCTGTAAGTGTTTTTACTACTACAATAATGTATATATTTAAGTATTATATGTATTGAAAAGTTTGCTATAAGCGAATGAATAATTATAATAAGAAAGTGTAAGAAGTACTATCGATAAGTACTAAAAGCGGTTTCGGACCAGCGATTTACACACTGCTCATTTTTAGAAGCGCATGTAGTCTCGTGCATCATCATAATCATCATAACAGCCCTTTAATGTCCCACTGCAGGGACGGGTATGCGCGCCGTGAATCCATGTTATTACTGCTAAAACCCCACTACCGGTTTGAGCGAACACGCCGGAGTCTATATCTAGTTTTGAAGCGCGTAATGAGCGCGCGTGTAAGTAAACGCGTACGCTGAAACGATCGTGTACGGTCAGATATAAACGCTAGTCTGAAAGCACCATAAGATGGTAGTAAAACAAGTTTGTTTCTAGCTAGAGAAAGAAACGAGTGATTAAATGAAATTAAAGGAATTTAGATCTTATTGCATTTGAATGTCTTACGCAAATGAGCTTATGGTGGAACAATGGAGTGTAAGGGCCAGGCCACACGGTGCGGTGCGGCTCCGACGCGGCGCACCTGAGCCGTGTCGCAACGGTTTCCTACATATAAAAATGTATGGTATGCCATACGGTACGTCCGGCACCGCTCCGGCGCCATACCGCAGGAGTAATGCGGTGCGGTGCGGTGCCGCGCCGTGTGGCCTGGCCCTAATACGGAATGTCGACGCAGTAACGTGCATCGAAGCTAAGTAGTATCGCAGCGGAAATCTTTCGCGGTAACGTGCATCGAAGTCAAGTAATATCGCTGTGAAGATCTATCGCGGTAACGTGCATCGAAGTGCAGTGACTTCGCAGAGACAATCTTTCGCCGTAACGTGCATCGCAATTTTGTAGCATCGTATTAGCATTTATCGATATTTTGTGCGTCGACATTCCGTATTACACTCTGGAACAAGATATAGTACATAATAAGTACTTATGTACTAAATCTTCCATAATAAGTAGGTACTTAGTACATAATAAGTACTTATGTTCTAAAGCTCAAGCCTTATAAGATCCATGCCTATTAAGCTCCATGTGGGTAGTCACAGACTGCTGAACTCCATGTGCTTACAATCCTTAAAAACCTGCTTTGCTTTTACGTATACGTTTTGTGTGCACGCACTTGCCCTTATAATTATTTTATTTCTAAGTATAATATCAGTGTCATTCTCATAGTAAATACCTACAAATCAGAAAAAAACAGAACGTGCAAATTGCAGCCTATCTTATTCTGCTAAATGTATAAGCTAATTATTGTAAGACTTCATTAAAATCCGTTTTTATTAGACTAAGTAGTTGATCCGTGCCTACTTCGTTGGGCGGCGAAAAAAAACGTTGTTAAGCGTCCTTCTTTTAAACATATTTCATTACTAGATTATACGTAAAAGAGTAAAAAATCCTTACTTACTTTGTGTTTATAATATTAGTAGGATATGCTTTTATGCCATTTTTACGTGCTTATTAATAATCGCCTCTGCGGTGAATACTTAACCTTAAAATAACTTAAACTATCTACCTATTATTTATATTCACATCACCATCATCATTTTATTAGCTAATTAAAGTCCTTTGCTGGACTTTTGATTTACTGAAAATTATTTGTACAATTTATTAACATAATTATTTATTTTTCATTAAATTTTCTTTTTTAAATACTTACTGTTGTTAGGTACCTTCTGTCTTTTTTTTAATATGCTTACGAAGAATGTTTTAAAGTGTTAAAATTCTATTGTGGTTTTTATACCTAATCATTATTTTCATGTCTTTGATTTGAAAAGTTTTTTTTTATTAAATTGAAATGTCATCGAGTTCCTACTACTGTAAAACGCGGCAAATAGAAACAAATTATTCTTTTTTTGTTTTTTTTTTGTTTAGTAAAAACTAACAATTATTTTTATTTATTTTATTAATCAATATTTTTTTTATGTTTCTATTCGTACGGCATTTTTTATTTAAGCACTCCATTTTACGGTAGCTTGTAACTGAATGACGTAATCGTATAATATCTCTATTCAATTAAATTTAGGTGAAATGATTAATTAAATCATTTAATTTATATTATTGTGTTGGTTGAATAAAATTGTTTTATATTATGTAGTATTTGTTCCTTTGTCTTGTTTGATTTAGATTATTTCTTCGTGTTCGGTCTAATTTGTAATTTATTTTATTTTAATTTATTCGTGTTTTTAGTGTATTATTTCTTGTTGGCTTGGGGTCTAATTTGTTCAATTGTGGTTTATTTTATTTTATTTAATTTAAATACAAATTTATTTGTTATTTTGTAAAGGTCTTGTAATTTATTTACCTATTCTTGGTATGTACCCAGAGTACTGTATTCTACGTTAATAATCATGATAAAAATAATAAAGTAATGTGAACGAAATAAATTTATTTTTCTGTACTTAAATTTGTTTTATTTTATTAAGTGCTATGTTTTAATCTTTAGTTTGAGTTACATTTGACATAGGATTATGTCCATCCGTGAGTGTCTAAACACACTATGCCAAACGTACGCGACAGATCCGTATTTTGGAGAAGGAAAATAAAAAAATACCTTTAACCTTATAATATTTAAATGTGTGTCCTACGTGGGCGACGAACGCGACGTTCGTGACGTACGCGATCAAATCAACAGCGTACCCTACTTCTGTCCTATGTGACAGTCTGCGAAGAGACGCGACGTTATCATGTAGGACACTTGTCGCGTGTAGCATCTCGTCGCATTCGTCGCCCACGTAGGACACCGCGTTAGTATGAGACGAGATTAGAGGGTTGTTGGCACAGTGACAGATTAATAATAAAAACTATTATGTAACTCAAATATTTATTTAAAGAAAATTGTTAAAATAGAAAATAGTTATGTAGAGTGTAGGTACACTTGTACCTACAGTAAAAATAAAAATCATAAGATATAAAAACTATCAATATCAAATAAAATTATAAAGAAATGTATAAAGACAATATTAAAATTACCTATGGTAAAATATAAATAGGTAAGTAAAAACAGTAAGTCATTAAAAACCCTGTTTAATAACTTCAATAATAAAATATCAAGGAAAAAATATATGTATAATCGACAAAAAAAATATAAAACGCAAATATAAATTAAAGTAAATACAAAAACCATCAACTTATATAAAAATATTAAAATAAAAACAAAGTTAAAAGACATTAAAAAAAATTCATAAATGTAAATTGACAAAAAAAGTATAAGTAATACGAAATAAAAAACAAAAATATCGTTAATACACAAAAATCAACTAAGTAGGTAATACAAAAAATATAACTAAAAAAATATTAAAATAAAAACAGAGTAGTTAAAGACAATAGTAAAAAGTAATAATATTAACAAAAGTAGGTATATTGGTACAATTAAAATATTAAAAAAAACTGCTAAAAATAGCAGAACCAAACATGCTCGATTAAACCTTAGATTTTATCTAACCATGATTGTACCAATCAATTTGTACTTTTAGGCCGCCTTTCATGTATGAGGACCCAAAAATAAGGTTGTCATACAAAATTACTAAGTAAGTGACTTTATTCAATTTTTTCTCTATATTTCTTACACATTCATACACACACAACCCCGGAATATAACTTCAACTAATCTGTAAGTAAATAATGACGCACTGTACTGTTTCCGTCCAATGTGGAATCCGTCCAAAATGGAATCCGCCCTATATGGAATCCGTCCAACATGGAATCCGTCCTAAATGGCCAGAAGGCCATATTGTATACCCAATAACAGAGGGCCCAGTATAGAACCTTGTGGTACCCTATTCAATGTATCATACAATTTGTATAAACTAATAATGTAAAATACAAAATTCTCCAATGTCCACTTGAATATTTAAGCCCACAATGCTCTATAAAACAATACTTCTATGTATAATAATAATTTACGGTGTAAAATACCAGTACGATATGAAATTAAAAGCCTCAGGCAAATCATTACATTTTTCCTTATACATTAACATCAAAAAATGGATCAAAGGTGATAAAAAAAAGCTCTTTTCTACTATTTGGCCAGTGTGATATGGCAAGTAATCCTCCGTCTCTGGAGAGACATCTCTACAATTGGATATTAAACAATGGACGCACCCTTCCCTGAAGTAGATGGTTAAAGAACTTATTAGTAGTCTTTGAACAGATTATCGTCGCTCCTTTATTTCAAAGGAAAAACAGAGTCGTTACAAAATCTATTGTCTCTTCCAAATTCCCAGAAATATTTAGACCAGACCTCGCCTTTAGATCATAAATTACTTGCGTAGATTCTTTCATAAGTTCCATTGCATGGTCACTTAAATTACAACATCGCATTCTCCAAGAACAAGCAACATTCAAAGTCTCTTTAGTAAAAGGCAAGCAAGATCTAATGAAAGAGCTGGAAATAAAAATCATGAAACAGTTATTCTAAGAAAACCGTGACTGAAATCGTAGTTGCCATCATAATAATCAATTAAACAGATCACGTTTTCGAAAGCAAAACTTTACTAAAGATTTAGTAATCGTGCCGTTATTTAAAGTACTATTTACGAAAGTCGCATTAAATAATCTACGACTAACTTTAGTCTTAATCACGCTTCTAAAGTCAATTGATATATTAAATAACCCAGCAAAATATGACAAAAATGGCTGTAGAAAAGTACGGCCAAACAAATACCACATTATATACATAACGAGGCTAAAAACTGCAGTTACAATCACAACTCTGCCCAGCATGTAAAAGAGATATGGTGATGGCGCTGCATTGCAACAGAGTACCCTATTACAATGATATGAGCAAATATCTTTTGCTAAAAAACATCCTAAAGTCATAGTTGAACATGAAAATATTGATAAAATGTCACGTATTTTGAGGAATATTAAATAAAGCAGGTGGCAACGCCCATGGCAGGACGTTATGTTTGTTGGTAACATTGGAATAGCACAATTGAATTCATTCATATTACAATACGGTCTGGAGAACGAATAATCACAATTATTGCACGACATTATGATGAAAAATCAGGTAACAAACACAAAAAAAAAATACAACCGAATTGAGAACTTCCTCCTTTTGAAGTCGGTTGAAAACAATGCAGGTTACTTGAAAATTAATCTTTTGAACTTACAGGAACTTTTCACAAGCAAATATTCTTCATTTGATAGAAAACTAATTTGTATTTTCTAAAATATGTCACTTTATGAGCTTTTGAACCATGTTTTTCAATAACAGCTTGTTATTTGTAAATAAGACTTTAAACAGCGACCTGTGTGGACATTTAAACACCTCTGTTTATCCATTATAACTAACAAACTTGTGTTGGGTTTGATGATACTGTAGCAAGATCAGAAGTAACAATTTTCCTTTAATTTTCGGTATGATGTTTCACAAGCTTTGCAGATACAATCATGACTAGAGAAATATACTTTCGAGCATAAATATCAAGTTTGCAATAGCAGTATAAATGTATAATAATTGTAAATAACAATAAAAATTGTTTTAAAATAAAATATTCAAAACAAAGATACGAATACAATGACGATTTGTCAGTAATGACTTTTGATTCATAGAGTAGCTCATAGATACAGAAAAGTACCTTCACCTTTTTTACACACAGACCTTGTAGTTTTTCTTCTTCATCCTAGCATGTTCCCAGTAACGTCTACAGCTCGACAGCCATGGAGCCTGCGTCTGCTTTCTTAATTCTACTACTCTACTTCGCACAGTCTTAGGCATCGGCACGCATGTCATCCCTGGCTACACCAAGCCAGCATTTTTGGGGCCTTCCTCTTTTGCCAGGGCCAGGCGGAGATGGCATGTCTAGGCATTTGTTCCCAACGTAATTTGCCGGTTTCCGCAAAACGTGACTGGACAACGTAGGCGATTGTCCTGCAATTTATCTGCTATGTCAAGGACATGAAGGCTGCCACGAATGCGGGAGTATCTAACACGGTATACCCGTAAAACTCCACACATCCAGCGCAGCATTTCCATCTCCGTGACTCGCAGCTGCTGCTTTTGTCACTTAAGCACTAGCCAGGCTTAGCTTGCATGTAAAAGAACAGGTCTAATGATGGATTTGTAGATACATACACACATACATAAACTCACGCCTTATCCCGTCCGGGGTAGGCAGAGGTGACAGAACGCCACTTGTCACGATCGTGGCAAACAGCTTGGGCCTCATCCACATTCATTAAGCGAGTCATACATGCGCGTCGGTTAAGAGTGCTCTTTATTTGGCCCTTCTCCAATAAATTTGTAGACCTGCCCCTTTAACCTAACCGGCATAATAGGGTCATAAATGACGCCTGTCACTTTACGCCACTTTGCCCATGACGCACTTATGCGATCCTTGACGTCGCTAATAGCCACCGGACGCGCAAAGTACAGATCCCAAGTATTTAAACTGGTCCGTACGCTTAACCAAGTCTTCGTCACAGTACAACCAGTAGTCTATCTCGGCCGAATATTTATTATAAATGCCTACGGCTGCGCGGTACGTAAACACGCGATAGGGCTGCCCACCTCCAGCTTTTTAATTACATTTACCTACTTTCCCGATCGTTACTGCGGCACAACTGTTTACTTCCCTAAACCACCGCTATCGTGAGCGTGTAGGTATAACTTGCGTTTCGTCCGTTTCTATAAAGTCGAAATACTGTATATATTTATTTGTATGTACTATGTCTTCACCTATGCGCACGGGTAACGGACAACGGATCTGTAACATTGCTAGCCATGTACTCAGTCGTCGTCACAACTCACATTCAGTTTTAGACCGCGCTGCTCTCAAGCGTCTCCTTCTTCAGTCTCCCTCTGTCCGCATCCGTCAGTGCGATATCGTAATTTCTTCTTTTTATGCTTCTATCAAAAAAGGAAGAGGTTTATTTCTTGTCCAAATATACTTTTTAACACATTAAAAATATTTTTTATGACACACGTCATTTTATATGTCAAAAACTGAGTCGAGTCGACTCTATTTGCTAAAGCTATTATTATTATTTCCTTGTTAAAGCTGCTTTCTTTAGCCTAGTCTGCCAAATAAAAGAAAGAACAATTACATAGTTCTTTTGATAAAACTTATTTATTATTATAAAACAGAATCATGGTTTGCTGCAAAGAAGAAGTATTGAATGCACTTGCAAAAAAATTGGCTGCCAAACAAGAAAAAGCCAACGATGACAATAATTGTAATCTTATGAATTGTGAGACCTGTGAAGATTACCTACAAGGGAATAAATTTTACGGGCTCGACACTGCACCTGGCAAATTAAAGTTAGACCTATGTGATATAATTAGTTACCCAGCAATGATTTTAGCTAGGATATGTGAATTTATCCTTACTTTATGCAATGGTGTAAGCGGCGTGTTACTGTACTATATAGTTATACAATGCTGTATAAATAAATTTGGTAAAACTTGTGGTTCAGTTAGTCCATTGTTCAATTACTACTTTCATCTTTTTAGTCTTATTGCTACAGGTGCTCTGTTCTTTTCTATCCTATGGGTGTTATTTGGGACTTCTTTTCTCATACCTTTTTTGGAAGGAGTGTATGCGTCTGTGGTATCCGGCTACGACGTACAGGCTTACAATGTGACTAAGCCTGTAAGCAGGGGGATGAGGTATAAAAGGTACTGTTTTAAAAAGAGCGATATTTTGACTAAGTTTTTAGAATAATATTAAGCATAATAATTATTTTTTGAGTATTTATGTTTAATGTATTTGTAATAGGTACGTTAAAATTTCGATACCCAGAATACCAATTTTTTTTTAATAGTTTTATTGTTTTTTAATGTACTTTGACTACTTACCAATTTTTATTGTTAATATTCCTATTCTTTATTTGTTAGCGTTTAACTTAATTTTCAATATTTGGATTTTTTTTCTAATTTTCTGGGCTCGATATTGACTGCTTTAGTCACGGTTTTTTGTATTTTTTGTGGATTATATAACATGTATTTTTGTTTCTTTTTTAAATATTTTACAGATTTTACACACTTTATTAAATATGGTATGTCTGGGTATTTTGAAATTTTACCGAATAAGTATGTAAAAATGTGTTTTTATAATTTTGACTTTATTCTTTACATTTTCCTAAACACTTGAATTTTTGTAGGCCAATTTATATATTTTTTTCTAATTATCATATTTACACTTAACATTATTGTCTTCATTAAATATGTTATTCCTATATTATTGTGGACCATGCAGTATGATTTTATAGTAAATACTGTCTTTACATCCAGTAACTTTATTTCCTGCCTTTAGCAACCTATTACGTACCTAGGTAAATAGAATATTGCTAAAGGAAGAAAATTATTGTTAAATTTTGAATTAATTATGCAACACAAACGCCTAGGTAACGAACTACTTTTTGTAAATATTTTTTTAGATTTTGTTTTACTTTATTTTCTATCATTAATTATTTAAATAAATATGGTATTCATGTTTCCATTTTTTGAATTTTCGTGGGCTGCGCATAATATTTCTAAATATATTTTTTTATACTAAACATTATCTTGTCTTGTTTTTATTAATTTTATTGTAAATAATGAAAGCAATAATTTATTTTGTAATTGGTTGTTTATTTTGTAATTTTTGTGGGCTCACTTTTACTAGGTCTCTAAAATTTATTAATTTTTTCTTGTTTTTTATTTTTATAACGTATTTAAATATTACCATTTACCTATAACTTACTATTGTTATTTTTTTCATTTTTTTGTGTAGATTATTACTTTGTACTCAATTTTTACTATATTTTCTACCAATTAAACTAAATTGAACTACTTACGTTATTTTGGGGACTATGCAAAGAAGTATATTTATTATTTCCATTTTTAACGTTTTTTAGTGTTCTTATATTTACTTTTTTGTCTACAAATTCATTAGGTACCTATACCTATACCTATTCGATTTTCATTTGTTATACTTAGATTTTGTGATTTTTTGGTAGCTCACTGTATATTTAGTTCATTGATTAATTATAATTTTTTGTTTACAATTTTTCTTATATTTCTTCGTATTTCGATTTTTGTATGTGCTCTCTGTTTTTTTTTATTTGTTACCTACTGGGTCTGTCAGACTCATTTGTATTTTTTTATCTAATAATTTGTAATTTTTTTTGTAACGTGTTGTCCTACGTGGGCGACGAACGCGACGTACGCGATCAAATCAACGGTGTATCCTACTTCTATGTGGCAGTCTGCGACGAGACAGACGCGACTTTATCATGTAGGACATTTGACGCGTGTAGCATCGCGTCGCGTTGCGTCGCATTTGTCGCCCACGTAGGACATCGCGTAGGACTTATTTTAATTCGCTGACTGTATATTTTTGCTTTTAACAGTTTAATTAAATAAGTATTTGTGATTTAAAGACTTTTTTTGCAAACCTTGTTTGCCCCTTTACTCAAAGCACTAGGTATTGATTAGTTTTATGCCTTTTCTGCCATGTCCAAGAGTCGCAATATCTTTACATTTTTCCAGGGTCAGAATCTCTTTATATTTCAAGATCCTAAAGCTGCCAGACATCACTCACTTTCTTATGTTTTGCATGCAATGGAGCATTGCTATGTTGGAGTTGCAGGCACTTCCCCACAGTTGGACACCGTAGAGCCAGATAGGTTTTAAGACTGTCTTATATACATACGAACATAGCTCTCAGAATTGCCCGGTTAAAGTGACGGTAAGGCACATAAAAATGCCCATTCTTCTTTCAACAAGACGGCAATAGAATTGTCAAGTGTCAACTACTTTTTTAGTATACCTACTCGACGACACGGAGAATTTGACTGGACGCCATGACGAGAGGTTGAGCTGTCATTTATATATTTTTTACAAATTGATTTTTCGAAGATTTTGTGATGCAGAAGAGATGCAGTTTTGTTTTGCAAGTTCGTCGTCAGTAAATTAATATGAATAAATATGCAAGTGTTTGGTGAATAGCTGGTGGCATTGTGGTCCGGCTGTTCCTATCTCCATTATACGCGTTCCCGTGAAGTTCTCAAGAAAGACAATGAAAAGTGAAGCATCGACTTTTTAATGTTGTTTTTTATATGTTATTTTTATAATTACTTTTACTCATACTGAATGTAATATCTCTCACTTGACACTGGCAAAATATGTAACTATGTTCATGAGGCCATTAATAAAAAATACAATACAATACAATACTCGACGACACAGCGACACCATTCTGTTCACAGATAAGTTGGTTCACGAACGTTGGTTAGACTGACATTTTTTCTTTCATAGATAACACCTAGCTGATCTAGCAACATTATGTCAAAACTGAAGTTTACCAGTTGATAGCTTGCAGAAATCTTTGCAATATTTAATTCTAATATTATTATTTACAGTTAATAGTTATTCACAATGGCGGCTACCGATAAAACCAAACAGGGGATACACAACCCAACATGCGAGAGTTTACTTGAAGGGAATAAGTTCTATGGCCTCGATACGCTACCAGGGAAGACTGAGTTTGACTTATGTGCTGCTGTTAGTATGCCGTTACAGCTTATTGCAAGACTTTGCGAATGTCTAGTATCACTATGCAACGGTGTCAGCACTAGTTTACTATATTTTCTTATAATACAATGCTGTATGAACAAATTTGGTGCAGCAACTGGTCGTGTTAGTCCTTTATTTAACTACTATTTCCATATATTTACCATGTTAATGACAGGTACTCTCCTATTTGTATGTTTGTGGATATATCTAGGCCCTTCATTGCTAATTCCGTTTATAGAAGGTTTATACACATCTATAACAGGAACTTATAATGTTATAAAGAAACAACCTTTTATTAACCTTAATATAACTACAAGACCTCCAAAAAGAATGAGAAGATATTGTTTTAAAAGAAGCGATATTATAAATCATAATCCTAATCAGTTGGAAAGGAGTTATTCTGGTAGTTTTGAAAGTACATCGTTTTTGAATTATTTGTTAACAGAATATGTGATAACTAAGATGATGGCTCATGTAAGTTCCGAATAGTAGAAATATTTACTTTAAAATATGAATAATTTTTTAATGGCACGGTAAAAAAATCATTTAATCTGTTATTTTTTTATGTCGTCATACCGCCCTGTAGCGAATGGAAAAGGCGGATAAAAAATAATTACGCTACTTTGGTACATTAATTTAATTACCTACCTACTTATTAATTTTGTATGCTTTTAATTATTTTAAGATCATTTATTTTTAGATAGATTAACTACATATTATTTACTTTACCTGTAACTATTTAATTAAATAAGGGCAGTGCTGATTGTGATTTTTTTGTATGTTTTTTTAGTTAAAAATAAATAGAATATTAGGCCAGGCGCAAACGGGCCACCGACCACAGCCACTGGTGGCCAGCGTCAGCCACAACACAGTTTTTCATATACATATTTTGTATAGACGCTCCGCAGACTTGTAGCCGGTGGCCCGTGGCGGCCACTCGCTACAAATACAAAATATATGAAAAAGTGTGTTAAGTGGCTGACGCTGGCCACCAGTGGCTGTGGTCAGTGGCCTAAAATAGCCCCTTAAAAAAAGAGTAAGTATGTACATAATACATGAGATCCAGATTTTTTGCAATGAGTATCAGTCTGTTTCCTTTAGCTCCAACACTAAGGGCCAGATTCAGAGACCGCACTTTGACTTTACTTTAGCAAAGTCTAGTTATTTTCTCTGAATTTGAGATATAAGGCCCAGATTCAGAGTCGTGACTTTACTTTCTTTCAAAGTAATCTTCCCAAAGTAAACTTTTTATGCGAAAAGATTACAATAATGTTTTTCAAATTCAGAGATAATAACTAGACTTTGCTAAAGTAAAGTCAAAGTGCGGTCTCTGAATCTGGCCCTAATACTACACGTATTAGGCTGAGCGCAGACTTGGAACACGACAGTCTTAAGACAGACTATTGCTTTACGTCGTATAGACAATATTGTCTCAGATAGACAGTTTTGTTTTATGTGTGCTACGTATCGTAGTCAAAACTGTTTCGTTTTAGTTTTAAGACAGACTTGTCTATATGAGGCAAGTCAGTCTTGAAACAGTCTTGTCTCCAATGTGCGCTCAGCCTTAGGCTGAGCGCAGACTTGGAACACGACAGTCTTAAGACAGACTATTGCTTTACGTCGTATAGACAATATTGTCTCAGATAGACAGTTTTGTTTTATGTGTGCTACGTATCGTAGTCAAAACTGTTTCGTTTTAGTTTTAAGACAGACTTGTCTATATGAGGCAAGTCAGTCTTGAAACAGTCTAGTCTCCAATGTGCGGTTAGCCTTAGTGTTGGAGCTAAAGGAAACAGACTACCTACTGAAGATGACGCTCACTTGACTGATTTCCAAACATTAAACAACTTTTTAAAACAAAATTTAATCTGCATGTCAATTCTCGTACCTTAAAATCGTTAAAAATTCGATTAAAGGCGTGTCCAGACATAGCGCGGCGAGTGCGCGGCAGCATCACGCGGCATTCGTAAGATACATTTCTGCCGCGCTCTAGTTTGGACAAAGCCAACTAATGTTTGCGTGGCAGTACTGCGCACATACAATCGCCGGCGAATGAACAATGATAACGTTCGCGCGCGGCAGCCGCGCTCGATTGCCGCTCAATGTTTGGACACACCTTAAGTTAACTTTTAGTTGTTAAATTGTCACACTCTAAATAAAACTTTAACACGATATGATTACAATTTGCAATATCAAAGTCAACACAATTTGACAACTAAAAGTTAACTTAACCGAATATTTTAAGGTAGGAGAAGCAAATTAAAAAAAAATTACCGGTGTCTCCTCTACTATAAAGCAATTTGTAGTTTGAGTGGTTTGTTGACCAGTCTTTGGTTAATCCACCAGAAATCCAGTTCTTTCACTTCTGTGCCTCTCAAGTTAACACTGTATGTATGACTGAAGGCAAGATTCAAAGAGTAGTGTAAATACCGTAAGCGCGGGATACATTAACTACTGTTAATCAGTAATAAATAATAGCCTGTAAAAAGTTAATTAGACAGGGATCACATTCATAGCATACAACATAGTACACCCAAGGTCATACGCACGAATCAGTCAAGAGTCTTAATAGTTGCTAAGGCAAAAACAGTAGGTACCTAGCTACTAGTGAATACGAGGTTTGGCACTTGAGCATGATATTAAAAAATATATTAAAGAGCAGGAAAAAGGTTCCAAAACCATCGCCAAAGGAATTAAAGACTAAAATAAAGACAAATTACCAAACAATCCATAATTTAAAATTTAAGAAAGTACATGCTTCGTTTAGGAGTAAAAGTGACGTTCTTAAAAACATTTGAAATGGGTGCAGGAATAACTGCTAGGTAAATTATTTTGAGGTAGCTAGATTTGTTATTTTCTACGTAAATATACCAAACAAAATGTTTTATAAAAAATAATACTCAAAAAAAAAATAGAATCACTAAGGCTGACCGCACATTGGAGACTAGACTGTCTCAAGACTGACTTGTCTCATATAGACAAGTCTGTCTTAAAACTAAAACGAAACAGTTTTGACTACGATACGTCGCACACATAAAACAAAACTGTTTTGTCTCATAATCAGTGATGGGATTATACTCGGCATACATGACCACGTGTTCAGTGATGGAATTATAATCGGATAAAAACTCATTTTTGAGTAAATACTCATAAACACTCGTTCCTACCCGAGTATTTATCCAAATCTTGGGATAAAAACTCTGATGCATTTTCCTATCAAAATATTTAGTTTTTTTTAATATTATAACTGGTTTTGACTATCTTTGCAATACTTTGCATCAACCTGGAAATTTACCTTCGAAAGTTACTATATTTTTAACCGACTTCAAAACAAAGAAGGAAGTTTCTCAATTCGATTGTATTTTTTTTGTGTTTGTTACCTGATTTCTTGAAAGCGGGTATACCGATTTGAAATTCTTTTTTTTTTAGTTTGAAAAGGTATACTTTCCATTTGGTCTCATTGTCACCAGATCTGGATCTGGATGACGGGATCTCAGGGAAATCGAGGGCAACTTTTAAAAATGGTAAGGACGCATTATGTAAAATCTTGTCATATACGTGTATCTCTGACGTCACTACAAAATAATGAAGAGTTAGAACTGGTCTGATAATGGAGATCACAGACAAATGAGGGAACTCCTCAACGGTATATAGCAGCTACCTTGTGTTTGGCCTTATTTTATTCGTAATGATAAAAACTTTACACATCTTTACACAACAATGATCTGATGCTGAAGATGACAGAGGGTCGAGGGAACTCCTCAACGGTATATAGGAGCTACCTAGTCTTTGGGGTTATTTTATTCGTATTGATGAAAACTTTACACACCTTTACACAAACATGATCTGATGATGAAGAAGACAGAGAGTTGCGTTACTTCTCCGTCTTAGAAACATTATTTTCTTTGATTTGTGACCATGATATAATTATTTACCTTTATAATATAATATTATTGGTAAGTAGTTATTATAATCAAGTTTGTCGTTGAAGTCCGTTTTTAATTAGAAAATTATTTTTTTTAATTCATTTTATCTTGGTTTCATTACGTAGAATACTATATTTTACCCCTCTCGAATAAATACTTGTTTATAACTAAATTCAAATATATTATTTTACTATACTTTTATTTATTTTTTAAACATATTAATATATAAGTTTTTTATTGTAATATACTTGGAACACGACAGTCTTAAGACAGACTATTGCTTTACAATATGTATGAATATGCGCACACTTGGAACAAAACGTCTAATAGACAATATTGTCTCAGATAGACTAATACCGCACGGCGACTAGTCTGACTAACGATTGTCGGCTTCCCTTTTGTATCAATGCGGGCGCGCACATTAAAGACAAAACTGTCTACCGTCACACCCCGCACGCACCCCACTCTCGTCCGAGCGTTCAGAAAGTAAACACGTGCAGTGATGGGCAGTTGGATAAATACTCAAATGATAAAAACTCAGTAAATATCCAAAAGTGAGTAAATACTCGTAAATATCCGAATTCTTGGATAAATACTCAAAAAGTTCGGATAAATACTCGGCTGCATTCATGTATCTAATGTTTTGGATTTTTTAATTGTTTTTTTAACAAATTTTCATGTTATTGTTTATCTGCAGGTGTTTTATGGTTTAAAATATTAGTTGTACTACATTAATAAATGTTTGCGGCTTTATTTGTTGCTATTACACGTAAATACCAATATATAGATACATTCTTTGCGAGTAATATAGGATATATAAAACATTACGTTAAATTTAAGCGGAGCATATACGAAAAATGTTGCAAAAACGGGGGTAAATTACTACTTTTGTAAGCTTACATTGCGTGCGCTGTGTACTTATATGGTTACTTATAGTTACACATAAATATGTACTTGCTACGGAATAATTGAAGAATTG
The DNA here is from genome assembly GCA_905475405.1 of Schrankia costaestrigalis. Lineage (NCBI taxonomy): Eukaryota > Metazoa > Arthropoda > Insecta > Lepidoptera > Erebidae > Schrankia > Schrankia costaestrigalis. The sequence goes on along the minus strand of FR997853.1, from coordinate 1,599,169 downwards.
TTCTTTAAAAGTATTCAAAATAGTCCATTCATTTGTTTAATGTCAGCCCTAAGTAACTATTCCACGCGGACGAAGTCGCGGATAGCAGCTGGTTTTGTTAATAACACTTTTACATTCATAAAAGTAGTTTTTTTAATCCTACACATACTAATAACAAATATACGAACTCGAACACAACACTCGACGAGACAAAACATGTATAAATTATTTTAAATACCAACTACTTTAATACAAAAATTCTTAAAAAATAAAAACATTTGATACACGAATGCAGCTGAGTATATATCCGAATTTTTTGAGTATTTACCATGGAATCGGTCAGTTTTGGATATTTACTGAGTTTTTATCATTCGAGTATTTATCCGATTACCCATCACTAAGTACAATTAATACTTTAAAACATAAACCACCTGCTGATAGACAGTTTAAAGAAATTAAAAAAAGAACAATTAGCAACAAATAAAGCCGCAAACATTTATTAATGTAGTAGTACAACTAATATTTTAAACCATAAAACACCTGCAGATAAACAATAACATGAAAATTTGTTAAAAAAACAATTAAAAAATCCAAAACATTAGATACATGAATGCAGCCAAGTATTTATCCTTTTTGAGTACTTATCCAAGAATTCGGATATTTACGAGTATTTACTCACTTTTGGATATTTACTGAGTTTTTATCATTTGAGTATTTATCCAACTGCCCATCACTGCACGTGATTTACTTTCTGAACGCTCGGACGAGAGTGGGGTGCGTGCGGGGTGTGACGGTAGACAGTTTTGTCTTTAATGTGCGCGCCTGCATTGATACAAAAGGGAAGCCGACAATCGTTAGTCAGACTAGTCGCCGTGCGGTATTAGTCTATCTGAGACAATATTGTCTATTAGACGTTTTGTTCCAAGTGTGCGCATATTCATACATATTGTAAAGCAATAGTCTGTCTTAAGACTGTCGTGTTCCAAGTCTGTGCACAGCCTAATATTTAGTAGAAAACAAATATTACTGTAGAAACACTTTTGACAGGTACGAAATGGTAGAAAAGTATTTCCTGTAGAGATGGGCGTTGTCGGCTATTTGTGGCAACGGTTGTCTAACCGTTATTTCGTTTCAATATCGGTATTGACAACCGTTGCCGAATACCGGTGTCATAGCATAATGTAAACTAAGTTGTCGGTTTCCGTTTAAGATATTAACTGAGGTAGCTGTAATATCGATACTGTACATAACTAAATAAAGTTTTTACACGATTATTATCTTATATAGGTATAATTATATATTAACACGATTATTTTAAAAGTTTTGTTCAACACTATTAATAATTAAAACTATTTACACTTTTTACACCTATACTTATAACTAATCAAAATATTACACTATATAACACTTAATTTATCACTTTTATAAAGTTTACTCATCAATATCATAGCAATTAATGCAATTACAAAAAAATACAAAAAACTTTGAACAAAACCCGGCTCCCGGCTCGGCTCATGCAAAAGTTTTTGAATAACATAATAGATAATAAACAAGTGTCGTACTAAACAAAGAAACACGACACCTGTAAACGCATGTTTCCTTAATTCGTGTATATTGTAATAGCGACTTTATGTACATAACCGCAAAGTACAATTTTAGTTTATCTATGATATTCATTCGAAGGTCAAACTATAGTGATCGGTTTCGCGCATGCGCTCACGTCTACCGATCCAAATAGCCAAATATCGATTACATTCCATATTAAACTTTATGGCGCTAATTATAAGATCGTCTTTGGCTTATACGTAACGCAATATCGTAATATTCGCTCGTTCTCTGTCTTGTATGCGAGGAATCGCTTAGAAAAAGTGAGAAAGCATAATTATTTTAGTTATTGTTCGGATAGCGGCTAGCGGGAAGGCAACCAAACCAACGCATTTTAGATACCTACCTAACTTTGGCAGCGTTGAGCGTTTGTCAGTAGATAGCCTACCTAACCTACCTAGACAACCGATAGCCGTTGCTAGCCATTTCAATAGCGCTACGATACGTTAGTGGCATGGCAACGGTTTTTAGTTACGTTACGGTATAACGGACGCATCGCTAATTTCCTGCTTTACGTCAGTCACCCCGAAAATGGCGAGAAGTATAATGTGTTGAATTTATTATTATATTTTCGTCTTAAATCTGAGCATTTATCATTACGATAATATTTGCTCAACCACAACTACTGTGCTTATTATTTTAGTGTTCACCTAATTAACAGTAACTCCCTACTGGTAAGTAAGAATATTTTAAAACTATTTTTTTTTTTTAAAGTGAAATTTTCTTATTCTACTTGGGATGTGTAAATTCAATTAATTTGAATAATAAAGAGAGATCTCGAGTCTGATCGCTGTGATACTATTTTTGTCTGTTTATCAGTGTGTAAGATGTAATTATTCAATTCTTTTTTAGTCTGGAATGAATGAAAAATATGATTCTTAGAATTAGGTTTGTTTTACTTTCTTACATAAATGATTACGTGAATAAAATTGGCAATAAAATAGTACATAATATTCAGGAAAATATTATGCGTGTTTAACTTGTAATTAGTGTTAGAATTGTGAGGTATTTGGTTCTTTGACGAGATTTTTATTTACTGTTTACTGACCCACAAAACTGCGTGCTTCTGCGTACGATAGCCAGTGAGTGACACACTTTCTCAGATGAAGAATAATTCGCTAGTTTTTATTAGTTTTTTATACATTTAGTAACTAATCATTAAAAATAATTAATTTAATAGAACTTTGTAATCACAAATATGAAAAAATGAAATTGGAATTTATGGCGTGTTTTATTGCTTTAGTTAATTTTATTCTTTAGCTTTTTTTTCTTTTTTCGATCACTATTTTTTTAATATAAGGAAAAATTGTTATTCATAAATTATTATCTATTTTAAATTGTATATTGCTATTAACTATGATAGTTACCTATGAATTACAGCTGTCTATTATATGTCTACATTTAAATAATAATTATATATTTTCAATACTTCTATGATGCAAAAATGTTACTTACATTATTAACAACTAAATGTTCTTCTCATTATTTATTATAAACAATAAACAACATATTATTAACATTAATTAATAAATAATACAGTGTTGTTGTCCGAGTGATGACTGAAAGAAAATAAATAATAACACCACCCAATCTAATCCCGTTGCTGTGCTATATATCTACTAAGGAAAATTTCTCAATAGCCAATACCTATAAAATCTTGACACAAAACCCATTCTATCCAGGCAGCTTGGTATATATACTTGACTTGTGACTGCTTCCAATTCCTAGACCATAGGACTTGGAATTGGCTTGGAAATGCCCAGCTTTTGCATGTGCCCACTGACGGCTACAGCATCCAATTTTATTAATAAAAGTCCGCGAGCATTGGTTGCAAGCGAGAATACCGTTTCTGTAGTTGTAAACTATGGCAGATGGGAGTTTAGCCTTAATAGCATCTCACTTTGCATCCAGCGCATGAATCAAAATTTTCTCTGTTACTAGACGAGCCCGTCTCTGTAGTGGGACTTTATACAGCTGTTATAATGCCTGTAAATTACTTGTTGTTTAAATTAGATATAATATACAATTGGCTAGCGGCCATTAAGTTGAAAGTGTGCCACTAAAAATTGAGGTTAAGTTAATATTAATTTGAACGTTATTTATTTGATAAGAATAGATGGCTTATGTACAAGAATACTAACCTCTTTGGAAGAACAGTTGAAATTTAAAAAAAAATGGATTTTGTATCACATATTGAGTGTTACCAATATTTATGAATTCTTATTTTTTTTAAATTATTAATGCAAAGTTGTAATTTTATTAGTGTACAACTTGTTCTAAGAATTGAATCCTATTTTACAGGGATTTGATATACCTGGACACCACAAACATATTATAAGCTTTATATGCACTGTACACTAAGTGTTAATTGTAACATCTTATACTTATACCAGTGTTTCACAAATAAATGCTATTTCAATTTATATAAACAATTATTTTGTTATTGTTATAATAATCAAGTAAAACTCAAACCATGACCAACGCAATAACTAATCCATTACCAATGTTGTGTCCGTAGTTCATGAATTTTTAAAATCGGTGCAGTAGATCCAGAGATTACCCCCTACAATGTCACAAACACACAAACTTATAGATTATATTTATAATAATAAGATTAAAATATTGTATCTCATATTTTACCATGGCTACTAGACAAATTATTAAAATAATATTTTTAATTATTAATATTAATACATATTGAGATGGGATGGTAAAATCATATTTTTTTACTGTTATTTTTTAATATAAAAAACTGGATGTTTAGTATTTTTAATTTGTACATTTTTGCTTTTCAATATAAAAATAAAAGAAACATGTAGCCTTCATAAATTTCCGATTTGATCTACAGTTTATACCGCTTACCGGAACTGCTTTTTCGTCATGTATAAAAAGACGAAACATTTTAATTTATTTGCATTTTCAATTTATTTTGTCGGCGGTCTCGGTAACGACTTCTGTACAAGAGGTCGTGGTTTCGATTCCCACGCAGTACAACTTACTGCGCAATCCAAAAATTATTATCCTGAGGCTAGCTATTTTCTTTGTACAAAGACGTACTTTGACGTTAAAATGATTCCACACTTTCACACAACGCCATCTAGTTCCAAACTAAGCAGAGTTTGTACTGTAGATACTAGACAATGGATAAACATACTTAAACTTACTCTTTTTTTTTGTAAATACCTACATACTTAAAAAACACCCAGATCAATGCAAACAATCATGTTCATGCACATAAAGATTTGCATTGAGCGGGAATCGAACCCGAGATCTCTGTATAGCAGTCATGTTATATACATATAACCACTACGCCACAGAGGTCGTCAAATTTTATGTCCGTAAAGTTCTCGAGACACAGGGCGCTTTCTAGAACTACAGTACAAACTCTTCTTAGTTTGGGACTAGATGGCGTAGTGTGTAAATGTGTAAGAAATTAGAATAACTATAAGCTGTTATGTCCCTGTGGAGGATATGTCTAGTTCTAGCACATTGACGAAAGGAAGCTTGGCCTACTAACAGAACGTTAGTCTAAATTTATGACATACTATAAGATGGGGCAGTGACATTTTATCGTCATATTCTATACGGTCCATCGTGTGAGGGGTCTCCCCACCCTGCGCTTTCCAGAAATTTTCTGCCCCAACAGCCGGTTCACTGCGCTATGTGCCCTGCCCACCGCCACGTTAACCGGTTCATATTCATACACCGTGTGGTGACGGAGTAAAATACAATATGTCACCACCCCGTCTCATCCCATGGGTGTCGTAAAAACCGACTAAGGGACTATTCGTGAATATTATCTTTACGATATAAAAAGAAGGAAAACTTGAAATTAAACCCTAAAATCCGATCCGTCTGGCCAGGGTGGTATTAGTAGGCCAGGTATCCCTCGATCAGGGGAGGAGGCGCGTCCCTGCAGTGAGACATTAATAGGCTGTTATGATGATATTCGTACACACAGAGATTTTCATTTAGCGGTAATTGAACCCGGAGCAGCCATGGACTAAAGATTCTACGCCACAAACTAAACGTCAGTACAAACTCCGCTTAGTTTGAGACTAGATGGCGTTGTGTAATGTCTTCTTCAACCTTGCGAGTTCCCGGTTACGTCCACAGCTCGAGAGCCATAGAGCCTGGGGTCTGCTTTCCGGCGTCTTTTTCTCCACTTCGCACGGTCTTCGGCATCCTTCATTGTAAGACTATTTGCACGCATGGCATCCCTGGCGACGTCAAGCCAGCATTTTTTGGGCCTCCCTCTGTTGTGTGAATGTGTGTATTATTATTATTTTGCTCGTAAATATAAATGCTAAGTAAATGTTGTGAAATATGAATGTATTTGTCACATTATGTTTCATTGTACTATTTATTTCAAGGCTAAAAATGCATGTTCACATTGTAATAATATAGAAAAACATATAATTTATCTCTATCGTGATGTCTCTATTCATCATCATCATAACAGCCCATTAATGTCCCACTGCAGGGACGGGCCTCCTCCCATGACGAAAGGATACTTGGCCTACTAATACTTCGCTGGCCAGACGGATTGGTATAGGGTTTAATTTCAAGTTTTCCTTCATTTTATTTCGTAAGGATAATATTCACGGATAGTCCCTTAGTAGGTTTTTACGACACCCATGGAATGAGATTACTCCGTCACCACGCGGACAACAGCTATACTCGGATTTTAAAGTTATTATATTTGTTTTCATATATTTTGATGTGCCAATTAACTTGAAATTTTTCCTCGAAGTGTCAGCTTATACGTCAGCAAAAAAAGTGGTAAGACGGATGTAAACTGTCAAAAAAATATCTATCATTTTTATAATTATTCCTTTAATTGGTTTTTATTCTTATTAATAACTAGCTGACCCGCGCCCACTTCGTTGGGCGGCGATAAAAAAGCGACCCTTTTTTAAACATATTTCATTTTTGCTCCACTCCTATTAGTCATCAGAGCGTGCTATTATATACCCTATGACACTCTCCGATAAATGGACTATTCAACACAGAAAGAATTTAAAAAATCGGTTCAGTAGATAGAGATTCATTAGACCAGAGATTACCCCCTACAACGTCACAGACACACAAACACTTTCGGCCTTATTACAAAATACGGTCTAACTATAAACCACGATTTATTACGTCACAAAACCATTGTTTTTGAAATTTGTTATTGCAAAATCAGTCGTAACGCTAAAGTGTTAAAACTGATTTTGTATTAATAAATTTATGATTTTGTATTTGTTAATACAAAATCAGTTTTAACGCTTTAGCGTTAAGACTGATTTTGCAATAACATATTTCAAAAACAGTGGTTTTGTGACGTAATAAATCGTGGTTTATAGTTGGACCGTATTTTGTAATAAGGCAGACTAACTTTACCTCTTTATAATATTAGTATAGATATCTAAAATCAATCTAATAGTCTGATATTGCAGGAACTTTTATAAACACAAAATGAATAGTCACAAAGTACGTAAAGCCTTCGGACAATAGATCGTTTATTGGTTTGCTTGTAAACCACACGCGCTAGTCAAATAGTTGACTCTTGCTGTTTGTTTAAAAAACTCTCGCATTCAAAACATACCTACTCTGTACCTATGTAAAATGTTTTGACGTTTACGTTAAGTACTGCTAAATTTGCGTAGTAACAGTCGTTTATGCATATTAAGGGTCGTAGCTCCGTGTGGTGACGGAGTAAGAATACAATATGTCACCACCCCATCTCATTTTAAGGGTGTCGTAAAAACCGACTAAGGGACTATCCGTGAATATTTTCTTTATAAAATAAAAAGAAGGAAAACTGCAGCGCATACTAATCGGAATCGTAACGTAATCGGATTTTTGACGTTTGACACCTAGGAAAAAGGCGAGGCGGTGGCAATCCGTTTACGTTACGTTATATGTGCTACGACCCTCAGACAGTTTCAGTCATCGATCCTATCACCGTATCCGTATCTGTGTATTGTATTGTATCAAACCCCGTATCAAGTTGTGGGCGCCTCCGATTTGCTCCGTATATGCTCCTTTGATGATCGGGCCGTATCATAACGGCGCATATCGAGATCCCGTATTATGATGCTTAGGTATATCATTACGCGTCCACATATGCGATCATGATACGCGTCGACGATACGGATAAGGTGATCGGATCAGGCAAATGATACATGTCTGGACTCGCCTTTAGAGATGTATGTGCGGATTGAATAACTCTTGACGAAGGTTGCCCACGACACCGGTCGATAAAGAAGACTCGGGAGTCTCGTTGGCACGATGGTCCCGGAAGCGACTCCCGTAGTTGGGGCTTCGATTTCCACGCAGAACAGTTCTTTGTCTGATACACAAATTATTGCCCTAAAGTCGACAACGGATCTGTGATTCCTCTGGTGTTGCGGGTGTCCATGGGCGGCGGTGATCACTTACCATCAGGTGACTTGCTGGCTCGTTTGCCTCCTATCACATAAAAAAAAAAGTTGTCTACATATTGCCCACATATTTTATTTCGATAGCAAACCTAAACTTTATAGGTAAATTCATTTGTCATAAAAGTTAATATTCAATTGTATAGCATTTTCGAGAGTATTTTCATGAGTTTTATTTTCTGATTTATGTTTAATAATTTATTTTGAATAGCGGAAACTATACAATCATATAATTTATATACGAAATCATAAAAATAACGAAAAACAGTAAGTTTGAAGTAAATAAGCATCATTTGTGGGCCTCATAGTAAATTCCTCTGTCCGCCAAATTCACACTTTCTGAGGAATCCAAATTTTCAAACAACCACACAAGTCTTCACATCATCATAACAGCCCATTAATGTCCCAATGCAGGGACGGGCCTCCTACCGTGACGGAGGGATACTTGGCCTACTAATATCACGCTGGTCAGACGGATTGCTATAGGGTTTAATTTCAAGTTTTCCTTCTTTTTATTTCGTAAAGATAATATTTACGGTTAGTCCCTTAGTCGGTTTTTACAACACTGTCACCACCCCATCTCATCCCATGGGTGTCGTAAAAACCGACTAAGGGATTATGCAGCCGGCGAGTGCCAGAATGAAAATTCGTGATTGGATGTTTTCGTGGTAACGTTATTCTGGGTTTAGTAATTCGGAAATCAGTATGAGAGTCGTATATTTTTTTATATAGGTACATTACATTACCATTAATAAGACTTATTAGACTTAGACACACACAGCAGCTATAATGTATACTTAATATACATTATAGCTGCTGTGTATGAAGCCCTTGAGTAGGCCAAGTTTCCCTCCGTTACTGAAGAGGGCCCGTCCTTACAATGGGACATTAACAGCCTATTACAATGATTTATCGATGTAAAGAATAATACGTTTTCACGTAACTAATTAGTTTGAGGATATTACGAAATGTACGTATCTATAATTAAAACTATGTCTATTTACCGTTGCCTACAATGTTATATAATTAAGGTTAGCCTTTACATAATTGAGGAGGGTAGGTATTTTTCGCATGAATTCGTCTAGGTTGATACGACCGCTGTATCAACTTAATGCACCTTCAGGGACCCCACTTTAGATGGAAGGGTGCAGTAGCTAGTGACATTATAGTTTTAACATTCATCATCATAACAGCCCATTATCGTCCCACTGCAGGGACGGGCCTCCTCCCTATTTCGTACAGATAAGATTCACGGGTAGTCCCTTAGTCGGTTTCTACGACACCCATGGGATGAGATGGGGTGGTGACATATTGTATAACATAACAGCCCATTAATGTCCCACTGCAGGGACGGGCCTCCTCCCTATTTCGTACTGATAACATTCACGGGTAGTCCCTTAGTCGGTTTCTACGACACCCATGGGATAAGATGGGGTGCTGACATATTGTATAACATAACAGCCTATTAATGTCCCACTGCAGGGACGGGCCTCCTTTCGGGACGGAGGGATACTTGGCCTACTAATACCACGATTCAGTCAGACGGATTGGTATACAGTTTAATTTCAAGTTTTCCTTCTTTTTATTTTATAAGTAAAGATAATATTCACGGATAGTTCCTTAGTGAGTTTTTACGACACCCATGGGATGAGATGGGCTGGTGACATATTGTATTCTTACTCCTTCACCACACGGAGAAGGAAGGAGAGTCAAAAAGTAGAAAAAAACATTTCTTCTTTCGTAACTATACGGCAATTCTATAATATTTTCTATTTGAACGAGTCATTAGTGTGTGCTAAATATTCACACGAGCAAATTAATCCTTATACCCCTTCCAGCGTAAGTTTAGCTTTTTGACAGTTCACGTCCATGAAGTTTCGTAATACTTCCGCTTATTTTTCGAATAAATTATATTGTATTTCATGGACGTACCCATGTTTTTTTCAGTTACCATGGTTACTTAGTGATGGACACTCATAACGATTACCACCATTATGAAACAAATTATAAATAATCGGTAGAAATAAATGCTATGAATAAACCTGAACTCTTCATAATACGTGTATAAAATGTAATATGATATTTTAGATTAGCTATAACCCGCGAAGGTGTCACGATAAATTATGTATTTTAAATAATACCTAAGCTAACTATAATTTTATCATTTTAAGCTATAGGCTAATTCTCTTAACATAGAAGAAATAATCACTAATAAAATGATAATGTAAGTTGATGTAAGGATCCAAATGTGTAAAACAAAGTAATTTGAAAAATCGCGAAATCGCTTACAATCGAATGGCATTACATTCGAGATACTACTGAACGTCACTAACATCAATCTGTCAAATGTCGTTAAATATAGTGGAAAGGGTATAATGATAACAACGTGAGAAACTAGTTTTTATCTGTTTTTTTAAAGGTGTATTTGATGCGATGTGATGAGATGTCTCTGAAACCCGATTTACACATCGACAAGTACAAAAAGTTGGCGAGACGTGAGAGAGGGGCCTGCTTCGTACTTAACTCGCCAAAAAATAGGATGGAGATCTATTCAAATCACCTTAAACAACAACTTACTACTCTAATACTGTACTTGTCTCCCACTACAGGGACGGGCCAACTTACTACTTAACTCGCTACTGTACTTGTCGATGTGTAAATCGTGCTTTAGACTGTTGTATAGTCTTCATCGGGGGAAATTCTCTAAACAGTTGTATGATCTCAACCCACCTTTCCCTTTCCTTTTGAGACCGTTAAATCCTAGTTTGGTTTGGTTGGCCAAGTATCCCTCCGTCACTGGAGGAAGCCCGTCACTGCAGTGGGACATTAATGGGCTGTTATGATTGATTGATTGATTGTAATCCTGGTTTACGTTGATAAAGTAAGACAGCCACGTAAGAACTAGGAGGCGAAACTGAAGTTCGTCATTTCAGGAAGGAGTTGGCACGACTTGCGAATGTGCGCGCTCCTTAAACGAAGGCCAGGATGGCTTCACATCGTGATAAAGTTAACTTAATTAAAACTAGCTGACCCGTGCCCACTTCGTTGGGCGGCGAAAAAAACGCGTCCCTTTTTTAAACATATTTCATTACTGTTCCACTCCTATTAGTCATAGCGTGATACTATATAGCCTATGACAGTCCCCGATAAATTGTTTATTCAACACAGAAATAATTTTTAAAATCGGTTCAGTAGATCCAGAGATTACCCCCTACAACGTCACAAACTTTACCTCTTTATAATATTAGTATAGATACGTTTTCAAAACTATGCAATAATTAAAATTGCAGTCTGCTATTTGTAATAGTTATAGTATTTTTCAATTTAAAAGCTATAAAAAACAGACATTAGAAATAACAATACATTTCCTTATTTATGTTCTAGTTTTATCAATTTAAATTACAGTTAAATAACACAAGTAAAGTCATTTAAGACTTCAATTTAAATCTTAGGATTTATTTACGCCATACTAGAGATTTATGCTTTTATATATATGTCGCAGGGAAATGAGGAAATCAGGGATTTCACGAAATCCCTAGGGATATGACGAAATCCCGTTTGCACTAGAAAAGAAATGCTCATATATTTGTTTGTAGGTAAAAAAAAACACAAGGATTCCAACTTCTGTAGGTTAGGTTTGGTTAGAACTGTGACCACAATGCACGAGGCGAGCGAGCGAAGCGAGCGTGCCGCGGCTGCGGCCGCCGAAGTGCAAGGCATTTTCGTCATTTACCGGGATTTCGTGATATCCCTAGTGATTTCGTGAAATCCCTGGTTTCCTCATTTCCCTGCGACGACATATATAATAATGGTACCACCCCATCTTGTGAATAGTTTAAACTATTGTTGTGTCTATTAACATCATTATCTATAACAAATTCTAATAGGTCAAATTATCTAGAGTATTTTTTATTTATCTACATGAATCACTTGTATGAATATATAATAATAATATAATAACACGCAGACTGAATATTTAATGAAGTAGGTTATTAGTTTAGCACGTGCTCACAACGTGGCATTGAACCTAGAGCCCATACACATTGTACACAGGCTTTAGTGTACAAAAAAGATCCTGCACTAGGTATAAAGTCCTGTGTCACAGAAAGGCTTGAGCTGAGAGCTATAGTAGCAGAAAAAAAATTGACAAGACCGTCATAGGGCAGAATGTATACTGCAATATTTTAAGTTTGCAATAAATATTGATTTATTTAATGAAGCTAGCATGGCGGTAACCATTTCTGGACTCAACTTTGCTAACCATCAGAGAGAGAGGCTAGTTAAAAAAAAAATAAAGGAATTCCTGCTCCCGTTGCTTTAATCAACAAAATTATCCATTTCCATAACAATAATTGAATTGAAATGCATAAGTGAATGAATTTTCTTTTTAATTCTATATTTCTTGAAACCTACGTATCATGGTCGAGTTTTCGGAACACTTCGGAATCATTTTCTTAATCGGAAATACTATTTGATTATACTTTTATAGACAAACGTTGTTTGACGCTTTACATTATTAGCCAAATACATGGATTTAAAAAAATACTCACTCTTCTTTTCTAATACCTTGCCGTGCGATTCCCGGTTAGAATTGCCACATATCCTCCCGTGGGTGTCCTAAGAAGCGACTAAGGGATACTTACCACGACCCGGTGCATACCACCTAGCACCTCGGGTCAACCTCCTGGTGGGGAGTAAGCCACCAACAACAGCATTCCCAAGGAGGGTTGGCGTCAAGCAGGCGGCCGCCCGTAAAATATAGCCAAAACTTTGGCAGCATGTGGAAGAAGAAGACATGCTGCGCCGACCCCAAAAGAAAGAAAAAAAATTGGGTTAAGGGCAGGGGTATAATGATCTTCTTGTCTAATACCTGCTAATATGTACCAAACCTGGCTAAGAATCATCTCCGGACTTATACCTATCATCGTGCCAAGTAATATCCTTGCACCTATAACATAGTACAAATTTATACACACCTCAACAAACTCTAGGGATATTTGGTATTTACTCAATTAACTTCAAAATTATTGAAGGTAGCATACAACATGTTTATATTTTTATAAAGACAATTTATCAGGCTACAATCCAGAATTAAATAAAAGAATTATTTTTGCATAAATAATTTTTTATTCAAATAAATAAAATACTTGGAAAATTAGTAAAACTAACAATGAATGTGTTTCTTAAGCAAAAGTGAAAATAAGCAAAAAATAATCTGTTTTTAACTGTTATGTGAGTAATAAGTAGTCAACACATTAAAAAAACCGTAAATAACGGTCCTGCAATGGTTTTTCATGCTTTTATTATGTTATCCAGGTCTTGGTGCGGTATATTGTTCCAGGTCCGACTAGGATGCAAAAAAAGTTGCCCTTCCATCGCAATTATATGCAGGAAAAATCACCAAAACCCTTCTTTCGAACATGTCCTACGCGTATTTTATGGTTTTGAGGATAGGGGATTGAGTGGTTCAGCAAAAAATTGATACGTCGTGCTCCTGCAACCAGCTCGTCATCACTCTCGCTATATGCAAACGGGTGTTATTGTCCATGAACTTGAATATTTGGCCCAATTGTAGTCTACGGGGGTAGATTATTAGTACTAGCACCTCGTTAAATTATTTTTCAGTCGTCATGGTGTTTCTGATCAAAACGCGCTCTGTTCTTCGACCTATACAAATTCCCGTCCAAACCATAATTTGTTCTATCGTGGTATGAATAGATTTCCTGAGGATGTTGTAGGGCTATCACAACCAGGAACTCACCAAGCACGTTCTCTACGTGAATTCGAGTGGAAACCGAACCGGGACTCATGTGTAAACACTACTACAGATCACAGGTTATCTTTGCAGAGCAAATGTTCACGAGCCCAGTCTAGTCGTCGTGCGCGATTCGCTAGGCGTAGTGCTGGAGTATAAAACGGTATGCGAGCATAAAGGTGGGCTTCGTGCCGACTTCTTCTGACAGTTTGGTCACCCGCGAGAGGCTCCACCAAGAGCTGGAGCCTCTACACCAGCTACATGGTAGTAACGTTTGGCTGTCTTTTCGCGGAAATTTGCAAAAATCGATTATGTCGTTGAGTGGTGATAGACTTTTTGCTGTGGTATCTTTCAGCCACTTCACACACACACAGTAGCACGATAACGTGACTATAACCCTGATTTCATATTTTGTATTGTTATAATCTCTTCAGCAATACTCCGCTTAGTACCCGCAGCTAGGAGCATGCCTACTGCCCATAACATTTTCTCTCTGGTGAAATGGCGCCGCTGCTTGATGCACACAATATCATTCATTCGAAATAAACGTTTAAATTGTTATAAAACTTAAATTTTACACAAAAAAGCAGTCAAAACTTACTATTGGTAAATGTGATTTTCGAACTTGACTACGTTTAACGTAAATCTTTTATTTTTAATTTTATTATTCAAATTCAAATTTAGAATGGTTGAAAAAGGTTAACAAAGTAAGTTTTCATCAAAAGAATTAAAAAAAAAAACAAAATTACAAACCAAATTTTTTGAGTTTCACAACTTTATACAAAATATCCCTAGACTTTGTTGAGGTGTGTATATACCCTTCTGGGGCCTGGCGTCATATATATAATACATACCAGAAAATATAAAATAAGGTGCCATTTAATGAAATTCGTGTAAACTTTTAATATTTAAACACTAACGTTTAGTAATTTAAATGATAATATTTTTTTTTATTTTTATTGAATGAATAATACATTTAAAAAAAAATATTTTTCATAACTTAAAAAAATGGTCTGGGCCGCTAGGAGGGTACAGTATTTCGACTTCATAGAAACGGACAAAACGAGAGTTATACCTACAAGCTCACGATAGAGGTGGCTGTGCGGAGTGAACAGTCGCGACTGTGCCGCAGTAACGAGCGGGAAAGTAGGTAAATGTAAAAGCTGGAGGTGGGCAGCCCTATCGCATGTTTACATACCGCGCGGCCGAGATAGACTACTGGTTGTACTGTGCCTATAACGGTTTAGCGTACCTATATTGGTAACATACAATTTACGAACATACACACGCACGTACATTAAGTATAAATTATATCGATACAATGTGCTTCAGAAGCGTGGCGATCGTTGTAGTGGCTGCACGAGGTCGTAGATTCAAATCACACATAGGAGTTTCTTAAGATACCTCCTTCACTAGGAATTGTGCCTTGTGTCCAGGAACACGGGATACACAAACAATAATCTTTCTCTGGATGCGGAAAGCGCAGGACCGAGTTCTGTGGCGCGTGTTGGGAGAGGCATATGTCCAGCAGTGGACTGCGATAGGCTAGTTGATTGATTGATATCTTGCTTGGGATTCAAACCCGTGGATATGTCCATTACAGCCGCAAACACGACCGTTTTGCCAACAAAGCAGTTAACCCTTTAACATTGCCGCCAGCAGACACTATAGTAAAACAATGCATGTGTACCATATGTGGTACACTGCACTGAAAACGTGTTCAGATGTCGTGTGTTGTATCCTCAAATAAATTGTACTAAGTTTGGATTTACTTTGAGTCAGTAAATCTATGTCTTTACAATTCTCCGCGAACGCAGGACTCATAGTCACAGTAAACCAGTATTCTATATCGGCCGAATATTTATTATAAATGCCTACGGCTGCGCGGTACGTAAACATGCGATAGGGCTGCCCACCTCCAGCTTTTTATTTACATTTACCTACTTTCCCGCTCGTTACTGCGGCACAGTCATGTGCATCTGCATTGAGTGTCCTTTTTTTCAAGTTTTAGTAAAAGTCGCGACTGTTCACTGCGCAAGGCCACCTCTATCGTGAGCGTGTAGGTACACCTACACGCTCACGATAGAGGTGACTCGCGTTTCGACCGTTTCTATGAAGTCGAAATACTGTATAATTATATTTGTACTATGGTCATAGGAAGGCTTGAGCTAGGACCGATTGGCTATGTGCAAAGCGAGTAGCGGTGGACGACCGCAGCGCACAACACGGCAGAAATTGGAAACAAATTCGGATGATCAGCTGTCAAAAGTGTTGATTGCAGGGCCATGACTGTTGTTGCGTTGTTAACTGCAAAAAGAACGGCCTCAATAGCAAATGTAAATTTTATATCTCGTACTAATTTATTGCCTTTTATCTCCATTAGTGGGTTGGAAACTAATAAAAATATGTGTAATAGTTTCAAACCCGGTTAAGTATAAGACCTAATCTTAGCATTCCATGGATTCTCCGTGCGGGTGCCGGTTCCATCGCGTGATAGAGGACGGAACACTTGCATAACAGCGTCTGGGACTTACGACCCAGATGTAGGTTTAAGGAGGCCCCCTTATAACGCGTTAGCGGTCAACTTCACTGTCTGCTATGTTCCGTCCTTTACCTATCCAAATTTGGTATGAACCTAAAAGTACCGTTTTGGACATTCGTGATAGTAGAGAGCTTACTGAAGTTCTCGACAGTCCTAATTCTTTTAATAAGCTGTAGAGGGATTTGGGTGGAGTACCCCTCGCACCTATTTCCACGGCATATAGAGTAACCCTGTAGCCATTTCTGGTTATCTCATTTGTCAAGTCAAAGAAGTCAAAGTATTTGTTGTGACCACATGGATACCGTCACCACACGGACATCTTCTTGTCTAATACCTGCTAATATGTACCAAACCTGCCTAAGAACGATCTCCTGATTGATACCTACTCATTCGGCCAAGTATTATCCTTGCACCTATAACGGTTTAGCGTACATTGGTAACATACAATTTACGTACATTCACACGCACGTACATTAAGAATAAATTATATCGATACAATGTAACTTCTTCAGAAGCGTGGCGATCGTTGTAGTTACTGCACGTGGTTGCGGTTTGCTGCCCATGGGTGTCGTAAAAACCGACTAAGGGACTATCCGTGAATAATATCTTTACGAAATAAAAAGAAGGAAAACTTGAAATTAAGCCATGTACCAATACGTTTGGCCAGCGTGGTATTAGTAGGCCAAGTATTCCTTTCCTCATGGGAGGAGGCCCGTCCCTGCAGTGGGACATTAAAGGACTGTTATAATGAATGTATTCTGTACAATTCTCCGCGACGCAGGACTCAAACCATAGTACCGCAAGTAGAAATTAAAAAAAAACTTCAAAAATACTTTTTCTAATCGTTAAAAGTTTTTAAGAACGGACTACTCTAAATTCAAATTTGAATATCGAACTATCTGATTTAAAAAAAATAGGTTTCTAGGTTAGTCGATAATGCCTAAGCAAAACACAAGGTCGAATAAAAAATCACTGAATTTTGTTAGACAATAATCGTAACTGTGGCTTTCAATGTAAGGTTCAAATTTCTATAACACGTTTGTTGTTTGGTTAGTTTTTTATGGACAATATTTATATTTGCTCTGCATACTAAGTGACTTATGTACGAAAATTTGGAAGTTTTTTATACTACATAAAGGAGTGGTTTCGCATTACGTCCGAATTCGATTTTAACTATTACGATTTACGAGTATAGTATCGTCATAACAGCCCATTAATGTCCCACTGCAGGGTCTGGCCTCTTCCCGTGACGGAGGGATACCTACTTGGCCTACCAATACCACGCTGGCCAGGCGGATTGATACAGGGTTTAAGTTCAACTTTTTTTCTTTTTATTTCGTTAAGATGATAGTCCCTTAATCTGTAAGATGAGACGGGGTGGTGACATATTGTATTCTTACTCCGTCACCACACGGAGGATCTTGCGTATTACCAACTCGAAACATTCAGGAAATACAACTCGCCTTTACTTCCTACTAAAAACAATACTTCCGCCTTTTACATATTCCTTTAAAAAAAATACCTTTATTTTTTAAATGTCAAAGAAATTCAATGACCAAACAGGTTTCATTCGTCGTACAGTTCATTATCATAAATATATTTTATGATAGTATGTCAATGTTATAATTTCACTTTTATTTCGGACATTATTGCCCTAGGTTCGAATTCCTGGTGGTTCGATTCAAACACAATAAAAATATAACTTTTTCTTTAAAGATATTTATGTTATGTCCTGTGTCGCAGGGATTTTATTTTGTATCAAGAGACGTCAAAATGACCATTTTGTCATATTTGACATATATTGAAAGAAAGTACAATCACATGGCAAACATCAATTTATCAGGCACAACGAACATCCAAAGTTAGCAGAATATATTGTAAATCGCACAAATAATTGCCTTGCGTGGGATTCAACCCTGCGATCTCTTGCACGCTAGCCGATACTGCCGCACATTTGTCGCACTTAGTGTTTAGGTGAAAGGTAACAATAGATATCGAATCTGATGAAAAAAACGAATGCTGTCCAAAAACTAAGCCAACGAATTGTATAATAGTCAAAAATCAACTTGAGTCATAAAAGAAAGAACAAGATGCTTGGCCTACTAATACCACGCTAGCCAGACGGATTGGTATAGGGTTATAAGGTTTAATTTCAAGTTTTCCTTCTTTTTATTTCGTAAAGAGTAGTATTTACGGATAGTTCCTTATTTATTTCTACGACACCCATGGGATGAGATGGGGTGGTGACATATTGTATTCTTAGCCCGTCACCACAGGGATATAAAGTGAATTGCGATAGGTTAAATTGATTGATTGAGGTCTGAGGGGTCAACGCTGTGCACACTTTAAAAACTGAAATATGGCTTTTTATTAGTGTCGTTCCTTTGCAAACTATACTCGTATATTGACTGATTTTTTTAAGAGCTTTTTAAGTTTTAACGATAAAACCTGGTATAGCAGACTATTCAATGAATTTGCTCTATTACATATAGACACTACACAATTTAGATAAAGGTATTATTGTTTTTGTAAACCCTCAAGCACTGTTTTTTGTGTGAAAGGGTGCAGTGACTAGCACAGTGACATTATTGACTTTTGACGGCCTCTGTGGCGTAGTGGTTATACAACATGACTGCTAAGCAGAGGTCTCGGGTATTTAATTTTGTGTGCATGAACATGATTGTTTGCATTGATCTGAGTGTTTCTATGTATAATATGTATTTATTTACAAAAAAAAAGTATATAAGTATTAATATCCGTTGTTCTGTTATCCATAACACAAGCAGTTTAAGCCTAGCTTACTTTGGGAACAGATGGCGCTGTGTACAGATGTCCGTGAATATTTATTTATTTTTTTATTATTAGGGAAGTATCTCATACTTCATATATTGTATTCTTACTCCGTCACTACACTCCGTGTGGTGACGGAGTAAGAATACAATATGTCACCACCCCATCTCATCCCATAGGTGTCGTAAAAATCGACTAAGGGACTATCCGTGAATATTATCTTTACGAAATAAAAAGAAGGAAAACTTGAAATTAAACTCTATACCAATCCGTCTGACCAGCTTGGTATTAGTAGGCCAAGTATCCCTCCGTCACATTATAGGAGGCCCGTCCCTGCAGTGGGATATTAATAAGCTGTTAAGATATGAGAATTTAACTCGTTACGTCAAACTACCGCTTAAATGCACTATGCGTTGCTTACGTCAATAAACGACAGTTACAACTTTTTACGTATTCTTTAAAATTTAAATTTTTATTGACGCCATTATAAATAATAATAATTTTATTTACTAAATATAGTCATCATTTATTTACTTTAAATATATTTTAATAAATTATGTAGTAATAGTGTTCACGTTTATGTTTGATGTTAGGTTTGTGATTGCATTATTAGAGACTTGCCCCGGCTTCACATGGGTGTAATGCTTTTCATCATCATAACAGCCCATTAATGTCCCACTGCAGGGACGGGCCTACTCCCATGACAGAGGGCTACTTGACCAACTAATACCAAGCTGGCCAGACGGATTGGTGTAGTGCTTAATTTCAAGTTTTCCTTCTTTTTATTTCGTAAAGATAATATTCACGTAAAAACCGACTAAGGGGTCGGTTTGTGGGATGAGATGGGGTGGGACATATTGTATTCTTACTCCGTCACCACACGGAGAACGTAATGCTTATACTCTACAATATTATGCATGTAATAAACGTATAAGCCGTCCTCTTGAATCATTCTATCTTACAAAAAACTGCTTTAAAATCCGTTGCGTAGTTTTAAAGATTTAAGCGTACATAGGGACAGACACCTTCTCCGTGTGGTGACGGATTAAGAATACAATTATTCCAAGATCTAGGGAGTGCCAGACATCACTTATTTTCTAACGAACCAAATATACACGAATGGATAGTGGTGGGGTGTACTATCATCGTATGACTAATAGCTAACTTGCCCCGACGGCCACTTTTCTGGTATCCGTTGATGAAAGTACAAAAAAACACAGGTAACTTCACTCATTTTCTAATGGCTGGTTTTAACATATATTATAAACAAGAACGTTAAGAATCCATAATCGAAACTGCCAGACACTTTGCGTCGGCCGATTTGCGTAACAGACACTTCAAAGTTCTGAACTAAATGGATAGGTTGTTTCTTGAGTTGGAATTTTCGGTTGTAATTTTTGGTGAACAGTATTTTTAATTTAAACCCGTAAACGACTTGTAGCACTTTCTATGATAACCAATTTCAAATGGATCATTTGGCAAAACAATGTCTTTAAATTTTAGATTGTATTCATTTCTACGTTTCAAAATCACTTTACACTTTTTTAATGTTTCTTCCGAAAAAAGGTTTAATTTTTCATTAGAATTATTGCAAAATATACATATTTTATTTCAGGTCGTTTCTACTCAAATCACTTTAAAGCGTAAGCACTAAGCAGCCTCATACAATGGCTAGTTACTTGGCCTGTTCACACTAGCGATTTGTCTGGCGATTTTACAGCGAGGCGAGATCGTGGCGTGCACGCGGAGAGCACGTTGCGAGTAGTTAACTGCTACAAAAAATCGCGGCGAGATCGTTGCGTAAACGTGGTGATGGATAAATCGTGGCGAACTCGCAGCGATAATTCTTTAGCAGCAAACAACTCACAGCATGCGCTCCGCGTGCACACCGCGATCTAACCTCGCCGTGAAATCGCAGAAGAATCGCCGGAAAAGTCGATAATGTGAACAGGCTCTAAGAGTAAATCAAAAAAGAGAAAAAAAAGAGAGCAATAACGCTCTTATTTTAAATCATCTCTGTATGGTTTTATATCTAAGGTTGGTTACCAATAAATCATCATTTAAAAAGTTGCCGTCATTTAACCCACTATCACTCACTCGGGGTGCTGTAGACACATAACCCAAAGTGTCTGGCAGTTTCGATTATGGATTCTTAACGATCTTGTTTATAATATATGTTAAAACCAGCCATTAGAAAATAAGTTACCTGAATTTAGTTCAGAACTTTGAAGTGTCTGTTACGCAAAACGGCCGACGCAAAGTGTCTGGCAGTTTCGATTATAGATTCTTAACGTTCTTGTGTATAATATATGTTAAAACCAGCCATTAGAAAATAAGTTACCTGAATTTCGTTCAGAACTTTGAAGTGTCTGTTACGCAAAACGGCCGACGCAAAGTGTCTGGCAGTTTCGATTATGGATTCTTAACGATCTTGTTTATAATATATGTTAAAACCAGCCATTAGAAAATAAGTTACCTGAATTTAGTTCAGAACTTTGAAGCGTCTGTTACGCAAAACGGCCGACGCAAAGTGTCTGGCAGTTTCGATTATGGATTCTTAACGATCTTGTGTATAATATATGTTAAAACCAGCCAATAGAAAATAAGTTACCTGAATTTAGTTCAGAACTTTGAAGTGTCTGTTACGCAAAACGGCCGACGCAAAGTGTCTGGCAGTTTCGATTATGGATTCTTAACGATCTTGTGTATAATATAATATATGTTAAAACCAGCCAATAGAAAATAAGTTACCTGAATTTAGTTCAGAACTTTGAAGTGTCTGTTACGCAAAACGGCCGACGCAAAGTGTCTGGCAGTTTCGATTATGGATTCTTAACGATCTTGTGTATAATATGTGTTAAAACCAGCCATTAGAAAATAAGTTACCTGAATTTAGTTCAGAATTTTGAAGTGTCTGTTACGCAAAACGGCCGACGCAAAGTGTCTGGCAGTTTCGATTATGGATTCTTAACAATCTTGTGTATAATATATGTTAAAATCAGCCATTAGAAAATGAGTGACATTAATGATTTTTTTTCGGAACTTTGAAGTGTCTGTTACGCAAAACGGCCGACGCAAAGTGTCTGGCAGTTTCGATTATGGATTCTTAACGTTCTTGTTTATAATATATGTTAAAACCAGCCATTAGAAAAAGAGTGAAGTTACCTCTGTTTTTTTGTACTTTCATCAACGGATGCCAGAAAAGTGGCCGTCGGGGCAAGTTAGCTATTAGTCATACGATGATAGTACACCCCACCACTATCCATTCGTGTATATTTGGTTCGTTAGAAAATAAGTGATGTCTGGCACTCCCTAGATCTTGGAATAAATATGTCACCACCCCGTCTCATCCCATGGGTGTCGTAAAAACCGACTAAGGGACTATCCGTGAATATTATTTTTATGAAATAAAAAGAATTTATTTATTTATTTATTTATTTATTTCAACATAATAACCTACTATCTTTACAGGTAGCTTCCTAATACAATAGCGGCGTAGTTGAGAAATACAATTTAAAAACACAACATATACTTAAACCTAATCTTAAATAATAACGTAACATAATGACAAAATATAGAATAAATCTGTAACAACTGAAAAAAACTATTATATAAACAACATAAATCGTATTAAAGTATTAGGTATATGAATACGAGGTCACAAATAATATACATTTTGCGAGCTCACTCTTCGAGGCACAAAATATGTCTATGTGCTCATGTACCTTGTTAATCGTGCCTACAACTAGTGTTAAGGGTGTTTTGGCCAGCAAATTAGTCCTAGCTCTTGGCACTGCGAGGAGAGGGGGACGCCGTCGTCTCCACACGTAACGATCTGGCACAGACAGGTAGAGGGTTTGTAGAACACCAGGGTTTGTCTCTTTGCCTCGGAGAACTTTTACAATATAAAACGTTAGAGCAAACTCTCTTCGTACTCTTAATTCGTTATAACCTACCATACCTAACACAAATAACGTTGGATACATTAGCGGATAGAAAGGATATACACCGTACAGCCTGTGATAAAGATGCCGCGTGAATTTATTCTGCACCCGTTCTAACATGACTTTGTACTTGGCCTCATGTGGAGCCCATACGCTTGAACAGTATTCAAGGTGACTCCGCACTAGAGCGTCGTATAACACTTTTACAGCTGTTATGTTGGTAAAGCATCGCGCCTGTCTTAGTACGAAGCCTAAATTTCTATAAGCCCGTTTGCATATAAGGGTTACATGCTCGCGAAAGGTCAATTCTGTACTAAAATTAACACCTAAGTCCTTTATTTTTGTTACGCGTTGAAGGGGCTCGTTATTCATGCGATAATTATATTGAATAGGTGTCCTAGCTCGCGTGTAACTTATCACAGAACACTTGGACACATTGAAGTGAAGTTTGTTGACTTTACTCCATTCCACTACGCTGTCGATATTTTCTTGCATGCGTTTACAGTCAGCCTCATCTTTAATCTCCACTAGCAGCTTTAAATCATCAGCGAACAATAAACAGGTTCCTCCATTTTTTATGCATTCTGGTAGACTGTTAATCATAATAATAAAATTCAAAGGCCCTAGATTACTGCCCTGACTCACGCCAGACCTGGTGTAATACGGTTCTGATTCATAACCGTTATAGTCCACGTACTGTTGTCGATCTCTCATGTAGTCTACAAAAAAGTTTAATAGATTAGGAGTGAACCCTACTTCTGCCAATCTATTTAACAACACGTCATTGTCCACAGAGTCGAATGCTTTTTTAAAATCTAGATAAGCTACATCCACCTGTGCTCCAGCATCTACCGCGGGTATTACCTGTGTCATAAAGTTATGAAGATTAGTAGCAGTGCTACGGCCCGGTCGAAACCCATGTTGCGCGTCTGAGATCTGTGATGTAACTTGAACTAATATTTTACTGTGGATAGCAGACTCAAACACCTTTGCGGGTGTCGACAACACCGCAACAGGTCTATAATTACTGACGTCTTGTCCTGACTTCCCTTTAGGTATAGGAATAACACGTGTTACTTTCCATTGAGTTGGGTAAGTCGAAGCCTGTAAACACGCGTTATAAATATAATAAAGTGGCTCTACTAATACTTGGCTACAATCCTTAAAGAGGAATGCTGGTATTCCATCTGGTCCTGCCGATTTTTTAGGTTTTAAGGACGCAAGCGCTGCTGTCACGTCCTTCCTGCTCATAGCGTCGAGTTGTACACGTGCGCTACTTGGACTCGCGTTACTCTGACACGCTACTTGTGAATCCAACAGAGGTGGTACGCTGTTATATACTGATTTAAAAAAATCTGCAAATTGCCTGGAGCACTCCTCTTCTGTTAGCTGCCTGCCATCCTTTACCATATTTTGTTGACAAGTAGCACTCTTCTGCGCTCTTATGTATTGCCAAAATGACTTAGGCTCTTTTGTGAATTCATATTGAATTTTCATTACATGCTGCTTATGAGCAATATCTATGCTTTTCTTTACACATGCTCTACACTTAGAATATTCTTCATAGTCTGTAACTAATTTTGATTTTTTATACTTCTTATGGAGTTTAGCCTTCTTTTCTATGCTTTTTATTATGTCCCCCGTGTACCACACTGGGTAAGAATAGTGTCCATTCCCCATACTGGACCCTTTCTTCCTAGGAACACAAGCATCTATAATGTCGTTCATTGTGGTGTAGAAAAAACATACCATCTCGTCTACATTGTTAATATGGTAGAGAGGACTCCAATCTGCGGAGGCTACCATCGAGTAGAGAGATATATAATCCGCTTTGTAAAAGTTCCACCGCGGTCTTATTTTACGTAGATGCGCCGCCGTAGGTACGTCGCGTGTTGTCTCTTTGTTGCGTACCTTTGAAAGACAAACACTCACAGCCAGCGGTGGATGGTGCGGGTCCACAGATACTAGTGGTTCGTCTGCTCTTATCACGGAAATACCCTCAGCAAATTTGGTTATCAATACTAAATCCAAAAGACGATTTAAACAATTTGTAACTTGGTTGCTTTGAGTGAACTCGCAATATGATATAAAGTATTCATAATAATTATTAACATTTACTGAACATGAATACAGATTAAAATCACCTATAACTACAATTTTCTTATATCTAGTACACATTTTTTCTATTATTCTAAACAGTAACATATAATCGTTTTCAGGGCTATTAGGTGGAATATAAAGGACACAACATAAAAACAAAAATCTATTTTGCAGATGTACCGTCGCACACACTATCTCAAAAGTGCAAGTATCTACCGATATGTCAGTCTCATGTACTTGCCTTATATCGTACCGTGGTGAAGCCACTAGTAACGTAAGAAGGAAAATTAAACCCTATACCAATCCGTCTGGCCAGCGTGGTATTAGTAGGACAAGTATCCCTCCGTCACTGGAGAAGGCCCGTCCCTGCAGTGGGACATTAATGGGCTGTTATGAATAAGATAGCAGTTTGAAGAAGAATCAGAATCAGAATCAGAATTTTATTTGTCAAACATTGGTAGGTACAAAAGATCTTAAAATTTATAAATAGTTCTCAATGTTTTGTCGCTAGGACATACAAATTACAAAATAATTCAAAACAATCAAAATCATTATAAAGAAAATTAAATAATCATTTAAACAATCAATAAATTAAATAATGTCTACTTATAACTAAACCATATACAATTCATTATTCAATAATTATTAAAAGATAGAGATTCAATAGAAAAAAAAAAAACAACATAAAAAAATCTTACAACAAAACAATTTTTTTCTTAATTTATTTACTTAAACAATAATAATTTAATAATTTAAAAACCCAAGAAAGAATAATATAAAAAAAAAAAAAATAATAATGTCTTCTTAAAACTAAATTACATATATCTACAATTAAAAAAAAAAAAAAAAATATTTATATTGAAACTATTTAAATTAATTTGTCTTTCAGAAACTCATCTAACGAATAATAACATTTATCTATTAGCAACATTTGAAGATAATTTTTGAATTTATTAAATGGCATTTCCTTAATGTTAATTGGAATTTTGTTATATACCTTTGGTGCTATACCAAAAATACTTTTCTTCATAAGAGCCGTTTTACACTCCACATTACATAGTTGCTCGACATATTGTGCACGCATCGGTCCCTTTTTTATGTCTGAAATTTTTTTAAAAAACTTTGGGTTGGACTTTACAAATAGAGCGACCTCCAGAATATATAGGCCCGTCAGTGTGATAATTTTTAAGTCTTTAAAATACGGTACGCAGCTATCTGTTGTTTTCAAGCTACACATAGATCTTATGCATCTTTTTTGGGCTAGAAAAACGCGACCTCTTTCAGTTGATTGCCCCCAGAAAATTATACCATATCTCAGAACGGAAGCTACCAGTCCATGGTACGCTGTTAGAAGCGACTCCCGGTCCACTCTCTTTGATAACTGTAATAGAGCATACGCCGATTTGTTTATTTTTTTGCATAGCTCGTCTATATGGGGTTTCCAGGTAAGTTTATTATCTATAGTTATGCCCAGAAATTTAGCCTTGTCAGTATCATCTATTTTATGTCCGTTAAAATTAATGTTGATATTGGGAGTATTGCATTTTTGATGAAAGTGCATTACTTTTGTCTTTTGCAGATTAATATTAAGATTATTAATGTCAAGCCATTTTATAATTTTGTTTAAAGAATTATTTATTTCATGTTGATACTCGTTGAGGTTACTTGGATTTAAACATTTTATTATTTCAGTACTGTCATCGGCAAAAAGTACCATATTGTGATGAGTAATTTTAGGCAAATCGTTAATATATACTAGAAACAGTAGCGGGCCCAATACACTGCCTTGGGGTACCCCATGCTTTATATATCTAGGTTCTGAAAGGTAAATAGTCTCTGTTTTTGTTTTAGGACATATTTTAGATATTTCTGTGCATTGAGTTCGATTACTTAAGTAAGATTCAATCAGTTTCTTAACGTTTCCTCTTATCCCGTATCCTTCCAATTTGTTCAATAATATGTTATGGTTTACGAAATCGAAAGCTTTGGTCATATCTGTATATATTGCACAGACTGGTACCTTTTTATCTACTGAGTTCATGACGTGGGACAAAAATTCAAATATAGCCATGTTTATTGTAAAGTTTTTCCGAAATCCTTTTTGTTCGTTGCAAAATCGTTGAAGATATTACGGATGTATAAATCACGAACTAGGTATTTAATTGATAAATATTAGTTTGCTGTGCTTCTGAATCTAGGTTATTACTGTCATTGTCCTTACTTATTTTAGATAAATTGGTACACGATAGCGAAGTACGAAGCGCAGTGATGTTTTTGCATTAGCTTATTTTACTGCGTAATTTGCCATTATAACAGCACATTAATGTCCCACTACAGGGACGGGCCTCCTCCCGTGACGGAGGGATACTTGGCCTACTAATACCAAGCTGGCCAGACGGATTGGTATAGGGTTTAATTTCAAGTTTTCCTTCTTTTTATTCTGAAAAGATAATATTCACGGATAGTCCCTTAGTCGGTTTTTACGACATCCATGGGATGAGATGGGGTGGTGACATATTGTATGCTTACTCCGTCACCACACGGAGAGCAATTTACTAACTTAGCATTAATTACTTGACGCAGATATTCAGGAAGTACCAAAACATGCCGTCAACCAGTCAGCCTAAGATTATTTTTAAATATTTTTCTGATAACTAGCGTGACTTGCCTTATCACCCGGTTCCAGGTTGACGTCGAGTTTTGTGACACCCTGTATATTATTTAAAGATAGTTGATCTTAATTAAGAGGCTTTCCACATTATCACGTAGCGGTTGAAAAAGATCTTCTGCCACGGGAAGATCTCGAGCTCGATTCCCGCCCGAATCAGTCATCTGTGTACATATCGGCTCAGTAGGCAGTAAAATTCTTCGACCAATACGTAACAGCTGTTGTCAAAAGTTCACCAAGATCGCCATTCACCTTACTAATTTTAAGAGAAACAATGAAAACGATTCGCAATAGCTTGTAAAACCTTTTTGCTTTACCAAAATAAATTTAACTTTTATACAGTATTTCTTTAGACAACCTTGTGACGGTTATCTATTGTTTGCCCGAAAATTATATGCCCGAATTTCTTTTGCCGTAATTTTATTAGACATAACGGCAAAAACAGCTCTTCGTTCGCGGGTCTCCTACTTCTTGGTGGCTTAAAGAATAAACCTAACCTATCTAAGTTGGATTGCTCTAAGTCTCTCAGCTTAAACATAATTGAATTATGGCAAGTAAATATTCATGCACCCTCTACCTAAATAGGTAGGTAATTGTTAAGAAATCATTAATGACGAACAACCCCAATCCAGAAAATTCTCCACATTGAAAACTCTATTATGCTTAAAGTTACCCAAAATTAACTATCCAATTTCCTTCTTTTCAGATATCAGCTGTACAGCAGCTCAGCAGTAGACAAAATGAAGGTTTGGGGAGCTCACGGAGAATTCTGCGCAAGACACCAATGGGAGGTTATAGTCGCAACGTTGGCTTTATTGGCATGCGCTGCTAGTGTCGAACGAAATGGATCAGGGAACAGATCGGAACACTGCGCTGGATGGGCGAGAGCATGCCCAGGATTAGAGGCAGAATACCAAGCAGCAGATGCAGTAATCATGACATTTGTCCGATGCGCAGCACTCCTATACGCCTACTACCAAATCTCAAACCTTCACAAAATAGCATCGAAATACTTACTCATCATTGCCGGGGTGTTTTCGACTTTCGCAAGCTTCATATTCACTTCTGCTGTAGCTAGCTTGTTCTTCAACGAGCTAGCTAGCATCAAAGATGCTCCATTTCTATTTTTACTTGTCGCTGATGTTGCTAGAGGAGCTAGAATGGCTAAAGCGGGATGGTCAGCTGGAGAAGATCAAGGGAAAAGAGTAGGCAGAGCGTTAGCGTTGCTAGGACCTACAGCCACTTTAGACACACTGTTAGCGGTGCTTTTAGTAGGAGTTGGGGCGTTATCCGGTGTGCCGAGATTAGAGCATATGTGCACCTTTGCTTGTTTAGCTCTGTTGGTAGATTACTTAGTATTCGTGACGTTTTACCCTGCTTGCCTGTCATTAGTAGCTGACTTTGCGTCAGGTCGAAAAGAAATGTCGCCTGACAGCCCATTCTCTGAAGCGGATCTGAAACCTAATCCTGTTGTTCAAAGAGTGAAGATGATCATGGCCGCTGGTCTGTTATGTGTTCATTTGACCAGCAGATGGCCTTGGAGTTCAGATAATGGTATCATAGATGGCCCTACTGATACCCAAATACCTACATCTCAGGATAACGTTTTTCTACATTCATACGTGAAGTGGTTTTCAGTCTCAGCTGACTATATTGTGATAGCAACGCTGCTGTGCGCTCTGATAATAAAATTTGTCTTCTTTGAAGAACAAAGAAATTGGGTGATTGACATGAACGATATGACTGTGAAAGAGGTTGTGCAGGAACAAGCGAATCGCAAGCCTAAGTTTTCAGTGGGAGACGATTCAAATTCTGAAGTATCGACTCAGACGGAAAGTGGTTTGGACGAACTTGAGTGGCCTACTTTATCTCCTAGTTCCTCAGCTGCAAGATTAAACGCTAAAAAACGTCCGATGGCTGAGTGTTTGGAAATATATCGATCTGAAGGTGCTTGTGCATCGTTGAGTGACGAAGAGGTGGTTATGTTAGTCGAGCAGTCACATATACCTCTGCATCGCCTTGAATCAGTGCTAGGCGATCCACTGCGAGGCGTGAAGTTACGAAGGAAAGTGATAGGTGGAAGGTTCCAGACTGAAGTTGCAATTAAACAACTGCCTTATATAAATTATGATTATTCTAAAGTATTAAACGCTTGTTGCGAAAATGTAATAGGATATGTTGGCGTGCCTGTTGGTTATGCTGGACCTTTAGTCGTAGATGGTAAACCTTATATGATACCGATGGCAACGACTGAAGGAGCTTTGGTAGCTTCTACAAACCGTGGAGCTAAGGCGATAGGTACAAGGGGGGTGACAAGTGTCGTTGAGGACGTTGGTATGACAAGAGCCCCTGCTGTAAAGCTACCAAACGTTGTCCGAGCCCACGAATGCCGTCAATGGATTGACAATAAAGACAACTACGAATTAATAAAAGAAGCATTTGATTCCACATCTAGATTCGCCCGTCTACAAGAGATTCATATAGGTGTTGACGGAGCCACTCTTTACTTAAGATTCAGAGCAACAACGGGTGATGCTATGGGTATGAACATGGTTTCCAAAGGAGCCGAAAACGCATTAAAACTATTAAGAAATTATTTCCCTGATATGGAAGTTATAAGCTTATCAGGAAACTATTGTTCCGACAAAAAAGCTGCAGCAATTAACTGGGTCAAGGGTAGAGGAAAAAGAGTGGTCTGTGAAACAATAATCACAGCGGAAAACTTGAAGACTATCTTCAAAACGGATTCCAGAATTTTAGCTAGATGCAATAAGATTAAGAATCTATCTGGCTCAGCTTTGGCAGGCTCTATTGGGGGTAATAATGCCCATGCTGCTAATATGGTGACTGCAATTTTCATAGCGACAGGGCAAGACCCAGCTCAAAACGTGACCAGTTCTAATTGCTCTACAAACATGGAGATGTGTGGAGAAAATGGGGAAGATTTATATGTAACATGTACAATGCCATCTCTTGAAGTGGGCACTGTTGGTGGTGGCACCATATTGGCTGGACAAGGGGCTTGCTTAGAGATTTTAGGCGTCAAAGGCGCTGGGGAAAGACCTGCCGAAAATTCAGCGAGATTGGCATCCTTGATTTGTGCTACGGTGTTGGCTGGAGAATTGAGTTTGATGGCCGCTCTTGTCAATTCGGATCTTGTCAAATCCCATATGCGACATAACCGTTCAGCAGTTAATGTCCAGAAAGATATGAATAACAGTTTAAAAGTACCAGTTTTATAACGGCCAATAACTTGTTAGAATCTCATGAATTTAAGGCCTTGGGGGTATGACGATTACTTTAGTATTACGCGGACACATTATCTTGAGACCTCGCTGGAATGCGAGTTTCCTGCCCCCGTTGTTTTCACTTTACCGCGCTCGCCACAGCTTTTCACGGTACGGCCGACTCGACGTGACGTCATCGACGCTAGGTCTCGAGGTAATGTGACTGGGTAGTAATTCTATGTTATATGTGACAATCTGGGATAATGTAGCTAAGAACGGTTGTACCAAATTTGTATTTAAACATGTTGACTGATTTGTTTATCAACGAATCTGCTTATTTGCAATGAATATTAGGAATAAACGATATTATCGCGACTTTTGTCTATGTATTGTTTGTTTTTTTTTTTGTAAAGAAGTTTATTGAGTAAAGGTTTTTTGTACACAAAGTGGAAGAATAACTAAAAATTACTTAAATATTTTAAGCAATTCTAAATATTGAAATAGATTTTTTACTCGTTTTGGATTTAGGTTTATTAACGCAAAATATTTTCAAAAACTAATATTATATTATTCTAATATTAAATCGGGATAGAGGGAACAAAGTACATACATTGAAAAAATATCAAGTTATCCATAAAAAGAGGCTAGAAAAATAAGTTCAATGGTGGTTTAAAGCAGCCTATAAGCCTTTGCTGTAGAATCCTTAAGGTAAATGTTACTGACGCGTAAGCTTTTTTTACAGCTTATTTTTATAAGTAAATTACCAAATTTAGATAGGTACAGGACGGAACATAGCAGACAGTGAAGGTGACGGCTAACGCGTTGTAAGGCGGCCTCCTTAAACCTACATCTGGGTCGTAAGTCCCAGACGCTGTTAGGCAAGTGTTCCGTCCTCTATCACGCGATGAACCCGGCACCCGCACGGAGAATCCATGGAATGCTAAAATTAGGTCTTATGCTTGAACTTCTAAAACTGTTTTTGTCTGATGCTTGTAGTGTTATAGTACGGATTTCTTCTTCCTATATGCTGATGATGTGTTATTATAATCATTACTTTGTGACGGAGAAACAAAACACTCAATAACATTTCATGGTGTCGTAAAATTTAACTTGGGGAAAATTATCTCTAAGAATACTAGGGTGTCCCAAAACCTGAAGCCAACTCGAAACCAGGTGATAAGGCAAGTCACGCTGGTTATCAGAAAAATATTTAAAAAAATCTAAGGTGCATGGATGTAAAGTTATTTTTGTTTCACTAGTCAGTTAAAACTGGGCATTTTTTTCATTATAAATTTTACTCTAAGAAATAAGTCCTATTGATAAGTAAACTAGACCAGCTGGTTTTAAATTATTTTAATAGAGTTTAAAGAGGCATTATTCAGGGTAACACAGCAAAAAAAACGTTGGAGAAAGTTAAGATTTGTGGCAACAGGAGTGAAAAGACTGTCACAGGGTGTGAATTTATGCCTTTTTTTTTCAAATGTCTACAACTTTACAACCATGCAACTTAGATTTTATTTTTTTCTGATAAGCAGCGTGACTTGCCTTATCACCTGGTTTCGGGTTGGAGTCGAGTTTTGGTACACTTACCCACGGTTTCTGAATGACTGATCAAGTCAAAATCAACTAATCTAGTGTCAAAACTATCATTTTCAGGAACTAAAATGACAGTTTTGACACTTGATTAGTTGATTTTGACTTGATCATTCATTCAGAAACCGGGGGTCTGTATAGAGTTTTGTGCTGTTTAAACGTCACAGAAGTGGGACATAAACAAGCTGTAATACTTTTGTAGTGGCATAACTATGTCGGTTGCTGTACTTTCTTTTATACAAAAATTGTTGGAAAAAGCATCAAGAAAATATAGGTTTATATAAATATAGTAAAATAGATACTTAATAATTATGTCCCCGGTTAGTTGTAATATAGATAAAATAATTATATAATATATTTTTTTAATAATCTAAATTGTTAAAATGGCGGACGCTTAAGTGCTGCAATCTATGTTACATACATTTAACAGTATTTTGTTTATTTAGATTTTAGTAAACGCTTTTTATAGGACAAAGAATTAAAACATTAAATGTTTTTTTTTTCGATTTTATTATAATTTCTAATGCGAATTTTTGTTTTTATTTATATCCATTTAGTTAAGACGATAGGCGACTGGTAAATCTCCATTCTCAACCGTCTGGATCAGTATCTAGTATATCCCTTTGTCAATATAGGCTGCAGTAGGACATCAATAGACTTGTCGCGCGGCAACTGAGCTTCCTAGCCGCCCTAAATGTTATTACATTACCCAATTTGCAAGGGCGCTTACAGTACTAGGCAGATCATATTGACCCGATCGCCCTTAATCGGGATACTAACTCCAAAAGGGTAAGTATGATATGTTACATAACAGTATAGTAAAAGAGTAAGAAAGATTATTATTAAGGAAACAGGAATACACAGTGTGTAGGTTTTTTTTTTTTGGGAATAGACACTTGAGCGCTGGCTGTCTTTACGAGCTATAGAATCGCGACGTTTCCGAACAAATATCGCTGCGATAACAGCGGCGTGTGGAGACGCCTTCATAGAGAGATAATATACTCTATTATAATTATGTCGCATATACTTATACTAGCTGTAAAACGCAACTTTGTCCGCGATTAAATATAAAGTTTATTTATCATCATCATATCAGCCAATCGACGTCAACTGCTGTACATATGCCTTCTCCAAGTATTGCCACCTTGTGCTGTCCTGTGCCTCCCTCATCCATCGGCTTCCAGCCGTCCACACCAGCGCTTTTCAAGACGCGGTCGCCATTCCAGAATCTTTCTGCCCAAACAGCTGTCGGTTCTCCGCGCTATGTGCCCTGCTTGTCGCTACTTTAACCGGTTATGTCGGTTACTTTGGTTCTCTTGCGAATTTTCTCATTTTTGCCCCTGAATGACCATGAGCCTTGAGGCCCATAGGTCAGGCTACAACATAGCTCTCTCCATTGCCCTCTGGAGTGACCTTGAGCCTTCTGAGTAGGTTCATAGGTCAGCCTACAACAGAGCTCTCTCCAAAGCCCGTGAATGACCATGAGCCTTCTGAGTAGGCCCATAGGTCAGGCTACTACATAGCTCTCTCCATTGCCCTCTGGAGTGACCATGAGCCTTTTGAGTAGGTCCATAGGTCAGCCTACAACAGAGCTCTCTCCAAAGCCCGTGAATGACCATGAGCCTTCTGAGTAGGCCCATAGGTCAGGCTACAACATAGCTCTCTCCATTGCCCTCTGAGTAACCATGAGCCTTCTGAGTAAGCCCATATAGGGCAGGCTACAACATAGCTCTCTCCAATGGCCTCTGAGTGACCATGATTCTTCTGAGTAGGCCCATAGGTCAGGCTACAACATAGGTCTCTCCACTGCCCTCTGAGTGACCATGAGCCTTCTGAGTAGGCCCTTAGGCCCCCTAATTTTGAAAATTTTTGTGTCCTAGCTTGATGTTATATAGCCTTCAGCCTTCCTCGAGCAATGGTCTATCCAAAACTGAAAACTAAATTCAATTCGAAGAAGTAGTTTCTGAGATTAGCGCGTTCAAACAAACAAACAAACTCTTCAGCTTTATATAATAGTATAGATATAGATTATAATTATGTCGCAGGGAAATGAGGAAACCAGGGATTTCACGAAATCACTAGGGATATCACGAAATGCCATTATGGTCACAGTTCTAACCTAACCTACAGAAGTTGGCACTCTTGTGTTTTAACTTACAAACAAAAATGTGAGCATTTATTTTCTGGTAGAAAATTTCGTCATATCCCTAGAGATTTCATGAAATCCCTGGCTTCCTCATTTCCCTGCGACATCGACATATAGAAATACGTGGCACGACGTTAACACGACAGCGCCTTATAAATGATTATAATAAATAAAAAACATCAGATTTTTTTAACGCAATTTATTTCTTTCTTATAATCTCAATGTAAATCTAACAAGACAATAGAAATACATAACAATTGAAGAAAATACACACTATACAATTTTAATAAAACCTCTTATTAATAACCTTTGTAGACATTATAAATATAATATAACCTTTTTTTCATCACATTGGCAGAATCATCGGTTAGCGATGAAGTCTTAACATTAAAAATATTGAACTTGTTTTTTAACCTATTTATGTCAATAATAAGGCCAAGGAACTTACACTATAACTGGAATGCTTACGAAGCAAATTTAGACAAAT
Organism: Schrankia costaestrigalis; assembly: GCA_905475405.1. Taxonomy (NCBI): domain Eukaryota; kingdom Metazoa; phylum Arthropoda; class Insecta; order Lepidoptera; family Erebidae; genus Schrankia; species Schrankia costaestrigalis. The sequence goes on along the minus strand of FR997853.1, from coordinate 1,563,908 downwards.
TAAATCGTACATTACTACTGACAACATAAGGTTTATATTTGTTTATATAACATGAAAGGGAAAAATACTCCGACAAGGACAACGACAAAGGGGGATTGCATTTAAATGTTGGTTTCTCGTTTAGAGAGGGACACACTCCACATATTCAGCTGTCAATTAGGAACGGATTTTTTGTGACCGTAAGCATTCTAGTTAGAGTGTAAGTTCCTTGAATAAGGCACATTGTAAACGTCATACTATTACGACATTTTTGTAAATAAATGAACATTAATAACTTTTTATTCATTTGTATAATATCAAAAATTTATAAAAGCCCAACTTTAATTTTAGGTTTTAAAATAGAACTTCTGAATATCGAAAAAGAAAATATTAGAATCTGTCAAATTACCAAACCTTTAAAATCATAATAATTTGACTTTGTCAAAATTTCCAACAACATTAAGGCTAACCCCTTACTCAATAAACGCCTCTTAAATTTAATCACTGTTTAGCGAGACTTTTAGTAGTAAAATCAATCTTATACTACACAAAAACGTAAGAATTCAATCAATTGACTAAAATTTGAGAGGTTTATGAGTAAGGGGGTAAATTTAAAATAATAAATAAGTATCAATTTGTTTTACAAAGAATTAATATGTATAAGTAATTCTTGTTTGTGAATAACTTCAAATCTGACTAATTCTAAACATTACGTATTAATAACGGACTTGAATTTATAGAAAAGACAGTACATATTTAATATCATAACATTACCATGCCATTTAATATATTATACTAACGTATGGAAAAAAATATTAAGTACTAATGCCCAAAAACACTAAATAAAATATAGTTATAATAAATATTAAAAATAAATGCAAATCTCTCCAATTTCTTGGTCTAAATGTGGACGGATAATATAAGGTTAAGGTCAATATAAAAGTGGAAGAAAATGTCTGTTTGAAAAAAGCTAGCTATTGCAAAATTATTATTGCATAGGATCAAGAATTTATAGAGATCCGTGTGGTGACGGAGTAAGAATACAATATGTCACCACCCTTCTCTTATCCCATGGGTGTCGTAAAAACCGACTAAAGGCCTATCCGTCATTATTATCTTTACGAAATAAAAAAGAAGGAAATCTTGAAATTAAACCCTATACCAATTTGTCTGGCCAGCGTGGTATTAGTAGGCCAAGTATCCATCCCTCCGTCACGGGAGGAGGCCCGTCCTTGCAGTGGGACATTAATGGGCTGTTATGATGAAAGAATTTATAGAAGAAGAATATGAGTTAAATAATATCTAGCTGTGACCTTATAGGAGCAGAGCAGCTCCCATAAATTTGATGTTGTTTATAAATGATAGCTGACCTCTGAACCCTTGCAGTGTTGTTACGAAATACATAGGTTGTAGGTACAGGAGGAAAATAAAATAAGTCTGATTGAAAGAAGTGTCCCTGCAGTGGGACAATAATAGACTTACAAACATTGATTTATAAAAAACCCAAGATGCACATTTTCAAACAAAACTAACAGCCAAAAGTGTCACCAAATTAAACATACGCAATAAATACGTATAGTAATATCGTAAACATATTTTTTTTTCAAATTCAATCTTACACGCATGACATAAAGTTGTATTTAAAAAGTAATGCACATAAAGCAATAAAATTTAATGATTGACGTTTGCCGGTAGAACAACGCGATACTAATTTAAAAAAAGTGCACAATGCGCCTATTTGTTGCGGACGGTTTTGGGAAGTGGAGTGTGTATCTTTGGTTTTTTGTAAATCAATGCTTACAAAGAATGATTATGTTAAAGAAATAATTTTGAAAAGTAGAAGATGTTTGGAAGATAAGGTAGGCGATATACCTATCACAGTCATTATGTAATACACATTTTATTGAAACAAATGTAAATAAACACAAACTTGCAATCCCTGTGGTTCTCCGTGTGGTGACGGAGTAAGAATACAATATATCACCACCCCATCTTATCCCATTGGTGTCGTAAAAACCTACTAAGAGGCTATTCGTGAATATACGTAACGAAAAAAAAAGAAGGAAAACTTGAAATTAAACCCTATAACTATCCGTTTGGCCAGCATGGTATTAGTAGGCCAAGTATCCCTCCGTCATGGGAGGAGGCCCGTCCCTGCAGTGGGACATTAATGGGCTGTTATGAATAGATTGGTGACCGCTTAGTACTTTTTTATTTTGCCATGCTTTACAGAGCACCTTAAAAATCTGCCAAACACAGGATCGCAAGTTTGTTTCCTAAACTATTTCAATGTCATTTATGCTCGTTAATAATATTACCCCTCATATAAGACTCATCTAATACCAAACTAAGCAGAACTTGTACTCTGGATACTAACCCCCTTACTCATAAACGCCTCTTAAATTTTAGTCAATTGATTACTTTAAATTCTTACGGTTCTGTTAGTTATAAGGTTGATTTTACTAATAAAAATCTCGCTAAACAGTGTAATTTAAGAGGCGTTTATGAGTAAGAGGGTAAGATAACCACAAAAGCTTATTACAGAAAAAAAAAACCTATCTATTGATAAAAATCTCATCAAAATTCTTACAGCAATTTAAAACATCTGAGCATACATACATTGGAAGTGACTTTTGTTTTATCCTATAAAGAAAACTTAAGCTTAAAAAAAATATCCCCAGCACTGGACTATTGGTCCTGGTTCCCTATAACATTTTTGCAAAGTAATTATTATCAAGATAATTTTTAAACAATTCTCACAATATACTTTTTTAAAAGAAATATTTGGTATTATTTTAAATAAATAAACCCCCGTACTATGGATCATGGCCTGTGTCAGGGATGAGAATAAGTTGTAGATCACATAAGAATTAATTAATTTTAGTTATATTTTATGGTTATTACCTTTTAGGGTCGTAGCACATATAACGTAACGTAAACGGATTGGCACTACCTCGTCTTTTATCTCGGTGTCAAACGTCACGTTACGATTCCGATTTAGTGTGCGTTGCCGGTTGCAGTAAGGAGTTGCATACAAATAATACTGAACGGCTCGAGTTGATACGGGTACGATACGTTTACGTTCTATGTCTATCTTCATGTACAATTACGTTCTATGGTTTTAAATTTATTGTTTATACTATAATCTCTAATAACGATCACAGATTTCATTTGAAGCTTGTATTAAATCACTTTACAATAACATACTAAGGGAACCGGGACAATTAATCAGTGGTATAAAACTATACTATAATTTACAACTCATCCTTAATCTCTTCATCTGAATAATCGTCGTAGTCTCGCACATCCGGCATGTTTGATGGTGGTGGTGGCATACCGCCGAAGCCGTATGGGTCTCGCCCGTGGATCTGTAATAATTTAAGTTTAATTAATACATACATAAACTCACGCCTTATCCCGGCCGGGGATCCTGGCGTTTAATTAATTTACAACTTAATTAGTGGTTAAAGTAAATGACATCTCCGTGTGGTGACGGAGTAAGAATACAATATGTCACCACCCCATCTCATCCCATGGGTGTCTTAAAAACCGACTAAGGGACTATCCGTGAATATTATCTTTATGAAATTAAAAGAAGGAAAACTTGAAATGAAACCCGATACCAAACCGTCTGGCCAGCGTGGTATTAGTAGGCCAAGTATCCCTCCGTCACGGGATGAAGGTCCGTCCCTGCAGTGGGACATAAATTGACTGTTATGAAAGTAAATGACTGCTGCGCAGAGGTCTTCGTCGCCCTGCAGTAAGACAGTAAAGGATTCAAATAATTAAAAATACATAAATAATATTAATAAATCAGTACACACTTATATTATTCCTTTAGGTTGATAATGTCCACTTTCATAAAATGACCAGTGGTTAAACAAGCTGAAATTAGCCGATTGTCTCTTTGCAAAGGTCGTTGTGCTATATTTATCGCCGTGTATTGCATGTATGTTTCATCTACTATATAAAAATAAGTCGGGTTTTCCTTCCTGACGCTATAACTCCAGAACACACGAACTGATTTCCTCGGTTTTGCATTCGTTGGAAAGGTCTCGGGCTCCGTGAGGTTCATAGCAAAGAAAATTCAGGAAAAATTTCAACAGAAAAACGGAAAAATAATGCCCGTGCGAAGCCGGGACAGGCCGCTAGTAATTTATAAACTTTTTAAGTGGCTCACTAGCGCCCCCAATAGAAAAAAAATCATAATTCACAAATAGGATAAATAATTTAAAATGTTGATAACAAAGTCTTGAGAAAAGGCAATAAAGTATTTGTATAACACACTCTCAACACTTTAAATGTTTTTTAATTTGTTAAATTTCACATTCGAAAAAAAACGGCCGTTTTTGTTTCTAATGCAATATTTATTTAATTGAAAAACATTTAAAGTGTTGAGAGTGTGTTATACAAATACTGTATTGCCTTTTCTCAAGACTTTGTTATCAACATTTTACATTATTTATCCTATTTGCGAATTATGATATTTTTCTATTGGCGGCGCTAGTGAGCCTAACAAACATCAATTTCCCGGACACAAAGTAAGTACAGTCAGCCCCAAAAGTCGCTGAACACATTTTAAATTCCAAAACTGCTTAACACTAAAAGTGGCATAAGTCAGTGACGCAACAAGAGTACAAAATAAGCTAAACGTACAAAACGACCATAACACGCTGCACACGGTTATTCCAAAAGTAGCTGCACATGGGTATTTCAAAAAGTATCAGCACACGGGTATTTCAGAAGTATCGATGTTGCCAACTCGTGCAGTATACGGGAGCCGCGCATAACTGAACGGCAACGTCGCCCGCTGCGTCGCTCATCTGCGGTCGAGTTTCAGTGTAGTTGTAGTGAGTGATTTTGACAGTAGACAAAAGTCAAGCCAATTTCAAAGCGGAATACTACATTAACAATTTCATCAAAACAGTTGTCAACACGATAGCTTTGCTTGTATAGAGCTTGGGTGAAAAGAAAACAGCTCTGGTTCGATCCTGAGGAACGGATTACTTTTTGTGCTTATTTATTTTTTCTTATTTTGTTTTCTACTATTATTATTCAATACAAGCTGTAACCCGCGACTTCGTTTACGAAAAAAATGTATATTCGACAATTAAATTAAATAATTTAATTAATTAATTAATTAAATGGCTTTATCACCTCTAGACTTAATTTTAGTTGCTAGTCATAAAACTATTAAGTTCAATGTCGCACAACAGGGAGCGCTTCTTCTTACATAACATTTCAACTCATATCATCGAATCTCCGAAAATGTTTCTCATACAATTTAAAGTCATAATGATCATTCTTCATTAAATTAAAAATTAAATAAAAATACTATTTAATTTGCAATTAAAAATTAAAAATAATATTTTAACTTTACTAAAATACCTGTGAACAGTGACGATGAATTTAAGTTACTTGTTTTTTTTGAGATAAAATACAATAAATAAAAAATAAAAAAACCAAAAAAAATACTTGGCACAACCCGGTTTCGAACGCACGTATACTTCATCAAAGTCGAGTGTTCTATACCCTAGGCTATCGAATCTCAGTGAATTGTGTTGAAATTATGTATCTATTCCAACGAGTAAACATAATAGACACTAGTGTTCAGCTACTTTTGGAACACTAGTGTTCAGCTACTTTTGAAATACCTACTAGTGTTCAGATACTTCTGAAATACCCGTGTGCAGCTACTTTTGGAATAACCGTGTGCAGCGTGTTATGGTCGTTTTGTACGTTTAGCCTGTTTTGTACTCTTGTTGCAACACTGACTTATGCCACTTTTAGTGTTCAGCAGTTTTGGAATTTAAAATGTGTTCAGCGACTTTTGGGGCTGACTGTACATCTGACCTCAGAACAATTATTAGTGGATCACGTCACTCACCTTGACATATTCCTCTTCCATCTCCTGTGTCCATGTAGTATCTTCCTCATCAGGTAACATCCATTCCTCGCAGTAATTAGCGTGCTTGAAGCAAATCTGTAACATTTAATATTATAAATAAATATTGACGGACATCTCTACACAGCGCCATCTGTTCCCAAAGTAAGTTAGGCTTAACCTGCTTGTGTTATGGGTAACAGAACAACGGAAATTAATACTTATATACTTTTTTTTTGTAAATACATATTATATACATAGAAACACTCAGAGCAATGCAAATAATCATGTTCATGCACACAAATATTTGCATTGAGCGGGAATCGAACCCGGAACCTCTGCGTAGCAGTCATGTTATATACCTAACCACTACGCCACAGAGGTCGTCAAATGAAAGATTGGAGTTATTCTGGTGCGACACTTAGTTATTAGTAGTTGTTTAGAAATTTTAATCGGGGTCATACGGTTGTATGCATTATTGTACCAGCTTTAGCTTTCATATACATATGTGAAATGGTTATTTTATAGATATAAATGCTTTAGTTTTAAGAAGTTTTAAGATATTATTAAGCCTAGATATAAGCCATCTTCTCCTATTCTTATGTTGCTGTGCCCGACAGGGTCCATACTGAACAATTATATTATAACATACTATGCGTTTCAAATAAGAATAGGATCGCACTTGCTGCCAACTTCATGTGGCAACTGTCATTTTAGTACGACCAACAAAAAAATTCGTAAAATAATTTAAATTAAAATATTTAGCATTGAAAATTCCGATTGAAACAGATTGTTTTATTCAACGAAAAAAATGTTTCTTCTTTTTTTACAGTTTTATTTGTTTGTTACATTAAAACAATAACATAAAAAACCTTACGAAAAAAACCGGTTTTATTGAAAATTTTGCAGTTTGTTTCACATAGAATCTGATTCAGATAAAGAACGTAGCTATGATGCCATAAATGGTGTGGAGGAATTGAATTCCAATTAAAATTTAATTTATTTCAAAATTTATATAACATATTGAAGTAAAAATTAATAAAATTTTGTGTTTATTTTTTTCTTACCGTACATGACATTCATGAAGTTCGTTAGAAATGCGAAATAAGATGGCGCTCTGACAGTCCTATTCTTATTTGAAACGCATAGTAACATCTATGTAAACTATGGAATGCAATAAAGATATGAATTATGTCATACGGTTGCGGCAGGTTTATTTTTATTGAAGGCCCAATTCAACCATCGAGGGGGTGATGATATCAAGGCCTGTATATCAAATCCTATGTGCTTTAAGGTGGTAGACAAACAAACGACCCTTGGGATGGTAACTGGCAGTGGCGAAGGGTGGATTTTTATAAAAGGGAAGCCGAAGATTCCGTGGACTTTTGTTCTACTTTATATTACTATTATTCTGTAGTTCATAGGTATTCGTGAGAAAATGTTTCGATTTTACCTAGTTGTCCCGAACTCATAAACTTAAAATACGAAAATGTTTCTCTGTTTGGAAGACTTCTTTGATCAATTAGATTAATTGTTTATATTGCTATATCCTAAATGATTCTACATACCTACTTACTTACTTTTAGAATCTGAGAATACTGTCTGTAAGCCACTTACTTATACGTATCGAAATGAGATAATTGTATTAAAATGTTTCGTAAATCCACAGCGCCGGCGTTTCTTATATTTATAATTCAATTTCGAGAATGATGTTTTATCGCACATCACATAATAGGATAGTCAATATAATATAACACTATTAACCTGTCCCTTATAACAACAAACTATTAAATTTGCTGAAAACAATACAAACAAGTACTTACAAAAATATTCCATAGGATCCCAACGCACTACGACAAAAATAAAGTCAACCAATGCACAACACATAATACACAATCATAAATAATTAAACATACAAATTTTACTACTTTAAACAAGAAAGCGAATTTTATAACCTATTTGCAGAAAATAAATACAAATATCTGTTTTTTCTTCAAATGGTCCTATCGTTTACCGATGATTCTGCCAAAGTCAAGACGCAAGCCGTATAAAAATATAAAAACAAATAAATATAATTAAAAACTAAAAATTCAGAAGAAAGGCTGATTTCTATCAGATTTAAATAATTGATAAAAACAAAGGAATGTCAATGGCAAATTAAGTACTTAACGTGAAATGAAATGAAACTTCGTTACAATTGGTCGGTCCACTGGTTGCAATAGTGCTTTCTCGCTCTCGCAATGTTGTAGTTGTATCTTTTATCCTTGTCATAAGCCGATGGCCACCGGCTTATATGGTACCTTAGATCGACGAATACAAAGTGTCACGTGACCGTACGATTTCCGTACAGTCTGTTGTACTGGATTCCTAATTTCGCGACCGGCTTACTGCGCTCCGCGCATGCGCGCTTTAAGTACTCTCTGACTGAACCATAACAAGTTGTTAGTTGACAACCTTTAATTACAAGATGGCGTTATGAGTACGTAAATAATTATATTGAAAATTATTATTACTGTAATTATTATTGCGATTTACGTAAGAGAATACTTTTTTGTTTTATATTATTTTGTATTGAGTGGATGTTGCGTCATTGATTTATAATTGATTAATAGACAATGCTAAGCGGTTTTTGCAAAGGTAAGCCGGTAGGAATCGAGTTATATGGACACTTCGCCACTAGTAACTGGTATTATTATTAAATAAATATATTATTATTCTCCGTGTGGTGACGAAGTAAGAATACAATAGGTCACCACCCCATCTCATCCCATGGGTGTCGTAAAAACCGACTAAGGAACTATCCGTGAATATATCTTTACGAAATAATACAAAGAAGGAAAACTTGAAATTAAACCCTATACCAATCTGGTCAGCGTGGTAATTGTAGGTCAAGTTTCCCTCCGTCATGGGAGGAGGCCTGTCCTTGCAGTGGGACATTAATGGGCTGTTATGATGATTTATAATAGAACTTACTTCTCTCTCTGCATCAGGCATGATATCATCATGGGGCCTGCTCTTATACAAAGATGTGATTTCATCTTCGTTCTCCTCGAACATACGCTCACACTGAAATATACAAAAATTTTATATTAATTACAATTATTTTTTTTAATATTTTTACCCCCTAACATGCAATTGGTCGTCAGACCATAAGCAGTTTTTTTCAATGTTAATGGCATGTAAGGTTTACTCTTCCACTGTCGAGTAGCCTTCCCGTGTTACTTGTGATTTATATAGGTCCCAGGTGTGTAACCGTCTCAGACGTCGTGTGTGACCAGGGGCAAGACCCCGGGCAAGTTCATTTTTATGGCTATTTATTTTGGTTCTGTATGCCTCAACACTTCTGATCAATTCCTGCTTCACTGTAGGGATGTAAAGCTACTCGGATCTCCTCCATTTTTACAAATATTAATTACATTAATTACTAATAATATTAGGTATTTACCTATGAAATTGCCGTTTTGTATGAAGATTTTATCAGAAATTAGATTTTACATACTAACGTTTTCTTAGATTTTTCAATAGTTATTATACTTAATAGAATGATGTTTGGTACTGTAATGGAGCACTTCTAAGCTAACTTACAAAATAAAAAAAACAGAGAAAAAAGTATAATATGGTAAGTAGTTACAATTAAACAAATGGGATAATCCGCTGTTTTAAATTGGCTTATTCACAGGCTTATTAAATAATACAAACGATTATTATTTTTATTTATTATCTTTTGTTAGACGTTGGTAATATCCTATATTTCCTAAATAACAAAAAAATATTTAAACAATATAGTCCAGTCAACGAATGACTCTCAGATAACTATGTCAGTCAGCTTTGAGTTTTATATAAATAGAAGATTTCCGCACCACCTCTGAGGTAGGTAAGGCCAATCTTACACCAACATTGAATCAAATACAACAGTACATTGAATCAAGCTCAAAAAAAAGCATGGCGCTTTTTTTTTAACGTGGTTTCTCCAGTAGGAATACTCTTACCACATAGTGATCTATCAACGCACAGCCCAAACCACTGGACAGATCTAGCTGAATTTTGGCATGCAGGTAGATGATATAACGTAGGCACCCGCTAAGAAAGGATTTTGATAAATTCTACCCCTAAAGGGATAAGATAGGGGATGGAAGTTTGTATGTAACTTTGTCAATTTCAAACCGATTAGGCTGAGACCAAGCATGCATATGCTACTATATATTGAAATAAGCCTTATTTTTCATAATATTTATAAACGCGAGCGAAATCGCGGGAAAAAGCTAGTGTGTGCATATAGTCGAAAATACGACCTTTCTGCCCTCTAAAGTTACGATATCTCGAAAGCGATGCTTTTTAGGAGAAAAGTGTTGAGATATTTTTTGTAGACAATTTTACGATCTTCAAACTTTGTCTGAACCATTTTTCGACAGCTCTCGTAGTTTCAGAGATATACGCAAAAAACGCAAAATTGAGACCTTTGACCCTACCTCCCCCCTCCGCCTCACCTCCTAGAGGTGGGGACTTTTAGTATGTTATCTCTCTAAGTACCCTGAATAAGTTTCTGTAGAAATCACTTACTCACTGCTCACGCACTCTATAACTACTTCATTGATTGGACTAATATATGTTTTAAAAGAATGTAGAGTCTAAAGACTGCGCAGAAATAAATCGGCAATTTCATAAGTAAACCTATTATACTCGTAATTATAATTACTTATACGCTGGATTAGTATTTCAAGTAGTTCAAATTATGATATCGCTTTAGTTAGCAGGTAATGTATATAGTGGTGTCCAGTTCGACCGCGCGGCCATAGCGTTTTTTTTTAAAAAAAACCATGTCAATTTTTTGTAAAAATTTGTAGAAGTTGATTCCCAAAACCATAAATTTGTCAAAGATACGGTTAAAAAGTTATAAGGGTTTAAACATGGCCGCGCCATTGAAACGCGGCGAACCGCGCGGCCACTGAGATCTTTAAAACTAAGCCTTGTAGAGACCTGAAATTTACGCAAATGCAAGATTTAATTTGTAAAAAATTTGTAAAAATATAAAAAAAATACTCAGGTTTATAGTTTAAGAGCTATAACACTAAAACCGAATGGCCGCGCCATTGAAACGGTGGAGAAAACGCTATCGCCTGTATCTCGCTGAAAAAAAATCGCAGAGGTGTGTAGTTTATTGTAATTACCCAGATTTGAATTTGTCGAAACTAGGAAAAATACAACAAAAATTCCTAGGTTTATATTTCAGGAGCTATAAGACTAAAACGATATGGCCACGCCATCGAAACGGTGAATAAAACGTTATTTCGCCTGTATCTCGCTGAAAAAGCATCGCAGAGGTCTGGAGTTTTTTGTAATACCTAGATTTTAATTTGTCAAAACTAGTAAAAATACAATAAAAATTCTTAAGGTTATATTTCAGAAGCTGTAGAACATTATCAGTATGTGGTGCGATAGGGTGACCATGTCTTATTGTTTACAGAATACTTTCTACTTATTGTTACAGAAATTATTTTATTTATTTTAATGGTGTATTTTTAAATTGTAATACAACAAATAATAATAATATTGTACTTCTGGTTTTGTAAAAAATAATGAGTGAGAGGAAAAGGAAGAGAGATTTTACCAGTGGAGTTACAAAAAAAAACTGGGGAAGTACGAGTCGGACTCGCCCATGAAGTGTTCCGTAGTAACAAGCAAAGTTTTGCTCTTAACTTTGTTTTTCATAGTGTTTGTATGAATTACAAAGTAACGTGTGCGGTTTTTGAAATTGTGCTATATCTCAAAAACTTATGATTGTATCTTGTTCAAACCAGTTTTCATTGAAAGTTTTTATTGACATTTACATCAATTTTTTTTTCCAACTTTATTATTTCAAAAGTTAGAGGCGGGGGGGGGGGCTCATTTTACGACTTTGGAAGTGTATATCTTTCAAATGATTGACTTTAGTTTTTTTAGTAATTTTTCCATTCATATAATATTACGCTTAAAGTAAAAACATATATCTACATCCCTGCTAGTTATGATTGTACTTATTTAAAAATGTGGAATCAAAATGATTTACAATCATTTCAAATGTTCTAAGTAAAGTTCTAATTACCTATATGATTTAATAAAACATTAAATAATAATAATCCAGCCTATTATTGTCCCACTGCAGGGCAAACATTATATATTATTATTATTTTTGTTAGTTATTAGATAGTTTTTAGTATTTCATATAAGTTCATATACATAAGATTGTAAATATTTCATAGTAAAATATCTTAACTACACGGTCATCCATACAAATAAAGAGAGAGCTCTAACATAATCATAAAATATTTAAATGCAACATACCTTAATCACTTCTGCTGAATTGTTTACATAATTTACCGAACTGACGTTACACCACAGTACAACACTTAATCGTAATTACACACGAACTGAACATTTTAATAATCAGTAGATCACTTTTTTATCGTGTTAACATCACAACGACACACTGATAACGAAACTCTTACGCTTACGTCGCTGTACCACAGAATAATAAGTACTAACGGCTGTACGCGTCGCACTGACCTGCGGAGGCGCGCGGGGGTGGCGCGTGTGAGATGCAATAGTGTGCATTACTAATCACATAGCTTAGGGGCGGAGTTGCGTCATTTAAACCAATCTTAGGGCTAGTTTTTCGTAAGTCCACGCGGACTGTAACTGTATTATTGACTTTTCAAGCAATAAACATAATTGTTTTTATATTTATGGTTTCATTTTAATTTTATTTAGAATCCTTGAATTATAATTTCTGTAACAATAAGTAGAAAGTATTCTGTAAACAATAAGACATGGTCACCCTATCGCACCACATACTGATAATGTTCTACAGCTTCTGAAATATAACCTTAAGAATTTTTATTGTATTTTTACTAGTTTTGACAAATTAAAATCTAGGTATTACAAAAAACTCCAGACCTCTGCGATGCTTTTTCAGCGAGATACAGGCGAAATAACGTTTTATTCACCGTTTCGATGGCGTGGCCATATCGTTTTAGTCTTATAGCTCCTGAAATATAAACCTAGGAATTTTTGTTGTATTTTTCCTAGTTTCGACAAATTCAAATCTGGGTAATTACAATAAACTACACACCTCTGCGATTTTTTTTCAGCGAGATACAGGCGATAGCGTTTTCTCCACCGTTTCAATGGCGCGGCCATTCGGTTTTAGTGTTATAGCTCTTAAACTATAAACCTGAGTATTTTTTTTATATTTTTACAAATTTTTTACAAATTAAATCTTGCATTTGCGTAAATTTCAGGTCTCTACAAGGCTTAGTTTTAAAGATCTCAGTGGCCGCGCGGTTCGCCGCGTTTCAATGGCGCGGCCATGTTTAAACCCTTATAACTTTTTAACCGTATCTTTGACAAATTTATGGTTTTGGGAATCAACTTCTACAAATTTTTACAAAAAATTGACATGGTTTTTTTTAAAAAAAAACGCTATGGCCGCGCGGTCGAACTGGACACATATAGTGTGATTTAGGCTCATAGCATAACGTAACGTAAAGGGATCGGCACCGCCTCGCCTTTTTCCTCGGTGTCAAACGTCAAAAATCCGATTACGTTACGATTCCGATTAGTGTGCGTTGCAGTAAGGAGTTTCATACAAATAATACTGAACGGCTCGAGTTGATACGGCGACGATCCGTTTACGTTACGTTATATGTGCTATGAGCCTTAAGAGGAAGGTTTTTATATATTATCATTTTTAACTTTATTTATTACTAGCTGAGCCGTGCCCACTTCGTTAGGCGGCCAAAAACGCGTTAAGCGCGCACTTTTTTAAACATATTTCATTACTGCTCCACTCCTATTAGTCATAGCGTGATACTATATAGCTTATGACACTACTCGATAAATGGACTATTTAACACAGAAAGAATTTTAAAATCGGTTCAGTAGATCCAGAGATTACCCCCTACAACGTCACAAACACACAAACTTTACCTCTTTATAATATTAGTATAGATTAATAACTTTTTATCCGTGTGGTGACGGAGTAAGAATACAATATGTCACCACCCCATCTCATCCCATGGGTGCCGTAAAAACCGACTAAAGGACTATCCGTGAATATTATCTTTACGAAATAAAAAGAAAGGAAAACTTGAAATTAAACCCTATACCAATCCGTCTGGCCAGCGTGGTATTAGTAGGCCAAGTATCCCTCCGTGACGGGAGGAGGCCCGTCCCTGCAGTGGGACATTAATGGGCTGTTATGATGAATAACTTACATAGTACTCTAAACTCTTGTTCAAGTCATCATCAGTAACAAACTTAGTCTTGGAGAATTCTGGGTTCATACCACCTGATGGTGTTATGAGCTGCATAATGGCTAACTTGCCAGTAGACTTGTAGTATACGCGAACGTAATCATCCATTTTTTTACCTGAAAATATATACATAATAATTATTAGTTTTATTTATATTAATTAATAAATATTCCTCACACATTCACACAACGCCATCTAGTCCCAAACTAAGCAAAGCTTGTACTATGGGTACTAGACAACGGATAAACATACTTAAACCCTTTTTTTCTGTAAATCTTCATAATCATAACAGTCCATTAAAAAAACACTGCAGAGACGGGCCTCCTCCTGTGACGGAGAGATAATTGGCCTACTAATACCACGCTGGCCAGACGGATTGGTATATGGTAAATATAATTTCTGTAAATACATAATATTATACATAGAAAACACTCAGACCAATGCAATCAATCATGTTCATGCACACATAGATTTGCATTGAGCGGGAATCGAACCCGAGACCTCTGCGTAGCACTCATGTTATATAACCACTACGCCACAGAGGTCGTCACGCAATCTTGGATAATTTTTTTTAATATATTAAAAAAGTAGCTCTGGTTGGATGGTGACTGCATACGGAAAGAGTTGGACCGTGTTCTGTAGCGCGTGTTGGGAGAGGCCTATGTGGCAGTGGACTGCGCTAGATAAGTTCTATTACCAATTAATTTTCAAATGTTTCAAATTTCAAAATGCTTTATTTCATAAAATTTATTTGAAATCGTTTACTTAAAATTGAGGCTACAATTAAAATTATAGATCGACACAGACAAACGCCACAGCACTAAATTAAAGGAGAAAAATAAAACCAATCTACTACTCAAATCTACTTGTCTGTCTGTGTTGATCTATAAGTTCCAGTTTGCAAATGCATAGAGCCAATGAGAAGAAACCTGGCAAAGAAACTCATGGCAACACTTTTATAATTCAGTTGTATTTACATTGTTTTTTACATTAATCCTATTACCCAATCAAAATATTTGATAGTTTATTTTACTTCAACCAATTTTATTTAAATAAAATCCTTTAGACACGATTGAAATAAATGCTTCATCCACTACGATAATTACAAAACTTATTGGGTTCGCCTATATTAACACAATTCATAATAAGTAGGTATGTATGTAAAAAAATCCGTTGTCTAGTATCCATAGTACAAGCTCTGCTTAGTTTGGGACTAGATGGCGTTGTGTGAAAGTGAGAGGAATATTTATTTATAATCTTAGTAAACACACTTTGATTCCGAGTAATATGCATTGGCTCTATCTAAAGGATGACCCTGTAAATCTTTACCGACGTTACCTAATGGTTTTGAGTCTTTCTTGTCTTTTAATATTGTATTCTGAGACCTAAATAACTTCGGCAATTTTACAATAAAATTATCTTTTTCGTTTATGTAGCAAATAATGTATACCGTATTCATCCTTACTTGATTTATTTAGTAAACAAACACCACATATTGCAAATTCACTAGTTTTTACATCAATCGCACACTTTGATATGGATGAAAATTTCTGGAAAGTAGCATTAAACGTTTATGCAATAGAAAACACGTAAATCACTTTGATTTATCCACTATCTTTCGTAAATTTTAAATAAATGTATTTTTTTCCAACATAAAATTTCACAGATAAAATTATTTTTACGATTTGACATTTGTAGATTATAGAATTTTGTCCTTGATTCCTATACATTTTTCAAAGATTAAAGACTAAAGTCTTTAGTCTGTGGTTGACACGACGCCATATATGTTTACGTTTTAGAGCAAGTCTGTTTAAATAGACAGTAATAACAAACATGTGCTAGCCATTCTTGGACTCTATTGGATGCTTAACATCAGGCACCATAAAGTCATTCTAGTAGGCCAATTAAAAAAAAATATATATTATCCATTTTTTATGTTTACATAGGTCTAGTTTACATCAATATAGCTTATTAAGTCAAAGAAATGGCATGCCAAATTCTATAAATTGATTTCAGTGTAAGAAATACGTCAATAGTTAGTTACATTTTTCTTTCTCAGAATTTATGTAAATTGTTTATGGTTATGACAGGAAGTTTATTAATTTTTTTTATAGAAATGAAGAAAAAGTGACTCGTACTGATTTCCGAATGACTAAACCCAGAATAACGTTACCACAATAACATGCAATCACGAATAACGTTACCACGAAAATATGCTATCACGAATTTTCATTCTGGTGCTATGTCAGTCACTGTCACTTTAGTTCTCCTGCTGATCTCCTCGTTTCTAATACCATCACGCAGGGAAACTCCCAACATAGCTCTCTCCATTGCCCTCTGAGTGACGGTAAGCCTTCTGAGAAGGCCCATAGTCAGCGTTTCAGCTCCGTATGTCATCACTGGCAACACACATTGGTCAAAGACCTTTGTCTTCAGACACTGCGGTAATGTGGACGAGAAGATACCTTCTAGCTTCCCGAACTCTGCCCACCCGTCCATCCATTGTATGTTCAATAATTCGGAAATCAGTAATTCACCCAGAAAAAATTGGACATAGGTAGTTGGTTATTTTTTATTTATTTATTTATTTATTTATTATTGGTTTACCAGCAGTTGTTACAATAATACAATCCAAACACATTTGTATGCTTAATCTAAATGTACAACTTTTGTAGGTAAACACCACATGCAAAAATAACAAAATTAAAACTTATAACTACAGCAATCAGAACAGGAAAAAAAAACAAAGCACTTTTAACAAAACATAATAATAGTATCCAGCAAGTAATAGTTAACTAACAGCAAGACTATGAACCTGGCTCTTATATCGTTGAAATGATACACCAAATATATCTATGTATTCACTGTACCTATTATGTAACTTACTTAGCCGTGACACAGGAGAATTGGAGCCTAGCACTGATTTTCGAAAAGGGGGATGTAGGAGCATGATTGGTTTCCTAGGATATCTATGAGGAATATTAAATTTAAATTTAGATAGCAATTCTGGACAATCAATATTATTGTGTAATATCTTAAACAAAAATAATAAATCAGTTGAGTTTCTGCGCTTTTCTAATGATTCTATTTTAAAATATTTAAGGCGATTCAAATAACTTGGTTGTTTTTTTACAACTCCCGTAGAGTAGGCTAGATGATACAGGAAACGCTTTTGAATACGCTCAATTCTTAGGCTGTGTGTAGCATAATGAGGACGCCAAGCTACCATACCATATTCAAGTACACTTCTCACAAGGCTATTATAAAGTACTATTTTGGTTTTTGGAGACCGGAATGACTTAACATTTCTAATAAGAAAACCCAACATTATGCCCTAGGTATGTCCGTTTTATTATAATTGTGTTAATTCTTTATTGTAAAATTTAATGTATGATCAGAATAACATATTTTTACTTTTATTGGTAAGGTTAGAGTTATTTTTTTGAAAAGGCAGTTTACTGTCTGTGTTATAACAGCCCATTAATGTGCCACTACAGGGACGGGCCTCTTCCCGTGACGGAGGGATACTTGGCCTACTAATACCACGCTGGCCAGGTGGATTGGTATAGGGTTTAATTTCAAGTTTTCCTTCTTTTTATTTTGTAAAGATAATATTCACGGATATTATCTATACGAAATACGGGATGGTGACATATTGTATTCTTACTCCGTCACCACAAGAAGAGAAAGTGATATAATACTTACAAATTCCATCAATCATTTCAGATATATATACAGCAGAACGATGTGCAGGTACTTTCTCTTGCATGGTGTTGCCGCTTGCATCCATTCTGAAGTTGCCCACCTAGAAAAACATTTCATAATCTTATATTAATGGGAATTAAATTACAATCATATATTGGTGACGAAGTAAGAATACAATATGTCACCACCCCATCTCATCCCAAGGGTGTCGTAAAAACTGACTAAGGGACTATTCATGAATATTATCTTTACGAAATAAAAAGAAGGAAAACTTGAAATTAAACCCTATACCAGTCCACCTGGCCAGCGTGGTATTAGTAGGCCAAGTATCCGTCCCTCCTGGAAGGGGGTCCCTGCAGTGGGACATTAATGGGCTGTTATGATGATATTTGCAATCCCTGGATGATGACTATACATAATATGATTTTTATGGTAGTACAGTACAATATGGGTTTGGCAACAATATTTTTTTCTACACCACAGGCAGTACAGACGGGCCTAATCCAATTATGATGGACAATCTAGGCTTCTAATTTACACAGATTGGTAAAGGATTCTGTACCGAGATATATATATTTTTTTTAAATGTTCATGATTTTTTAAACAGGATAGTCACACAATTTTTTTCTGTAATATAAATTTTAAAAAATATTAGTTAAAGCATCTGCTGCTTAGCCTGTGACTAGATAGCATTTATAAGATAGAGTTCATTCTAGGAATGGTCTATGGCAGCTTTTCCTAAAGGCTTTGGCATGGAACTGTGATGGTACACAGGTCATTAAAAAAATAAAAATTCCTCACACTTTCACACAACGCCATGTAGTGTATATTATGAGGAGTATAGTAGTAAAGGAGGTTTAAAGGTGCCCCACTGCAGAGCACCGATAGTGTCTCCAAATTCTACTAAAAACTTTTTCTTATTATTCTGGGTTTTTTCAATGTAGTAATAGAGTCGGTGTCAAAGATAATGAGAACCTGTATTCTTGTCTAGTCTTGTGTCAGGTAACAATACCACATGGGAAAAAACTTCAATAAAATTATTTTAGTTGAATGTTTGTTACCAAACGTTGTTAATAAATTAAATAATTTAGTTAGAGAGAAGATAATCTATTGTAATACTTACATCGACTTTTTTCCATTTATCTACACTTTTTATCGCTACATTAAGCTCCTCGAAGGTCGTCCGGCATACTGGAATTTTGATTTAATAACAATTAACTACATTAATCAAAAAAATTAATCACCAAAGTTTGAAATTTATACGCACCCAAACATTTTAAGTTTTTTGGATCTATTCTTGCTGAAACTGCCATAAATAGCATGCTAAATGCACAGATAAGACTTACAGAACGCATTTTAGTTATCTTAATTACTTATCTTTTTAAAATGACTTTATTTTACTAGAAATAAAATTACAATGATCAAGACAACCCAATACGTGTTGAAGAAGTTTATCTTTTTTTCTGTCATACACGAACCGTTTTCTGATTGGTTGAACAATCATACACGGGTTTTTTTCGATCCACTAAATTTCTATTGGTTAATTTTTGACACATATAATCCGATTAAATTAGGGAGTACAGTGTTTACAGTTTAAACTACTTATCATCTGGTATTGAGAAATCATAGGTTTATAGTTCGATTTTTTTTATTCGCATTACGCAAAAAAATTATAGGTAGATAAATTACAAACAATTATTTTGTTATTTAGAATTTATATTAAGCATTCAATAAATATATTAAACCTTTTATAACTTCTGTTTAATGCAGTTAAAAATAACCACACACTATTTCTTTTTAATTAAGACCATGTTTTAATTGGCTAAGTAATTTACGTCACCTGTAAACACTGACATTTTTTGATACGCAACTGCCTTTGTGTGCGTACCTGTTAGAGGAAAAACATCAATGTCAAGACAATCACTTATCTCTTTTTATCACATGAGTTGAACAAAATACAAATGTATATGCATCTAAAAATCAGTGTACTATTTTAGACTTATCATCCATTGTTATTGCAAAAGTGAATGTCAATTTCAAATTAATCAAAATTTGCCCTTTCTGACTCCCTCGATTGCCCGTTCTTCGGTTTTCCGCCCGCCCGCCCGCTCCCCACCTATCAACCGACCCAACCAAACCAAACTAACCAACAGTTCGCATTCGGTTTCTATGCGCGACGGACTATCGCTCAGCGGAATGTATATTTTTTCTATGCATATAAAATTGTTTAAAAACCTCAAAATACCTTAAATTTTAACATTGAATCGTCGTGGAGTAACGTTTCAGTGAGTTTTGTGAAGAAATACGTACGTTTCGTGTAAAAATTCAGGTAAGTGACTCGTTGACAGCTTGCGTCTTTTAGTATTCAGAGATTATAATAAGCATTTTTAGTGTATTTCCATTGCTTTTATTTGTGAAATTAAGTGTAGTGTATTTTTAAAGAAAATATCTATCCCCATATTGGTTCTATAAAGATTAGCTAGAGACACCTGCGATCTCTCCTTATGCTACGATGTTCAATAATCATTGCTTAATTTATGTAACTGTTCAAAATATTATGTTATCAATAAAGTGCGTCATGTGCAGTTAGAAAATCTCAATTTCATAATGAGTGAGCGCGCGCCCGCTGCAGTCTGACGACTTGGCAACCGCTTGCCATTGGATAAAAACTTGTTAAAAAGTTAATTTATCAAACAAAAAATATGTTATTATCCATCGGCCGGCGTTTCCCTTTGTTTTCCGTGTGAAATTGTCCCTTTGTCCTTCGATAGGGAGCGCTGGGCGCGTCGCGGTACAGGAATTTCGACTCTAGAAAAGTGGCATACTACAATGATGGTATACATCTGTAGGTCGGTAGCGCTCACCGTCCGCTCGCGTCGTTTTCACAACGCCTGTGTTCGTGCGTATCTACGTGGTCGACGTCAGTGTGCTCGTGCGGTAGTTTGTTTATAGTCACTATCACACAAACACATCGTTTATTACATAGCGCTAAGGTTCAATATTGTATGTAGGTCGGTGTCCTCGTCGGTGTTTGTCTATCGATCTCTGCGGTGGCCAATGGCACATGTCGGCGCGAGCCTGCGCGGCCGCGCCTCACTCCAAGCTTTGGTGAAAGCCGGGCGCGCTCGGACGATATATTACAATTCACATACATCTATACACTATCTATAGGTACATATTATCTTATCATTGGAAATGCTGTTATACATGACGCGTCCCCCCTCCCACCACCCACTCGTCGTTACGACACCTCATCTGGTGCGCCGAAAGAAAGGCCTACTAGATCATGAGATTTTCAAATTAGAACCTGCGATGCTGATGAATAAGTTGTAATCGTGAATGTTTTGTCGAGCGCTGTTAGCGACCTCCGGCGTTATGGCGAGCGCGACGCTTGAGGTGGGAGGGGAGGTGAAGGGTGCCAGAAATAGAAGTGCGGATTGGAAACGTACGACGTGGCAACGTCGCGCACTCGGTGGCGCTCAGTGTCGGTTCAAAATGGCGTCTGTGCGTGATCGATACCGCGGAATTTACGTTGAAAATGCCCGTATTTGTGATGTATCTGGTTGTGAGTCGGCCGGAGAGCTACCCTGGAAGCACGGGATATGTGCTCCACACACGATGCTGGCTCACGACCCGCTCAATGTACGTATCTCAACCATATTGCGCCGACACTTAGCACATACATTAATACCTAGGTATGTCTAGGATACGCTTGCAAGCTTGATGATCTAGGCATCTACAGCATATGCGATATCCGTTATTGAAAATCACTTGAACCTTTAGCTAGCTGTGCACAAATAAATGATGTGTGAATTTAGCTTTACCAATGTACAAAGTATAAGTTACGTAATATAATGGGGTGATTTTGTACGTAAAAGTGTGGTATAAAATTAGGTCTAGTTTTCATATCATAGTAATATTTCATCTTTATATTTTGTATTCTGTTAATATTAACATATAGGGATACATAAAATATCATGAATCAAAAGTTGCATCTGATAAAATAGAAACAAGATGGCGCCGCGTTGTAAAATTAAGACGCAGTAGCGCGTTGAATGTTGGCAACGTCGCGCTTGACGAGTAATTGTAAAATGTAGTCGGCGCGCTTGTTCGATAAGAAGTTTCAAGGCTATTACAACATTGAGTATCCTCAGTTTAACAATGGGATAAATTTAATACGGATGATAAACGTGTTTGAAACTTAGGTTAGGGCAAAATATTGATGTTGTAATTGTATTTCAGTAAAAGATTTATGTTTGTGTTTAACACACACATGGAGACATTAATTGAGGTTAATACTTAGTCGCGTTTGCATGTTGTATACCTGTTTGATGTTATACAGATAGATTTTATGCTAACAAACAAACAAGCTTGTTATTATGTGGACTGGTGGGGTACCTCGGATATAATAATCTCCGGCGAAGTACTAGTTTACGTCATACTGGACCAATTTTAAATAAAAAAAGTCTTGCATATTTATGAGTTGTGAAATTTTTTAAATTAAATACTTTAGCGTGATACATTCTCAGTTGCTGTTGCACAATCACTTAGTTGTATGCAATTGGATAGAATTATGAATTAATATAATTTCAATGGCCCAATGTAACACTGTAGGACGGGCCTCCTAGTCACAAAGGGAATCTTGACTTGTTAATAGTACCTACCATGTTGTTCAGAATGTTTAGTATAGGATTTTATTTCAAGTTTTCCTTCTCAGTTTTCGTATTAATATTATCTGCGAACTTTCTCTTAGTAGCCTTTTACGATACGTATAAGAAGAAGTGGTCAGCGTATTCTTACTCCGCCATAACACACACACATAGCTTCAATATTATTTTCAACCAATTGCATTTATGGCAAGTTAGACATTTTAATATCAGCTATTTTAAACCTTTTCACTGTTCAGGTGTAACTTTTAGGATTTATTTAGACACTGACAGAGTCCATATGCTAATGAACTAAAAAATACCTAGTCTTACCACCTCTTGCAGACTCGTGGATGTCTTAGAAAGCGATATTCGAAAGACCATATTATTATCTTTAAAGATGGAAACAAATACTATCGGACCAATACCTCTGGCCAGCGTTACCTTTCTCTCAATTGCCTCCCTAAGTAATGACATCTGATGTTTATAATACGGATCATATTTTTCAAAGGCAAACTTAGCATCATCTGCTGGACTCCTCTAAATATTCAGGCTTCGTGCGTTCTTGAGCCTCGGTTTTCTGCCGCTATTACTAAGTCACCTGTCCATTTTGCCTCTTCTAGTGCACGATAACCTTTAGAAACTTTCAGCGCTAGCAGCTACTGGTTCTGTGAGCCATGTCGAAAGATATTTCAACTCCAGAAGCAACATACTCTCTAATAACTTCTGGATAATTATGTACCTATTTATTTCATAACCTCATAATAACAGCCCATTAATGTCCCACTGCAGGGACAGGCCTCCCGTCACTGAGGGATACTTGGCCTACTGATACCACGCTGGCCAGACGGATTGGTATAGCGTTTAATTTCAAGTTTTCCTTCTTTTCATTTCGTAAAGATAATATTGACGGACAGTCCCTTAGTCGGCTTTTACGACACCCATGGAATGAGATGGGGTGGTGACGTATTTTATTCTTACTCCGTCACCACACGGAGGTTATCTCATAACCTGATCAAACATTTTTGCAAGGATTACAGTTTTAAATATGCTATTTCTTTTGCTACGTTAGTATCCGAAAGGAATATTTCTCCAATGACACTGAATTTTGGAACTTAATGCTTTGCAGATCTATTTTGAGTGTGCTAGGCATATTAATCAAGATACCATCTAGCACTGTGTCTAATTTACTTCCAAGCAACAATGACTAAATGTTTTCTAGTAGTTTTTCAAGGATTATATTTTTTTTTATAGTTAATAAACTGATGATCATTGCACGTGTATGTATTTTTCTGAAAACTGTAAAATTTTCTGAATCAAAAGTATTTTTTACCTATACATATTTATACGTTCATCTTTCTCTATTAGAGCAATTTGTTATTGAAAAAATCGTTGTAAAAGTTAAATTTATTAGTTTCACAAATTATACATCTTGAAGGTTGACTACAAATTATTTTTAACTACCTGTAATTTCACATAATTTATTTATTAAAGTAGTAGATAATTAGATATTATGCTTCTAGATCATTTATTTAGTAGATAGTTTTTTTTAATTATTTTATTTGTAGCATTTATTTCTTTTATAATATTTTGATTACTATTTTTAGGTTATGCAGGCAGGGAATTTAGTACAGAAAAAGCAAATTAAAGACATAAGAACTCAGGCTAATAAAATTATTTATGACATTTTTTATTTCTTTTCACCTGTTTCCCAAATTACCTAGATCTAAAACAGAAAACCATCATTCAGCCAATGCATTTCCACTGGTCGACATAGCCTCATTCAATATTTCCACTTTGCGCGGTCCTGTGCCTTCCTCATCCATCTGTTTCCCGCCTTCCTAACTAGAAGACTCCATCTAGTCCATCCGTTTTTGTCCATTTTTCTCTTTTACAAACTTTAACCCTTCATCAGCGATTGTCAATCGAAAAAAAGTTTACTAATACTATTTTGGCCCCGTCAAAACACCCAAGACAAAAAGCCTATTATGTATTAATAAATTTACTAAGATTTGTTCTATTTACAACATACTCCATTCTATATCCAGCATTTTATTTAATTAACCAATAACCCATTTTGATTGAAGAATATTACTAAGTCATTCTGACAAGTTCAAGATGGTATTTGAAAATTTGTACGAAATTTTGTTGATGCGATTTGGTTTATTTCATTTTGTTCAATATTCACGATTCCCATTATTTATCAGTAAAAATACACTGTGTTCTATTTATTAACATAGTATTAATAAACAGTTAAGAATTATGTTATGTGCCATTATAAATATTGATTTTTGTACATTTTACACCACAGACTTATTTTAACTAAATGTTCTTAAAATAAAAATAAAACTATTAATCCACTCGTACTTTATTTGTTTATAGGTAACTTTAAATTCCTCTCGGCAATGTTTGCTAAATTTGTTGTCACGCCACTGCAGGTGAAATTCCAGTAACTGTGCATTTCCTCAACTCGATAAAAGTCACTTTGATTATTTCATAAAACTGCAGGAGCGTCTTCGCAGTTATTCGTCACACATCTATTTATTCATCACTTTTTTCAGTAGGAAAATAGAAGCTATGTAGCCCGGGTGCTCCCAATAGCGGCCATTGTATAATTTTAGAGAATGGAGATTTTGTTTTGGTCCACTAGAGCCGCGGCGGAGGTTCGTGGCGTGGCATTTTATAACATTGCATGCACAAGTCTTGTTTCGCTTGCTATTATTCTAAGGCGGCGTTGCCGTTCCGTCCCGAACCTCGACGAGCTCGATTCTCGGTCAGGCCGCGGCTGTTGGAGGCGCTGCGAGCAGTCAGTCGGCCGCGCAGCTCGGTGCGCGACGTTTGTCCGAGGAAGGGCTCTGCTTGCGTCCCTCCTATCTCAGTGCGTCAGTGTCGTGGGTGCGAAAGAGATAGTATTTTGTACGAGCGAGACAGCACTATGGCAGTGTCGCAACCTCGCCCACCTGACCGTGTTGACGCCGCGCTCGAAAAAGTTGCGCCGTTGCGCTATTTGGAGGCGCACGAATGTGCTGGCGCGGAGCTAACCGTGACGCGATATTATCTTTATTCATTGTTTCCCAACTGTTTTTTGACTTACAAGAAGTATTTTCTACATGAAGATTTGTTTTTTGATGTGTCATCTATTATTGAACGGTATGTACTCATTTTTTAAAATTTAAAACATGTTAAGTGTCAGAGGCCATTTCTTATCTGAGTTGCAACAGATAATGAGTTAAATCTTCATGTCCAGTAAACTGGGCCGAGTTCTGTTCTCCTTCGTGTAACATTGATTCGCATTGACGTTCTGCCGCGCTGTGTAATTGTTGGTATTTAGTCGCCATTTTCTACGTCGGTGACGAATACGCTGCGCCGTCCTCGTTTCCTTCGGTTTAAGGCAAACCGGACTTTACCGCTCTATGCTGAAAGATGATTATCCCTAACCTTCTATTAACTTTTTCTTTATACGACATACGCTTGGTATGATTCATTTTAGACATAATAATACTCACTAAAATAGTGTTCCCAACAAAAATAAAATGCTGGAAATGAATTAACAACGTGGATTTCAAAACACAATTGTGTAAAAAAATAAAGCTGTAAGTTAATTATTTAATTAATTAGCGATATACCCACTCTCTGTAGTACAACCTAGCTAGGTGTTATTGATTTGTATACTTTTTCCGCTATAAATAAGAACCAGTTTGTGTCATCGCTGTCTCCACCGGACCAGTTTGTAAACGAAACCTGTGTGGGTGCTGTGACCGGAGATTCGAAATTCCAAAATCGTATCGTCGTCGTTAAGCTACTATTATTTGAGTGCTCGATGTTATTATTTTAGTTGCGTAATACTGATATTTCAGTGGAATAATTTACCATATCTGGTATAGATTTACGCAAATATCTAGTACTGCAACTATTTTTAAAATGTATGTTAGTTTGTTAGCGAAGTTTTTATTTTTTTGTTATTCTGACCCTATTTGAAACTAAACTAAATATGTGTAGAAAGTGAAACGATTCGAAGACTGATGGGTTAACTTTAGGACGTGACGTCATTACATAATTTATCTGTGTGTGTTAAATTCGCATACAGTATTATACACACAAGTACATTACAATATCTTGCACGAGCACGACACACTATTTAATTATTCTATTTGAAGTTTGAAGTATATTTTGATCATAATCTCAGTAATAAAAATATAATAATAATTGATGGCACAGATTGCTTTTGTTTAATGCCGTACATAACTAAATTTACCACGTGTTAATGAAATATAGGAATGATAATCAACATCTGAAAATGGCGGGCGCGCGCGTTAACATTCATTTGTTCTGTGAAGTGGATCGATGGATGGACTAGATTGGTCGTTGTACTGTACTTGTTGAAGAGTAAAGTAAAGCTAAAGTCACGCTAACTGACATTTGAATAACTTTAATACAGTTTTGTTTCAAGAAATTAATGAAAAGTAAGTTATTATTTTTATGTTATTGTTGGAAGGCATGATCGTTTACTTAACCTACAAATCACATGTTTCCGTTTTGCGTTGTTTATCAGGGTCGAGGTTATTTGTAATAATTACGTTTACGCTGAGACTGAGATCGGTTGTTTTTAGCGTTAATTATTACATATTTATGAACACGTTTAAACTATAAAAGGATAATAGGTAGGTACTTACTGAATGTTTATTTCATCCATGTTGTCGTTCTTAGAATTTCTATATCTTTTATTGAACACCTTTACAAGAATTATGGCAGGAAAATAAGTGAATATTATCCCCTAAATCCCTTTGGATACCTTTGTAGGTATAGCAAAATGCGTACTATGGGGTACAGTATATTGAGTTAGCATTGGAAGCGTTGCATTCTTTCTATGGTTTGCAGCGTGCCGAAAATGTTAATACAATAATATAATATCATACTTAATGTGTTTTTAATATTATGTGGACATGGACGTGTAAATTCATATAAAAACCCTCTAAATTTTCAGCCTAGGCCTTCTGGTCATAGTGAGAAACGTTTGACTCACCATAAACGAATAAACTGGCCATATTTATTGATTCTTTGCGTACTTATTACTTATTTTGCTAGTTCTTTATTAGGCTATATCAATGAGTTATGAAATGACTGGTTATATTTCTCTGTATTCCATTTTACTTACTAATAAAAATATAAAAAATTGAAATCTTTTTCAAAATCTTCTCTGAGATTTTGACAAACTAGACTGCACTTAGCCATCTAAATAGATATTACTATCTCTAAGAAAAATATAAAATAATAATAATGCATAAGTCATAGGATTAACCATACTTAATTTTCAAAGTTACTTTAGTATTTTTTTTTTAAAACAAAACTAATATATAAATGATATGAATAACAAAAACCTCTAGCGACCGGTTTAAGAATGTAAGGTTTCTCTACTCCATCTCATCCTATCCCTAAAACTTTATACAAAGAAAGAAAACATAATGAAAAAGCAGATTCCAACCATTCTCAGCATGAAGTTAAGGTAGCATGGAATTGATGGTTACATTTTTTCCCATGAGATATAGATAGGTTCCTATGTTGATGATATTTAGTTATCATAACAGTCCATTAATGTCCCACTGCAGGCACGGGCCTCCTCCAGTGACAGAGGGATACTTGGCCTACTAATGCCACACTGGCCAAACGGATTGGTATAGGGTTTAAGTTCAAGTTTTCCTTTTTATTACGTAAAGATAATATACATGGTTAGTGCCTTAGTCAGTTTTTACGACACCCATGGGATGAGATGGGGTGGTGACACGCTGTATTCTTACTCCGTCACTACACCACACATATTTAGTTAGTTTTATGTTAATTAATTAATAAATTGTATCAACACAACAGTTTGTAGTAATCTATATGTGTCAAGAATAAAATATTCAGTTTTTATACAACCTTGTTGAATTTGTTAGCTACACATCTCTTATTAGTTTTAATACTATAGTTATATAGAGCTCCAAAGAATCAATTAGTATATTATAGTCCACTGCTGGACTGCAATATGTTCCATTGCATATAGATCTCTCCCTGAACAGGGGTACAAAATATAAATATTTGGTAGAGGCCAACATCAAGCAGTCAGTGCTTTGGCTGATGTGATGACAATTAGGGTTTGCTTCTTATGTATACAAATAAATTATCACTCCGCCATGGGAGGAGGCCCGTCCCTGCAGTGGGACATTAATGAGCTGTTATGATGATGATGATGATTAATGTTAAAAAATTATTGCTTTTACATTTTAGGTGATAAACCATTCTATGCAGACGAGAAGACTAAACATATTTCTGTTTAAATTCCAGGTGATCCATGTTATGGGTGATCGCTGATCATCTACGGCAATGATGAAACGTACAGGTGTACCCAGGCTCGGACCTGATGAACCAGCACCTATGCCACAACAGAATCCTGCGCAGGTATGTTGTAGATATTTTATTTAATAATTCCAGCATAGTATGTTGTTTTTTTGACGATCTGTGGCGTAGTGGTTATATAACATGACTGCTACGCAGAGGTATCGGGTTCGATTCCCTCTCAATGCAAATCTTTGTGTGCATGAACATAATTGTTTGCATTGGTCTGATTGTGATAAATAAAAAGCAATTTGAAATTTGATAATGTTTAAATTAAAAATGCACTACACATCCGAGGGAGGTTTATATTATATACTAAATTTAGCACTTAACTTTTATTCTTTATCAGACTTAAATAAACATAAAAAAGGAAGTTCTCAAAAGGAAATCTTGTATAAATATTTTCTTTGTTGATAATTATAATCTAGGTATGTACTTAACTATCTTTGTTAGTGTAAGTGCACTAAGATTACAAAATAGAAAACAAGAATTTCGCAAAAGTATATAAGACACTACAATATGACTGTATTGAAACTCATAGAATTACAATAGATCAGGAGTGGAGACAACTCCATCACTTTGGTCTACCCAGTTGTTTGCCCTGGATGTACAGTACTCTCCAAATAAAGGGGGATTTACACGGGTCGGTTTTCGCCGTGCGGCTTGTCGTTTGACTAATCGCCTCACCAAACTGCCTTGCAAATTCTCCCTTGTGACCTAGCCGAATTGCCATTCAAATGGTCGATTTACGCCGCGCGGCAAAAATTGTGCGCCTTTTAGTCACCCGTGTAAAAATCCCCCTTTAGCTCTAAGGGCCTGTAGTTAGCTATCCTATCAGTGAAGGTAGCGAATGACAGGAAAAAGTGAAACACGCCCTCCACACACCCCCCTCCATTTAGTTCCAAAACGGACAATCTGCGCAGCCCCAACAAGTTCAGGCCGGCTGACTTAGTTTGCACTTACTGTACGCAGTTTACTGGGCTTTTCACTAGAGTGGCTTGGTGGTCGTTATCAGCGCGATTTTTAGCTAACTTGCCACCAATGAAAGCACTTTTTTTATAAAGACTAAGTTCACGCCATAAATAATTGCATTTAGGGTTTTGAACACCAATGTCCCACTGCAGTCATTCGTCTGTAGTGACGGGGGGAACGCCTGCTAATACACAGCTACCACTGGTCATACGAATTGCTATTACGTTATAAATAAATTCAATCAACTAGCCTATTGCAGTCCACTGCTGGACATGGCCCCAACACGCGCTACAGAACACGGTCCTGCGCCTTCCGCATCCAGTCCGACCCAGAGACCTTTTTGAAGTTGTCGTTCCACCTAGCTGGGGGGCGTCCTACACTACGTTTGCCGAGTCGCGGAATAAATAAAATGTTTCCTTTTTTTTATTTTTTTCGGTTAAGCAAACTTTCTCTTAATTTGCCCATGAAATGAGTTGACGTTTTTTGCTATGGTATTATGTATAAGGTTTCCAATGCATATTCTTGCTTAATTGAACTATTTCAGAATCTATACACTTGTAATTGTGTTCAGAGATCAGCCCAAAAAAAAAACAAGAAATTAAATTGTCTATAAATCACTTGGAAAGTTAACCGGCATTTTGTTAATTTCCTGTAATTAAACACTTGAAGTTTGGATGTTAACTTAATCGGTCTGTTACAGTCGAGTGGTGCTTAAACTATCTGTGGTTGAATTAGTAAAAATCTAGGGATTAAAACTAGTCGTTAGAGCTCACTGCCTCATTCTTTCGCTCCCGGTGTTTAGCTAATTAGGAAACTAAAGGATTGTGGGTAGGATTGCCTGCCTGAGGTCATCGGTTCGCTTCTCATCTAGGAACATTGTTTGTGCAAATAAGAAGTTTTTATCCGTGTGGTGGCGGAGTAAGAATACAATAATATGTCACCACCCCAAATCCCATGGGTTTCGTAGAAACCGACTTAGGGACTATCTGTGAATATTACCTTTACGTAGAAAGAAGGAAAACTTGAAATTAAACCCTATACCTATCCGTCTGGCAAGCGTGGTATTAGTAGGCCAAGTATCCCTCCGTCACGGGAGGAGGCTTGTCCCTGCAGTGGGACATTAAAGGGCTGTTATGATAGGAAGTTTACTAGGACATCCAGACTCGAAACTCATAAATAAGTGTCTTGCGTTGGAATCGAATCCCATTAATAATTTACGTCGCATAGGATTTAAATTCTGAATATCGTGTTTTCTTTGGTCACTGAGCTTGTCAAAATATCCCCCCAATCCCGTTGGATACCTCAATAGGTATTAGCCAACTGCGTACAAGGGGGTATAGAGATATTTAGCATTGGAAGCGCCATATTCTACTCATGAATAATGGCGTGCCGAAAATGTTAATACAAGTTTTTTTTATAAATACTATAATTTTATTTTTAACTAGCTGACCCGTCTCCACTTCGGGGGTGGTGACACACTGTCTTCTTACTGTTACTGCGCTTGTCGCTGAACAAGCTGTTAAGCCTCATAGGTCTTTCATGTCACTAACCACCTCTAGCTAAACTAAAGGTTCTCGAAACTACATCTACTACGAAACAAACTACAAGGACACTACATCTTGTAGGACACTACAATGTAGTATTTCCATTTCCATGTAATTGTTTTGGAAATGGAAAGACTACATGTAGTGTCCTACAAGATGTAGTCTCCTACAAGATGTAGTGTCCTACATGTAGTCTAGTGTAATCGGCGATTTACTGAGACAAAAGGACCCGAACCACCATCAGTGATCTTAATAAATAGTTCCACCTTCCAATTAGCATGCAATTATTACGTCAAAAGATAAAAAGTATTAACACAAACATGTTTACGACATCTAGAAACATTTAGATAAAGTGTCGATAACCTTTGTGTTTATGTTTTAAATATATACTTTTGTTTATATAATTAGGTACTGTATTTATAAAAGTTGTAATTACTATCTCCGGGCATTAGTACTTGATGTATTTTTAGTGTTATGATGAACTAGCTTTTGCCCGCGGCTTCGCTGGCGTTAAATTCGGTTCAAAAAGTTGCCTATGTTACTCTTTCTCCCTTCAACTATCTCCACTTAAAAAATCACGTCAATTCGTCACTCCGTTTTGCCGTGAAAGAAAGACAAACAGACAGACACTTTACCATTTATATATTGGTATGAATCATGCAGCTGTTCTAGCTCAGAAACATTTGCGCTGGCGATATCATCATCATCATATCAGCCAATTGACGTCCACTGCTTGACATAGGCCTCCTTCAAATATGGTCACCTTTTGCGGTTCTCGCCTAATAGTAATGTATTATTCCTTTCACAAATCAAAGTCCTCTCTTAATCGATTTCAAAAAGTAAAGGTTCTATATTATTGTTGTATGTTTGTCTCCTCAGAACTTACAAATTTATAAAATGAATTCCTTTGAAAATCCCGCGTAAAACCAACTTGGTAGCCTAGAAATATTATGAAAAATTTATTAAAGGCATGCGTGTTATGTGAAGGCCAAAATAGATTCTATCGTCCATTAACAGAGAAGGCCCCATTGCTGCAGTGTGAGATTCAAAGATTGCTATGAAAATAGTTTTCTGGTGATATGGAAACTCATATTTTTCCGTACCAAAGGCAGACTACTAAGACCCTAGTACTCCTATCGTTTTTTCTACTGTTCAATTTGATAACACGCCTTTTCACCGCTACATCGACCAGCAACCAACAAAAATAATCTCCTAGTAAAAAGTAGTAAACAATCTTAAAATGTACGGCAACATTTGCGAGAGGGGAAAACATGAGTCATAGTATTTATTTATAGAAATTTAAAAAAAAACTTGTGTCCTTGACGCATATTTAGTTTACCTGTGGCATATTTTATTTATATATATTTTGCGCATTATCTGTTATGGGTGACGGATTAAGAATTATATTATGTTGTGTCACCATCTATTTTGTTTTTATCATCAACTTCTTAACTTGCATCACCATCTCGTTAACAGCTGACAATATTTTTCCTGTAAATCTATACTAATATTATTAAGAGGTGAAGTTTGTGTGTTTGTGACGTTGTAGGGGGTAATCTCTGGATCTACTGAAGCGATTTTAGAAATTATATCTGTGTTGGATAGTCCATTTATCGAGGAGTGTCATAGGCTTAATAGTATCACGCTATGACCCCTACAACGTCACAAACACAAACTTTACCTCTTTATAATATTAGTATAGATGTATAATTATTATCCTTAACATTAAAAACAGGATAAAATTGTAAGAAAATTACTAGGTATTTAATTACATCATTTACAAAGAAAATATGATTGTTCTTTGTAAAGTGTGTGTGCTTGTGGAATGTTTCAAAACCTACGTAATTTTATTCAGTAGGCGTGTTTTGTTGTCCTATTAGCGAATATTGCTATCAGTTTGAAACAGTGTAGAGAACTTGTTATAGTATTGTCGCAAGGTGTAATATTATAAATAGGAATACAAAAATATAACACTACTAGCTGACCCGTGCCCACTTCGTTGAGCGGCGAAAAAAATTCCTCCCTTTTTTAAACATATTTATTTCATTACTGCTCCACTCCTATTAGTCATAGCGTGATACTATATAGCGTATGACACTCCCCGATTCAACACAGAAAGAATTTTTAAAATCGGTTCAGTATATCCAGAGGATACCCCCTACAACGTCACAAACTCACATACACACAAACTTTACCTCTTTATAATATTAGTACAGATAAAGGGGTTTTTCTACAACTGTTGTGTTATTTATTTAGAGTTTGTGTTTCTGGTGACGGAGTGTAATAAACCACTCCATATCATCCTTTGCCTATTGTACTAACTAAGGGAGCACGCAGATATTATCTGCCAAAATAACAAGTAAAACTTTTTTACAATAAACATTGTATAAACAGGAGCGGTAACAAGGCATGATTTTACCTTTATTTTGTTCGAAGTTTCGACTTGCACTGGCCATGGTCGCAATCTTAAAATAAAGTTTTTACGACACCCATGGGATAAGATGGGTAGGTGACGTATTGTATTCTTACTCCGTCACCACACTGAAAGTACCCCTCCGTCACAGGAGGAGGCCCGTCCCTGCAGTAATCCATATAAACAGCGGTATATTTGTAAGACTAGCTTATCACCTTTTAGACTTGATTTTGTAATTTATTATTTTCTCTCTTTGTTACAGATTCAGCAGCCTAGTGCCAGTAATATGCACCCACTGGCACAGAATGCACAACCTCAACTATTGAGTGAGTATTTTTAATCATTTATGGTAGCCATACACATCCTTCCTATCGTCCAATCGCCATGACCCAACCGATTGGATTAGTTAGAATTGACCGTGTGTGCGAGTGGATCGGCATGACAGTTAGAATGAATGGCAGGATCGAATTTCGTTTTTTTTGGTTGAGATTGGATCAAGCCTGATCAGCCTGCAGTGTCATGCCGATTGGACGATAGAAAGGATCGTGTATGTCCACCATTAGGTGTAATGATTATTGTTTACGTAACTAAAGATTAAACTATTTTGTCACGCAAGCTCATCCTCTGGTTGTCAAGGCGACTAACTATGAGAAAAGAAGAAGGAAAAGTTACACTAAAACCTTTTTTCTGTATCAAAAGTTTTCTACTGAAAGAGGCAGTCACTGCAGTAGGACTTCAAAAGATCTTATAATGCTGCTTCGAGAAAGTAGAAACTTCCGCTTGCATTAATTTTAACAATGACTTTTACGGAGTCTGAAATGACGGGATTCTTAGTTTAGTCGTATTTTTAATCTTTGGTACCCTATAAGACAAATATCAATCAACTAGTCTATCAGTCTCAGTCCACTGCTGGACATAGACACTCTCCCAACACGCGTCACAGAACACGGTCCTGCGCCTTCCGCATCCAGTCTGACCCAGAGACAAATATAAATAAAACTTTTTTTTACAACTTTAAAAGAGTACAGTATCGTCCCAGTTGTCAGTCTGAAGTCAAACAGTCGTCATACAGAATGAAAAGAACAAACCAGGATGGTAATGTTAGCCCAAGCTACTTTCTCTATCATTGCTGACGACCTCTGTGGCGTAGTGGTTATATAACATGACTACTATGCAGAGGTCTCGGGTTTGATTCCCGCTCAATGCAAATATTTGTGTGCATGAACATGATTGTTTACATTGGTCTGAGTGTTTCTATGTATGTATGTATTTACAAAAAAATAGTTATTTAAGAATGTTTATCCGTTGTCTAGTACCCATAGTACAAGTTCTGTTTAGTTTGGGACTAGATGACGTTGTGTGAATGTGTGAGAAATATCTACTATATAAAAATAAGTCGGGTTTTCCTTCCTGACGCTATAACTCCAGAACGAACGAACCGATTTCCTCGGTTTTGCATTCGTTGGAAAGGTCTCGGGCTCCATGAGGTTTATAGAAAAGAAAATTTAGGAAAAATTTCAACATAAAAGCGGAAAAATAATGCCCGTGCGAAGCCGGGGTGGGCCGCTAGTTTATTTATATTTATTGCTTTATTCTCTATCAATGTACTAAAGTTATACTAAATGTCGTCTCTATCTTTAGCAGGTGCACCAACAATGTTAAGCGTGGGCGCGAGCAGCTTTGCCCGTACAAACCCACGTCCATCCACCGGTGGACCCGCTGTTATTAACTATATGAAGACGAGCGCGGTTCAATACGCGGCTAAACCTAATCCGCCGCCTTCGCAAGTGCCGCAAAGGCTAAAGGTATGTTACTTATTATTGTATTTAAATATTTCAGTAATAATTCGTGAGATGACAAGAGTAAGAATACACAGAGATATCAACCGATCCTAAGGGATGAATCATAAAAAATCAATTGAGAGAAAGTTCGCCGATTCTAATTCTATGAAAACAAGAGAAGAAAAAATTTACTTTATGCTCCATAGTAAACCGTCTAACCAGCATAGTAAATAGGACTTTATACTCTAAATTCACCTCCTTCAGTGGAGGAAGCTCATCCTAAATCTAGAAAATTAAATGAAATGACAATCGGGATTGGAACTATCGTATTTAAGATACAAGACACAATGGCATTCAATATAACCACTTTATTACTCAGCTTAGTAGGGTTTATTACAGTCTTGAGGTATTGTTCAGTATTATAACCTAAAGATATTCCAATATTTAAGTTCATGTTTATATCAAAGCAAGAATACTCAACAACCTTTCTCTTACAGCAAACATTACCGCCCCAGCAGCCAAACCTGGCGTCCCTACCAGCAGCCCTAGGCCGCCAGTCGCCTGCCCCCGCGCCCCTACCTGCCCCTGCAGTAGGCGTAGGACCTCCAGGCGTCGGTCCAGCGGGCGTAGGTCCCCCAGGGGCGCAGCCTCCAGCTGGGGCGCAGTTCCAACGACTGAAAGTTGAAGATGCTTTGTCGTACCTCGATCAAGTGAAATATAAGTTTAACACACAGCCCCAGGTTTATAATGACTTCTTGGATATCATGAAGGAGTTTAAGAGCCAAACGTAAGTAATACATTGCTAATTTTGCATTTTTTTTTGTTTTACAAAATTTTATTCTCGAACACAAAGGACATTCAGAAACGTGCTTTTTCTTTATTTTACCTAGTGCTATGCTTGGCATTTGTGAGGTCACACTGTCTATCATAGCGCAGAGGAGTCGCAATAGTGGGAAAGGAGGTGGGATAGTATAGAATCATAGTAGAAAATCTGACTGGGTTTGCCAGTGCCGACACAAAATTGGGTAAAATATGAAGAGATAACTGCCAAGTCTCACTATTTTGAGAGACACACACAAGAAAAAAAGAGAGAGAGAAAAGTTAAAGTAGGCTCATATCTCAACACATGAAATGATGATAAAAATTACCGTTTGAAACTTATGAAAAGATTAACGGCTGCAATTTTATTGTAACTGATTTATTTACACAACTTATATACATATTATACTTTGAAAATTATAATAAATACTAATTATTGTCAATTTTATTGCAGAATTGACACACCAGGTGTCATCACAAGAGTCTCGAACTTATTCAAGGGACATCCGGAGCTTATCGTCGGCTTCAATACCTTTTTGCCCCCGGGATATAAGATTGAGGTTCAGAGTAACGGACAGGTGAGTTGCGTTTGATTTTAGACTTAATTCTTGTTGTAGGGCAAAATATAGAGAAGGATATAGTTATGGACTTAATGCAGATGTTAACAGTTTTAAACTAAAATACTTTATAAGTACAACCCTGGTACTTGTTTCCCTATTCTGACTAAACTAAGATAAGCAAAATGTTACCAAATATTGGGTTTTCCTCATATTTGGTAACATTTACTGACAGAAACTTCAAAATACCCAATTAGAGTTTTCCTGTGCTAACAAACTAAGATCCGAAGTTAAGTAATAATTGTATCTCTTTGATTAGTATACCATAACAAATATTTTTGTATTTTATTGGTAGAGAAAGTTTTCCCTTTAGCACTAGAAGAAGCCTTTGGATCACGAGGTATGAGAGAACTTAGTCATTACATGCTATGTTACTTCTTTTTTGACACACTTTCTACCCTATCAAAAGCTAGGAAAGTGCCCAAATAAAGTCTATGTGTTTATTGTAAACTCCACTTTACCAACAAAAAAAATGTATTATCACAATTATTTAATTACACTTACATAATATTACATTATTGTACAATAGCTTTCCGTGTGGTGACGGAGTAAGAATACAATATGTCACCGCCCCATCTCATCCCATGGGTGTCGTGAAAACCGACTAAGGGACTATCCGTGAATATTATCTTTACGAAATAAAAAGAAGGAAAACTTGAAATTAAACCCTATACCAATCCGTCTGGCCAGCGTGTTATTAGTAGGCCAAGTATCCCTCCGTCACGGGAGTTTCCGCTGATCCATTATTACATGCTATGTCTAGCGTGACATTGCGTCTCGTGAACAACATATTATTATAAATAGCAGTAAATCTAAATTCCATTATATTTCTTGTATAGTGTTAAGATATACAATAAGTTTTGTTGGTATAAATGAACAAGGAAGCGTACAATTGTATGTTTGTAATACCTTACGGGTACAGGTGTCAGTGTCGATGCCGTCGCCGACCGGCTTCGGTGCCGGGAACGTGCTGCTAGGAGTACAGCATCCGCAGCCGCAGCTCGTTCATCTCTTGCCTGTTGCGCAGTGAGTATTTTTGTACTGTTTTGTACTATCTGTCATGTTTACCCCCCACCCACTAACACAATATACAAAATATTCCTACACCACAGAAACACATGCAAACTTAACAATTTCACTGTCCTGCCATTAGACAAAATAGTAAAACAATGCAAATGTTCATATATGACTCATGGGACACTAAAAGTTGTTATCCTATAGTACATTTTGTGGGTCACAGTTATGTCCCAAATAAAAATATGGCGCCAAAAATATTTACGATGATATAAAAAAGCACAAGAGGGGCCTACACACTTGTTTGCTCAGTGTTACACATAGGCACTCTTTCCTATTTTGTTTTATTCGGCGTGAGGACTATTTATAGCCACTTTACTCTAGGGTACACTACACTGCTCATTTCATACAGATACGGCCGAATACTCAAATATCTGTTAAAGTAAAGCGCTTAAACTAGAAATTCTCATACAAATGTCTAGTTTAAGCGTTGCTTTACTTTAACAGACGTTTGAGTATTCGACCGTTAGGTATTTAGCTCACCATTGTAGATATTTGTCAATTTAGTTTTTTTACTAATTTATATTTGAGACCAATGAACATAATTATAAATCAAATTAAAACTTAAAAAAACACAATACACACCACCATAGTACCCACAGTCCTACTCCTTAAGCTACCCTTACAGCAATCATTAACACAAGCTTATAATCATATATTTGCCTC
The DNA here is from genome assembly GCA_905475405.1 of Schrankia costaestrigalis. Lineage (NCBI taxonomy): Eukaryota > Metazoa > Arthropoda > Insecta > Lepidoptera > Erebidae > Schrankia > Schrankia costaestrigalis. The sequence continues at coordinate 1,525,145 of FR997853.1, read as the reverse complement.
TCTCATCGCTACCGAAGACGAAGAAGTTCAGTCTCCTCATCTACGCAGAAGTGAGTGAAATGTTTTTTAACATTGTTGTTGTTTGGTATTTTTATTACATTATTAACGGATATAAGTCGGTTTTTATATGTATATGTTATAGTTATTATTCCTAGGAAAAGCAGACTCTACAAACCTTTAACCGACTCGTCTGAAATACTTGGTAATATGAGCCAATTTACGAAGTAAGAATACAATATGTCATCACCCCATATCATCCTATGGGTGTCGTAAAAACCGACTAAGGGACTATCATCTATGAATATTATTTTTACGAAATAAAAAAGATGGAAAACTTGAAATTAAACCCTTTATCAATCCGTCTGGCCAGCGTGGTATTAGTAGGCCAAGTATCCCTCCGTCACGGAAGAGGGCCCGTCCCTGCAGTGGGACATTAATGGGCTGTTATGATGAATGAGCGTCGGTTACTTACCATCTGGTGAGCCGTTTGCTCTTCTACCGCCTTGACAATATAAATAAAATAAAAACTACTGCTGTGTTGAGGTGGTTGATGCAAGAAAGTACATAAACATGAATTTTTGTATTAGTCTGGGTGTTTTCGATGTTTATATATGTCGCAGGGAAATGAGGAAACCAGGGATATGACGAAACTCCTTTTTTACCATAAAAGCAATGCTCATATTTTTGTTTGTAGGTTAAAAAACACAAGGATTACAACCTCTGTAGGTTAGGTTAGAATTGTGACCGTAATACACGAGGTAGGCGGGGGATTTTCGACATTTACCGGGATTTAGTGATATCCCGATATCCCTAGTGATTTCGTGAAATCCCTGGTTTCCTCATTTCCCTGCGACATGTACATAAAAACTATTTTATTTTTGTAGTAAATGACATATGTTATTTCCAGTTCTAACAAAGAACTTCGCGTGGGAACTTTAACAATGCTATAATTATAAAAAGTTTGTGAAAAGTTGTTGTTTCGTGTTATTATTATTAAGACTTTATCTTTTGTTTATCATATTATCTTTTATCAGTTTAATAAACTTACAATATCGATTCTGTTGTATTTTTATCTTTTTAATGAGGAATTTTTATTTACGATGTCTGTGTCGGTTTGTTGATTAAATTGTAAATTAATTTTAGTAGTAAACACGCCCTGTTTTATAAAAAAATGTAACAAGTAAACTTGTCCATTATACGATAAAAATATGAAAGCAGGGAAATATCTTTTAATATCTTCGCACCCTAGCGGACGACGTGTATAGGAGGACGTTTTTTTTTTCTAAAACTAGTAGTTTGTATGAGCACAGAATTATAATTTGTTTCATTCAATCAATCAATCAACTAGCCTATTGCAGTCCACTGCTGGACATAGACACTCTCCCAATATACGCCACAGAACTCGGTCCTGCGCCTTCCGCATCCAGTCCGACCCAGAGACCTTTATGAGGTCGTATTTGTTTCATTATTAAAAATTAATTTAGCTAAGCTCCGACAATCATATCTAAATATTTTTAAATCAAACACTATTTTTTCTTTAAGTACATACCTTAGTCGAATTTTACTAAAAGATAGTAGGTAGTAGTGGAGAAAGTAAAATAAGAATAAATACAAAGAAATGAAAGTATTTTCAAGTAGCACACAATCTCTGCAGCATCACTACAAGCTTTCTTTAAAATAAAAGAAAACTTCCGCTCTCCGGGATCGATTCCTGTAGCGCGAGGATTTTTCCATTCATATCAGCCTATGGACGTCCACTGCTAGACATAGGCCTTCTCCAAACATTACCACCCTTCGTGCCTGAACCTGTTCCTGTGCCGCCCTCATCCATCAAAGAATCTAACATTAAATTAGAAATCCCAATTAGAACACCATTACAAACATTAAATTCTTAAAAAAATGTAGAAAAAATACATCGAGACTTCACAACACCCCATTAATGTCCCACTGCAGGGACGGGTCTCCTCCCAGGACGGAGGGTACTTGGCCTATTAATACCACGCTGGCTAGAGGGATATTGTATTCTTATATTACTTATATGTATATACTCCGTCACCACACAGAAAGATAAATAAGTGTGTTATATCATAATATGAGTCGCGTAGGATTAGAATCCTGAATTTGGTGTTTATATCCCCCCCATCCCGTTGGATACCTCAATAGGTATTAGCCAACTGCGTACAAAGGGGTATAGAGATATTTAGCATTGGAAGCGCCACATTTTACTCATGAATGATGGCGTGCCGAAAATGTTAACACACTTTTTTTTATAAAACTTTTAAGTACTTACTCATACCTTGGTCTCCTCGTGTCTTAAGTCTCGATGTCTTCGTGTAGACATCGAGACTTAAGACAATAATTCGTAGATCACACAAATAATAATCTTGCACCAATAACTATTTTGCCACCGCGGCAGTTCTTTCAAACAATACAATAAAAAACATACCATATTATTATGTAAATGAAATAGCATTGGATGCATTGACCCAATACTCAGCTGTCTCGGTTCACTGGCCCCAAATTAAAAAAGTACATGCTATATATAGCTCTCTCTTTCACACTCGCGCTTATAACTTGTTGTAGAGGCTATTTTGAGTGAGATCGAAACGATGATCTATTTTATATTTGTAACAAGTTAATTATAGGCCCTTGTGTATTTTGAATTACGTAAAATTTGTATAAACATATTGTATCGGAATTCCGTGTGGTGACGGAGTAAGAATACAATATGTCACCACCCCATCTCATCCCATGGGTGTCGTAAAAACCCAATCTTTACGAAGTAAAAAGAAGGAAAACTTGAAATTAAACCCTATCCTATACCAATCCGTCTGGCCAGCGTGGTATTAGTAGGCCAAGTATCCCTCCGTCCCGGGAGGAGTCCCGAGGCAGTTATAGGCTGTTATGATGATATACGTAGTACAGATATTTTTGTTCGATCAAATTCATAACTAAATGAAGTAGTAATTAATTTATATCTGCTTGCTACGCTGAAAATTGCGTCTTGAATTCCCGCGTGAAGTTGAGCGTATAATACTTGTTTCCCGCGCAACTCAAGTGTTTGTATCATTTAACATGGGTGGTTTGCTTTGTTTCCTAGCTTCTAATGAAAACTAGCAATCCTGCAGATAGAACTTTGTTCTTACATATATACAAATTTATAATATTAGCAAGCATAATAATATGTATTGAACTTAAACCAATGACCTTCCCAAGTATCACAAACCATACTCGAGTTTGTTAGAAGGGTGGCTTACCGTCGTCGTACGTTACGAGGACAAAGGTTTTCCATCTCTTTTGTTTACTGCGTAGTGAGGGAGAAGGGAGATGGCGAAATTTACCCTACCCTAAACAGGGGTTAAGATTTAGGGGAGAATGTTGTCGATAGGTATTGTTTATATCTGGTTTTATCTATTTTGTTGTACCTACTTTGTTTTGAATTGGGATAGGTAATCTATCTTTATAATAATATTATATGGCTACTTTCAATTACCACATACATCGAAAGTATTATCTTTATCTTCGAAAACAATGAAAATAAATTAACTTCGCCGTTGCGTTAAACATTTAATATATATGTACTTTACTAAAAAGAGTAAAGTAGATATTACCACATTACCAAACACGGTAATAATTCTTATTAGCGTGTAAGACATAATTGTCATACTTACGACTGGAAAGGTTTTATAATTTTTTTATATACCTTACACAATGCAAATAGCCTTAAAGTCTTAGATTATCTTCTTTCAATCAAACATACGTCCACTGCTAAACATAGATTTGCTACAAACGTTTCCCTCATCCTATATACACATATATTTCATATTCAACAATTATTCTTCGTATTTTACTTAACAAAAAATAATTTCCTTCCCTAGATCGGTGAGTAGCGCAATCGTCCACAACTTGTCTGTGAGCGCAGCACCAACGAATACTCTGCACCAAATATCTCAAGCCCATCAGCAAATTGAGGCCGCCGCTATACACCATGCTACACCTGGTAAGATTATTTTATCGCATTATGTCCAATAAGCTAAATATCTCAAAATTTATTATAAAATATGTCATTCGCAAATTGTCTCTCTTAAATTCCTTTGTCTGTAAATTAGTTTTCCTACTTCTTAACAAACACTCGTTTTGTACACGTTCCCATGTTTTCTTCAGACTAGACGACTTTTATCTCATTCGTCATCAGGAGAAACTTTAGCTTAGACTGTCGCGGAAGCAGCTACCGTGCACGAGTTCGCGGGTTCGATTCCCACGCAGGACAGTTCTTTGTGTGAACCACAAATTATTTTCCAGAGTCTGGATGTTCTTTAACTCCCTTAAATTAATGATTGTAAAGTCCCGCGACACAGAATATGATCCCTAGTCCAAAAAGCTCTAAGAAGCTATTATAATGAATAAATGTTGTAGAAAATTACCACTTACATGATGAAATTAATTACCGTTCGAAACTAATGATAAAAACTAGCGGCTGCTCTATTTGAGTTCTGATCTTATCCTTTACTTCCCATACATAACTCCACATTTAAGAACAATTTTACTAAACTTTACTATTTATTTCTATAGGGGCTGCACAATCGGCTACGGCAACGCATGCTACACCCGCACCGTCCAGTCAGCCCGTCGAGTTTAATCACGCCATCGAATATGTTAATAAGATTAAGGTGAGATTACTGTTTTATATGTTATTTATTTTAGGTATATTACGTTTAAAAAAAAAAACAGAGTTTTAAGGTCAATTTTAGGTAAATTCTGTAAAATATGTAGCTTCTGAAAATAAAAATGTTCAAAACTATAATTTGGTCCATTCCTCTCTATAATTAATAATAAAGGGTTTTTCAAGAATTCCATATTGTTAGATATAAAAAATTGAAGTGAAAAAGTACCAAACTACCACGATAAATGTCTACAATTACTAGATTCAAGTCAAATAATTATTTTATTTAATACCTTTAAAATGCCTATTGTTTTATCCCAAAACGTTTTAAAAACATAGTTTCCGATGACCCTACTACTAATTGAATATTTAATTAACATTAATGATGAAATTAATTACCGTTCGATACTAATGATAAAAACTAGCGGCTGCTCTTTTTGAGTTCTGAACTTAACAATATCTTACACCACATACCAACACTTACCTCACAAATTGCTAAACAATTTTTGTATTTCCATAGTCGCGGTTTTCGAGACAACCGGATAAGTATAAGCGTTTTCTGGAAATCCTGCACGCTTATCAACGGGGACACCGTGAGATGAAGGAGCCGCAGGCTAAGCAACAAACTGAACAGGAGGTTTATTCTCAGGTTTGTTTTTGTAATTATCACACACTAGCTTTATTACTAGAAAACTTTATATAGATGTGATTTGGTGCCCACGCTTTTATGTACTATTTTATTGTATTAGGGAATATGTTGGGTCGCGAGAACTCATAATGGATCGCATAAACAAGTCATTATGTGGATTTCGAAACTGCGATCTTCTACAAATACTACCGTTATATGGCTAAATGTACATCTGAAATGTTATAGGAACTTTAGGATAATCATGTCAAACTTTAACACAGGTTAGCCTTGTAGAGGATAAATAAATAAAATAAATAAATAGTCCCAAACTAAGCAAAGCTTTTACTTTGGGTACTAGAACTCTGACAGAAGAAAGACTTCTGACATTAACTTCTGATATTGCCTGGGGAGTGTAGCCCCACTCTCACATACACTATCATAATAATTGTCACCTTTTTAAAACCTTTTCGTAGTTACTCCAAAATGTAAAACATAACTTTGTTAATCAGGTGGCAAAGCTGTTTGAGAACCAAGACGATTTACTGGCGGAATTCGGTCAGTTTTTACCTGATGCTAAGGCGGTGACCAAGCCACCGGAGCGACACTACCCGCGCTCACCGCCTGCTACACCAGCGGCATCGCAATTGCATCAGGTATGTATTGCTATTACTACTAAAATAAAACCTATACAAATCTGTTTTGTATCATTTTATTTGTGTTGTGGAGGTCGCGGTGACGTAACAGCACCACGCCTCCACCGAAAAATGGAGGATCCTCCGACCAGGCGAGGGTGATCGTGCCTGGCGGGACAAATGCACAACAGTTGTTCGTTGGACGTTGTATATATGCGGAATCGCTTTGCGAATGTTGATATCGCGATTCAGGATGTTTCTGACATCTGTTGATGGTGGGGGGGTACTGAGATAGTGTAGGTGTTCGCTTAAGTAAGTCGCTAGATGACGCTACAGTGTCACTGGATGTTTTACACTCGTGAAAGCCTATCGTGCAATGGGACAATCGGCTCTTCTATAGGACATAAATAGGCATCTCACTGTTATATAAAACCCTTTATCTACTTGGACAAGTGTATATCTGTCTCTGAAGGACCTGAAAGGCCTGTCCCTGCAGTAGGACATAAATGGGCTTTTTACGACATTGCTGTATATGACTATGTATGAAGAAGAAGTATATGGGATCATCATCGTCATATCAGCCAATTGGCATCCACTGCTGGACATGAGCCTCCTCCAAATACTTCTGTGCTTGCTTCATTCATCTTTTCCTGACGTCTTGTGAGGAGTCTGCCTTCCCAGCCTAGCACAGTGTCTTGTATCCTAGTACACTGAATCACCACCATTGTACGGACTTGTAAGGTGTACAAGGCCGTACATGATAAGTTAAAATAACGTCACAAACTTGAGTAAAGTTTATTAAGTAACGTGGATAGAAAGAACCACGGCTATAAATGGTCTACAATTAAAAAGTTAATATTATCTTATTTATACACAATTATTTGGTTAGTAATAACTATGTTGTATGTTAGTAATGCCTATGTGTACTCACACGAGTAGGGTGAAATGATGTCACCGAATCAGCAAAATAATGTACGGTTATGAAACCGTACAATCATCGTTTCAGCCAAGAGAAGTTCACTACTATACATAAGGCCACCTTCAAACTCCCCCATCTTCCTCATTCCCTGTATTATTTCAACATGTGAAATTAATAGTAAGGCTTGATCATAAATAAGTAAATTTAAAGAATGTTTGATCGGCACAGCAACAGCGCGTGGAGACGGAGGCAGAACGCTTCCCCACCACGGCTCCGGTGTCTCCGCCACACGCGCCGCATCAACATCATCACCATGCACAGGTATTCATTCATTTATTAACACGTTCCCAGTGCAGTGTACTACATGTGGTACACGTGCATTGTTTTACTATTGTGTCTGCTGGCGCCACTGTGAAAGGGTTAAGTTTGTAATTTTATTTACTAGTTACCCTAATACACATTGAATTCAGACCTTATGTAAACCTGTGACAATGAACCCTGCAAGAAGCCATGCTGTTAGTTGTCATGATTTAAAAGGATAAGACTTTCTATATGTATAATTTCTAGCTCTACTAAATAATGTTGGATGGAAATACTCTCAAAAAACAATTGCAATTTTATTTAATACATGAATGTGTCAGCTATATGCATCTACAAAATCACTTGTTGTGACTGTTCTGACATCAAGTCGTTTAGCTATTATCAATTTTGAAAACTGTACTTTAAAAAATCTTATAGGTTATGTAAAATATATATTTAACAACAAACAATTAAACATGTATAATTTTGTCCTTAGCCGGAAATGCCATGGGATGTTAATATAACCGTATCGTCTGTACAGCTACCTAAACATTCAAGCACGAGTACAAGCACGGTAACGGCAACACAGCAACCGTCTCATCACCATCTCAAGAGATCGCCCAGCTTTACTTCTTCTAGCCAGCTGTGTAAGTATTTATTAGAAATTTTTTCCTATTTCCTAAAGGTATGGTCGAAAACTAAATGGCTTTATCACCTCTAGAGTTACTGTTAGTTGCATGTCATAAAACTATTAGGTTCAATATCGCACAACAAAACATCAGCTAAATCATGACGCTACTTTGACATATCAGTTCTCTTGTATTAGCAAATAGTCGTTAGGTATTTATAAAACTGACTGTTACTAGAGCATATTTTCGGTAAAACGTTATAATCTAATGAATTTCTCTCTTTTTTCCTTCTATGTCCATCCCTATCATTTCTTGTATGACGTCATTAGCGCATATTTCAATTTAATGTTTTCGTAATTTTAAAATATAACACAAATTAGGGTAAACCACCTAATCGTTAGAAGTCCTACAATTATTGGCACTTAAGAGTAAAAAGTGAGTAAAAAGAAAGAAAACACTATAGATTATTCAAGTTCAGTATGATTATTCAAGTTCAAATATTATTTATTTAATATTTTTATCATCTTTTATTTATTTCTTGTGTCAACATAGCAACAATAAATTTATCAGAATCCCCTTATTGGAATTAGTGCCAATAATATTTATTTAATACTATTCAATCTCATAATAATGATTAAGTATAAGCAAAGATTAAAGTGTTTTATTATTTTATGATATTTTATATTTTAGTCTGACACGAAGTCCACTCTTAAGGTGCCAACAATTGGGTGGCTTACCAGCCAATATTTAAATTCTACATTTTCAGTTTTTCTGAAATGACAAGCTTGTAATGTCACAAGTAACAAGTTGACTTTAGTTTTAAATTATTTAATGGTTTTTCATGGTTTTTCACATACAAACTCTACAGTTTAATTAGTGACATTTGTATTGTGTTAGTAGATTTTATTATTTATTACGTTGAAGTGAAAGTTTAAAATAGATTGCACTTTTAATCTAAGCATAGTTTTGAATACGGTCAACCAATGACGTCAAGCTCACGCAAAAACATTAAAAAACGATCTTAATGAATTTGAATTATGATAGAATTTTTTGTCAAAACTGATAAAGCCATTTCGTTTTCGACTATACAAACTCACCGCCTCCCAGTTCTAAGTTATTATCTAAGTTATTTGGGGTCGGTTTCCGCACTTAGTCCTTTAAAGACACCGCTACTCAGGGACATACTCCGCAGGTCTTTTACCTTCAAACCACGGAGGGTCCTGCTGGAAATAAACTCTAATTTTTTCTGTGTAACTGTTGAGGTACAAATTATTTCTTTACACTAGTAGGAAGGTACAAACTATTACCTACGTGGAATTTTGGTTTTCAATCGAATCAGACGAGGGGTCCTGCTGAGTACACGGACACCTCCAAGTGTGCTTTATGGTCGTTTATGCATCAGTAAGATATAGGGACAAAGGAAGATGTAGACGTTTAATAGAGGCCTATGTTCAACAATAAGTCTTTTTTGTGAGATATGATTATGATGGGCTTTTTTTTTTAAAGACAACCCCCGCACTAGGTATCATGCCCTGTTTCGCGGGAACTTTTTACAAACATCAATTAACAGACACAAAGAACACTCAGATAATAATTTGGGGATCTCACAAATAATTGTCCTGCGTGGGGATCAAACCCACAACCTCGTGCACGGCAGCCGCTTGCGCTACCGTAGCGCCACCGAGGTCGTCATGATGGGCTTGACAAGTAGTTGTCGCGCACATATTATCCTCTCCATCCCCCACATACAGACTGACGTCGTCAACTTATCGCTATTACCTCTCCAGCAGCGGGCGCTCCCCCCAGCAAGAAGGCGCGCGTGTCTGGTCTGTCGGGCGCGTGCGTGCGTGACGTGACGTACGCGGAGGCCGCCAAGCTCGCCACGGTGCACGAGTTCAACTTCTTCGACAGAGCGCGCCGGGCTCTGCGCTCGCAACATGTCTATGATAACTTTTTGAGGTATGTGTATAACTTACACATATTACCCCCTTACTCATAAACACCTCTTAAATTTAATCACTGTTTAGCGAGATTTTTATCAGTAAAATCAACCTTATACCAAACAAAACCGTAAGAATTTAAACTAGTCAATTGTCTAAAATTTAAGAAGCGTATATGAGTAAGGGGGTTAATGTTTATATACAAGTACCAAAGATATTGTATACAAGTATTTTTGATATTATTAAATAGCATGACATTTACAAATAAGTATTATCCCAAACTATTTCCTACAGGACATAAACAATCTTGTTAGTCCTAGTACTATTTTTCATTCATTATCTCAATGTAAATCAAATACTTTAATTTTTTTTTCAACTTTAACTATAATGCTTTTTATGTCCTCTCAATAAAATACTCGACTTTATAGTCGTCAGTCGTCAGATCACTTTAGTAAATGCGGTAACTTATTTCGTATAAAATCTAAAAAAATAAATGAGGTGTTTAAATTGAGCTTATAATTAACCTAATTTTTTTTTATACAGATGTCTCCTACTCTTCACCAACGAGATAATATCATCGTCGGAGCTGTTGTGTGTTACCGCCCCGTTCCTGTGCCGACACCCCGAGCTACAGAAGTGGTTGCAGGACTTCCTGGGACCGCCTTCACCGCCACATACACCTACTAACACTATTCACGGAGGTAGGTTATTTAGTTTCTACCATAACATAACTTAATAAATAGTAAAAGAAAATGTTTCTATTTGTTTAGTAGTGCTATTTGCTTATTCTCTGATATCTATTCGGTTTTAATCCAGGGTGTCAAGTACTACGCTCAATAAAAGTTTTGAAGTTGTTGCAAATGACTGTGCAGATGTAATTTTTTAATGAGTGTAATATTTGTTAGTGAGTGTACATACGCAAACTTCTCCGATAGGTTAGGTTAGGACTTTAGCCAGGTTGAGTAAATTGCGCTAAAAGTTTTTGTGAAAGGCGCTGACTCCACGAGCGATAAAATCGCGGCGATATAATCGTCGTGCCATGTATTTCTATATACTCTGTATGAAGGTGTCTCCACACGGCGATGTTATCGCGGCGATTTTTGTTCAGACTCGTCGCGATTCTATCGCTCGTGGAGTCAGCGCCAAAGGGTAGAAATACTATACATATAACATGCAAATTTCTTTTTGTGTTTTTCTATCTTGTCTGAAGTCCTTATTTGTGTATAATATTAGCGCTACAGGATTGTTGTAACAAGTAGTATGTCTGCAGGGTACAACAACTGCTACAGCAGCGTGTACCGCGGCGCCAGTGTGACGGGGGCGGGCGAGCACAACAAGCTGCGCCACGAGCCCGTGGGACCACTCGCCGCGCAGCTCCGACACGACCGACCACAAGGAGATGCGGCGCTCGATATTGGTAACTACAGTTTTATAAGCATAGTCTTCTAGGACAGTACATTGTAGGAACATTATATTCATTTATTTGTTCAAAGTAGTACAATAATATTTTTACGTCATCTAACACTACTTAATCTAAGTTTATAACATTTCAAAGTTTAGAAAACTTTTCCAATACAATAGGTTTTCTAAGACTTTCAAAGACAATCTTCTAAAATTGTCTCACTGGATATGATAAGGTAAAAGTGAACTAGGCATGCATCACTTTCATATCAAGCAATAGAGACTATTATATTCATTTTGAACCCTTGAAATATTTTCATCTGCTGAAGATCAGAATGTATTAAATGTTAAATGTTATATCATGAGTCTTTCTAATATTATTTGTATATCTATAGACATGAATTTTTTTTCAGTATAAAAGTATAAATCTTCAGTCTTTACCAGCAGTTACATTCAACATAACTAAAATATCATTACAGTGACCTAAGTGAATTGCTTCATTTTTATATATGAAACTTAAAAATACAACTCCAAGTGTTATCAACTAGTCCCTCGGTGGTATTGTTTATTATAAATCGTTTGTATAGACAGATTTGTCTAGACGTAACATGTATATATATCAGTAAGTGTATCGTACTGTTTGCGCGCAGACCTGACGACGTGCAAGCGCCTGGGCACGTCGTACTGCGCCCTGCCGCGCGACGCCGCCGCCCGGCGCTGCTCGGGCCGCACGCCGCTGTGCCGAGAGGTATACTATACGTGTTTATTATTTCCCTCATCCCTTACCGATCCAGTAACACTCAATCATCGATTTTCCTGTATTAGTCCACTGTAATAGAAATAAAAGAAATTGTTTTGGCAAAGTTGTGGTCGCAGACTCGTATCCTAAGAGAGCCGTTGTTTGTGTCCTATAAAACGATTTTCCTGATCCTGGACGTTCTTTTTGTTCCTTTTTTTAAAACATACGCGACATTATTACGTCGACACCAAAAGATCGCTCTAGAAAAAGCTTCTTAAGCTACGCGCTTTTTATAATCAATCAATCAATCAAATAACCAAATAATTAATAAACCCTAAAATTTGTACAAAATTACAGGTACTAAATGACACTTGGGTATCGTTCCCTACGTGGAGCGAGGACTCTACATTCGTGACTTCGCGCAAGACTCAGTACGAAGAGTACATATACAGATGTGAGGACGAGAGATTTGAGGTTAGAAATTGTTTATTTATCCTCCTATGAAAAAATAAAAATTTAGTATACCATTCTCAAATAAATCTTATAAAATGTAGAAAAGTAACACTTTGAAAGTAAAATTTATAATAAAATAAAAACTAAAATAAGTTTTAATCAGTTTTCGCTAGTAATAAAGGAAAAGTTAAAAAACCATTTGTAATTTTCTCCTTCATAATTTTTAAAATTGTAAATTCTTCTAACTACTATAGTTAGGAGAATTTACAATTTAAATTAGACAAATTTGTGAGCATATAAGACAAACATAATATAAACTCTGATTTACCTTCCAGCTGGACGTAGTAATAGAAACCAACGCCTCAACAATCCGCGTCTTAGAAGGCGTCCAGAAGAAGCTGTCCCGCATGACTCCTGAAGACGCCGCCAAGTACAGACTAGACGAGTGTCTCGGAGGACACTCGCCCACCATACACCAGCGCGCTCTGCGCCGGATATACGGAGATAAGGTGGTACGAGCCCTCCGCTTGTAGGCATGACACACATGCACTACGTACACATACACTACTTACGCACACAAACATACACATCAACATAACGAAACTACACACACGATACATGCACATAGGTACACTACATGTTCAAACACGTAGAACTACATACTAACATATAGACAGGTACACAACGAAAGAGTTATACACATAGAATGCACCACCAATTTAAACATAATTCGCAAACACAGAAGTGTTCACAGTCATGCACTTGCTCACCAATCACCATCATACATAAATGACTATACAAACACACAAATCTATATTTTTGATTGCCGACAAACTGTATTACAGTTTGGCAAATAAAAAAAATTGTTAATTATTGTTAAGTTTTTTAAAGAAATAAACGTTTTCAAAAAAAATAACATGACTAAAGATACTCACCGAATGCACCTCATACTATATGAACACTATACGCACATATACACTACATAAATACGTCACTACATGATGTTCATACACCTCGCACAACAACATGCACACCAATTTATGAAATTCATTCATACACACAGCACAAGAATGAGACACATACACACATGTAAATGTGAGGAAATGGTTTACAATTACATTTTCTTGGAGTAGAAATATTTTATTTGCTTTATTAGTAGTTTTTGATAACGACTCGCCTGTGTAAAGTAGTAGTTTATTTTAATTTTTTTGCTATTGATGTGTAGGAAATAAATTTTATTACTTAGTGCATGTCCATATTATTTGTAGAGGGTTAAATGTTGTTGCTGCTGATAAGAGTTTATTCTTTGATCAGTCTAAGAATAGCTGCTGGCAGTATGTCTGAAACAATACTATTTTGTGAAGATAATGATTATCATTGTATATAATTGTCTTAAAATTAAACCCTATACCAATCCGTCTGGCCAGAGTGGTATTAGTAGGCCAAGTTTCCTTCCGTCATGGGAGGAGGCCCGTCCCTGCAGTGGGACATTAATGGGCTGTTATGATAATTGTTTACAATGCTTATTAAGTTTTATTGTCAGTTTAGTGACAATAAGCGCCTGTTAGTAGCACAATATGTCTATTATACCCCTTCCAGCGTAAGTTTAGCTTTTTGACAGTTCACGTCCATGAAGTTTCGTAATACTTCTGCTTATTTTTCAAACAAATAATATTGTATTTCATGGACCTACCCATGTTTTTTTTCAGTTACCATGGTTACTTAGTGATGGACACTTATAACGATTACCACCATTATGAAACAAATTACAAATAATCGGTAGAAATAAATGCTATGAATAAACCGGAACTCTTCATAATACGTTTATAAAATGTAATATGATACTTTAGATTAACTATAACCCGCGAATGCGTCACGTTAAATTATATATTTTAAATAATACCTAAGGTAACTATAATTTTATCATTTTAGGCTATAGGCTAATTCTCTTAACATAGATAAAGAAAGAAACAGTAATAAAATGATAATGTAAGTTGATGTTAGGATCCAAATGCGTAAAAAAAAGTAATTTGAAAAATCGCGAAATCGCTTACAATCGAATGGCATTACATTCGAGATACTGCTGAACGTCACTAACGTCAACCTGTCAAATGTTGTTAAATATAGTGGAAAGGGTATAGTTCAATTATAAAACAATCTGGGAACTTGTAAATGATGCACGCGATATGTAGATAATGCTGAAACGTAAATGCTTTCGTCTTGTAGATACTTTAATATTGTTGAAATACTTGTGATATTGTCTTAACATTCTAATTACATTACAACTAAAATAAAAAGAAACTGTTTATATTGACAACCATAAATATGATGTCTTCTGTTGCGGTGTTTCCAACATAAATTTAGCAGACACAAAGAATATTCAAACTCATAACAAACATTACTTTGTTGATCATGCACATTACTTTAAATAACTTTCTACAATTAGCTAGCAAGATAATATATTTATAATTTTTTTTATACTGTAACTAGAGAAATTGTGACTGAACACTATTTTGTAACACTCTTTTACACCTTTGCTCTACTCAGTCAAAACCAGATCATAATAACAGAAATACTCATATAATTAATTTTATTTCTTTACACATATAAAACTGGTTTTAACTTGATACTATCTATCCAGAAATAATGAGACAATATGATGACAAATCATGCGATGTGCTTATCAGAACATTTGTGTTGATACATGCATGCTGCCTTCCTACTGATGTCTCAACAAAAAAACAAATTAAAACATTAAAATTCGCACTCACAATATTTCAACAATATAATATCTTTCAATAGTTGTAAATAATACAAGTTTGTTATAATTATGTATTTTGTTATAGGCGGTGGATATAATCGCAGGATTGAAGAAGAATCCTGTCGTTGCTGTACCAGTTGTATTAAGGAGGCTCAAAGCTAAGGAGGAAGAATGGCGGGAAGCACAGAAGGTAAAATTTAGTTAATTATAATAGTGTAATTGAAAGAAACAGAACAATTAGTTTCTGTGGTAACACACTATAATATCCCTTATATCTCATAGGTGTCGTAGTGTATCACATCCTGTGGACTCTCTTCTTAAACTTATAAATAAAGATTCAGGATGAAGCATTATAAAATCCTTAACAGATTGCATAGTATACTGTTTTTTTTAACAATAAAGATATAATATTATTATTGCCATAGAGATATTTTTAAAGATCCCTTGCTTATTTTTTATACCTAGAACCCCTTGCGATAAACCATAGCTCCTTATCATATTATATAGTTTTCCTTTATTGACTGAGATCTTAGTTTAGTATCACTGAGATCGTATTATGATATATTTTACGACACCTATAAGATGACATATCACCACACTTATAATTCCATTTAGCTCATATCCATATAAGTTAAAAAAAAATCCAATCCCTAATAGTGAGACAATATGATGACAAATCATGCGATGTGCTTATCAGAACATTTGTGTTGATACATGCATGCTGCCTTCCTACTGATGTCTCTTACTTCATCTACAACTTTTTAAAAACTTGTCATATTAAATGCTCTTTGCAATCAAAGTAGCCCATATTAACCTAAATATAAAAATGCGTAGGCTTTTATAACGATCTTTAATTAAAATTACGTGTATTATCTTTAGAGCCTTCTTTATAAATAATTTATTGCTTAAAGTTTAAAGGGCTTCACACACAGCAGCTATAATGTAAAGATGTACATTATAGCACAATACATCTCATTACATATTTCCATAGAAATCGTCAGGTGACCACACACGACAGCTACAATGTATATTTTTTTAACAAACATTACATTTACATTAATATACATCATCTGCTGTGTGTGAAGCCATTAAGCTATAAACAATATGCTGGGTCTCCCTAGTAGTCTTAGTGAAAATTGAGTATATTATGGAATTAAAAAAATATACATTGTTTGAAGCAGATCTTTGTGTAGTAATCTATAATCTCTACTTCTCTGACTAAAATTATACAACACATTAAATTATAATAATTAACATCTAATTGTTTTACAGGGCTTCAACAAGCAATGGCGAGAACAAAACGAGAAGTATTACTTAAAGTCTTTAGACCACCAAGGTATAAACTTTAAGCAGAATGATCTGAAGGCAATGCGGTCGAAGACTCTGTTCAATGAGGTCGAGAGCGCGTATGCTGCAAGGAGGCCGGGGCCTCATGTTGTTGTCGATTATAATATGCAGAGCAGGCAGGAAGGTTAGTTTAACTGTTTATTATGTATTTCTATATTATTTAGGTTCATCATCAACAATAAAAATTATTAAAATATCTTTTATTTGCTATCACAAAGAATTTTGACAACTTTTGCTCTTAGTCTTCTTTTAATATGAAATGAAATACCCTATTTATGGTGACATCATTATTCTTACTACATCACATTATAAAAGGTATAATTATATACTTCTGGCCATACATAGAGCTCTTTTAAAAGCTAAATAGTGGTCATTAGGGCAGTTTAAATTAAATAAGACTACTGTCCTGGATGATTTCTTTGTCCTACACTATGTTGTGCTGGACAGGGTCCTCAATTTGATCTCTTGTTAACTATACCATCTTGTATATAAACATTGTGGAACACAATAAGTATTGAGAATTGATGCCAAAGGTGTCATATCCCATCTATCCAAATTGTCTTAAAAAGTGACTAAAGAACTACTTAAAAGATCATAGCAAAGAAGGAAAACTTACATCAACAACGACACGTTATCCAATAACATGAAATCATAATAATACATAGCATAATACAATATGACCTTGTAAATTTATATACCTAATTATTAACATAAATGTGATGCGTAGTTTGTTTATGTATTACAATCAAACGACCTTGTGAATACAGCCAATCAGAGATACTGGTTTTACCTTGTATTTTAGTTTAATAGTCATACATTTTGTAACTAACCCCCTTACTTATAAACGCCTCTTTAATTTAATCACTGTTTAGCGAGATTTGTTATTACGAAAACCAACCTTATACCAAACAACATAAGAGCTTAGGCTAATTAATCAATTGACTAAAATTTGAGAATTTTTTTATGAGTAAGGGGGTAAATGTCTCGCGCGCTTTTTGGGTTACTGTATGTCCTAATTTAATAGCACTTACCCCCTTACTCATAAACGCCTCATAAATTTTAGTCAATTAGGGCTTAGCTTATGTTTGGTATAAGGTTGGTTTTACTAATAAAAATCTCGCTAAACAGTGATTAAATTTAAGAGGCGTTTATGAGTAAGGGGGGTTAATGTTTTTGACACACTGATCAATCAAATTGGGATATTATTTATATAAATTGACCCCAAAAGCGCGCCACGGGCTAATACATTTTTGCAATTTGTTGTTTTTTTTACCTAATTAGTTTTAAGATTTTGAAAATATTTTGGATGCGGTCTGCGGTCAGGTCAATTTGTACGCAGCCCGAATATAAATGCTTCGCTAGCGTAGCGTTAATGTCAGCGACTTGCTTTTGAACCCCACACACACTAATAACTTGTGTGTATAACGAATTATTACCCTTAGTTAGGGTATTCTTTGTGTCCGTTATAATTATGTACAGTACGCGCAATCTAAGTCGACCGACTTGAAGTTGATGAAAATGGCATCTGCGCAATTTTCTCTTCTCATGCGCAAACGTCTCTAAAAGCTAACTTCAAGCCGTACAAGTAAGATTGCGTGTATTCTATGCTTGTAACTGCCACAAGATTGAAGAAAGTTCGGGAGAAATATTTTTTATTAAAAAAGGAAATTAATAAAAAAAAGAATGTAAGTGTTTATATATTTTGTATAGACACGATCCGACCGTGCGACCAAGAGCTACCACCGGGCATGGTGCAAGATCGCATTGAACGATTGCCCTGAACCGAGAATGTTTATACATTATGCATGCTGAGTTCACTGTGACCTGAACATGGACCGCATCCTTACAGGTCTGTATTCACACGATTGTTAGATTTTATATATTATGATAATTACTATCATATCAGCCACTGGTGAACATAGGCCTCATTGTAATAAAAATAAATTGGAATTTACTCTTCTGGGCAAATACGTAGCCCCATCACAAGCGCCGTAGTTACTTCATGTCGTCTTGAAAAAATTATTGCCAAATTATGTCATAAAATACGGAAATACTAATAAAATTCTGATTTTTAAATACAAACATGTCAATGACAATATGGTTTGTTTATAAAGATTTCACATCGAGTTTGCCTTTAGTATAAACCTTCTAACTCATTTATATTAACAACAAACATATGATTAAACAGTATAATTTTCCTTGTCCACAGCAATAAAGATACACAGGGACACGGCGGAGCTGTTGATACACCACGCACGTCGACAGACAGCCATACAGAAGGCTGAGAAGCGAAGGATAAAACAATTGCTGAGACAATTCCTGCCGGATCTGTTCTCGCATCCAAGACAACCGCTCTCCGATGATGAGAGAGACGAAGGTAATTAAACTCTACTTCAATGTCGATAATAGAAAAAAAAACATTATCTATAAACAGCTGATTAGCTTTAGGGTCGTAGCACATATAACGTAACGTAAACGGCTCGTCACCGTATCAACTCGAGCCGTTCAGTATTCTTTGTATGAAACTCCTTACTGCAACGCACACTAATCTGAAACGTAACGTAATCGAATTTTTGACGTTTGACACAGGCGAGGCGGTGCCGATCCGTTTACGTTACATTATATGTGCTATGACCCTTACACTGATTATCTTTTACCTTATTTAGCTTTTACGACACCCATAAACTAAGCTGGCGCAACATTATAGCTCATTGCTATTCTTTATACAAAATAGTTAAAAAACTAATTCCTAATACTGAGACAATATGATGACAAATCATGCGATGTGCTTATCAGAACATTTGTGTTGAGACATGCATGCTGCCTTCCTACTGATGTCTCTTATCTAACTAACTGTAATCTAAGTGGCTGTTTAACAACTCCTAACATTGAATGTTGTTTGCAAAACACACAAGATAAATATTTGTTATTTTCATGTCTCACAAAAACATGTATGATGTTCATTGTATCCGTTAAATTGGTATTTTGTATCTTGAGAAAGCCTTCTCTCAGAAGATCTCCACTTCTATTGTCACTAAGACACCAGCAAGTCCCATAACTTTGTAATATTACTAGATGAAGCTATATATTGAAATATGTGTAATATTTCAATTGAATAATCTATAAATTTACCACGTCATAATTGACTTAACAATACAAATTTTATCATCATCATCAATCAGCCAATCGACGTCCACTGCTGGACATAGGCCTAAAAAAAATATATAAATACAAATTTAATATTAAAAATTATACTTTGTTCAACAGAAGAAAAAGAAGAGGCCGCTAGTCCAGGTAGTCCGGGCGGCGATACAACGTCGCAGGATGAAAAGGCCGTCAAGCAAGAGAAAAATGATGTAAGTTTCTATCTCTACTATCATAACACTGGTATTTACAAAAAAAAAAAAGTATTTAGGTATGTTTATCCGTTGTCTAGTACCCATAGTACAACCTTTGCTTAGTTTGGGACTAGGTGGCATTGTGAGAATGTATGAGGATTATTTATTTATGTTTATAATGAGCAGGGGTGACCACAAAATGAGGGATTCCTTCTTCATGTCAGTCAAATATAAATCTGTTTGTAAATATATCTCTATTCATTAATTCAATAAATATTTCTTTGGTAAAAAAGACTTACTGCACTATTTATCATGCCTTGTACTGCAAGGATTCAAACGTCAATTTACTGTACACAGAAAGTAGTTTCAACCTTATTGTAAACCGTAAAAACCCTACCTTTATCTGGAAAAACTAATTCACATTGAGACATATGATGATAAATCATGCGATGTGCCTTTAACAGAATTTGTGTTGTTGATACATGCATGCTGCCTTCCTTCTGATGTCTCTTTATACATAAGTTACCTATAATATAAATAGTATGTACCAGTACCCGGCCGTAAATATTACACATCGACTTTTGTAAAGAGACAATCGGTCAATTTCGGCTTCGTAGAGCATCATCTCTGTCGCACGAAATACAAACAGTCTGGTATCTATTAGCAACTGTTAAGGGTACGCATTCCACAGACACGAACCTGCTAGTGGGCGAAGCCTAAAAGATTGTTGTAGAAAACGTGCACGCTAAAATTGCCTAAAATAACTTTGGGGAAAGTGTATTAACGTACAAATAATATTAACATATAAATAAATACTATTTGATAATAAATTTTATCAAATAAAGGAGCAATTAACTTTCTCCATTTGTATGGAGTTGCGACTGGCAAGCGTACTTATAACAAATTATGATTTGATAGTGTGCGACAGAGATGACGCTCTACGAAGCCGAAATTGGCCGATAGTCTCTTTCCACATGTCAATGTGTAATATAAACGGCCTAGTACTTTAAGCTACTGTCATATCTAGACGGTAAGGTAAGGTACATAGCTTATGTTTAGGAATTCTTTTTCATATCTTTTATTTTCTAATCCTTATCTAAACAGTGTTAGGATTATTTTAAATAATTATATATTCTAGAAAAAATATCTTATTTAATGCTAGTTTCAGTAATTTCTTTGCAACAGTTAGAGCTACATTTATTTATAGTTATTATTTCATTGTTCACAGTCGTCCGAGTCTGATAACGCGTCGGACAAGAGCGGGAAAAATAATAAAAACAAGGAAAATAAGCCTAAGAACAATAATAATACAGATAGTAAAGGTAAGAAAAACAAACACTAATTTTTGTCCAATATTTTAACATCTTTATTTTATTAAATAACAAGAACAAATATATACCTAAAGATAAATTGTCTAATCTCTAGTATATTTTTTTATTTTATTAATTAACAAAAATACTATATAAAGGTAAATAATTAAATTATTGTGACTTTTTAATCAAATTATAATGAATACTAAGCGTTTTCAGTATGACTTACTGCCTTTTAAAATATTAGTATTTATTACTTTTGAAATATTGCCTTGTAAATATTACCTTTTAAAATATTATTTAACATACTACTAAAATATACTACTACTACAGATTTACACAAATAAAGCAGACATTTTGTTTGACTTATTTTGTTTTTATATTTATGTAGTAGGTTATTTCATCTTCTGTTTCTTTAATTTACTCATTTATCATTTTTATATTACATTTTGTCAATTACAATGATTTATTTAATGTCCACTAATTTCACATTTAACAATAGTGTAATTGTCATGTTATACATTAGACTATGTACCTTTAAAATTGCAATGACAATGACTGAAGTTAAATAAGTACCTAGCAGGCAGTATATGCATGTATAGGCATAGTTCTATCAAAGGCACACCGTGATTCTCGCATTTAGTGTTAAATTTTTTAATCATTTAGTAACATTAAGTAGTATGTGTTTGTTTAAAAAGTCACATATATGTTTTGTATTTACCTTTATAACTAAACAAAAAGGGTAGTACATTATTTTAATTTTACTCTGTTTTGTTTCTATGATTGATAATAATGATATGACTCTGTGTAAGACCAAATTTTGTGATAATTCATTTACTTATTAATTTATCTAAGTGAATCACTTAATCTATATTAGAATGTTTATTAAAATATATTATGTTTTTTCAAATTTGGTCTTCCATAAAAGATTTATTTGTAACTTAACAACCATAATAAGTTAAATACTGGTAATAAATTAACTATATGAAGTAACTTTTTAAATACTGAGACAATATGATGACAAATCATGCGATGTGCTTATCAGAACATCTGTGTTGATACATGCATGCTGCCTTCCTACTGATGTCTCTTACTTCATATTATTATTTATTTTATTTAAAACTAGCCGACCTGTGCCCACTTCTTTGGGCGGCGAACAAAAGCGACCCTTTTTTAAACATATTTCATTACTGCTCCACTCCTATTAATCATAGCGTGATACTATATAGCCTATACACTCCCCGATAAATGGACTATTCAACAAAGAAATAATTCAGTTAATCCAGAGATTACTCCCTACAATGTCACAAACACACAAACTTTACCTCTTTATAATACTAGTATAGATCATAAATACAACTTCTGCACTTGAGATTAAATTGTTTGTAACAGTGTTTATAATGTATTATTTGTTTACAGATAACTCAAACACATCATCAAATAGCGTTAAACGTAGTAGTAGTAATGAAGAAATGTCAATAAAAATGGAGATTAAGAATGAATTAAATGATCTGGAGGACGATTATAGAGATCATCCGCCTAATGTGAGTATAACATTGTATATTATTGTATTTGTATTAGGATTAACCATTCACCCCCTTACTCATAAACGCCTCTTAAGTTTAATCTCTGTTTAGCGAGATTTTTATTAGTAAAATCAACCTTGTGCCAAACAAATATGTAAGAATTTAAGCTGATCAATTGACTAAACTTTAAGAAGCGTTTATGAGTAAGGGGGTCAGTGACGAATTAAGGCATCTTTTACTATTCATAGGGTATTGTATAAGGCTATCTAGGGGCTTGATATTCAGTATATCTAGTAAAGAAAGAAAATTTACACAAAATCTAATGATGTAGTTTAATTTGTAGTAGTAACACTGAGACAATATGATGAGAAATCATGCGATGTGCATATCAGAACATTTGTGTTGATACATGCATGCTGCCTTCCTACTGATGTCTCTTTATTTTTAATAATTTGTTGAAGCTGCTTTGGTATAAAAATAGTGTAGGTGATATTTTGATATATTAAAGTTATGTAGTTGAATTTAAAATTTCAATGTTTATAAAAAATTATTGTCTTGTATAAAAAAAAACTAAGTTATTTTATATTATATTTATAATATATTTTAACAACATTACAAGCGAAGAAAATAAGTTTAATATAAGTTTGATATTTAATAGGTTAAACTAGTTTTTATTTTATTATCATTAGAGGTAGCGTATAAATCAATGGTTCTTAGCTAGTAAGTAGTAAAGTTTAATTAAAATAATGAACAATGTGTGTATGTATCGTACAGGAGGGCAGGTTCGTGTGCACATCGTCATGGTACCTGTTCTTCCGCGTGCACGGCGCGCTGTGCGGGCGCCTGGCGGCGGCGCGGCGCGTGGCGCTGGCGCTGAGCGAGGACCCGCGCGGCGCCGCGCCCGCCCCCGCACTCGCGCTGCGCCTGCGCGCTCGCGACGCGCACTCGCCCGCGCAGTACTACGACGTGCTGCTGGACCTCGTGCGCGCGCTGCTGGACGGCAACATGGACGCGCCCGCGTACGAGGACGCGACCCGCGAGATGTTCGGCATCAAGGTAACTGCTACCTACACTTTGTTGCCTACGATCGAAACCTATTGAAGGTTTATTATTAATTGGTATAACATTTATCATTACGGCTATACTAGGTACGCCCCAGTATTTGCTTAGTAATATTGTGTTGCTTATCTAGTATAGTTTGAGTGGGATATCAAGTTTTCCTTCTTTTCTTTTTATACAAATATTTACTTAGTTACTTTCTTATGGTTACTCTTCACACTTTTTTAAGCATAATATTTTTTTTCTTTAGAACGACAACTTGTAACCTTATTAAAAGCACTGATAAAAACATTAGTAGATAAAATAATGTATAAATTTTTCTTTATTAATAAAAGTGAAACCTTCGTTATGTAATAATATAGTAGTATTACCAAGTAGAAACATTTATTATAATTAAGATAATTTTATATGCTAATATAAGTCACTTTCAAAAGTGGTCGTCCTAATATTCATTTTTATGAGACAGTCGTCGATAAATTCTAAACGGTCGTTCCTTTTACAGGCTTACCCCGCGTACACGTTGGACAAGCTGGTATCGATAGCGGTGCGACAACTGCAGCACTGCGCCGGAGAGCCCTGGTCCGTGCGCTGCGTCGAACTAGCAACACGTGGCATGCGCGGAGCCGGCACCGGCGCAGGGGGAGGAGTCGTCGGGTCCGGCGGAGCGGGAGGGGGAGGCGCGTATGTCAGACGAGCGGCGCGCTACCTGCGGCGCGAGCACGCGGCCTTCCTGGTGCGCGCGCGCGACCACCGCCTCGCCATCGAGCTGCTGGGCGCCCCCTGCGCGCCCGCCCCCGCGCCCGGCGCGCACCCCGCCTGGCGCCTGCGCCCCGTGTTCCTGCGCCGCAACGCTCGCGCGCGCGCGCCCGGCTACACGCGCAACGCGGCCGCGCCGGGCGAGGCGCGCGTCACGCACGCCGCCCTGCCGCCCGCGCACCGCCGCAAGCCCCGCACGTGCCCCGCGCGCGCCCCGGCCCGCCCCCTGCACCTGTACCGCGCCGGGGCACTCGCCGCCGCGCAGCACCACCACCCGCGCCTCAAGCTGCGCCGCCAGGCACGCTTCCGCGACTGGCTCGACAAGCGCCACACGCAGCACAAGTGAACGTACATGCCTCCACACACGTACGTCGTCCTCTCTGTACATACCCCACACACACCCGACACTTTTTAAATAAAATATCAAAACAAATTGTAAACCGCTGACTTTTATTTTGTACCTAAATTACCTGTCCTGCTTTAACTTTAGTAACAGTACTACGAAAAAAGTTTATATACTCACTTTGTAAAAACTAAGTTCAACATTTTTTCAATACATTTTACTCTCACAATATTTTTTTACATATAAAAATGTGTAAATGTAAAAATAAATGTGATGTTTAAATGTATAATAATGTGTAAATGTATGTTTTTAACAAAATTAAATAAAAACCAAACATTTTATTTGAAAAATTACTTCAGTTTTTACAAATTATAACACGAAAACTTATTTACAATACCTTAAGAGCGTTTACATGGCTCACTAGCGCCGCCAATTGAAAAAAAATCATAATTCGCAAATAGGATAAATAATGTTAAATGTTGATAACAAAGTCTTGAGAAAAGGCAATAAAGTATTTAAATAACATACTCTCAACACTTAAAATGTTTTTCAATCAAATAAATATTGCATTAATAACAAAAACGGCCGTTTTTTTTTTGAATGCGAAATTTAACTATAGTGTGACCACAGCAGCTATGCACCTCCTGAGGTATGCGCGCGGCGAGAGGGGTGGACATATAGAGTACATGTTATATACTGGTATAGAATAAACAGTCTATGACGTAGCTACTAGCGACATCTGACGCAATATACTTGAGTTATTTGGCTGGTACGGGTCGCTACACGAGCGGCTGTAGCAGTTTTCTATTAAAAGACAGTCATTTTTAAAAACTCCAAGAAAGTATTTACATTATTGTATAGTTTTAAGCGTAAAAAAGAACATTATTTGTGTTTTTATAATGTAACTTTGAGAAAATTGACATCTAGCGGAATGTATCAAATACTCTAAGAACATGAAATTCTTAGAGAAAAATATAATGTTCGAATTGTTATGACACTGCTGTCAAAACTCGTGACGGCAGGTAGGTGTCCGTTATGGTAGCATACACAAGAGCTATAACGAGTTGTTTACTATGCCAAAAATCTCTGCATAAATAAAAATTAAAAAAAATCCAATTGTTAAGATTAATGATGAGGAATTAGAAATCGTTAACACTACAGTATTCCTAGGAATTACTTTATACAGATTACCCCTTACTCATAAACGCCTCTTAAATTTTAGTTAATTGATTACCTTAAATTGTTACGGTTTTGTTTGGCATAAGTTTGATTTTACAAATAATAATCTCGCTAAACAGTGATTAAATTTAAGAGGCGTTTATGAGTAAGGGGTGAGTTCTTATTTATCACCTGCATATTTTAAATAAAATATGAGTATATTTGGGTTACATTGTGATCAACTAAGTAAGAGTAATATATTACAGATATGTCTATAAAGTCGTCAAATTTGTGATTTTTATTAGTTCATTAATCTACAATAAACTAATAGTGACTTACGAAGAAAATGAAACAATGAGTAGGGTAAATCAAAGTGGCACGCACGGGATGTGATTTTTAAAGTTATAAGGCGATGTTTAGCGGAGCACGATTCTGGTCAACTTTTATGATATTTGGATGATGTTTATGGGCGAACTGCAACTTTGATGGGTATGTAATCGTGTTACTGTTTTTTGTAATCTGTCTCAAGTAATAAATTCACTCCATTTGAGATCTAGAGACCAAAAACAGGCATTGTGTACATAGCACATTTTTAGGTTATATATTCATTGTAAGTAAGAAAAATCGTAGTACGACCATTTCTGTTGATACATTATCAGTTGCATTAGTATAATTCAGTCAAAATTTATCCCAATTTGAATTTGAATTAATTGCTTTATGTCTATAATACGGTTGATATTGATAACTAAACTATGTCACTTTCGCATCGACTGGTCTGTCTACAAAAAATAATTAATTGCAATACCTATTTTATTAAATTTTATATCATTTAGCTCTTAGTAAATCCATGTTAAATGATATCTTGTTGGTTCATATTTAACACTGAATAAATTTTAGTTAGGTATTGTAGTTATTCTTTCCATTCCATTAGAATTATTAAATTTAAAAATAACAGATTTAAAAATAATGAAAAGCTTGAAACTCCTGGTAAACACAGGCAAGGCCGGCCAAAGAAAGAAATGTATGTTTCTATATTTCTGCTCTCCCCCACAAAATATAATTATGTTCTACAGTAAAAAAGAGGTATATAACATTTTTCTGCTTTTACCTGTATGTTGTTTCTAGTTATGCCTAAATTTATTATAGGTATAAACAAATGTTCAATTTACATAACTTTTGTAAAATTTCGAGTTCCAACCCTCAGAAAATTGCAGATAGCTAGAACTGAGATGGATTTTAATTGTAGTCTTGAAGTTCTACGCAAAACTTTAAATGCAATAGGCTTACCTACAAGAAATGCCCTAATATTATAAGTGCTCTAGTGTAGTGTTATATAAACATAATTGTTTTGAAAACTATTTTGTCAGACTAAATAGGGTTGCTACGTGTTGCAAAGTGGCGCCCTAATTTTTTGGCAGGACTTTATAGACAGACTGTACCTACATTAAAAAAAATTAGTTGTTGTAGTTTTAATTATTATAGCGTAATGAAATAACTCCAGCCCGGCCCCGAAGAACTGTTAATATCTCCGATAATATTGAATTTTGTATTGAAATAAAGTGTTACACAGGCGTTATTTCAGGGTTACATTTCTACTGTATTAACAGAATTACTGTACTACAAAACATAGGTACCTATGTTTTGTAGCTCTCGAGATATTCAAATCACTTGTGAGCATATTATCTGTACCAGTACTATGAACATAAATTAACATGGATTTTTGACATATTTCACTGTGAATTCGCATAAAGCATTTACCTACACTAATTCAGTCAGAATTTCACGCATTATTTTTACATAAAGAATTTATCAAAAGAATATTTCCCTTTCTATCAGAACTATCACGTGTACGCTACCATAACGGACATCAATTTTTTCTTCGTCCCCCACCTCGCCGCGCATACCTCAGGGGGTGCACAGCTCCTGTGGTCACACTATAATTGAAATACATTTAAAGTGTTGAGAGTGTGTTGTACAAATACTTTATTGCCTTTTCTCAAGACTTTGTTATCAACATTTAACATTATTTATCCTATTTGCAAATTATGATTTTTTTTCTATTGGCGGCGCTAGTGAGCCATGTAAAGGCCCTGCGCAGGCGACAGACTATCCGTGACGCACTTTTTAGTCTGTGAAAATAGACTATTTTCACAGACTAAAAAGTATAAGCAAAAAGACTGGCGCACGAAAGACAAGACTCAAACATTATGCCATTTATGGCAGACTTGTGCGCCGCAGACTCGATCGCACAAAAAGTGTGCCGTCTACGCAGGGCCTAAGTCTAAATACTCGTAAAAAAAAATACTAAATACTCAATTTAGTATTTCCTAAAAATTATACAAAAATATATCTTGCACTTTGTTCTCGCAAGATTTATACTTTCTTCCATTGGAAGAACACGCTAGACACACCTCTATGCATGAATAATGGATCAGTAACACGATAGAGAAAATATTCTACAGTGACCAGTACTGACCAGCGGCAGCGTGCGGTGCATTTCTGATGTAAAAAACACTATACTCTAATAGGTGAAATTTGACAGTTACTGTTGTCTAGGATAGGGTTTACGATCAAAATTTGGCTGGTATAAAGTAAACAAATATCCCTTCAAATCAACCCATCAAGTGACCTGGTGGCTCGTTTGCCTCCCATCAT
Source organism: Schrankia costaestrigalis (assembly GCA_905475405.1). Lineage (NCBI taxonomy): Eukaryota > Metazoa > Arthropoda > Insecta > Lepidoptera > Erebidae > Schrankia > Schrankia costaestrigalis. The sequence continues at coordinate 1,496,588 of FR997853.1, read as the reverse complement.
ATAAAAAAATAAAACCGGTCAAGTGCGAGTCTGACTCGCGCACCGAGGGTTCCATATAAAGTAATCTATTTATTTTCCCGCTAGATCGTGATGACGTCAGGACTCAGCTGTCTAAATATTATTTTTCCCGCCAAAATTGTATAACGTCACGACTCATCTGTCAAAAATTCTATGACGTCACGTCCCATCTGTCAAAAAACATTTTCCCGCCAAAATTTTATGACGAAGTAATCAAAATATATGATGGAAGTAAAAATTTACTATAGACCTTGCTTCACGCCAAATTTCAAGTATGTAGATAGACTTGAAGTACCCTGTAGCTTTTTACCCTTGGTGGTACAAAATTTGAGACAAAAACGGCGAAGCACTAAGAGGCAACAAGCATTCACAGACAGACGGACAACTAAGTGATCCTATAAGGGTTCCGTTTTCCAAAATCGGTACGGAACCCTAAAAATTATAACAACAATTTATTAGGTACCTAACGTCGGTAGGGGACGCCCTAGGAAGACTTGCAGGAACATAAGGTCACGTCCTTCAGAATTAAAGACATAAAAAGGGCAAGTGCATTCACTGGGAATCAATGGGGATGTGTGAATATAGATAAAGCAAAGCAGGTTAAAGGGTCCGTGTGGTGACGGAGTAAGAATGCAATATGTCACCACCCCATCTCATCCCATGGGTGTCGTAAAAACCGACTAAGGGACTATCCGTGAAGATTATCTTTACGTAATAAAAAGAAGGAAAACTTGAAATTACTTATACCAATCCGTCGGGCTAGCTGGTATTAGTAGGCCAAGTATTCCTCCGTCCCGGGAGGAGGCCCGTCTCTGCAGTGGGACATTAATGGGCTGTTATGATGATGATGAAAGCAGGTTTGTAAGAGTAGTACCTACGTGGCATCTGTAGTTATGCCTAGCACCCATAGGAATAAAACGTTTATGTGTATGTTTATGATAAAAATGTTATTTAAACAGTAATTATTACGAATTTGGATTAGCTAATATTGAGTGCACTGTTAATAAAATTGTAGACAATAATAATTCTAGAAATTGAGGCAAGATACTGAAATTAACAAATTAAAAAAAACCCCAATCGATAGAAACATAAACAGAATTAGTGAAGACAAATCTGACGAGCCCAAACTCGATGGGTTAACTAAAAGGCAGTCCAGGGTTACGTGTCCTATCTTCGAGCCGTAACCAGCTCAGTGGTTCCAGAGGACATTTCAAATGGCAGATCCCACATAATATGTGGGATTTGCCATTTGAATATATTATATTATGCTTGCAAGTAAACTAAGCGTGTAAGGTTCCTATCACACACCTAACGAAGAACTTGAAGACCTGAACCGATTTCCACCAAAACATAGCCAAGAATACTCTCGACTGATATACCTTGCAAACAAAAAAAACATTAGAATCGGATCATCCGTTTGGGAGCTACCCCGTCGTTTTTGCGTCGGGGGTTAAAAACAATGAGGTATTTTAATATACGTATTATATAGTACGTAGTAGTACGTTTAATATAGTACGTAGTACATATTACGTCAATGGTTAAAAAAAATACAACCGAATTGAGAACCTCCTCCTTTTTGAAGTTGGTTGAAAAGGACTAAAATAAATTTTGTTAATAGCTATCTATGGAGCAACTAAGTATCAATTTGGCCATCACTAACAACATCCGATATGGTCTAGTGGCTAGGATACCTGGCTCTCACCCAGGAGGCTCGGGTTCGATTCCCGGTATCGGAATATTCTTTTTGAAAATTTAAGAACCTGTAGAATATTTTCTTACATTACTTATGTATGAACTCTTTTTAATTTAATTTTGCAATGAATTAAAGTATTATTTTGGTTTATGTATTTTTATTTGATGGATGAGGGAGGCACAAGACCGCGCCGAGTGGAAACTTTTGGAGGAGGCCTATGTCCAGCAGTGGACGTCCATAGGCTGATATGGATGGATGGATGGATGTATTTTTATTTCAAATAAAACTGTGTAAGTTATTATAGTCAACATATTATGTAACAATTTAAAACTATTTTTCTTTGACTTTCCTTTTACTTCATAAATAAATTGTAAGCGTTAAAAGTTTCCGTGCTTATTGGCAAAACTTGAGAAATTAAATTTATTTAATTAGACTGGAATCACTTTAAATCTGATTTTTATATAAACCAGCCAACGTCGTAGTTAAGCATTATATTCATAGATGGCGGTAGTGTCATATAAGTAGCAACAGATTGTGTAAACTTGCAGTTCTTTCGGGAAGCCATAATCATTACTTTATTATAATAACAATGTCCACGTTAACTGTCTTGCTTACCAAACTACGTTATTTAGTATGTCGATTAACAGTTTCAAGGGTATAGTAAGAAAGAAAGAAAGAAAGAAAGAAAATAAACTTTATTTGACACAGTAGACACTATACACAAATAGAATTCAACCCAATTTACATAATTACAAGAATTACATATCTTAATATTAAGTTGTCTATAGTTATACAAAAATATATAATTGTATGTATATAAGTAACAAAAAAATGGCAAATGTGTCTTAACCTGCGACAAAAAGGCAACCAGCTCAGCATAAAGCCAGGCGATGATACCTGGCGCTGATTTTCAGCTGTAGCCATGATTTTGACATATGGATGCCAGCCCATTTTAAATACAAATAACATGATATCTTAACTTAAATTAAATAAAAAAAAAATTAAGATTGTCGGACAAGTGCAAAAAAAAGTGTTAGTAACATAAACAATTATTACTTTATAATGCAAAAGTATGTCTTTTGTGAAATTTAATAACAGAATGAATCAAATGTCGTAAAAGATAACAGAGCGGATTACTTTCATTTCGATAGAATTAGTTTCACCAACAATTGAACTAAGTATAATATTTAATCAAGTCATTGATAGATACAATTAATGCAGCACCAATAAATCTAATTTATTCGTTTACTGCGTTAGTTAAATGTAAACATTTATTACGATTCATAATGTACACGGAGTGGACCGGAGGTACACCACTTTTTTTTAAGATTTTTTAAATTTTTATTTCTCACGTACTTTATACATATCTAATACTTGAAAAAATTATAGTACAATTTTATTTAAACCCAAATGCGACATACCTTTTGTATTTTATTAAGGAACTAGAGTTGACAAGACGATCTTTTCAATGGATCTTAGTGGACATAGGGACGTTTTATAGTATTTATCCGTGTGGTGACGGAGTAAGAATACAATATTAAGTTACCACCCCATCTCATCCCATGGGTGTCGTAGAAATTAACCGACTAAGGGACTATCTATCTGTGAATATTACCTTTACATAAAAAGAAGGAAAACTTCAAATTAAACCTTGTACCAATCCGTCTGGCCAGCGAGTAGGCCAAGTATCCCTATGTCACGGGAGGAGGCCCTTCCCTTCAGTGGGACATTAATGGGCTGTTATGATATAGTATTGGTATAATGTATTTTTTATTTCAAATTCCCGAGGCTATTGTTTGATTTTTATGTTGCTGTTTTAACAGTAGCACAAAGGACTGTTTTATTTTCGGTTTTTATAACAATAACGCACACAATATATTTACATAATTTTCGAACTATAAAACCTACGGCCTGCTCCCACATTAGAGCAGCGTTTATTATAATTGTCTTTATTTACATTTTTAAATATAAATATAAAAAAAAGGTAGACCCACCAGCATCGGTGCAGGGACCAAGTTACTGGTGGTTAGGGCTCCAGAGATAGGAACTTCCTCACAATACGTGGCGTGTCAAGCAGTACTGCCTTCTGCATCAGACCTATGATCCAACTGCCAAGGTCGAGTCTCCTTAGATGTTGATTATAATAATTATTATTATACCTAGTTTCATTTACTTGGATATGAGTTGGATAAATGGCTACATTACATCCTTTCGGAACATGTCATCCGAATGTCAAAACACCCGTTCCCAAAACATCCATTTCAAAATAACAGTTTCATAAAATGACAGTATGCAAAAATACTCATTTCTCATTGCATACATGCCCCAAAACATCAGTTTATTATGACACCCTTTTATAACTAATAGGCTAATTCTTAGTACATCCGTTTATCACTACACACATAAGAAAAGCTTAATCACAGGCTTAAGTAAATGTGTGTTACAATAACTAAATTATAGTATTAATATAGCAATTCAATTTAGATCAACTAATATTATAATGCTGTTTAAATTCACCCGTTTGACATTTTGTTATACTCTCTCTCTGTAGTCGGTCCCTCATGACTGAGAATCGTGGTCATCAGCGGATGTGGATGATTTGCACCGGCTTTCGATGATGTGGCTCCATCGGTGTCTGTTCATCGCGTCTCGGGCAACAGAGCAAAACGTGGTTGATGATGGGCCTCTCACTTGATCGCTCCATCTGGTTGGGGAACGTCCCCGTGCTCGTTTGCCCTCCGTGTTCCCAATAACGATAAGTTTTTCGAGGCTCTCTTCACCCCTCCTCATTATGTGGCCAAAGTAGGTCAAAATGCGCTGCTGGCAGATGGTGGAAAGGCGTGTTTGGATTTGAAGCTGCTAAAGGATCGATGCATTGGTGCGCTTGGCGGTCCAGGATATCCTCAACATGCGTCTCCTGCACCACATCTCGAATGCATCAATTCTTTGCCGTTCTCTGGCTAAGGTGAAAGGGTGGTGACAGGAACGGATGTTTTGGGATTAGTTCTTTTGGAGAAACTGATATCAAACCAAATGTTACTTTTGGGAAAATTGCAATTTGGAAAACAAATAATTAAGGAAACGGTTGTAATGGGAACGGATGTTTTGGGAACGGGTGTTTTGACATTCGGATGACACGTTCCGAAAGGCATTACATTATCATGTTTTATTTAAGAATTAAGACAACAAACAACCAACATTAAATGGGACACTATGACAGTAGTCGTTTTTTAGAATAATATAACTTTATTTATCTACCTTGTTCAACTCAACAAGGCATACAAAAAGTGTCTCGTTTATACACGAGCCGTGAAGTTCTCATGGTTGACAATGAACCATGAAACATGAGGCCATAATAAATAAATAACAATACGTTTAGATAGGTCAACGATGTACTTAAGTGAAGTGATGTAACGAAACCATAGCGAGATTTAGGAATGTTGTACTGTATGTATAATGCCATCTGTCGGTTTAATAAGAAATTAATAAATGAAAATTATTATTATTTGGATAAATAATAAGCCTGTGAACATGGGTCCAATTTCAAACAGCGGATTTTCCCAATGATTTAATTGTAGCTTTTCTTTCCCCTGATACTTTTTTTCTGTGTTTTGAACACAACAGTTAGCTTTAAATGTGCGCCATTACTTATACCAAATTTAATTCTAATAAGTTTAATATTTTGAATAATTTAAGAAAACGTAGTATAAAAAATCTAACTTCTGATAAAATCTTCATACAAAACGGCAATTTCATAGGTAAAGACATGTTGAAGGCATAGGGCATAACATTTTTATTATTATGATTTACCTCTGTGCCAAGAAAAAGGTATGTAGTTTCTTTTTATATTTCCGTCAGCGTGGTGACGAAGTAAGAATACAATATGTCACCACCCCATCTCATCTCGTGGGTGTCGTTAAAACCGATTAAGGGACTATTCGTGAATATTGTCTTTACGAAATAAAAAGCAGGAAAATTTGAAATTAAACCCTATACCAATCCGACTGGCCAGCATTCTAGCCAGCATGGTATTAGTAGGCCAAGTATCCCTCCGTCACGGGAGGCCCGTCCCTGCAGTGGGACAGTAATGGCCTGCTATGATGATGATGCGAACATTTTTTATCTTATGGGAGTCAATCAAAAACAACACTTTAAATTAACATTATTTTTATTCAGTTAACTAAATAGTTTTCCTTATCACAATGATTTATTATTTATTTAATAGAAAATATACTATTATTATATTCTTAATAATAATTGTAACTATATACAAACATTATAATAACCTATTTACAAAAATTCAATGACAATGAGTACCTACTTATTTATTTTATAAAGGCTTATTTAGCAGCTTTTCCTTGCTTCAAAATCTTTTCCCTGCTTTATATAGCTTTTTCTTTGCCTTGTGTGCTAATTTACTCCCTTACTCATAAACGCCTCTTAAATTTTAGTTAATTGATTAGCTTAAAATCTTACGGTTTTGTTTGGTATAAGGTTGGTTTTACTAATAAAACTCTCGCTAAATAGTGATTATATTTAAGAGGTGTTTATGAGTAAGTTAATGATAGCATAACCCATGAATTCTCCACTACGCTGAGTAGATGGGTTGGTATAAGGTTTTGTTTTAAGGCCACCGTGGTATCTTTAAGCCTTGTAATAATAGTTTCAAAGTCGCTTTATAAGATACCTTAAGATCAGATGGGTCGATAAAATTAAATTTGACAATTTTAATCACCTGCCAGCGTAGTATCCTAAAAATTGTTAAATAATAGTTCCCGAGGCCCTCTACGAGGGTTTTTTATGACTCCTCTACTCCATATTAGTTGGTAAAAATACATAAACAACTTCAAAAACCTACCCAGCGTGGTATTTCTAAACCAAGTTGACATTTTTACAAGGGGTTAGTTTTGCAATAGGACAATTCTGTTTCTTGTTTTATCTTATAATGGCAATCGGAATTATAATTTGTCAATGAATTAATTATCAATAATATGTAACATAGACTACAGAATGTCAGCAACAATTGGAAACTGGAATTTATAGATCAACACAGACAGACAAGTTGATTTGAGTAGTAGATTGGTTTTATTTCTCTCTCCTTTACATTGGACAATACAACGCGGTTTTATTTAGTGCTGTAGCGTTTGTCTGTGTCGATCTATAATTTTAACTATAGCTTTAATTTTAAGTACATTGTAAACGACGATTTCAAATAATTTGTGATAAATTTTATGAAAAAAAACCAATTGGAAATTTGAATTTTTCTGTATATATTATATCCGTGCGCTTTTTTGTTTATGCTCCATACTGCAGTTCGCAATATTTGGAGGAACCCTTATGTCCAGTAGTGGACATCTATTGTCTGACATAGACTAGAGATGTCAGCAACAATTTTTCTGTATATCCCCATGTGCTATATTGTCTATGCTCCACGCTGGCAGTTCTACCTTGCCCGTGTGAGTTGCGTCCTCCTCTGTTGGGTTCCCTGGGAATGATAATAACAAATATATCTGTGACGTATTAATAAAGTGCAAGCGACGCGCGCATTGCTTGATCGACTGCCGGCCGGTACGGACGTGTGCGCGCCGCTTGGTGAAACTACTAAGTATACTTTCATTGAGTAAACCTGACACTATAGGCAAACACAAGGACACCACACGTGGCGACGAGTCTTTAAGTAAGTGGTGAATTTTATTGGAAAAAAAGAGGAAAGGAAACAAGTACTTACCTAAATAAGACGCAAACAATTGAGTCGTATATGCATCTATTATTCGAAACCTACAAAAAGTGTAGGATAACTTAATGGCTAAATTAGCCATATTAAATATCAATGATAAAAACAGTCAATCTCAAATTTTTTCAATTAAGTACCGTCTTAGGACTAAAACTATACTTCTTACACGGGCAAGATCACAATAATTAACTTGCTATTCCTTTATCTACCGTGTCGGATGTTAGTAAACAAATAGGTTAGTTAAGATGTTATTAAATATTAGTTTAACTCCCTTCCCTATTTTAAATTATGATGAATTTTGATTTAATATCGTAAGTAAAAATGAAGTTTTGAAACGTTATTGATTCCGTGCAATAAATATGTGATATCGTATCGTATATTATAATTATTTCAAAATTAAATGTATTGTTGTAATGTAACATTATTAATGTTTAATAGATGCGTATGCTATCAGTTACCTAAACTCAAAAGTCTTAATAAAAGTAAGTAGGTACAGTAAGGTATGAATTTTGCTAAGAGCAATAAAGTGCCAAGGAGCACAAAGTACAGTAAGGTATGAATAGATACCTGAATTTTGCTAAGAGCAATAAAGTGCCAAGGAGCACACATTATTATGTTCCAAAGGGAAAGAATGTGTCAAGGGACACGACAAATTTGCCAAGGGCATATAATCATAAAAGTTGGGATGCTAATTACATTAGGATAACTCATAATAACCATACGACGCACGGTAACCTTTGTTTGCCTATGTTAGAAAAAATTAACCTCACTCTTTATGACTTTAGTTAGCGGCTAGTTTATATTAATGACTGAACGTTATTTAGTACCTAAAATTAATCATACAACTGCGCAGTTATATTTTAATTGTTCTAATTTACTTAAGTACTTACTTTGTATTAGATAAATTTATAACATTTATAAAATAAAACTATTTACTGGATTCTGTACGAAAGTATTATAAACATAGATAGCAAATAGTACACTCGATTTGATGTAAAGTGTACCTGGAACTTACTAATTTATATGTAGTTAAATAAAAACTCGTAGAAAGTAATACCTAATGATCACGACGACTATTACCATCATATTATCATTAATGGTTTGGTTCTTGCCTCAACCAACTTGAACAACAAGTTGTAGAATCTTACAACCACCAAACAAGTAAAATAGAATTAACCCGTTAGACAAAATAGTTATAAATGCCTCTATCTATTCCCCAAGGATCCGTATTGGGATGTTATCTGTTTCTCATATTATATATACCTAAACGAACTCCCAAATTGTAGGTATATAACACAGACACAAATACAGATCCCAATACTAAATTACAGACTATTCTTGAACACACAATAGACTTGAAGACACAACACAATTTAGAGATTAACTTTAATAAAACAAATATAATAACATTTCACCCTAGACAAAAAAACACAACTACACATTAATATTTCTTGTAATAATAATGTAATAGAGATTGTCAACAAAGCAACATTACTAGGAATAGAGAGAGATACACAATTTAATTGGAAACCACACATAAATAAAGTAAGAGCTAAGTTGTCCTAAGTTCTCATAATATGCATTACATGTAATAAAATAAAAATAAAAGAACTACAGAGATTAAAACAGCTATCACTACATGTTATGCCTATGCTTGGGTACTCATGGCTCAAATATGGGGTCATCATATGGGGTAATAGTACAGATAAGTACATAAAAATGAGGTACATATATTACAGGAAAAATAATAAGAATAATTAAAAATAAAGACCAAGGAGATAGTTGCAAGCCTCACTTCCAGGAGTTACAAATTCTAACTCTCCTTTACATGCTAGAACTCTGCATGTTTGTAAGGGATCATCCAAAGTTATATACAAAAAGAGAAGACAAACAAACAAGGTTTACTTTGTATCATGGAAATAGGCTTAACTTCACAACTTGCAATGCATTCATCTAGCACCTTACTGATGTCAATAGAAGTAAATATAAAATTAATAAGTTACCAGAGGTCATAAGAAATGATAACAATTTAAACACTTTTATCAGTAAACTAAACAACTGTTATTAAATAAAACATACTTTATTAGTGAATATTTCAATAATAAATTTACATAGGTACAACAATAAAATAAGATAAAACCTATAAATGTGCTCATAATAATGTAATAATACATTTTAATATGAGTTAAATATTAATTAAATAATAATAAATTGACATTCTAATTTAATTTTAAAACTATATATATAATAATACTAAATTATAATTTATGCAGCAATTTAATTAATAGAAAATTATTAGTAAGTACCTCATAACTCACATTCTAATTTAATAATTATTGGATAGAAATTTAATTAGAATTTAGTAATTACTTAATAGGAATTGAATAATAATTTACTAATTTCATAAGAATAGAATATAATAATCTTATTTGCACAGGAAGTGGTACATATTAAGGTATTGACTGATTGCTAATATTGAAAAGTATTATTTAATATTGGTAGACTGTTTTATAATTATATTTTGTGGTTATGTTGTCAGAGATTACATTTAAAAGGAATGTTGTTATTTTATATTTATGTGATGTCTATTTCTTATCAACTATCTAACAAAGTGTTGAAATGAAGACTTGTCCTATTTGTAGCTCAAGTAGTAAGTTAATATATATTATGACTGGTACTAAAAGCGAAGAATTATTAGATTACAAAATAACACTATTAATCCAGAGTATTATTGGTCAATTGTATTGAACATTAATTAGTAAATTGACAATGTCAATTGGTACTAATAAAGAGATTTGCACTATGTGCATTTAGTAGTAAAGTGATTATAGAAAATGTGAACAAGTAGTAAGCTGATAATGTCAGTTGGTACTAAAGATTAATAAATAAGTAGTTTACTGACAATGTCAGTTGGTACTAAGCAAAGTTTAACTATAAATAAGAAGTATACTGACAATGTCAGTTGGTACTAAGTAAAGTTTAACTATAAATAAGTAGTATACTGGCAATGTCAGTTGGTACTAAGTAAAGTTTAACCATAAATAAGTAGTATACTGACAATGTCAGTTGATACTAAGTAAAGATTAATAATAAATAAGTAGTAAACCGATGAAGTCGGTTGGTACTAATGGTAGATCTTGTTGAAGGTCGCTCCAGGATGTCCCAAATACCACCTCTTGAAATATATACTCGCGGCAGGCGTAGATACGCCTATAAAAACATCGACCTCTATAGCGTAGTGGTTATATACATGACTGCTACGCAGAGGTATCGGGTTCGATTCCCGCTCAGTGCAAATGTTTGTGTGCATGAAAATGATTGTTTGCATTGGTCTAGGTGTTTTCCGTGTATAATATCAAAAGTATTAAGTATGCTTATCCGTTGTCTTGTATCCAAAGTACAAGCTCTGCTTAGTTTGGGACTAGATGGCGCTGTGTGAATGTGGGCACATATACCTGATATTAATATTACCGAAACAACTGACGTCTATAAGACGGGCGATAGATAAACTCAGTAAGTTCTTCTCGCCTAAGCAGAGCAAAGGGTACGAACACTAATTATTCAGGCTTCTCAAATAAGAGTCAGGCGAAAAGTTTGATAAATTTCTTGTGAGGTTGCGATTGCGGCAACAAAGCAGGAAATGTAATTTCGCTAACGAAGAAAATGAACTCATCGATCACATTGTGAAGAAGAAAATATTAAACCTGGGTGACACTATTACCTTAGGTAAAGGTGGTGACTTAGGTAAAGGTGATGGTTTGTTTTGCCCCGCTACAGCAGGCGTCAGTCAACAACCATAGACCTGAAAGTACTCAAACTAGGATTATCTAAGTATTACGGAAAGAACATGGGTAGAAATATAGGTTTTATATCTTACAGTGTCTTAAATTTTGATGAATATAAAGGTTAATTATCTTAAATACTATTAATTTTAAAAATAATATTTATATCTGTAAATCTCACACAAAGATTATGTGAATAAAAGAATTAAATTGACTTATTTTTAAACGGTATGCAATGTCACTGGGAAAAAATATTATCATGTACGTAACATTTTGATATAAATAAAATTATTAAAAATCATTCCTAATTTGATAATATATTTAATTAAATTAATTATTTATTTATATCACATTTAGGATAGTTACAAATACAAATAATTTTTATTGTACGAATTATTATTATTATAACAAAAAAGACAATTTGTGAACTACATTTCCGGTCTGGTTGCTTTGACACTTTGTTGTTATGATAAATAGTTTTGACCACAGAGTACACTTATTTGTAAACATGTTGTGACTAAATATGTATTCTTTGGTGTTTTACGTATTTTGTACATATTTAGATTCAGCAATTCATGCCTAATTTTGTTTTAAGTATTTTTCCACATTAAGACGCCTATTTTGAGTACTACGCAAAACAATGTATTGATCTCTGCTATGAGTTGCTAATTAGAAAAAGGAGAAAAGGTTTATGTAAAAAAAAAAAAATATAGCAGACAACATAGAACTTGTTACATCCAAAAAAAACAAAAAAAAAAAAAAAAAAAAAAACTGGAAGGACAATGATGGCAGGCTCAATGATGACAAACAAACAGAAGATCTGGACAATGGGGAAGATTCGACGGAAAAATTAAATGAATAGGTATTAGTACGAGTAATTGGATGGTAATTTGAAATATAAATAAATATAAAAAAAAAAAAAAAAATGAGTGATATACATAATGGTAATACAGGAAATAAAAATAAACTTGCTGTGTTCTCCACACTTGACTTCATAAAATAAGAAATTCTTTTACTGGTAAAGGTATTCGTTTTTATAATAAACTCCCTATGGAAGTTAAAGAATTGACAATTAATAAATTTAAACCTTTCATTAATATTGAAATCATATTACAGTGTAAAGGATTACTTAAACAATAAAAATGCATGGATCTGAATTGTCTTGTTTTCTTAATAAAATATTTGTGAAGTGATCACCTAAAAGAGCGATAGGAATCCAGCAGAGTTTCTTGTGGGTGTCTTCTCTGTCATGGTAGTGTTCCGAACCCTCAGTAAACTTAGCCGTTAAGTTAGACGTGCCTATGTGATCACTATAAAAAACTCTGACGTTCACACCTAAGTGTCATTGACGTGACTTACCTATATAAAATAAAATGTTTTTCATTTTCATTCTCATTTTAAATAAATAAGATAAATATATTATATTCACGGTAAAATCAATAACTATTGTTAGAAATAACAGAGATGTTAATTAATAGTGAGAATTGATGTAATTGAGAATTTATATTGAATTATTGTTAATTTATGATTAAGATGATTTTACAAATTCTCATGTAAAGGAAGAGGTGTGACGTATTAATAAAGTGCAAGCGACGCGCGCATTGCTTGATCGACTGCCGGCCGGTACGGACGTGTGCGCGCCGCTTGGTGAAACTACTAAGTATACTTTCATTGAGTAAACCTGACACTATAGGCAAACACAAGGACACCACAATATCTATACTAATATTATAAAGGGGTAAAGTTTGTGTGTTTGTGACGTTGTAGGGGTAATCTCTGGATTTACTGAACCGATTTTAAAAATTATTTCTGTGTTGAATAGTCCATTTATCGGGGAGTGTCATATGCTATATAGTATTACGCTATGACTAATAGGAGTGGAGCAGTAATGAAATATGTTTAAAAAATGGACGCGTTTTTTTCGCCCAACAAAGTGGACGGATCAGCTAGTATATTATAAAAGGGAAACTTATCTTACTAATATCACGCTGGCTAGACAAATTGTCCGTGTGGTGACGGAGTAAGAATACAATATGTCACCACCCCATCTCATCCCATGTGTGTTGTAAAAACCGACTAAGGGACTATTCGTAAATATTATCTTTGCGAAATAAAAACACGAAAACATGAAATTAAACCCTATACCAAGACGTCTGGCCAGCGTGGTATTAGTAGGCCAAGTATCCCTCCGTCACGGGAGGAGGCCCGTCCCTGCAGTGGGACAGTAATGGGCTGTTATGATGAACTGTCGGAATTACCTGTAGGTATTTTTTCATCACCTTCCGTACTGTCGTAGGCTCGTAGTGATGATATCAAGTTCGAGGAAGACAACTTCAGCAGTGCCGTCGCTGTGTTCAGAAATACTTGGTCTATTCCTTGCTGTGGACAATTTAAAAAATATAATATTAGTCATCATCATCATAATGTCCCACTACAGGGACGGGCTTCCTCCCGTGACGGATACTTGGCCTACTAATACCACGCTGGCCAGGTATTGCCGCCACCACGCTGGCCGCTGGATTGGTACAGGGTTTAATTTTAAGTTTTCCTTCTTTTTATTTCGTAAATATAATATTCACGGATAGTCCCTTAGTCGGTTTTTACGACACCCATGGGGTGAGATGGGGTGGTGACATATTGTATTCTTGCTCCGTCACCACACGGAGAGAATCTATACTAATATATAAAGCCGAAGAGTTTGTTTGTTTGAACGCGATCCAACAGTAAAAACAAAATTCAATTCGAAGAAGTAGTTTCTGAGATTAGCGCGTTCAAACAAACAAACTCTTCAGCTTTATAATATTAGTATACACTGGGCCGCAATGAATACGGGTCACTTACATAAACCCTAATAACTTCCAAAATATTAGAGATAGCTTTATAAAATAAACTCTAAAATAAAGATAATTTAACAGTCCTTAAATGGAAGTGATAAAAAATTTAGATTATTAAGTGTATTTTAGACAAAAGTAAGTTAAGTTAAAAATTAACACTTTCATTATATGTCGAAAACAGGTAAAAGGTATCAAAAATGCAATTTTAACTCATTTAATACGCAGTATTATTATCAGAAGCTGTTAATACAGCTGTCTTCTGGTTTTGGATGCTTTCCATTTGGTTTTTAATTGAGCTCTAAAGAAAATACACCCATTTCTCTATCACTGCTTCTTTGAGTTCAGAAAGGGTGATAAGAGGGAAATATGGATGTCCTACTCATCGATCCAATACGTCCCAAGCATGCTGGATCGGTTTCAAGTCTGGGTTGCGGGCTGGTCACTTCATACGTGTGATAGCGACATCTTTACGGAACTTTAACACTATTAAATTCGTATGAAGACGAGCGTTAAGTTCCATAAGGGTGCCTTTTTCGCCGATGTTTACCAAAAATGAGCCATCATACTCATTAATGATTTCAGTCAAGTACCCCTCTGCAGTTAAAGTACCATTTTATATCACTACTAGCTCGGTGCGGCCTTCAGAAGAAATTCCAGCCCACACGTGTACAGTGCCTCCGACATAAGGTACTTTCTCTTCAATGTAAGCTTGGTTATACAGGTTTCCTGTACTTTTCCAGACTCTTAGCCCTCCATCCTACTTGTATAAAGTAAACCTCGACTCATCGGAAACATTTTCCTTAACTAATCAGCCATGAGTGCTATTCACGAATTTTTTATCATAACTCTATCTTAAATTTTGATGTTGTCTTTCAAGTTTACGAATATTTGCAGGTCTAGGACTGTAATTTTGCTTCATCTAGACACTGCCTCACTATACAAGGGCTTGGATTGCTTTCTCGAGCAAGTAGCAAGTGATTTTTGACTACGACAGCCGTTTGAAATCGATTTCTCAACATTCTCGACACCATGTAACGATCATCTTGTGTTTTTGTGCACGCTGTTGGTTCTGATCTTGGTCTGCGCGCATTGTCTTGGTCTTCTAATGGCTGGAATACTTTTCGAACTATCGAGAGCTATAAACTAACAGTTCTCGCTGTATAACGATGACTACATCATTTTTCTAGCATTTCTGGAATCCTTCTTCAGGAGCTAGAGGCATTTTTTGATGCTTATTTGATCAGAATATCGAATTTCTGTATATAAAATGCGTCTTTTTCATAATATAACAGAAAAAAAGAGTAAAAAAAAATGGTTTCGAAACTGTTGTTAAAATTTAAAAATGATGTCTTTATTTTTAATTCATGGATTTAATACAATAATCAAAAATAACTTGCAAGATTTTACTTGCGGCATTATTTGTGATTAAATTATCTATCATTTAGTCTTTATTTCATAAAGCTAGCTCCAATATTTTGGAAGTTATTAAGGTTTTTGTAAGCGACCCGTTTTCATTGCGGCCCAGTGTAGATATAGATAAATATATACCTATTTAAAAGCAAAACAATGTGTTTTTAGGGTTCCGTACCGATTTTGAAAAAACGGAACCCTTATTGGATCACTTTGTTGTCCGTCTGTCTGTCAAGGCCATTTATCTCAGGAACGCGTAGAGGTATCAAGCTGAAAGTTTCACCATATACTGAGGTCTGTTGCCCCTTATAGCTGTGAGATGTAGATGAGACGTGACGTCACATAATTTTTGACAGATGGGTCGTGACGTCATATAATTTTGGCGGGAAAAATAATATTTAGACAGCTGAGTCCCGTCGTCATCACAATTTGACGGGAAAATAAATAGGTTTGAACGAAACCCTTAGTGCGCAAGTCAGACTCGCACTTGACCGGTTTTATTTAATAAACATAAGTATGTCAGCCATTAAAATAAAAACCCTGATACAATACCTGATCATGTAGAGCCGATGTCTCACAATACAGAGCACCTATGGAGGAAGCGAATTGCGTTGCCTCCGTTGTGGTGACAGCTCTTAAGTCTTCTAAGTCACTTTTGTTACCTACCACGGATAACACCATGGCTTCGGGGACATTACTGTAACATACAAAAAACGTGAAAATATTCTTAATTGCTGCTTAAATCATAAAAATATTTGTAAAACATATCATCATCATAACAGCCCATTAATGTCCCACTGCAGGGACGGCCCTCCTCCTGTGACGGAGGGATACTTGGCCTACTAATACCACGCTGGCCAAACGGATATTGTATTCTTACTCCGTCACCACACGGAGAAAAACATGTAGTTAAATATTTTAGTTTTACTCTCAAAACTATTATTACTATGTCACATTATTGAACGATTCGTTGCATAGAAAATGCATGCATAGTAAATATAAGTTATGGGTCATAAAAAAATTGACTTATTGATATTACATTTATCTAGGTATCTAAAAACCTTTTTATTTGGAAACGTGTGGCCAGAACCTTACGAGGAGGGGATGATAAAATTACTTAGTTAAAAATGGTTTGTTACTGAACTAATAAAACTTACAAAAACGCTCATAACTGGACCCTGATATTTTTTTGTAATTTTGTTATACAGCATTTCACCCGTGCGTAAAAAAAATATTTTTTTAAAATGTTTACCTTTGTAATTCTTTAACCCATCCTTTAATAGCTGCGAAGCTTGCCATACTCGTTATATCGAAGACAAGTAGGGCTGCGTTCGCATTTCTATAGTACATGGGCGCCATTGATCTAAACCTTTCCTGCCCTGCTGTGTCCCAAACCTGACAGAAAAAAAAGTAATAAATAAAAAAAAATTGGTTAGCATGGTAAGTATTCATCATTTTTTTTTTAAAGACACTCCCGCTCTAGGGTTCATGCCCTGTGTCGCGGGGACTTTTTACAAACATCAATTAATGGACGCAATGAACACCCAGACTCAGGACAATAATTTGTGGATCTCACAAATAATTGTCCTGCGTGGGGATCGAACCCACAACCTCGTGCAAGGCAGCCGCTTGCGCTACCGTCGCGCTACTGAGGTCGTCATTACATCCCATTGCTTTATTGCTTGTGGACAGAGAGAGTATTAAAGAATTAAGTGGGTATATACGTCTCTCCGTGTGGTGACGGAGTAAGAATACAATATGTCACCACCCCATCTCATCCATGTCGTAAAAACCTACTAAGGGACTATCCGTGAATTATTATCTTTACGGAATAAAAAAAAAGGAAAACTTGAAATTAAACCCTATATCAATCCGTCTGGCCAGCGTGGTATTAGTAGGTCAAGTATCCCTCCGTCACTGGAGGACGCCCGTCCCAGCAGTGGGACATTAATGGACTGTTATGATTCTCAATATAAAATACCATTCTTACCTGTAGTTTAACTCTAGCGTTTTCTAAATTGATGTTGCACGTAAAAAAGGAGGCGCCTATTGTAGGCGATATGTGTTTTGAAAACATCTTGCCTATGTAGCGTACGACCAACGATGTCTTGCCCACGCCTGGGAAATAAGTTAAAAATGTATAGCTTAATACATAAATATTGTACTTATAGAATTTTATAGACCGTCTGAGTATGACACCGCAAACCGGCACGAGTGGTCCTGTTATGAAAAAGGGAGGGAGGGAGGGACAAGATCGAATAACTCTTCAGGGCTCTCTCTATTTACACATCGACAAGTACAGTGGCGAGTTAAGTAGTAAGTTAATGCCCGATTTACACATCGACAAGTACAGTGGCGAGTCAAGTAGTATTTTAAAATTAAGTTGATTTAAATAGATCTCCATCCTATATTTTGGCAAGTTAAGTACGAATTAGCCCCCTCTCTCGCGTCTCGCCAACTTAACTTGCCAAAAAATAGGATGGAGATCTATTTAAATCAACATAATCAGCAACTTACTACTTAACTCGCTACTGTACTTGTCGATGTGTAAATCGGGCATAAGTACGAAGTAGCCCCCTCTCTCGCGTCTCTCCAACTTAACTCGCCAAAAAATAGGATGGAGATCTATTTAAATCAACTTAATCAACAACTTACTACTGTACTTGCTGAGACGAGACATGTTAACATGTACTAGCATGTAGGTATTATAAGTACAAGTTTTTTATTTTAATGGTTAGATAACCTTTTGTTATTTCGGTCGGTAATATCAGTTGTTTTACTATTTCACAGAGATTAGGAATACATTATTTTTATTAAGTACACTTAAACTAAGTTTCAAATCTCTGACTTTTAAATAAGTACAGCTAACAAAGTCACTACGTTTCTTCAAATATTGCAATGTTTCTATGATTCGACGAAACGTGCTTTCTAGTACTTTATCTATACTAATATTATAAAGAGGTAAAGTTTGTGTGTTTGTGACGTTGTAGGGGGTAATCTCTGGATCAACTAAACCGATTTTAAAAATTCTTTCTGTGTTGAATAGTCCATTTATCAGGGAGTGTCATAGGCCTCGCCGCTCAACGTAGTGGGCGATGGTCAGCTAGTATAATATGTAGCAGTATCGTACAATAGTGTAATTGACATAGGTTTGTTAGATGTTTCTAAAAGTTCCTAGTGCGGGAGTTACTTACTGTTTGTCTTTAAAAACAAAAAAAAAGCGACGATATCATCATAACAGCCCATTAATGTCCTACTGCAGGGACGGGCCTCCTCTAGTGACGGAGGGATACTTGGACTAATACCAGGCTAGCCAAGCGGATTGGTATAAGGTTTAATTTCAAGTTTTCCTACTTTTTTATTTCGTAAAGATAATATTCACGGTAGTCCTTTAGTCGGTTTTAACGACACCCATTGGCTGAGATGGGGTGGTGAAATATTGTATACTTACTCCGTCATCACGCGGAAAAAGATGATTTATTAAAAGATAAATTAACAAACAAATTAAACAAATTCCTTGTCCGATATATTTCTAATACAAGTGAATGTATACGGTTACGCTTCACGCACTAACGGCAACAACCAGTTTGTAAAACAAGAATGGCCGCTGTGGTATTATTTACATACTTATAAATATGTCTGCTGTATACACGCTTGTAACAGTTTTTAGGTCACATTTTATGTAATATACATAATTTTATACTAGCTGGTGGCTGAGGCTTCGTCCGCGAAGGACAATTTTATCTATACTAATGTTGTAAAGAGGTAAAGTTTGTGTGATTGTGACATCGAATAGTTAATTTATCGGGGAGTGTCATTTATACGACAACTAGCTGACCCGTGCCCACTTCATTGAGCGGCGAAAAAAAAGCGTCTATTTTTCAACCGACTTCAAAAAAAGGGAGGAGGTTCTCAATTCGGTTGTATTTTTTTTTTAACATATTTCATTACTGCCCCACTCCTATTAGTCATAGCGTGATACTATATAGCCTATGACACTCCGATAAATGGACTATTCAACACAGAAATAATTTTTAAAATCAGTTAAGATGATACATTGATAAAATGCACTATCTTTCATCAACTACTACAGGACTATGAAAAGACCTATTGATCTAGAATTTTAATATAGGTAAATTGATACCTTTAACTAGGTTTTTGTAATTACCAAAACGCGATAGCTTGATTTTGGCTCGATCATATTTATTTTTGAAAACACCTCTACAAAAACAGTTTTTTACATATTACACGGAAAGTACACTATCATTATGCTTAGGAATTACTCAAATACATTCGTAACATCAATATTAGTATTACTGTAGAATATCATTACATAACTACAACCAATAATTTTTAATGAATCAAATAAGATTTTAGCAATTTCTAAGCGCTCCGGATCGTTGCGGGCGCATCGCAATTTCAGACCTTATACCGATTAGTTAACGATCGATACAGAATGAGTACGGTCGACGATTCAGTCGGGCGATGGCCCTCTTCGACGCCGGACCTGTGCATGTCGACTCACCGTTCGTACTAAATTTTATCGCGTAATTTTTAATCGTAGGTAAAATATATAGGTTAGGTTTAAAATATATACCTAAGTTTTTATTAATACTTTGTTCTCTTTTATAAGTAAATAATAGTATTATTTTATAATAGTTATTTCGATAACATTGGTTCGTAAAATATTTTTGTAGTTATGTCTTTTATAAAACTTAGGTAAAGTTCGCCATAACTCAACCAAGTACCTAGTTACTGTTGACCCTTTTGATAATGCAAGCGTTTGTTTATATAAGCGATTTTAGACTATATGCTCAAGTGTAATAAGTTTTATAACCGTTTTCGTCAAGATCACGTAATTGAAATGGCCTCAGTGGCGCGGGCAGTGCGGGCCGGTCGCGGTAGTGGCTTGCGTGCACGAGGTCGCGGGCTCGAATCCAACCAAAAAAGTTGTTTGAGCGATTCACAAATTACTGTCCTGAGTTCGGATGTTCTTTGTAAAAGTCTCCGCGACAGTACCTAGGAGTTGTGTGAAACTGAAAAAATCTAAGAAATAATATTACTCACCTATTTTATTTGCAAGCTTAGGTAGGTAGGTACTTACTGATAAGATCTAAATAATACTTTTTACTTTCGCGGAAACTTTTACAAACATGAAACAAACGAACACAAAGAACGTCCAGACTCAGGACAGTTGTTTGTGGATCACACAAAAAAATTGTCTTACGTGAGATTTGAACTCTCATGCACTCCACCGCGGGAACGTTTACAAACATGAAACAAACGAACACAAAGAACGTCCAGACTCAGGACAGTTGTTTGTGGATCACACAAAAAATTTTCTTACGTGATATTTGAACTCTCATGCACTCCACCGCGGGAACGTTTACAAACATGAAATAAACGAACACAAAGAACGTCCAGACTCAGGACAGTTGTTTGTGGATCACACAAAAAATTTTCTTACGTGAGATTTGAACTCATGCATTCCACCGCGGGAACGTTTACAAACATGAAACAAACGAACACAAAGAACGTCCAGACTCAGGACAGTTGTTTGTGGATCACAAAAAAAATTGTCTTACGTGAGATTTGAACTCTCATGCACTCCACTGCGGGAACGTTTACAAACATGAAACAAACGAACACAAAGAACGTCCAGACTCAGGACCGTTGTTTGTGGATCACACAAAAAAACTGTCTGCCTTAGGCAGTGGCGGGCGCAGTAATCGGTAATCGTAAGTCAGCATGAAGAGTCCACCACAAGGGCGAGACGAGACGAGAATTGAAATCGCACCGAACTCTTTCCACCAAAAATTGACATCGCGACATGCGTGTTTCTTGTTAATGTATTTTGAACTCTATTTAAGAAAAAATACGGTTCATTTTTACACAAACAAAAAGTAGCAACAAACAACAATAGGCCTATCGCGAGAAGCGAGTGTTTTTATTACAAAGTTAATATATACTCTATTTCCTAAGCAATACGGTTCATTTTTACATAAAGATTTCAATTTTTGCCTCGTTTCGCCCCTCTGGTGGAAAATCACCTAGAGTTCAAATCTCACGTAAGACAATTTTATTTGTTCCATCCACTAATTATTGTCCTGAGTCTGGATGTTCTTTGAGTAAGCTAAGTAAATGTTTGTAAATACCCCGCGACACAGGACAATACATAGTGGGGCTATTGTATTTTTTTTAAAGTTCTATTGTTTTGCGTGAGATTCAAACTCGCGACCTCGTGCACTGCGACCGCTACCCCGAGGCGGTAAAATTATTTTTGTGATCCCCAAATCATTGTCCTGAATCTGGATGCGCTTTGTGCCTTCATAATACCTTGCGCGGGTGTAAATTAAAAAAAAATAGGGGCTACATGTATAAACATAATAGACCGGTAGATAGGTTTTTCTGTAACAGAATTTTCTGTTACCTACCGCGGACTGACGTCACAGTATAACCAGTAGTCAAACTGGGCCGAATATTTATTATAAATGGGTGCGCGGTACATAAACAATAGTAAACATGCGATCTACTTTGTGTTTCCATTTAGTTTTGTAATTGTATATTAATACTTTTTATTTTTCTATTTTATATTTAAATAAATAGGAAGTGTTCTGTAAAAAACGTGTTGTTTTATGATTGATACATTTAATTTAAAGAAACATGTATATGTTTGTATTTATATCCACCATGTTTGTGATATAAATAAAATACTAAATTATAATATTAAGAAGGTACTTAACAAGTCATTCAGTAAAGTAGGTACAGTACCGGGCCGTTTATATTGCATATCAACCTATAGAAAAATACAATCGGTCAATTTCGGCTTCGTAGAGCGTCAGAGAAAAAGTCGATGTGTAATATTTACGGCCGGGTACTGTATTTATTATATTGGCCATGTTTGTTTGAAATTGAATTTATCGATAACCAAAACCAAACTTTAAACAGGTCTATTAGATCTATTCTAACGTCAAAATAAAGGCATCGAGGTCACTTTATGGATGGGTGACCAATCCATTCAAAAAATGACATCGATGTCATTGCTTAAATTTACCTAGATCAAAGTGAAAGACACGCATGGGGGATTACATAAAGGGGGGCTAAATTTTCATTATTATTGACCTAAGTACAACAAACCGTTTTCGTGATAAAAAAAATACTATATTATAATATTAAATACCTAAGTCATTTAGTAAGGTAGGTATTTATATCAGCCATGTTTGTTTGAAATTGACATATGAATAATATATTTAGTTTCAATTTATAACACACAGTCCGCTCGTTACTGCGGCACAGTAGCGACTGTTCCCTCCGCGATCGTGAGCGTGTAGGTATAAACTCACGTTTCGTCCGTTTCTATGAAGTTGAAATACTGTATATATTTGTACTATGGCACAGAGCGATAACGTGTCCTTGAGGGCCGGTGGGACGACGACGGCGCACACGGCGCGGCGGCGCGTGAGCGAGAGTATATCCATCTCATTCGCGCGCCGAGGGGCGCGCCCCTCTGGCCACGGCCGAATTCAACTCGAAAATTTTCAAAGCAGCGTCTTAATTAGATCCAGAGATTAGCCCCTACAACGTCACAAACACACATGATGGCTATGTAGCTCTCGATGTGTATTAACTCCAAAGAATATTTAATTGAACAGGAAATTGTATATCGAAACAAAAGCAAAAAATAAGTAGTAGTAGTAGTAGTCTTTTGCTAGTATAACATTACACTAGTCCATTTTTACTACAACGACTGGAAGGAAAAGGTAACGTGGGATCATTTTTACGACAACAACAGGAGAAAAAAGACAAGGGGGATTTACACGGGTCGATTTCGCCGTGCATGACAAATCGCCTTACCAAACCGCCTTAAAAATTCTCCCTTGCGGCCTAGACGAATTTCCATTTAGATTTAGATTGTCGATTTACGCCGCACGTAAAAAATCGTGCGGCTTTGGTCACCCGTGTAAACCCCCCTTTAATGGATTAAAACAGGCCATTAATCCTCTAGTACAATACATTACAATCGCTCTACTAATCCAGATTATAGCTACTAGCAAGCTTGTTCAAAAGATAAGATTACTTATCTGTAAAGAGAGTAACAAGGAAATTGTTTATTATCGTGTGCAGTTTGATTCCTTGTCAGTGAATTGTTAACGGAAAAACCACAAAAAGTACCTAATTTTTTATTCTGCGCTAAGGAAGGATAAGTTTCTAGGGGTCTTTCAATTAAAGCGCCGATTTCACTACCCTATATGTAGGGCACTACATGATGTAGGGCGGTCGGGACTCGCCAATCTCCGATATGTAGTGTCCTAACAGCCTACATGTGATTACACTAGACAACATGTAGGGCCCTAAATGTAAGGTAGTATAATCGGCGCTTTAGCCGTTTCGTGCCGAACAACTGCCGTACGGCAAGATTCGTATGAAAACAAACGAACGTACGTTTACCGTTCGGCAAACGCACCGAAAAAGCACGGCAGCCGTACGGCACGAAATGGCTAAACTGAAAGTGCCCTTAGAGAGTAATAAAAAGATGTTTATTTTGCAAATATGAGTATTTTGCAAACATGTGATGCTACAGTTTTAATAGTATTTAGTTAAAGGCTTTTATTAACAATCATTTCACTTTTATATGACCTTGAATAAATTACACAAATCTGGTTTATTTGGTATCAGTTGTTATGTGTATCGTGTTGTGACGAAGTGAAAATGTCACCAGACCATCTAACAATAAATAAATAATCCTCATACATTCATACATCGCCACCTAGTCCCAAACTAAGACAAACTTGTACTATGGGTACTAGACAACGGATAAACATACCTAAATACTTTTTTTTTTGTAAATTGTATTATATTATACTAAGACCAATGCAAACAATCATGTGCATGCACATAAAGATATGCAAATCGGGAATCGAACCCGAGACCTCTGCGTAGCAGTCATGTTAAATAACCACTACGCCATAGAGGTCGTCATGTTGATCAACAACATGTATGTACAGTCGGGGTATTTGCCGCTCGACCACCCTTAGGCGAGAATCGCTTGGCACGCGGCGCATGCGATACGTGGCACGCCCACGTATCGCATGCGCCGCGTGCCAAGCGATTCTCGCCTAAGGGTGGTCGAGCGGCAAATACCCCGACCGTACATATTTACAAAAAAAAGTATATATATATAAGTATTAATATCCGTTGTTCTGTTACCCATAACACAAGCAGGTTAAGTCTAGCTT
Organism: Schrankia costaestrigalis; assembly: GCA_905475405.1. Lineage (NCBI taxonomy): Eukaryota > Metazoa > Arthropoda > Insecta > Lepidoptera > Erebidae > Schrankia > Schrankia costaestrigalis. Next base: position 1,471,881 of record FR997853.1, on the reverse strand, counting down.
ACTTTGGGAACAGATGGCGCTGTGTAGAGATGTCCGTGAATATTTATTAAACAAAAAAACATGGTGCCAGCAACTCCACAACACGGTGATTCAAATTTGTTCCTAAACAAAAGTTTACCATGAATAGCTAGGGTGGTATCAGTTCTAGCAGTAGAAAATAAAAAGGCTGTTTATTCAGTCAATGGACTTGTATTAACGCTCATCTGGGTCAACTTTACGCAAAACCTCAACCTCGTTAACTAGATAGTAAGTACAATGTTAAGAAATTTGATCATAACAATACGTTTGAAGGTTTCTTTACGGTCATTAAGTCTCTATAATAATTTGATACGGAGATTGGCAGAAATGAACACGTGAAAATACGATCTAGTCTTTTAACAAATTCTATTGCGTTCTACGAGCAGTGCTGGAGTAAGATCTCCGTGTGGTGACGGAGTAAGAATACACAATATGTCACCACCTCATCTCATCCCATGGCATGGGTGTCGTAAAAACCGACAAAAGTGAATATTATCTTACGAAGTAAAAAGAAGGAAAACTTGAAATTAAACCCTATACCAATCTGTTAGGGCAGCGTGGTATTAGTAGGCCAAGTATCCCTCCGTCACGAGAGGAGGCCCGTCCCTGCAGTGGGTCATTAATGGGCTGGTATGATGATGATGACTACGAGTAGATTCGACTTCCGTCATTTTCGAAATAGTGCTTGGAGGTGTGTTAGTACTTATTCACATGGTCTCCTTGTTGAAGACACCAATCTTGATTGCCTCATTAAAAGGCACACGAAAAAGGTGGCTTTTGGATAGGTAATAAATGTTCTGAATTCAATTATTGCTTTTTTTACTTGGTATATCCAATCACGCCTGTGTGGTGAGTGTGGTGACGGAGTAAGAATACAATAATAATATGTCACCATAAAATATTTGTAAAACACGAAGAAAAAACTGCCGTTTTTGTTTATAATGCAACATTTATCTAATTGAAAAACATTAAGTGTTGAGAGTTTGTTATACAAATACTTTACTGTTTTTTCTCAAGACTTCGTTACCAACATTTTGCATTATAGATCCTATTTGCGAATTATAACTTTTTTTCTATTGGCGGCGCTAACGCTTTTAAGTTTCTACTAGAATCTCATGGCTTGACCCTATCTATGAAACTGGTGTTAGTTTACAGACAATACAAGACGTTCATAAGTGTTACTTACATGAATAAATGTGTTTTAAATGGAAATAATCATTAGGTTAGTATTAGTCACCGCAGTTAGTAATAATTATGTTATCTGCATATTTATAAGTTAAGTATCTCCTTATTTTATACATTTTAAATTATGTTACTGTTATGACTATTATTTTAAGTCAGCTAAGTAATCTCCGGGTGGTGACGGAATAAGAATACAATGTGTCAAATTAAACCCTGTACCAATCCGACTGGCCAGCGTGGTTTTAGTAGGCAAAATATCCCTCCGTCACGGGCGAAGGCCCGTCCCTGCAGTGGGACATTGATGGGCTGTTATGAAGTAAGTCGACGACTTAGCTTGCCTGATTCAAGGTTGAAGGCATTCGCATAGCCCCATCTAGTCTGACACTAAGCAGAGCTTGTAATATGGGCAGTAGATAACAATTAAAGATTCTGTAATTCTCCGTGTGGTGACGGAGTAAGAATACAATGCCACCACCCCACCTCATCCCGTGGGTGTCGTAAAAACCGACTAAGCAACTATCCGTGAATATTATCTTTACGAAATAAAAATAAGGAAAACTTAAACTTAAAATTTATTTAACCCTATACCAATGCGTCTGGCCAGTGTGGTATTAGTAGGCCAAGTAACCGCCCGTCCCTGTAGTAGGACATTAATGGACTGTTATGTATCCATTTCCATCAAAAGAGGACGAAAGTTGTCCCTACTTGGGACTTGTAATGAACTACGTATTATGTATATGAATTTTCTTGTAGGCCAAGTAGAAAAACAAGGTTCACTCCATGGTCCCATAGAAATAAAAAAATAAAAAAGGTTTTTTGACCGAGCTGTGGGACCACAAAGGATTTTTTTGTTTCTTACAACTTCCGCACTAGGGAATACTAGGGATCATGCGGGTCTCGGGATTTTTTTATGAACATAAAATTTACGTACAAAAATAATTATAAACTGCATCGCATTTATCCATAATGTTATAAATGGGAAAGTGTGTCTGTTTGTCTTTCTTTCACGGCAAAACGGAGCGATGAATCGACGTCATTATTTAAGTGGAGATAGTTGAAGGAATGGAGAGTAACATAGGCTAACTTTTTTTTTACGTGTCCAGGAAAGGGGAACAGTGCTACCCCGAATTTAACGCAAGCGAAGCCGCGGACAAAAGCTAGTAGTATTATAAATAAGGGTTTGAGTTTTTTTGTTAGATTCAACACAGTATAAAAAAATCCAGGCAGAATAAAGTAGCGGTCAGTGCCTCGCATCAATCTAGGTAAACAATGAAAGTATACAGATAGATTATTTGATAAGATTACGACTTTAATACATTACCTGACAAATACCTACAATGCAATAAATTCACACAAAGATTAAAAAAACAGCTTGTTTTACTCGTTTGATTGGTTTTTATTGGTTTGATTTTAATAGTTTTTTCCGTCAAGTTTTTTTACGATGTCTCTCACCTGTTTTGTTTTAAAGTAATAATAACAAAATACTTGAAATGCTTGTAGTAATAACGAATATTATATGGAGTTATGAAGTTATATTCAAAATAACGATATTTAATTTAGGTTAATTAATTAATTAATTATTAAAGACATAAATTAGAAAACGAACTTACCCTGGGATCCTAAGACAACTATTTTGGCTTCTATAACCTTCATATTTTAATAAACACATAAACAAAACTTTAAAACCAGTTTACATAGTTTTAACACAAAATAAAATAAACAAATTGATTTAATTTAATATCACTGAGTTACACCATGTTCTCTGTTGAAGAACTTTATCGGAACTGAATATAACTTTGATAAATTGAAAATACTTACAATATTTTCGTAACTTTGTTGTTGAATGAACATGCGTAGGACAAACTTAATTTAGTTGGTTAGTATTATGGATGCAGCAACGCCATCTATTTATTATGTTACGCATTACTTAGAAGTAAAACATTAATAATTGTTTTGTGCCATTTATCAAGAGATGTCGTTAATTGGTGTGTCAGTTAACTTATTAACTTAGTAAAAGAACTACAACAAGAGAGTGCTTTCTTCTTTATTTTAATAAAATAACTCCCACAAATTTATAGTCATCTATATAAAATCCTTCCGTTACGGAGGGATACTTGGCCTACTAATACCACGCTGGCCAGACGGATTGGTATAGGGTTTAATATCAAGTTTTCCTTCTTTTTATTTCGTAAAAATAATATAAACAGATAGGCCCCTTAGTCGGTTCCTACGACACCCATGGGATGAGATGGGGTGGTGACATATTGTATTCTTACACCGTCACCACACGGAGAAATAGATGAGAAATAAAAAATAACAATTTAAATTACTTTTTTACATTAAACATTCTTAAATAATAAATGCGTTTTATTTAAATTAATTATTATAAAGGAACTATAGCTCGCGCAATCTAACTTGGTCGGCATAAAGTTAGCTTTCAAAGATATTCGCGCAGATATTTTTTGGTTCATACATCAGTGCCCTCTTATCAAATCCTTATGATCACTTTGACTAAATTCTGGTGCGTGACTCCAAGTTGATGGTGAGTAACCTGTGAAGAAATATAAGTTATAAATAAATAAATAAATATTCTATTCTACATATATAATGCGACCTCTGTGGCGTAGTGGTTATATAACATGACTGCTACGCAGAGGTCTCGGGTTTGATTCCCGCTTAATGCAATTCTTTGTGTGCATGAACATGATTGTTTGCATTGGTCTGGATGTTTTCTATCTATACTAATACTAGCTGACCCGTGTCCACTTCTTTGTGCGGCGAAAAAAACGCGTCCGTTTTTTAAACATATTTCATTACTGTTCCACTCCTGTTAGTCATAGCGTGATACTATATAGCCTATGACGCTCCCCGATAACTGGACTATTCAACACAGAAAGAATTTTTAAAATCGGTTTAGTAGATCCAGAGATTACCCCCTACAACGTCACAAACACACAAACTTTACCTCCTTATAATCTATACTTCTAAATAATATAAACAGATAGGCCCCTTAGTCGGTTCCTACGACACCCATGGGATGAGATGGGGTGGTGACATATTGTATTCTTACACCGTCACCACACGGAGAAATAGATGAGAAATAAAAAATAACAATTAAAATTACTTTTTTACATTAAACATTCTTAAATAATAAATGCTAGTCTCTTACTTTGTGAACTGATGGCGCTGTGTAGAGATGTCCGTAAATATTTATTTATTATATAAATTAGCAGATCACGAGGTGACACTTACCGTGGTGTGCATGTGGTGCCCAGGACCAGTCTTGTTGAGGACTGCTGTGCGCTGCTTTTAGTTTTGTGAAGAATGATCCGACCTGCAAACAAATTGTATTTATTTTACAGGTTAGTTAACCATTATTCTCTATATATCTGTCCTTAAAATTAAACCCTATACCAATCCGTTTCGCCAGCGTGGTATTAGTAGGCCAAGTATCCCTCCGTCATGGACGGAGGCCCGTCCCTGAATTGGGACATTGCAAAATCCGTTCTGTTTTAAAATCCGGATTTTTAAGAACGGATTTTTGGTCCGATCCGGATTATCCGGATTTTACGGATTTTTTATAAAATTAAACAAATCCACTTATATCAGTTTATAAATGTGATGTTTCTTATACTTGTGTAAATGGATTATAATGAAAACACTGGAAAATCAAAACATATTAATTTAATCGATTTTTTTTTGTTTTTGTTATTTGTAATTATTTAATTTCAAATCAAAATAATAAGCACAAATTAAAATAAAACTTTATATATAAATAAGACTATTAAAACTTTTATAAGACATAAAATCGATGGCGGCCAGTTTAATGCGGACAACTACATATCTGCAAATTTCTTTGTTTTACGAAAATGAGCCTTATATAACCTTACCTAAAGTTCTGCATTAAATTTATTTTAGTTAAAGTTATATTTTATTTATAAAAAAAAAGAAATTACTTTGGAGCATCCACAGATTATTGTAACCTAAATAAAGACAACAGTCACTTGTCTTGCTTTTGCGCGTACCGTTTTGTTGTCTTTTAAATGAATTTATTTTGTTTAAAGTTCTTACTTACCTAAGTACCTACTTTACATAAATAATAGGTCTTATACCTATGAAATAGGTAATAGGTCTTATACCTATGTCTTATACCTATAATAGGTCTTTACCTATGAAATTGCCGTTTTGTATGGAGATTTTATGGGAAGTTTGATTTTTCATACTAACGTTTTCTTAGCTTTTGCAATAATTAAATTTAAGAGAATGGAATTTGGTAATAATAATAGCGCACATCTTAGCTAACTTTTAGCATTTTAATCATAAGAAAAAAAAATAAGGGAAGAAGTTACGTTTGTTTAAAAGGTAAAATCCGCTGGTTTAAATTGGACCCATATTTACTTACAGGCTTATTACTAATACAAATAATAATTATTTTTCTTAAATATCTTTTGTCAGTTGTTAGTAATGTCCTGTATTTACCAAATTACAACAATTATACAAGCAATCTCTGTTTTATAAGAAAATAGAGGCTAAAGACTGCGGCGAAAAAAAATAGCAATTTCATAGGTAAAGACCTATTATAAATAAATGTTATTATATGCAATGTAAATGAAGACATCTACAATATTTAGTTGACAAATTTAATATTGTTTTTTTTTTAGAACATCAATGGAATGTTTATGTCGCTTTTATAACATTAAATATCCATAAAAGAAAGTCTCAGAACTTATTACTCAGTTTATATTATAATATTTTATATCGAAATGACCTCTTTTGTGGCGACTAATGACGTATGTACGATTATTAGGTAGATGTCTTCTTCCACGTAAGATATCTTTCTATGTATAAAAAGACATACCTATTCTATTGGAATGCAGTGACAACCCCGCCGTTTAATCAATAAAATCTTTTAAAATTCAATTTATTTGAATTTTGAAAGATTTAATTGGTTGGACGGCGGGGCTAGATCTAGATATAGGTACATTATTTCAGTAAAATGACAACATAGAGATAAAACTCTTTATACAATAGCTGTATAAAAAAGGTTATTTTAATTCATTCTGCCAACTTTAATTTTAATTGGTTCATAATTGTCAAAATGGTAAGTAACTATTTTTTACTAAAAGTGCTCTCCTGTAAAGTTGCTATGTTGTAGATTTCTGTATTAACGTTGCTGCCATCAAAATGTGACCTCAATAATAATAAATCATCTAAAGTTGTGTAACCTGCTGCGAATTCGGTTACACATAATTCCTGCTGTAGAAAAAGCACGCTCTGTTTCAACGCTTGTAGGGGGAATGCATTGAAGATGCTTGTAAGCGGCCTCCTAATAACGTCCTGGTGAACCACTATCCTCGAATAACGCCATATCCACTCTAACATGACAATTTCTTATTATTCAGAAAATCCGCGGATTTAATTTTCAAATCCGGATTTACAATCCGAGTAAAAATGGGCGGATATCCGGATTTTTCGAATTACGGGTAGTCCGGATTGCATTCGCTAGCTGCTATGATGCTGATATCTGTCCTTGTGTACTTTTCTAATGCCGGCCGTGCACGCTACGGTTTACCGGAGAGGTAATCGGTGCACAGGACCTGTGCAGGTCAACCGAACAATTATTGCGTGTATGGGTACGTTCCGGTATACCGGAGCGGCCTTCAATTCTCTTTGCGATGGCGTTCAATGTGGACGACGACATCCTGGGGTTGCTAGGTCTTGCTTTAATTATGAATTAAAATTATAAAATTAAACCGGTCAAGTGCGAGTCTGACTCGCGCACCAAGTGATCCTATAAGGGTTCCGTTTTTTTTTCAAAACTGGTACGGAACCCTAAAAACAAGCGAAAAGCACTTGAAATCAATTGATGCGACCTGCGCAGGCGACCAGAGTACATGCACACACGCACAGGTACACTGTACGGTGTCAGTGACACTCGAAAGAATCGATTTTCGATCTTGCGCCGGTCACCTGCGCAGGTGGACCTCTCCGGTAGGCGCGGTTTATACTGAAGAAGCGTATGGCATATGGCGGTGGCGAGTGTTTTGTTCCATGATTGACTGTTACGTAGATAATTAGTTATTCTTCATTGAAGAGATGAACTAAATTAGTCAGATACGACTCTACATTAATGCAGTTAAGATTTGTATTATGTTTTCTTGACTAAACGCTATTGCCATACGTTCGCGCCACGCCACTTCAGTATAATTAGGGCTGTCCGTAGTGTGTATGGCCGGCATAACTTAGACTGATTTTTACTGACATGAAATTAACGGACGCAAAAAATATCTATCTAGCCTTATGAATAAAAGATTTAAAAAAGAACTTACTAAAATTACTTCTATTAAAATGCAATAAAGTATGTTTTAGCAAATAATAAAGTAAAATATTGAAAGATAATATGAATAATAGTGTTGCATTTTCAGCTAGACACTTAAAAATGTATTATAATTATGATTTTGTCGGTCAGACATACCTCTAACTGTTGACTTGAAAAATATAAAAAAAACAACATGTAGTGTCATTATCGTCTATGGTCTGATTGCGAGCGACGACAGTATTCCTCATCGCTCACACGTTCGTGTAGCGATTTAGAGAAATGATTTTATGGTGTCATTTAAGTATATCGTTTTCATAGGTATCTATATTCTTGCATCTAAGTACTTCCAATGCAAAGATATTTGTTTAACTGTATGTATTGTAATTAGCATTAACCGCTTCCATATCCCTGGGGTTATACCGCAATGGTATCATTATTACACTTTCATCTGATTACATTCATTGCAGGTATGATCTTAACGGTACTTTGTATATTGTAAGCATGAAACCTATTTTATTAAACCGTTTTAACATTGGAACTCGGTGGAGTGGCAGCATAGCGGTGCAGGACTTCATCATAACAGCCCATTAATGTCCCACTGCAGGGACGGGCCTCCTCTCATGACGGAGGGATACTTGGTCTACTAAAAACACGCTGGCCAAACGGATTGGTAGAGTTTTATTTCAAGTCCCTTAGTCGGTTTTTACGACATGGATTTTACGGATGAGATGGGGTGGTGACATATTGTATTCTTACTCCGTCACCACACGGACTTCACGACACACGGAATTTATTTAACAGCTAAAATAAAATGTTTCAAACCTTAGCAGAGCTGACAGCAATCTTGAACACGAGCAGCAACAACCCAATGGCCACAGACTTGGCAGTCAGTAATGTTGACAGCAGCATCCAAGTTGTGGCTGCTCCGAAGTGGAAGACCAGGGGTATCAGCGCTAGGGACATCTTCTTCATGTTTCTGCTTTCTGTCGAGAATATTTTATTTTTATTTTATTTTATTTTATTATGAGTAACTAGCAAACCCGGCAAACTCGGTTTCGCCACCTCGGCTTCGTTTTATGTAAATTTCCTGAATTTTCTTTGCTATAAACCTCACGGAGTCCGAGACCTTTCCAATGAATGCAAAACCGTGGAAAACGGTTCGTGCGTTCTGGAGCTATAGCGTCAGGAAGGAAAACTCGACTTATTTTTATATAGAAGAAAGGAGATTAGACCTGTTTGCCGTTTGGTGAAGAAGTCAGAGTAGATATCAGCCAGCACCCCATCTTATTGTAGAGATGTACTTAGTTAAACATGATTAAGGGTGCATTTGAAGATCTAAGAACACTTAATAAAAACTTGACTGGCTACCGTTTTATTATTATTAACTATAATATTTCTTCTTTTTTTTCCTTTAATCAATCAACTAGCCTATTGGAAAGGGTATTACGTGCAAATAATATTAACATATAAATAAATACTATTTGATAATAAATTATGGAATGAAGGAGCAATTAACTTTCTCCGTTTGTATGGAATCGCAAATGGCATGGGTTCCCTTAAAACAAATTATGATTAAAATTTGATAGTGTGTGACAGAGATGATGCTCTACGAAGCCGAAATTGGCCGATTGTCTCTTTACAAAAGTTGATGTGTAAACGACTTGGTAGGTACTGTATGTATGGGGCATTAATGGATTGATAATAAAGCATTAAGCAATAAAACTTAAAAAAAAATGGCTTTTACTTTTTTAAGCGAGGTTTTTTCAACAAAAGGCCGCTTAGGATGGCACTACCATTGTGCCCGCTACACCTCCAAGCAGTACTTAGTATGAAAACATTACTGTGTTTAGGAGTAAGATTAAAATAGCTAGTGAAATTACAGGTTTATGTCTAAGGCATGCAGCGTGCACTTGCTTATGCCCTGCCATAGTGACTGCAACGACCACTTACCTACTAAGTAAGTATATTATGTTTTAAAAGAATATAGAGTCTTAAGACTGCGCAGAAATAAAACGGCAATTTCATACCTAGGTAACGCCTAATAAAATACTTATTATTTAAGTTATAAAAAAGTGAAAAACTGACTAATTAACTTTGTAAACTTTTAACAACATAGCAACTTGTTTAAGAAATACTATAGTGTAGGCCGGTTGGATATTTGCCAAAATAAAATAATAAAATAAAGGGTACTTAAGTGCATTTTTAACTCACCTTGTGTCGTGGTTCCAAATGTTTCCTTTAATATATCATAATAAAATAATTTTCCAATTTCACTATTACCTAAATGCTTATCATTAAAATTTTCCAAAACTTTTGCTAAATTTAACGTATATTCACATAATTTATTTTCTACTTTATATTTTAAAACTTCTTTAATATCATTTACCGCTAAATTCATTTTAAAATTAGTAAATAAGAATAGTAAAAATATTAATTTTGAAGTTGCCGCCATTTTGTAGTAAGAAAAGCGCGCGTTTGCTTATGTGTCGTAGAAGCAACTGTAGTCTTGTTTCGAAAGTAATTCATAACGTTATGATTATAATAGAAATAACAAAATGAAATTACTGTCTATTTTAAATACATTAGATGCTAAGTAAAATGCTTTAGTGGTAAAGCAGTCGTATGGACGTTCGACGACCTCTGCGGCGTAGTGGTTATATAACATGACTGCTACGCAGAGGTCTCGGGTTCGACTCCCGCTCAATGCAAATCTTTGTGTCCATGAACATGATTGTTTGCATTGGTCTGAGTGTTTTCTATGTATAATATGTCTTTATAAAAAAAGTATTTAAGTATGATTATCCGTTGTCTAGTACCCATAGTACAAGCTTTGCTTAGTTTGGGACTTAGCTTAGACTTAGCGTTGTGTGAAAGTGTGAAGAATATTTATATATTTTATTTATTTCAAATACTTAGATGCTAAGTAAAATGCTTTATTGGTAAAGCAGTCGTATATGTCATGAGGTCGTGGGTTCGAACCCTACGCTAGTTAATTACCCATTATGTGTATCACATGGCTTTCATGGTGGATGTGATTTAATTATATTTGTTAATGTCATGTCTGTAAAAGTTCGCACAGGGCTTAATACCTAGAGTGGGAGTTGTCTTTTCATGTATGACTAGCTTTTGCCCGCGGCTTCGTTCGCGTTAAATTCGGGGAAGCAATGTTCCCCTTTCCTGGACACAGAAGAACACAAAAAGAACTTGCCTTGTTAGTCTCCATCCCTTCAACTCATCATCATCATAACAGCCCATTATTGTCCCACTGCAGGGACGGGCCTCCTCCCGTGACGGAGGGATACTTGGCCTACTAATACCATGCTGGCCAGACGGATTGGTATAGGGTTTAATTTTAAGTTTTCCTTCTTTTTATTTCGTAAAGATAATATTCACGGATAGTCCCTTAGACGGTTTTTACGACACCCATGGGATGTGATGGGGTGGTGACATATTATTATTGTATTCTTACTCCGTCACCACACAGAGAACCTTGGATTGGTAGTTTTAGATAATCAAAAGTTAATTATTACATTGTCTTTACTACAAATTAGTACCCATTAAATAGTCTACTCATTGACTGGGTTACAAATTATAAACCAAGGCATACCGTGACGAATTAGTAATAATCAGTGTTACTAGCTCAAAAATAACGAAAAAAACATTTACAAACATTTATGTTCAGATTTATGTTAACATAATGAATTTTACTTATAAAAAGACTAATTTTTATTGCAACAAAATTGTTTTTAATGTTTAAAATATGATTATTTTTTATTGTTTTACAGCATGTTTTCATGTTTTAATTGTATATTTATTACAATTATTCATGAATGTAGATTGTTTAATTGAGAGAAATTGTACCGTAAAATTTTAAAATTCAAGAGTTATGTTAAGTTTAAGTTTTTATACTTACATGCGAATTTCAATTGTGAATTAAGTAAATGACTTTTTTATTAAATAGTATCCCTCCGTCACGGGAGAAGGCCTGTCCCTGCAGTGGGACATTAATGGGCAACGAGTAAGAATACAATATGTCACCACCCCATCTCATCCCACGGGTGTCGTAGAAACCGACTAAGGGACTATCCGTGAATATTACTTTTACATAGAAAGAAGGAAAATTTTAAATTAAACCCTATACCAATCCGTCTGGCCAGCGCAGCGTGGTATTAGTAGGCCAAGTATCCCTCCGTCACGGGCGGAAGGCCCGTCCATGCAGGGGACATTAATGGGCTAATATGATGATAAATGGAATATTGAATAGTACTGGTGATGGCAAAACGGTCGTGTACCCGACTGCCAAGCACGACGCACGTCGCAGATTCGAATCCCAGGCAAGATATATTATAATAAAAATACCTAAGTATTTATGTGTATTTATCCGTTGTCTAGTAAAAGCTCAGCTTAGTTTGGGACTAGATGGCGTTGTGTGAATGTGAGAGGAATATATTATATTTATATTTACGTGATTTGTCCGATCCGTAAATTATTGTCCAGAGCCTCGCGACGCAAGACTTTGAAGAAAGATAAAAAATGAAAATACATATAAATACCTACTTACACTTAATTTTTTTCACCACACAACACGAAGTGACCATAAATACTTTCACTCAATAAAAAAGTGAATTTAAAATTTGTGCTCAAAATATTTTGAAAATTAAGTGGCCGTACACGATGATCTCGTTTTGATATAATCATTGCTGCCTAGACACAAAAAATAGAAAAAATGGTTGCCCATTATAACAACGTTTTTTTGGTAAAATGTCTTGTCTGCAGTCATTAGTGTTATCTGAAAATTACTGTACCTGTAAAGCCCGATTTACACATCGACAAGTACAATAGTCAATATTTTTATTGCACTCCATATTATGTAACAAAAAGGTGTTACTTATTATAAGTACACATCATACAATGTGGACCCTGTTGGGTATGGCACTTTAAAAGAGAGGAGGATGCTAGATTACAGAAGCGAGTTAAGTAGTAAATTGTTGATTAAGTTGATTAAAAAAAAAAAAAAAAAAAAAAATTTGTTTATTGCCATAAAATTTACAGAGTAGAGGTTACAGTGGCCCCACACACTAGGCAAGCCTGTCCTGTGGGTACCCGTTACGTTTTTAAATTGACCACATACAATGCTAGGGCGACGACAAAATAAAATTAAAATTAACAACATAGGTACTAAAATAAACATACAAAGTGAAGAAAAAAAAAAAAAAATTAAAACAGTCCAAACAAATCTTAAGTCTAAAGTATGAGAACAATTATTCAGTCTAATGTATAATCGTAACAAACAAATCATAAAAGAATATTTGGAATGATGACATTTTGCCCTATTCAGTATAATTAGCAGTTCAGATAAATTATCAGGATAACTGTGTATGATAAATGAGATTGTGTTGTATAAATAAATGAACATATAAATAAATATTAATATTTATTACAATATTTAATTGAATATTAAACTATGTATACTAATTATGTAGTTAACAGTGTTTGTAGCAATAATTATGTTTCATGACAGATGAACAAAGAGATTTTCTGTAGAGTCATAGGATAGGGAAGTGAGCCATTTAATTACCCTAAACTTGGTTTCCCTCAGAGTGCAGTCCCTGAGAGAGCATGCACTGCATGCTTTATTGTAGATGTAGGTATATATTCTTATATGAACCTACACGTCTAGCAAATATGGAGTTTATTCTAGGCAGCGGTAGTTTGTATACACGACGTTTTATAAGTTTTGAGTACTCTTTTGATTTTATTGCCATTTTGTGAGTGCGGGTGACAGATTTCAAAATAAATAATTGTCTGACATTTAATATCTGACATTCGCGGTATAAGTCTTTTGTTGGGTAAAGGAATGGCTTTTTATACATTGTTTTTAATACCGATCGTTGTGCCCTTTCTATTTCTATCATAACTGTTTTGGCGGCGTTCCCCCAACATGTGATGCAGTACGTAATAAGCGACTGACTTAAGGCGAAGTATACTGATTTCAAGATGACAGTCGAAGCTGATGAACGCAGTAGTTTCAATATATTAGCCGTTTTCCGAATTCTCTTTGAAAGTGAGTTTATGTGGGATTTGAAATTAAGGTTTTTGTCTATTATAACACCAAGATATTTAATTTCGCTAGCTTTGGCAATTTTTTCACATTTACAGTGTTTTATATTAGTGGAACACTCGTGAATTTGTATATTAAATTTATCACTTGGGGCAGATGCAGCGGTTTTAGCGAAATAGATGTATTTTGTCTTTTTGACGTTGAGTGTGAGCAAATTGTGTTGTAGCCAAGAAGCTACCACCTTCATTCCATTTTCCGCAATTTCAAAAGCCTCCGTCCACGTACGCCCGTGGTATATTATGGCAGTATCATCTGCGTAGCAGATGACTTCCGCGTCAATATAGTCATGCATGTCGTTAATGTACATAATGAAAAGAGTTGGCCCCAGAATGCTGCCTTGCGGCACACCGAAGTTAGTGGTTTTTACTTCGCTTTCATAGTCACCAACTATAACTCGCTGTCTTCTTTCTGTCAGGTAGCTTTTAAGCCATTCCAAGGCTATGCCCCTGACACCAAAATGGGCTTCCAGCTTTTTTACTAGTATTGGCACTGATACAGTGTCAAATGCCTTGGCTAAATCCAGGAAAACACCCAAGCTTGCTTTGTTTTCATCTACATGAGTTGACACTGTTGTTGTCAATAGTGTGACAGCATCTTCCGTGGATTTGCCTTTTCTAAAACCAAATTGTCTGCTGGAGATCAACTTGTTGATTTCGATGTATTTAACAAGTCTGTTATTAACTATCTTCTCCAGCAATTTTGAGAAAGCTGATAATAGCGAGATGGGGCGGTAGTTTGCAGGTAAATCTTTAGTACCATCCTTATAAATGGGTATTACAGATGCCATCTTCCATATATCCGGAAAGGTGCCTAGTTCAAAACTGAGGTTAAATATGGTTGTTAGGGGCTGTACAATAGCATCCTTTATATCCTTCAAAAGACGATTACTGATACCATCAGCACCCGGTGCTTTGTCATTTTGTAGAGACAGTATTAGACACTCAACTTCATGTTCGCCTGTTGGCTGCAGGAAGAATGAGTTTAAGATTTTTTTGTTACAAATTTTTGTGGCTAAAGATTTCTGATTTAACTGCAGTCTACGAAGAATCTTGTCTGCCAGACATTCTCCTACAGTAGAAAAATAGGCATTGCATACATCTAGAGAAGTTTTGGCACTGGATTTTCCTTGAATAGACAAGAGTTCTATTGGTTCGGCCTTTTTTTTACCCATATGACAGACAGATTTAATGGCTTTCCACATTTTTTTAGGGTTATTTGTATTGCTTGAAAGTTCTTTGCTATCATGTTCTCTTTTTAGTTTGTGAAGAAGATCGTTACAGAAGTTCCTATATCGCGTATAAGTTATTTGCAAGAGTGCATCATGTGGATATTTCTTTGTTTTCATGTGCAATTTGTCTCTGTGTTGCATGTTGGGGAGTTAAGTCGGCGAGACGCGAGAGAGTGGGCTACTTCGTACTTAACTCGCCAAAAAATAGGATGGAGATCTATTCAAATCAACTTACTACTTAACTTGCTTCTGTACTTGTCGATGTGTAAATCGGGCTTAAGTCCGTGTTACTGACTGAGTAACAATACTTGACCACATACCTACCTATCTTAATCTAAATATGATGTATTTAGATTAAGATAGGTTAACCCAATCTTAGAATTCTCCGTGTGTGTTACGAAATAAAAAAAAAGAAAACTTGAAATTAAACCCTATACCTATCCGTCTGGCCAGCGTGGTATTAGTAGGCCAAGTATAGTATTAGTAGGTATAGTATACCTCTGTAATGGGAGGAGGCCCGTCCCTGCAGTGGGACTTTAATGGGCTGTTATGTTATGATTAATGAATCGCAAATAGGATTATGTAAGGGTGTGTGATTTCAACTCGCAACTTTTGCGTTATATGTAGGTATGTGTATACCAACCATAGCCTTGAGATGGGATACTCTATAACATCTCATAATCGTAACACCAAGAATTTTTTCCTCGTGTGCGTTCGCCCAGCGGAATGTTGTTGAATTTAAAGATTTTAAGTATGCAGATATTTAGTGTATGACGTAGCTTAATTGTGTATGGTAAAAAGAAAATTGTGTATGTAGCTATTGTGGAGAAATTCGCCTAAAACTGATTCCGCTGGGCGAAAGTTGTCCTGGCGGAACTTTTTTTTATTCCGTGGACTTAGATGAAAAGAAATGTGTCTAAAAATTATACTTAAAATCTTTAAATTTAACAACATTTCGCTTGGCGAACGCACACTTATTCTTCTTCACCACATTATGGTGGAACAGCAATTTTATTATGTAACCTAATTAGTCGCTAAGCAAAGGTCGAGTGCGTTACCCTAGCAAGAAAGTATCTCGTAGAGTGATGAGAGTGGTACGTATCGTTATTGCTAGGTCTGCTGAAGATGTGCACGAAATTTGACATTTGTGCGTCATGGCGTTTTCGAGAAAAATGGAAAAAACGATTCCTGCTGGGGAACGTTACTCCAGCAAGAAAGTATCTCGTGGAGTGATTCGAGTGGTACCTATCTTTCTTGCTAGGTCTACTGAAGATGTGCACGAAATATGACATTTGTGCGCCATCAGGTTATTGAGATATTGCATTTCCTGCTGGGGTAATATACCTGTTTTGATATATCGTGTTTCTCGATAACCATTATATGTGCGCCAATATAAAAAATATGCTCATGTACCTCTTAATTTGTGCGTACTTATGGCAGAAAAATAAATGAGTAAATATTAACAGTTTTTGAATAACTACACTTTGAAAAAAAAACTAAAAACGCTCTTATCTCGTAAATGAGTAAACGTATAAGTTCACTGACAACTGTTATTGGTACTTCTTAATGTCTTTAAAAACCATACAAAGGCTGCAAAAACGCATGGTTCAGCAATTTCACGCACAATCAAAAAACTGTGTCAAAACTTTGACGTAAATGTGCAGAAAAACGGTTCAACCCAAGAAGTTCTGGTATAAACCAATGCTTAGAGCATACAGTGAACTATCTAAGTGAACATTTTCAGCTTGGCAAATATTATAAGAAGATACAACCAAATATCTAAACACGTAAATAACGCTCGCCTATCCGACTAAATAGGGTTGTATACAAAAAAGCGGCCGATACATACATATTGATGACCTTCTCAGCTTTACTCGCGGACCGTTTGAAACTTGTACACTGAAGTAGAAAATAACATTTAAATAAACACTAATATGTTGCCAGGTAGGTTAGGTAATTTGTTTTTATGACTGCATTATTACTATTATATTATAAAAGTTTCCTAAGTTCTATTCTAAGGTATGAAGGGGAGAGTTAAGCAAAGTTATCTACGTAAGTACGTAAGTTCTCGTCTTGCGAATGGTGAATACTTGCATAGAGACAACCAAGTAGCCAGAATTGTCCATCAACAACTTGCTCTTAAATATACAAATACAAATGCTCATAATACATGCTCATAAATACAATGCTCTTAAATATCATCTTTTTTCGTAGCACTTTCTTAGCACTTTTAAGTACATATGCTAATTTTTTTATTATTTTAACAATTTGGGGGATAACTAAGATATAATCGTAAAAACACAGGAATGTTAAATAAAAGAAGTTGATTTAAAAATTATTATAATATTCACTCTAGGTTAAATTATGGCAAGAAATCACAAATCAAATTATCTAACTGAAAACTAGAACACAAATAGTTTAATTGTATTTTTTACTAACATAAAATAACAATAATAGATAACGAAAAATAAACCTTCAAAAACCTAAACCGACTATCACCGATCAATTTTAACAACTTATAAATTATTCTCTTTATTTACATTTTTGACCTAGATTTAGGCTGGTACCGCACTGGCGACCATAGACGCGGCCAGGCCGCCGCGGCCATGATCGCCGGTGCGTAGGCAAGCGCGACATGTGGACGGCCGAAAAATTTGCAGTCGACTTCCAAGGGTGTGTCAAGATGGACGTGCAGAAGAAAATCACGCTAACTGTGCTTGTGTATTTACTACGAAAACGGAAGATTTTACGTAAAAGACAGTTTTGGGTGCATCCATTACTTTGCGAGAGAAAGACTAAAGGATTATATTATACTTATTTTTTGGATTTAAAAAGTTATGAGAAGAGATTCTATAATTACATGAGAATGTCAACGAATACTTTTAACCTGTTACTGGATACAATAAAACCAAAAATTACTGGAACTGGTAACAACTATCGGAAATGCATTCCAGCAGAAGAAAAATTAGTAATATAGTGTGACCACAGGAGCTGTGCACCTCCTGAGGTATGCGCGCGGCGTGAGGGGGGTGGACATATAGAGTACATGTTATATACTGGTATAGAATAAACAGTCTATGATGTAGCTACTAGCGACATCTGACGCAATATACTTAAGTTATTTGGCTGGTACGGGTCGCTACACGAGCGGCTGTAGCAGTTTTCTATTAAAAGACAGTCATTTTTAAAAACTCCAAGAAAGTATTTACATTATTGTATAGTTTTAAGCGTAAATAGGAACGTTATTTGTGTTTTTATAATGTAACTTTGAGAAAAATTACATCTAGCGGAATGTATCAAATACTCTAAGAACATGACATTCTTAAAGAAAAATATAATGTTCGAATTGTTATGACACTGCCGTCAAAACTCGTGACAGCAGGTAGGTGTCCGTTATGGTAGCATACAGAAGGGCTATACGGAGTTGTTTACTATGCCAAAAAACTCTGCATAAATAAAAATAAAAATAAATCCAATTGTTAAGATTAATGATGAGGAATTCGAAACCGTTAACACTACAGTATTCCTAGGAATTACTTTATACAGATTACCCCTTTACTCATAAACGCCTCTTAAATTTCAGTTAATTGATTATCTTAAATTCTTACGGTTTTGTTTGGTATAAGTTTGATTTTACAAATAATAATCTCGCTAAACAGTGATTAAATTTAAGAGGCGTTTATGAGTAAGGGGTGAGTTCTTTTTATCACCTGCATATTTTTAATAAAATATGAGTATATTTGGGTTACATTGAGATCAACTAAGTGTAATATATTACAGATATGTCTAAAAAGTCGTCAAATTTGTGATTTTTATTAGTTCATTAATCTACAATAAACTAATACTGACTTACTACTACTACTTGAAGAACAATGTAAACAATGAGTAGAGTAAATCAAAGTGGCGCGCGGGAAGTGATTTTTAAAGTTATAAGACGATGTTTAGCAGAGCACGATTCTGGTCAACTTTTATGCGATTTGGATGATGTTTATGGGCGAACTACAACTTTGATGGGTATGTAATCGTGTTACTGTTTTTCGTAATCTGTCTCAAGTAATAAATTTACTCCATTTGAGATCTAGAGACCAAAAACAGGCATTTTTCTTCTTTTACCTGTATTTTGTTTCTAGTTATGCCTAAATTTATTGTAGGTATAATAAAATGTTCAATTTACATAACTTTTGTAAAATTTCGAGTTCCAACCCTCAGGAAATTGCAGATGATAGCTAGAACTGAGATGGTCTTTAATTGTAGTCTTGAAGTTCTACGCAAAACTTTAAATGCAATAGGCTTACCTACAAGAAATGCCCTAGTATTATAAGTGCTCTAATAGTGTAGTGTTATTTGAACATAATTGTTTTGAAAACTATTTTGTCAGACTAAATAGGGTTGCTACGTGGCGGTGAGCACAGTGGCGCCCTAATTTTTTTGTCAAGACTTAATAGACAGACTGTACCTACATTTAAAAAAAATAGTTGTTGTAGTTTTAATATTATAGCGTAATAAAATAACTCCAGTCCGGCCCCTAAGAACCGTTAATATCTCCGATAATATTGAGTTTTGTATTGAAATAAAGTGTTACACAGGCGTTATTTCAGTGTTACATTTCTACTGCATTAACAGAATTACTGTACCTATGTTTTGTAGTTCTCGAGATATTCAAATCACTTGTGAGCATATTATCTGTACCAGTACTATGAACATAAATTAACATGTATTTTTGACATATTCCACTGTGAATTCGCATAAAGCATTTACCTACACTAATTCAGTCAGAATTTCACGCATTATTTTTACTTATAGAATTTTTAAAAGAAAAGTTTCCTTTCTATCAGAACTATCACGTGTACGCTACCATAACGGACACCTATTTTTTCTTCGTCCCCCACCTCGCCGCGCATACCTCAGGGGGTGCACAGCTCCTGTGGTCACACTATAACAATAAGGTAAGCTTTTTCTTTTTTAAATACAGAATGATTAAAAAATACGTGATTTATTTTAGAGGGTGTTTCGGAATGGAGTATTGTGTACAGGAAAAATAAAAATAATGTGATAGGGCCCTTTTTTTACTTAAACTGCTAAATTGATTTTTTTGTAAATTTGAATTATACGAGACTCGATTCTGAATCTTCCTGAACCACCACTGTTGTGTTTTTCACAACAACCTGTATAATTCATTGACCAAGGTTTTGCCACTTTAAAAATTTATGAACTACTAGCTTTTGCCCGCGACTTCGTTCGCGTAGAATAGTGACTTCCAGCAGATTTTTGGTTTTACCCACATAGTTCCCGATCTCTCGGGATCATACTGAATTGATGCCGACTCTTGACCAATAGATGGCGCTGTATGTCCGGAATAAATTTTATTTTTTATTTTATTTCTTGTAATAAAAATTATCCTATGTCCTTTCTCAAGTTCCAAACGATGTCTGTACCAAATTTCACACAAATCGGTTCAGTAGTTTAGGCGTGAAGCAAAGACAGACAGACGGACAGACAGACAGAAAGACAGACAGACAGAGCTACTTTCGCATTTATAATATTAGTTTGGATGGATTGTTCAGTAGTATTCTACTTTACGACTTTGAAAAGGAGAGGAAAAGGGCTTGCTTATAACTATGTTTTAAAAAATTAAAAAACTGAAGTAGGTAGATAAGTAGTTAAATTATTTGTATTTTCATAACTTAAAAAATGGCAATTGTGAACAATTAATCATTGATATTGGGAAATAGGTCTATCATTTCTGAATTTTGAGAAATATCAGAATAATGAGTATGAGTATTGCTGTAATTTGAATCATCTGATATCCTGTTGGTAGTAGAATAACCTGAATAACTCGGTCGATGCGGGTCATATTCTTGGTCGTTAAGAGTATTGAAATCACTTAAATAGTTTATGCGCGCTGTTGGTGTACAGTTCGGTTGGTATTTTTCTATAATTTCCATGATTTCCATTTTCGCTTTGGTCTTCATTGCAGCAGGGATAGTTTGAAATCTTCCGAGGAGGGATAAAAGAAACAGTCTGTCACAATTAGAATCATTCTGTGTATCTGTCTTCTCTATTGTCGCTCGCTATGGTCTTATGCAGAATTGAAATTAGAGGGTCTGCATCGGATTCTTCGTTTGGGTATTTTTTCTTCCTTTTTGTTCTAAGCAATTTTGATGCAGACTGTTGAGTCTCAAGATCAGAAGATCTTGCACTTTCATTTTCTTGACAAGAGCAAGTTGTTGATGGACAATTCTGGCTACTTGGTTGTCTCTATGCAAGTATTCACCATTCGCAAGACGAGAACTTACGTACTTACGTAGATAACTTTGCTTAACTCTCCCCTTCATACCTTAGAATAGAACTTAGGAAACTTTTATAATATAATAGTAATAATGCAGTCATAAAAACAAATTACCTAACCTACCTGGCAACATATTAGTGTTTATTTAAATGTTATTTTCTACTTCAGTGTACAAGTTTCAAACGGTCCGCGAGTAAAGCTGAGAAGGTCATCAATATGTATGTATCGGCCGCTTTTTTGTATACAACCCTATTTAGTCGGATAGGCGAGCGTTATTTACGTGTTTAGATATTTGGTTGTATCTTCTTATAATATTTGCCAAGCTGAAAATGTTCACTTAGATAGTTCACTGTATGCTCTAAGCATTGGTTTATACCAGAACTTCTTGGGTTGAACCGTTTTTCTGCACATTTACGTCAAAGTTTTGACACAGTTTTTTGATTGTGCGTGAAATTGCTGAACCATGCGTTTTTGCAGCCTTTGTATGGTTTTTAAAGACATTAAGAAGTACCAATAACAGTTGTCAGTGAACTTATACGTTTACTCATTTACGAGATAAGAGCGTTTTTAGTTTTTTTTTCAAAGTGTAGTTATTCAAAAACTGTTAATATTTACTCATTTATTTTTCTGCCATAAGTACTTACGCACAAATTAAGAGGTACATGGGCATATTTTTTATATTGGCGCACATATAATGGTTATCGAGAAACACGATATATCAAAACTTTACCCCAGCAGGAAATGCAATATCTCAATAACCTGATGGCGCACAAATGTCATATTTCGTGCACATCTTCAGTAGACCTAGCAAGAAAGATAGGTACCACTCGAATCACTCCACGAGATACTTTCTTGCTGGAGTAACGTTACCCTAGCAGGAATCGTTTTTTCCATTTTTCTCGAAAACGCCATGACGCACAAATGTCAAATTTCGTGCACATCTTCAGCAGACCTAGCAAGAACGATACGTACCACTCTCATCACTCTCCGAGATACTTTCTTGCTAGGGTAACGCACTCGCAAAGGTCTTCATAGGTTTTCAAGCGTCCTTTCAGTCTCTATCTTCACGCCATTGCCTCATAGGGTACAGTCATCATCATCATAACAGCCCATTAATATAGATACTTGGCCTACTAATACCACTCTGGCCAGACGAATTGGTATAGGGTTTAATTTCAAGTTTTCCTTCTTTTTATTTCGTTAAGATGATAGTCACTTAGTCGGTTTCTACGACACCCATGGGATGAGATGGGGTGGTGACATATTGTATTTCCGCTACCACACGGATATAGGGCACATTAGTAGGTGTTAAAATAAAACACAATAGTTCAATAAATAATAGTTACGCGTATAATGTAATTGTACATTTTCATTAAACTAATTATATTATATAACTTGTTCACGTCTCATTTACTTACAGAACATTATAACTAAGTATTAGTAGTTTATACATACAAGGACTATTAGTCCGCGAGTGACTTTTTCTTAGCTTTTTAGTCCGCGAATGACTTTTTTCGAGTTTTTTTAACGCTACACATAGGCAGGGAGTTGTCCTCCAAAAACATATGTACGACGTCAATTTAACTATTAAGTCACATGCGGACAAAAAGTCCGACAGTGACTTTAAAAGTTACAATCTTCATTTCAATATGAAGAACTTATTAGGTTCGACGTAAACACTCAATTTACGCAATAAGTCACCCGCGGCCAAAAAGTCCGAACGTGACTTTATGAATTACAATGCTTAGTCATAATGATCTATAACGTATAATATACATGCATAGCGTCAATTTAGAATAATAATAATAATTTACAGTCTCGTAAGGGTGGGAACTAAATTTTAGAACATAAGGCGCGTTGCACACAGACTGGCAACTTTTTGTTGCTTATTAGACAGACTAGCAACTTTTTGTTGCCTTAAAATACATACATACTTGTATGTGCAGACTTGAACAACGCGATATACAAAATAGGTACCAAAAGTAAATTCTAAATAAAATAAAATCATCAAATCAGTCTAATTGTTTTACTTAAATACAATAATTAAATATATAACTACTTTTATCTAAATATACACTGGAATCAATATTGACGAAATTATGGTACAGTGGTTAAAATGTCTGCTCTGTGAATGGTCGCTGTTTCGATTCTCGCACGAGGTGTATTTTGTTCCAATGTATATTTAAGACATATTGTTCCATTTTGTGGAAGAGCTTAGGACATATACCTAGCTATCGAGAAATGTATTGCAAAGCATTGACGAAATTTTTACTTTGATAAAGGACAATGGGCAAATTTCATACAAAAAAAACCCAGGATCAACAGAACTGATATATATCCCTCATTATTACACATGTTAAACTTATGTAATTTTCATTATTTGTTTATTGTATATGTATGGGGTATGAGAGATATAAGGCTCATAACAGTTAGCTATGAATGAAAACTACGTTACGTGTTTTAATGTTTAATAATACATAACCATCTAGCATAACAGCCCATTAATGTCACACTGCAGGGACGGACCTCCTCCCGTGACGGAGGGATATTTGGCCTACTAATTCCACGCTGGCCTGACGGAGTGGTAAAGTGTGTAATTTCAAGTTTTCCTTCTTTTTATTTCGTAAAGATAATATTCACGGACAGTCCCTTTGTCTGTTTTTACGACACCCATGGGATGAGATGGGGTGGTGACATATTATATTCTTACTCCGTCACCACGCGGATAACCATCTATAAGTCAACAATCACGGAATCGACCGACGACCTCGGTAGCGCGGCGGTAGCGCAAGCGGCTGCCGTGCACGAGGTTGTGAGTTCGATCCCCACGCAGGACAATTATTTGTGAGGTCCACAAATTATTGTCCTGAGTCTGGGTGTTTTCTGTGTCCGTTAATTGATGTTTGTGAAA
This sequence comes from Schrankia costaestrigalis, assembly GCA_905475405.1. Classification (NCBI taxonomy): domain Eukaryota; kingdom Metazoa; phylum Arthropoda; class Insecta; order Lepidoptera; family Erebidae; genus Schrankia; species Schrankia costaestrigalis. Next base: position 1,447,813 of record FR997853.1, on the reverse strand, counting down.
AGTTCCCGCGACACAGGGCATGACATTCTGGTGCGGGAGTAGTCTTTTTTAATAAAAAAAAAAGAAATTCGTTGGACCTGCAGGATGTTCTATGCGTACATGTCTAGCGTGACCTAAGTAATATATTACACTTATCATATGAGAACAGCTCCCTAACGTACGCATACCGTGGATACACGATTCTGTACGACATATTCTCCTAAATGATTAATTTAACAAAGTGCCATCTCTGTCTAACGCGATGTTCTACGTGGGTGACGAAAACGACGCACCGCGAAGCGACGAACGCGATATACGCCATCAAATCAACGGCGTACCCTACTTGTGTCTTATGTGACAGTCTGCGACGAGACCTGGTGTAATCATAGAACCCTTGTCGTATGTAGCATCGCGTCGCGTCGTGTCGCTTTCGTCGCCCACGTACGACACCGCGTAATTCATGTGGTGTGAGAGTTAAAAAGTAAAATAATACCTGAATCTGCGCATGACGCGGGTCGCTTATGGTATTTTTTGTAGCGAGTAAAGATTTTAATATCAATTAGATAACGTTACATGTATTGCTTTGTTTTTATTAGCGTTACGAAATAGAAAAACACTATTTTTTAATTGTGTGTAATTATAGTTGGACAGCACCTAGGGGAGATTTTTTTTTATTAAAATTTTTCTCTTAGCAAGACTAATAAACCGGCATATATTTTGTTCCTGTTGGTTCTGGGTTAATTTTGCCCAATCACTTTTAATTTTTTTGTTTACATAAATCCTTTCTTAAAATTGGTGACCATGATTGTATGTGTTTTAAGTGTTTAGTACCTTGTAGACTATCAACTTTTATATTTTATTTACTTAGTGTTCTATTATGAGATGTATTGAGTACTACAGACTGGCAACTTTTAGTTGCCGAACCACTTTTGTAACTTATTTTAGTATGGCAGTAAGTGGTTTTATTCGTTGTACCGACAATTTCGTCAATGCTTTAAATACAAATATTACTTTTAAAATACAAATAAACATCAATTCTTTACGCAATTCCTTGTTTTACATTACAGTTTTCGAGTTTAATAATAATATTTACAATAGATAATAATTATTATAATATAAGAAAATGCAAAAGTCAAAGTCAAAATGGTCTACTCCAAATTACAAAATTTTTACATACAGGCACATTTAATCAGATTTATTATATACTAGCTGATGCCCGCGGCTTCACCTGCCTTGTATAGGTAGCTTAAATAAACTACCTATACTCCATTCAGTAGTCAAAATTCAAACAGACGGCTTGGTAAAAGGGCTATGTGGTAATATGACAATTAAACACGAAGGCCCTATACCAGTCCGTCTACTCAACGTATTATTAGTAGGCCAATTTACCCTCCTTCACTAGAAGAGGCAAATCCCTGCAGTGGGACATTTATTGGCTGTCATAAAACAGTATATAGATAAATCTGATTATTGCCCTGCAATGACATTGTGAATATTTTAACAAACAGTGACGAAAGAGACACGATGTACTCATATTACTACAACTTAGCTGTTGTATATATACACTTTATATGCAGCATTACATCAACTAATAGTATAAGTTTGTGTGTGTTTTTATAATGACGTGGTAAAGTTAGTTACTTTGACGCGACACTATAAAAAAAATGAAGTTAAAAGTCAATTTTAAACACGATGGCAGTTTAAAAACGATAAGGACTAAGGAAGGATAAAGAACTTCCATCATCGTCAAGCTGGTCTTACCCTATGCTTCTTCACGCTTCAAAAACACATAGTTAAAGAATGGAGGAAACATATCAGCTAGTAGTTTGATCCACATTTTTAAGATTCAGCATAGAATAAGTTACGACACTTTTTTTTATGTCCACAGTGAAAGCTTAGCACCTAAATCTTAATAAAATCGTGCCGACAATAAAATAGTTTTCTCGTCTATAAATTTCTAGTTAATAATTATGTCTATTTTTAACAAAATGTCTAAGGTCTACGAGTACACCGCTACTCAAAAATATTTAAATAGTGTTGTGTAAGAAAATGCAAATTTACAAATATTATAGGTACTTAATAGTATCAAAATGTTTTTTTTTTACAATTATATAATCCTATCTATGTAATATATTAATCAAGAATTATTTCGTAAAAAGAGTATAAATTTAATCTAGAGAAAAAAAACATGAAAATTGTGGGAGCATTGTGGCGCAACAGTTGGGCAACAACACCTATATTTTTTCACATACATTTTTCTATGTAACTTTTCAAATTGTATTCTAGAAGAATTATTGTAAATACAGTCGTGTTCATTAATATATTGGCACTGTCAAGTTTGTTTTGAATCCTAGACAGTGTTCATATATTTATGAACTCAACTGTACAATAAATCTACGAAAATTTCATTTTTTTTTCATAGATTTTCAATTTCATAGTGATATACTGGTGATGTTGCCAAAACATTAGACACGACAACTATTTATACTTATATTGAACTTAAATACAACTAAGACTAGTATTTTATATACAACACTATATCTTATTTACTTATTTAATTTGGAAAACTGAGGCTTCATGGTATTATTTCGGTCTTGAGATGAAACAATAATGGTAGGCATACACGATCCTTCCTATCGTCCAATCGGCATGACGCTACCGATTGGATCAGTTAGAATTGACCGTGTGTGCGAGTGGATTGGCATGACAGTTAGAATGGCAGGATCGAATTTCGTTTCTTTTGATTGAGATTGGATCAAGTCTGCAGTGTCATGCCGATTGGCCGATAGGAAGGATCGTGTATGTCCACCATAACGTATAAATGTTATTTGTTGTGTCGTAGGCCGTCAGTTCTTTACAAACAAAACTACTAAACTGAGCAGAGTATTATGCAACTGTAAACTACAGACCACAAACTTCTACACAAGAAAAGTCTGGAGTTTAACGATGTTGTGATGTTTGTATTGAGCAGTATGCAAGGTTTATTCACAATAGAGTGTAATGTAAATTTATACAGGGTGTCCTAAAACCCGACGCCAACCCAAAACCAGGTGATAAGGCAAGTCACGCTGGTTTTTAAAAAAAATCTATGTTGTATGGTTGTAAAGTTATAGGCATTTGAAAAAAAAAACGACACCTGTGACAGTCTTTTCACTCCTGTTCCCACGAATATACTCGTAGGTACTTTACTGAGATCATTATAATGTCTTTAGGCAGTTAAAGGCAAATTAGGACTTCTATAGCATTTTAGCTTTCCAAATTTAATGTGCATTTCAACGAATTTCCATAGCTATCAGTGTTTTGTTAGCCGCGGATATGAGTTAAATCGGTTCAGAATCCGCAATGAATTAAATATTAAGAAAATAGGAATTGGACAATTTATGCTAGCAATATTAATATTAAATTACATTTAACCATATTCAGAAGACGCAGTTTTCAATTCTATCTCGTTCCCCAAAAAAAAAAAATGTCACTGTCTTTTGTTTTTTTTTTAAATATTATTAACCACATTACACTCTGAGGCAAAACAGTCAGTCAAAATTTTTAAAAATATCGTATAGATATAAGATACTAAATATTTTATCTTAATTATAAATAATATTATATGTACACAGGTATATGTCTATAATTACAATATACAAGGGACAGACATCAGCGTCTGTCGTAAAAATGTCACTAAGAGAAAAGTTTGTCGTAGTCGTTTTATCGTTTTTGTCGTATTCAATAGCAATTCTGTTAATTAGATTTTATACAGAAATATATAATACTTAGTACAAAAGCTAGGTAGTAAAGATATCATCAGAAAAGTCTTTGCAAACGAAGTGACTAGATACTTTTGAACAATTTAAAATGTCAATAAGTTCTATACACTACAAGTATTGATACTTGAACATGTATTGTTTAAATGAGTAAACAGTCAATTTGTTTAAAGTTTAATGTTCAGATACTAATGGCCATTTGTATCGTATAGAAATTATAGACATTTTAAATTTTTCAGAAAAATTTGATCACCAAGTCACCTTTTACAAAATATCTGATAGTTTGTTGTTATAGTAATCTCAATACTAGTCAATAATGAAGTCCAAACCTTAAAAAGGCTGATATGAATATCAGGATACAAAAGACACATTGGTAATGAAAAAAATTATGCATAGGTCTGGCCAGCGTGGTATTAGTAGGCCAAGTATCCCTCCGTCATGGGAGGAGGCCCGTCCCTGCAGTGGGACATTAATGGGCTGTGATTATGATGATGATGCATTAGGAAGGGAAGGACCAGAACCATAAAGTTTCTTCTCAGCAATAAAAAAATGAGTGACTGGTTCAAAGTATTGCCATTGGGAGTGCAAGGCTGTTTCAGTTATTCAACAACGCTTGTGATGATCAGTGGGCATAAATTTATGAGATGCACATCAACTAGAGCGACTAAAAGTTGCTCGTCTATGATAAGATGCAACAAAAAGTTGCCCTCTAGTCAAATTCATTTTAGAAATGTATAGTATTTGCAATATATTAATCTCGTTCATATCATAAGATGCATAACACATAATTTGATGTTAAGTTACTATTATGAGTAATACTGCAAGTATTAAGCCCGATTTACACATCGACAAGTAGTAGTTTAGTTGATTTGAATAGATCTCCATCCATCTCCATCTTTTGGCGAGTTAAGTACGAAGTAGCCCCCTCTCTCGTGTCTCGCCAACTTAACTCGCCAAAAAATGGAATGGAGATCTATTTAAATCAACTTAATCAACAACTTACTACTTAACTCGCTACTATACTTGTCGATGTGTAAATCGGGCTTTAGGAAATATAAAATACATTTCCAAGTATTTAGGAAGGGAAAAAGTTGTACAACTGTTGTACCACTAACTTAAGATTTTAGTCTTTATTTTTTCTCACAGCTTGTAGTATAAAGTTCACTTTTTAGACTTTAAAAAAGACGTTATGTAATTTTTACTAAGAATTTGTTTCTTAGTTAGAAGTTACAAACCACTTTTAGATTATTTATGAGGGATAGATTCAGACCACATGCGTTGGTCCCACAAAAGCTTAATTTTGCCAATCAATGTGGTAAACGAACCTAATAAGTCACTATCCCTAATTCCGTGTATGTCGTAAAAAGCGACTAAGATAACTTCGACAAGCTTTAATTCGTCAATTGGTCTGGCCAGGCCAAGTTTTGGCAACCGAAGGAGGCCTGTATTGGCCTTTAAGAGATAGCGAAGAGAGAGACATAGGTCAAATATTTTTTCGTAATAAAAAATAAATATCAAAATTATTATTAGTGGCAGTTTAAAGTAGAACTATATTAAAAACAATGATTAAAACAAATACATTTAAGATCCTTAAACAAAAAAAAATATTAGAAAAAAAATTAAAATTTTCTAATTAAATTATTTTTATTATTTCTACTTAGACTATGTAAAAATTGAGTTATTTTCAACCATTTTTGGCGACCATGGGGTGGTCTCTTAAAGTCCCTATGTCCCGACGACTGCTCCTAGCCTTTATCTCCTAAACTTTCACCCATTTTTGACCTTATAAGGTCAATTTACAATCCTTGTAGCAATGTAACAAAAATAGTAGTCACTTTTAGACCAATGCAAATTATCATGTTCATGGACACATAGATTTGCATTGAGCGGGAATCGAATCCGAGACATCTGCCTAGAAGCCATGTAATATAACACTACGATACAGATGTCGTCTTAAAATATTACTTTAGTCTCGGGGCTGTCGTAAAAATAGACTTAAGCGACTTTGAGATAATTGTCACATGATTTATGAAGTAACGTGTTATGATGTCATTATATGTATAACCAATCTATCTCATTTTCATTGTAGTAAAAATAGACTAGGGGATTTTATCAAGCTAAGTCGCTCTTCATAATTTTCTGCAGTGACCCCGGTACTACATATGTCTAAATTGACTACTACTTTTGTTACATATTACCAATACTGCTGTCATATAAATAATAGTTTTTACGACAAATATTATGGTCGATTTGTATACTTAGAAGAAATAACTAAAGAGATGTCTTCAATATATTCTAGTAACGTCTGATTTTAAGTCGATTTCAATGACACAGGAAAGAGACTTAAGCATATTATTTGTGAGGTCCCAAAATCAGACCCTGTGGAACTCTTTCTTCATCTTCCTTTTAAAACGATTCCTTCACTAGGAATCATGCCCTGTGTTGCGGGGACTTTTACAAACATTAATTTAACGGACACAAAGAACATCCAGACTCATGGTCCACACACGATCCTTCCTATCGTCCAATCGGCATGACGCCACCGATTGGATCAGTTAGAATTGACCGTGTGTGCGAGTGGATCGGCATGACAGTTAGAATTAATGGCATGATCGAATTTCGTTGATTGAGATTGGATCAAGCCTGCAGTGTCATGCCGATTGGACGATAGGAAGGATCGTGTATGCCCACCATCAGGATAATGATTTGTGAATCACACAAAGAATTGTACTGCGACGAAAAACTTGTGAATTCGGTATGTAAAGTAAAAGTTTACCTATGTCGATTCCAAAACCATTTCGAGATTTAAGATCGGTAAGGAATAAAATAATGTTTTTAGCGCAAAAAACCGCAAGATTGTGTTCATTTTTACAATTATACATGAACATAGCCTATGACACTCCCCGATAAATGGACTATTCAACACAGAAAGATTTTTTTAAATCGGTTCAGTAGATCCAGAGATTACCCCCTACAACGTCACAGACACACAAACTTTACCTCTTTATAATATTAAGTATAGAATACCAAAAAAAAAACTTTACATACCGAATTGCACGGTAACCGCTTCATCTCATTTTAAGTCAATCTCTTTAGCTAAATTCCCATCCCCTTACTCATAAACGCCTCTTAAATATTAGTTAATTGATTAGCTTAAATTCTTACGTATTTGTTTGTTAGAAGGTTGATTTTCGTAATAAATCTCGCTAAACAGTGACTAAATTTAAGAGGCGTTTATGAGTAAGGGGGTATAAGTATAAAGTCACAATTAAATTGAGTTAGAATTATTTAATTTAGATATTATTAGGAGTAAAAAGATGACGATTTTGTCATTTATATTTACTATACTAAATCTGGTGTGAATGAAACTATACTGCCTACTAAGCGCAAAAGCAGTATCTAAAAAAGAATCGTTCATTTGATTTTTATAGCATTGGATTATGAAAAAAAATACGCATCTATTGAACTAAGTCTAATAGCGGTATATTATTTAAAAGATATAAAAAAACATATCTCTATTTCAGTTTATCCCTACATTACTAAGGATGCTATTTTTTAAAACTTCGATTATCTCGTAGCTAGCTTTAACTGAGATACCCCTTTTGTGCTTAGTGGGGCAGTATAGGTACAGTATAAATAAGTAAATGTATGTTATATTTGTACTGTACTATAGGCGACCTATGTTGGGTTCAATTCCCAGGCAATACAAAACATGCCTAACATATATTATGTACCATACACTGATATTTAGTATCAAATTAGGTAAATAAGTTATATTTGATAAAAAAATTGATCACCATTTTACTCCTATAAATACCTTATCCAGTAAAATACAATACTTCGGTAGTTTCCATTATTAAAAAGTTCACAAATATCACTTTAAACGATCATAAAAATGACACAGACAGCAAAACACTTCATTTCACCAGTTTAATGCATTACAGTGCTAACACTCATTACACTGTAAACACTTATTGCACTGTACACAACCAGTTTAATACTGAGTAAACATCAATGGCTAGTAAATACAGTACTCAAACTCATAACACTGTATACACTGTACAACCAGTTTAATGGCTGATACATACAGTGCAAACACTTATTACACTGCTTAACCATTCAATACCGGGCATACACCGGTGGCTGACAACAACACTCGTTACACTGTACACACTCGTTGCACTGCAAACACTCGCTGCACTGTAAACACTCGCTGCACTGTACACAGTCGTCGGGTGGACACTAGCAGTGGAATTGCTGCTGGGTTATCGCTGAGAGGTCTTTCATTAGACCCTCGAGGTTCTGCATCTCTCGGTGCAAACGCTCGGTGGATCTCGATGGGGTGAGGGGTTCTAATTCTTCGGAGCAGTGGGCTACGTTGCCTCCTGGAATATTAAAGTTGTAAGTTTTTAGATAAGAAAGTTGTGATCAATTTAAAAAAAATACAAACTTATCCGTGTGGTGACGGAGTAAGAATACAATATGTCACCACCCCCATCTCATCCCATGGGTGTCGATTGTGTAAAAACTAGTGAATTGTGAAAACTAGTGATTTGAGAAAGTGTGCAATTGATGTAAAAACTAGTGAATTTGCAAAATGTGGTCTTTGTTTACAAATATTATCAAGTATAGATAAATAGATAGAACCAGAATGTTCAATTTATGTACCAAGAACTTAACTACAACATAACAGCCCATTAATGTCCCACTGCAGGGACGGGCCACCTCCCATGACGGAGGAATGCTTGGCCACGGATTGGTATAGGGTTTAATTTCAAGTTTTCCTTCTTTTTATTTAAGATAATATCCACGGATAGTCCCTTAGTAGGTTTTTACGACACCCATGAGATGAGGTGGGGTGGCGCCATAATGTATTCTTACTCCGTCACCACACGGAGTCAACTTAACTAACTAAACTAACTTTTAGTTAAGTTGTAGAACTTAACTAAAAGTTAGTTAAATGAATAATGTAAACATGTCAAAAGCTTAATATAAATCGTTGAATGGACTCACCAAGTTGTAGTCTATTAGGTATATGTCCGGGAGATGAACTCGCACTCTTCTTGTACGGCGAGGTCTCTCTCACGCTACCTGCAAACGTTCAATATGATATTTTAAATCAGATAAACAGTTTGGATTGCAGTCTTTTATGAGACGTGGTACCAAAATTAGACTCTGTGGAACTCCTTTTTTACATTTATCATAACAGCCCATTAATGTCCCACTGCAGGGACGGGCCTCCTCCCGTGACGGAGGGATACTTGGCCTACCAATACCACGCTGGCCAGACGGATTAGTATAGGGGTTTAGTTTCAAGTTGTGCTTCTTTTTATTACATAAAGATAATATTCACGGATAGTCCCTTAGTCGGTTTTTACGACACCCACGGGATGAGATGGAGTGGTGACAAACTGTATTTTTACTCCGTCACCATCAAATGCGAATCAAATGCAATATAATTATTTGTATGATCCACAAATTAAGGGTTTCCGAGTTTGTAGATACTGGGGTGGACCCCTAGTGCAAGACTTATTTTTTAAAAAGAAATGAAAATACATACCTCTAGAATGAGAATGTGAATGCGAGTGTGTAGGCGTGGAATGATCCGACGTGTTATCCAACGCGAAGCTATGCAGTGGGCCCACGTGCCCAGCATGGGACCCGTGGGGACCTAGCGTGCCGTGGCTCACGTGGCCGCTATGGGGCATGGTCCCGTGGCGACGTTGTAGGGACCCTGCTGCGCTGGTGGACCCTCCACCGGTAGGAGGGGGGTCGTTGGTTATGGAGTCTCGACTGTGGAGGAAAAGAGATGTTTTAGTTATTAAATTAACTTATAAAATTAAGGTATAAATAGAAAGAAAATATTGAAAAAAAAGAAAATATTGAAATAATAAACAGTATTGGATTCAGCGACTTCGGAGAATTTCAAAAAGAAACCTTATACTACGAAACCATCAAGTCAAATTTCCACCCTTTCAGTCAAAACGTCAAATATTTTATGATTAGACAAATTTAATTCTTATTATAGTCCAATCAAAGAAGCAAGTGAGAGTGCGTGGGCGGGGACCTAAGCAATTTGTACAGGGATTTGTTCAGTGTGCTTTGAGAGTAAACATACTAAAAATCCCCGCCTCTAGGAGCACCGCCGGAGGGGGGAGAGGGGGGTGAAATCCCATTTTTTTGCTAATATCTTTAGAACGGCGCGTCGTAGCAAAAAAGTGTCTACTACGTAATGAAAACTAATGAAATTGTCTACAACTTTTGTCTTATGGTCAATTCATACTACAGCAGAGTCGAAGCGCATCGAAGCGTCAATCCAAAACTGAACATATCAAATTCAACCTTAACTCCACAGTATAACGCACACATTATTTTTGAGATTGCGCGCGCACCAATCAGCGTTTGTCAAGCGCAGACGCGCGAATTCGAAAGAATGCGCGCGACTTTTTTAAATCTCAGAAGTAATGTGTGTGTTACACTGTGGAGTTAAGGTTGAATTTGATATGTTCAGTTTTGGCTTGACGCTTCGATGCGCTTCGACTCTGCTGTAGTATGAATTGACCCTTATGCATTTATATAGTTATAGCTAACTTAAGCTTATAGGCATTTCATTTTGTTTTTTTTTTATATAATGTTACAATAAAATATATATTTTGTTAAAATCTTTCATTATTATCATCATTATATTAACCCATGGACGTCCACTGCTAAACATAGACGTGTTCATCCTGTGCCTTTCTCATCCTTTCGTATCCCGCTATCCACCTTTTAAGGTTTCTCCCCATGCTGTGTCTTCCGGAAGGTAGATATGTATTTTTAAATTTTGACTATATTTAGTTAAATACTGACTGGGTATAATGTCCCAGAGGTTCATACGCTACGTAGTGGCCCCTCTCCCGCGCAGCAGACGCGTAGATGTCTCCGCCGGGAACCGAACACGCGGCCCCTAGCGGACATGTGCCCGAACCACCTGTATAAAGAAAATTTATTATCATAATATTTATAGAAAAAAACAAACAATTAGGTAATCCGACAAAGAAGGAAACAAGACTTTTTTTTAAGTTATAGTAACGGTACTTACAGGGTGCGGGCGGCGGATGAAGCGGAGCGAGCGATGCAAGCGATGACTGCGGTGACGTCAGCGGGGCTACGCCAGCCAGTAGTGGGGTGCTCTGTAGAGGGAGATACTAAGTTATAATAATATAATCATAACAATAAACTTATGACGAGTATAATGCGGTGTCCTGCGTGGGCGTAATTTTTCCTTTATATTCACTGTGAGACCTTGCTTCATGCCAAATTTCAAGTTTGTAGGTAGACTGGAAGTACCCTGTAGGTTTTTGCCCTTGCTAGTCGAAAATTTGAGACAAAAACGGCCATATCTCTTGATTGCGTTAGATTAGAAGTTAGAATTTTTTTACAGCTTTAAGAGGCAACAAACCTTAGTATTTGGTGAAAATTTCAGCTTGATCCCTCTACGCGTTCCTGAGATAAATGGTCTTGACAGACAGACAGACGGACAACAAAGTCATTCTATAAGGGTTCCGTTTTTTCAAAATCGATACGGAACCCTAAAAAAACAAAAAATTAATTAATTAATTGCTTCATATATTAAAAAAAATATGTCACCTGATCCGGATGCCCCATCCTGGGATGCGTCCTCCTGTCGCACGTGGACGCACAGCCCACTCCTCCCATACCGCCCACGCCCACGCCCACACCCATACCCGTCATGGCTGTAGGACAAATAATGTATTAAAACATATTGGTTTTTATGTAGAAATGTTACAAGACGTTTTAGTTTCCTTTTTTGTGTTGTAGATGGCGTTGTACTGTTAATAAAGTATTTAGTAATAAAGTATTAAATGTAAATATTGCATAGAAGGTTCAACTATACAAGTAAATGTAAAATATGAGAAAAAAAAAATGTTAATGAGTAAAAAAGAACAAGCTAAACAATAATTTGCATTGAGCCTAATCGAACATTTTAACCTTTGAGTAGCAGTACTATTACCACAACATTACAAAGCTCAATAAAAGTTTTCATTGGAAAAATAATGACAGTCCTCCTATCATAATAATAACTCAAAAAAAACATAAAAATCATAAAATAAAAAAAACAAACATACATGTTTTAACACAATCATGTTCACATCGTCGACATTGTAGGGCGGACGCGACGGCCGTGTCGTCACTACCCGCCGCCGACGTACATCGCGAGTCTGCCGTCAGGGAATAGGGGGAAAGGGGGACAATGATGAAAAAATAATCAAAAATGAAAAAGGAAATAACCAAAAATTTAAAAAACAATATCGTAAATTAAAAAATAATTCCTAAAAATTTAAAATAAAAATAATAATCTTAAAAAAAAGAATGGATGAAAACTCCCTCACTAAAGATCATGCCCAGTATCGTGTTCAACGGTACGGTGTTTGAATAGATGATTTCTGAATCCCGATGTTAAGATTTTCCGTCTCTACCATAATTATAAGTCCTTAGTGTAAATTACTAAACTTTGGTTGAGAAACATCTGCCCCAACACAGCCCGTGTAAAGTGGTAACTGTCGTCAAAAACAAACTACTTTTTTACCATATTTAGAAAAAATATTTAAAAATAAAAAAATGAATAAAAAATGATAAAACTGTTAAACAAAATAAACACAGCCTCTTTGTCAAAGTGATCGCGAGTTTGAATTTCAGGCAATATATTAATGTGTCTGGCTGGATATGGATACTCTTTGTGCTAGTAAATTGTATGTTTGTAAAAATAAACCACTATAAATACATCAACTGAATGGACACAACGCAATAGCCTCCTGGGGCCCAAAACATTTTTTTTTAAATTGTGTAATTTTTTTTTTTAAATTTATTATTTAATCAATAAAAATAAAAAAAATATTTAAATTATTCAACGTTATTATTTATAACTAGCTGCTGTGCCCGCGACTTCGTTCGCGTGGCGGATGTTACTTACTTCGCAATTCGATTTAATACTGAAAAATCGTTTTTTAAACCTTATAACAAACAGATATACCTACAAACGAATTGTAAAATTAACGAACGAACCAAAACCTTTTCAAAAACAAACCTTTACAAAGACAGATCTATGAAGACTGCGTCTAAACTTATGCTGAAAGACATGAGCGAACGTCATTCTTTCAAGGAAAATCTTAACACTGCGATACTGAAAATGACGTCACAGGCACAATGCCATCTGTTGTCAAATTTGTAAGTTAAAATAAATGACAGCCCATTAATGTCCCACTGCAAGGACGCGCCTCCTCCCGTGACGGAGGGATACTTGGCCTACTAATACCACGCTGGCCAGTCGGATTGGTATAGGGTTTAATTTCAAGTTTTCCTTCATTTTTATTTCGTAAAGATAATATTCACCGATTGTCCCTTAGTCGGTTTTACGCCACCCATGGTATGAGATGGGGAGGTGACATATTGTATTCTTACTCTGTCACCACACGGATAATCGCTAATTAATTATGAATGAATACATTTGCAAGCCACGTTATGGTGCGGCAGAATTACCTGCCTCGGTGGCGCGGCGGTCGCATTACATGGCTGGCGTGCATGAGGTCGCGGGTTCGATTCCGATGGAGGGCAATTGTGATACACAAACTATTGTCCTTAGTCTGGATGTTTTTTGTGTCCGTTAAATTGATATTTTTAAAGGCTAGTGTGGGATTTGTCTTTTGTAAAAAAAATGCTGAAATAAAAAATTATTGTACCTAACACCTTTTTACCATCTAGCAAAAAATATTTGACTAAACTTAGACTCGACTATATTATTATTATTATCTATAAATAAACTGCGTGCAGTATTTTTGAATTACTTAATAAAATAAACACAAACACTTTGAATAATAATTTAATGTTTTGTGATTGTATTTCTATATTTTATTGTCAGTTTTGTATTTTTTTAATGATGACAATAGTTATACACATTATTGTGTATAATGATTTTATAAAGAAAAAACGTTTTACTTATTATGTTGTCTATTATATTATACCCATATATTATTAATTATTAAATAGTTATATAAGTGTGTTATAATTGCAGTTATAATAAGATTGTGAGAAAAGGAATGTTATTTTAATTCAAATTAATATTTATGATTAAGTATAGGTATAGTTTAATTTTAAAAAATGAAGTTTGTATGCCAATATTAGCAATAAAGGGAAATACTATTTATTTTTGTCAGATGTTTTGTACCTGTGATTAACTAATAAAGTTTATTTGTATTTGTATATATTTACATTAATAAAAACAGGTGGAGTCTAAGAGTTACTGGTCAACGTAAAAGTATGCATCATACTTTTACGTTGACCAGTAACTACTACAGTTTAAACTAAATTAATACCAAAAGAATAATTGATACTTTAGATTAATAGCTTACTAATACAATTTATATTTAATTAAATTGCGTTTCAATTACGAAAAACACAAAAATATAACAATCAAGTAAACTTATAATTGATTTAATTTAATAAGACTTTTAATTGATATTACACATACAATTCATTGTTAATTTTATTATCATTTAAAAGGAATAACTTATTAATAGCACTTAGTAATAAAATAGTTATAGATTATTTAAAAACTCATTTATTTTATGATTACTACTGGTAATGCCATCTCGTGAACAAAAGAAACGAAATTTAAATTCATTCAACATTGAACCAAAACCATTTTTCATGAGCCCTGATTTGTATTGGACTGTTGTAATTAAGAGATCTAGCGATATCTCGAGTAATACTTATCCGATTTTGATGAAACATACCTCAGTTTAAGCCTAATAAGAAAGGCTACAATACAATGTATTGGTCTTAAGATTATATTTTAATTCGTTTTAAAGATGTGCGGTAACAAACAGACAGACAGACAGATATACATTAATTCTAAAAATTGTAAGTGTGTAGTGTTGTTGCTTTTTGACTTTTTTCTAGATTATATAGATAATTTTTATCTGAATTTTCGAAAAGAACAGACATTTCGACCTCTACAGTTTTATTATAGTATAGAAGATAGATAGATTACCTGCTTTAAAAATAATACCTAAAAACTAATTTAATATCTAAAGTGCGCTTATTCCGAGAAGAGTCAATAAGAACCACGTCCGTTCGCATTAAGAGTCAATGTGAATGAAATTATATAGATGCACCGGTTGGCCGTTTCGGACGTTAAACAAAAATCAACCGTACAGCCGTACTCATACTGGCGCGGCGACATTTGGAAATTTTCTTTCATCTATATCTTGTGTGTTTATAAACCGATTTCTATAAAAAAAAATATGAATAAGATATTAAAGTGTACTTTTGAAATATGGGAGTTTGAAAAAGATATGTCTATGCAAATTACACTTTGAAGAAAACCCTAACGATTAAATACGTTATTGTGGCTAATATATAAAAGATAGATATATACTATTAATGACTTTATTGTACATCTTTTGAAGACCATTATTTTTGTAATACATATTTTTGGCGTATGATCAACGTATGCGATGATAAGAGCTCGAACGCGTTTTGTCAACCGACTTGCTTCAAATTTTTCGTCACTGCTCAGCTCCTATGTGTCTTAGCGTTATGTTATATAGCCTATAACCTGCCCAGGAGTATGGACTACAATCGTACCAAGTTTGGTTAAAATGCCTTCAGTAGTTTTTGACCCATGCGTGCACATACAGACAGACAGACAGACAGACAGACAGACAGACAGACAGACAGACAGACAGACAGACAGACAGACAGACAGACAGACAAAAAATTTATTGATTGCATTTTTGGCATTAGTGTCGATCACCATTCATCCTCCAATATTAATTTTTAACATTTATTCAATGTACAGAATTGATCTCTCTACAGTTTTATTATATAGTATAGATATAGATATAGATATAGATATGTCGCGACTACGCTGTTGTATGTTTAGACTGTTATGAGAGTTTAAGAATACGTTATTATTTAATTATTAAAAGTTTACCCGAATTTCATTAAATGGCCCGGAATTTTTATTTCCTGGTATGTATTATACGTGTATATATGACGCCAGGCCTCAAGAGGATAGTCGTCAGATAGGATAGTCAAGAAAATATTAAAAATAAACACAAACACAGGTAATCTTAAGAGCTAGTACACTAACCGACATAAGTAGGCACATAATGCCTGCGGTCTAGAGAGGCAGGCGGCGGGGCATGCCTCGCGGGTTCGTATTCTGCCGGCGGGGCACGGCCCAGCGTCAACGTGGACGATACTAACGCCGCTCCACCCTCGGTACTGCTGGCTGAAACTGAGAGGATAAATGATGTTTTAATTTATTTATTTATAGTATATGATTTTATTCTAAGGAAATAAAGTTAAAGTGCCTATTAATATCCCACTGCAGGGACGGGTCTCCTCTCGTGACAGAGAGATACTTGACCTGCTAATACCACGCTGGCCAGACGGATTGGTATAGGGTTTAATTTCAAGTTTTCCTTCTTTTTATTTTGTAAAGATAATATTGACGGATAGTCCCTTAGGCGGTTTTTACGACACCCATGGGATGAGATGGAGTGGTGACATACTGTATTCTTAATCCGTCACCACACGGAGACACAGAGACAATGCTTTGTTGGTATTGTATCTGACCTATTAAAACCAGAAGACCGATTGGTAGTTAGCTAGCTTTTAGTATACCAAAAAAAAATCAAGGGTGGTAACTATTTTTAGTTCTTTAGGTACAATAGTGTTTAAATCTTAAATAAGTGAGATAATATCGTACTCTTACTAGCAGAGCTGTGCAGACTCTTGTCCATGTGCTTGAGCTCCATCTGGTCGTGGTGGATCCAGAGGTCCGGGGGTTTGATTCCCGCTGACGCTGAAGATTTCTGGTATGTGCTGCAAACATACATTTTTCTTGATTAAAAGTCTTTCGCCTGATGAAGTAGTATTAAAGATACAAATAAATAGAGAATGGCATAATTGTAGATATCATTCATATTTCTGTACTTAAGTAAACATTAAATTACAATATGAATAATAAAAAAAAAACAAATAATAAATTGTTATGTATTCTTTGGTGTACAATAAAGTTTATTTGTATTTGTATTGTACTGTATGTCGGCAATTGATAAAATTAAGTTTAACAAAGATAATGGGGTTTATCCATTGAAATTGAAGATAGTAATCTAAAAAGAAAGTGGAATTTCAATATCTAGGCAAACGTTTCTCTAATTTAATTGTCAAGGCAAGAAAATATCGAGAACGGTTTTCAATTTGAAAACCGATCTCGTTAATTTCTTTTCAATAATAAGTCTATACTCTTACCCTTTCACAGTGGCGCTAGCAGACACAATAGTAAAACAATGCACGTGTACCATATATGGTACACTGCACTGGGAACGTGTCAGTACTAATGTGAAAGAAAATTAAAATTTGTTTTTTTTCGGTTTGCGAATAACAATTCTCTTTTTTTTTAACAAACTTTAGTCTTTAAAATAAACTAAAATTCATAAAAATCCATAAATATATTTTGAAATCAGAAAATAACTTTAAAACCTCACCTAGTATCAGGAGACAACGGCGGAGTAGATCTTCGACAGCACAGAGATAAGGCCAATGCAGCAGCTAACGCTAGGACTGCGCAGGCCCCGCCAGCAGAGGCCCACAGCCAGGCCGATGTGGCACTAGCTAGACCTCCGCCTTCGCCTGATTCTGGGAATTATAGAAAGAGGAATATTTTGTACATGACATTATTAACGGTGACGGAGAAAGAATCCAATCTGTCACCACCCCATCTCATTCCATGGGTGTCGTAGAAACCGACTAAGGGATTATTATCTTAACGTAATAAAAAGAAGGAAAACTTGAAATTAAACCCTATACCAATCCGTCTGGCTGGTATTAGTAGGCCAAGTATCCCTCCGTCACTGGAGGAGGCCCGTCCCTGCAGTGGGACATTATTGGGCTGTTATGATGATATGATGATTATTAAGAAAGGTCCTAAAATGCAACCTTGTGGGACGCCATCAGATTGACTCTCACACTGGTTACGAAATTACTGAAACTAGGTTCAGTAAAAATCTAGAATAGGGCTACAAAAACATGCAACCTATATCACGATTTTTTTCTTCTAACATAACCTATATACAAAATCAAAATCAATTTCCGAAATAACTTGACCAGAATGAAAATTCGTGATCAAGTTATTTCGTATTGTCTATTCGCGGTTGCATGTTTTCGTTGTAGCAGAGTAGACCCTTAACCATACTAAGTGGTTAACTGAGCCCATGGGATGATTAGACCCTTAATTATAGCAAGTGGTCAACTGAGCCCGAGGGCCCAGTTGACAGATTAGTGGGCTGAGTAACACCCTAAAAAAACGAATGGGGTCAACTGAGCCCGCGGGATCAGTTTGTTGTGGGATCAGTTGACCATGAAGTGAGAACAATTTACTATACATTTAGTCAAGGAAACTGAATCAAATGCTTTTACCAGCATGTCAATTCTCGTGGCTTAAAATCGTTAAAAATTCGGTTAAGTTAACTTTTATTTGTCAAATTGTCATAAGATTACAATTGCAATAGCAAAAACAAGACAATTTGACAACTAAAAGTTAAATTAACCGTATTTTTAAAGATTTAAAGGAACGAGAATTGACATGCAGATAAAAAAAAACACCATAAATTTTCACATACCCATAGCAGTAGTATAAGTGACTGGAGTACAAAAAGGCCCGAGTCCTTTAGAGTTCCTGGCCTGAAGCTTGAAGAGGTACGTAGTCCTGGCCCTGAGACGTTCCACTCTGGCCCTAGTCCGGTCTCCTAAGGCCGCTACGGCGGTCCATTCCTCGTTGTTACCGCCTCGAGATACCGCGTACATTATTACGTAGCCTAGAAATATAAAGTATTGATTTAAATATCATATAATAATTTAAATATCATTAATATTTTAATTCGGTTTTTAAATTCTAATTTCTAAATTTTAATTCTAAATTTTTCTTGTGATTAGACTATTTTTTGTTTTATAAATAAGCAAGTAACTGTAAATGTGTTTATTTGGGATTAGTGAGCTTTTAATTATTATTAATTTTAGAACAAGATTGTATAGTATTTAGTTACGATATTTTAATTAAGATAAAACTTCACTATTGTATTAGGTGCAAACCTGTAAAGATTGTGTTAAGTATGAAATAAATAAAAAAAAAAAAAAAAAAAAAAAAAATATCTTTACCTATGAAATTACTGTTTTTTTACGTCGCAGTCTTTAGCCTCTATTTTATTTTATCCTCCTAAGGCCCAAGTAAATTTTTGCTTAGTTGAGTTTATCACCCAATGTTCTTATACGAGAACACATTGTGCTAACAGGGTAACCGCCCAGACAAAAAAAAGAAAAAAAAACTTAAATGCAGTTTTTTATTCGATGTAGTTTTTATTCCTGATACTACTGTTACGACAAAGAACAGATCTAGGCTACCGAACATGCGAATTAATTTGTTCTTGTCCGAGAACATGGGGCTTCTATGACATAACTAACGTTCTTTCTTATGTTCTTTGTCAAGGACATTGGATGTGAAAGCAATTAAAAAAAATAAGTATGGTTTTTTATAAATTCTTTTATTAATTATTATAGGCACAACAATCAGTCTTTTTTTTATTAAGTAATCAAAATAAATGAAACATAAACTTAATTATTATACGTTTACACCATCTTCTACACATATCTGATTCCTCAGTGGCTTCTACAGATGACAGCAAAGTTACTGCTTTGTTGTCATACCACTTAGTAAAAGCTATCTTACCATCTTGCCTAACTAAAACTTGACTACTGCCTCTACCGCGATCTTTCAACTGTCTATCATCCTCTACATTAGGTCTTGCTGCTCGTGGTATTCTGTTCTTCATAACTGTGCCTGAGCAACCTATTCCTCTCTTAAGAAGTTCGTCAAGCAATTTCTCACTTGTAAAATAACGATCACAATAAAGTACGTGACCAGGTACAAGAGGTTCGGCTAAGGACAACACAGCCTTTTCTCCAAGTCCAAAATGAGATTCTTCGTAGTCAGGATAAGTGCTACCTTCGTATACGTGGAAATTGCAAACGAGACCATCTGGATTAGCTAAAACAAAAACCTTTAGTCCTTCAGGATTTGGTTTACCAGGACAATATTGTTTGATTCCGCAAGATCCTGAAAATGGAATTATCATCTCGTCGATGTACAGTTTGTCGCTCTTATTTTGCATCATGCATCCTTCTTGAATCCGTTTTATAAGTGGTCGGACTTTCCACAGCTTGTCTTTATTGCGTACCTCCTGTGCAACATCATCGTCAAAAACTATTTCAATTGCATTTCGTAATTGTGTAAATCTGTTTCGGGACATATTGGATGCAATTATATCTACCCGCCACTTTGTTTCCCAGTACATCCTCAAGTTGGGGTAATTTATAAAGGCCATGATCATTGTTATACCGATGTACAAATAAAATTCATTTATGGTTAGATTTAGGCTTTTACCATGAAGTTTAACTGCAGTCTGATTAGTCTTTTCGACAATTAACTTAAGCAAATCATCGTCTATGTACTAGCGGAAGTACTCCATTGGCTGATAGTCATCGGTATTAACTATAAAATAAGAAGGCTCAGACCTTAATGATTCCTTCGGAGCGAAACTGCTGCTAATCCAATTGTTTGCTGGTACTGAAGAGCTGTTTTCACCGGCTGCTAGTATCACCTGGCCAGGTACAACAGCATTTCGAACACGAGCTCGTCCTCTGCCTCGACCACGTCGTATAAAGTTTGCAGCGGGTCTTACAATATTTGTATCTTCGTCAGAATCAGTGTCACTGGAACTGGAAGACCTGGTTTCTGGTCCTATGATAAAGGGAGGGTCACCTGTGTCTTCGTCGGAAGGCTGAAAATCTTCAAAGTCAGAGTTGTTGAGCAAATTTGTGATATCTTCATTCCCCAATCCTGTGAAAATTAAGAAGTCATTAATACTAACTGTTCTCATACACGAACAAATAATACTGGGTAGTTATTGGAACATCAGTACAGTGTTCTCCCACAAGAACATGTCACAAAGGGCAAATGTTAGCATAACAGACAAATGTTCTTGCACGAGAACACATTGAAAGACAGCCGAATAAAAGTAAGTTTCAATTGAGTATTGACAGAAATTTAATCACAAAGACAATATTTATGGTTTTACCATAAATTATCGTACTTTTTTAAATTAAAAAGACACATGAATGTATATGTAATTAGCGATTTAACTCACCTCTGTTACGCGTGCCTTCCATTTTTCTGTGTGCGGGGACAAAATGGCAGAGTGCTTCCAATTGGTTGTGGTCGAATGAATGCAAACTTTGTCACAAATATATTGACCAATCAGGTAACAGTGAACAAATTGGCTAAATACCGCGATTTTTTAAATTATCTTGAAATAAATTGTATGTTCTCACGTGAGAACAGTGTGCCACTAGGAGTGCAATCTGATAATTATGGCTGGGCGGATACCGGTCCTCGGTAAAGTCCTTGTACAAGAACGTTGGGCCTTAGGAGGTTATAACTAGCTGCTGTGCCCGCGACTTCGTTCGCGTGGCGGATGTTACTTACTTCGCAATTCGATTTAATACTGAAAAATGGTTTTTGAAACCTTATAACAAACATATATACCTACACACGAATTGTAAAATTAACGAACGAACCAAAACCTTTTCAAAAACAGACCTTTACAAAGACAGATCTATGAAGACTGTGTCTAAACTTATACTGAAAGACATGAGCGAACGTCATTCTTTCAAGGAAAATCTTAATACCGATACTGAAAATGAGGTCACAGGCACAATTTGGCTAATTGACAATTACGAATTTAAGCTCTCTAGATATATCAGACCCACAGCTAAAAAACCGGTCAAGTGCGAGTCTGACATGCGCACCGAGGGTCCTGTACAAACCTATTTATTTTCCCGCCAAATTGTGATAACGTCAGGATTCAGCTGTTTAAATACTATTTTTCCCGCCAAAATTCAATGACGTCACGACTCATCTGTCAAAAATTCTATGACGTCACGCCTATCTGTCAAAAATGACAGCTGTCAAAAGTGACAGAGGTACCAAATATTTTCCCGCCAAAATAATATGACGTCACAAATCATCTGTCAAAAATTCTGTGACGTCACGACTCATCTGTCAAAAATTCAATGACGTCACGACTCAACTGTCAAAAAATATTTTCCCGCCAAAATTCTGTGACGTCACGACTCATCTGTCAAAATTCTATGACGTCACGGGTCACGTGACCTATGACGTCACAGGTCACGTGACCTATGACGTCACAGGTGACACAGCTTTCCCGCCAAAATTCTATGAAATCAAAATATAATATGACTGCTAATAAAAAGTAGCCTATGTTCTTTCTTAGGGTCTAAAGATTGTCTGTACCAAATTTCATCGAAATCCGTTCAGCCGTTTAGGCGTGAAAGAGTAACAGACAGACAGACAGACAGACAGACAGAGTTACTTTCGCATTTATAATATTAGTATGGATTGTATGTATTATTTTCGTTATTTGGTAAATACAGGACATTATCAACAACTAACTAAAAATAATTAAAAAAAATAATATTATTTAGTAAACATGGGTGCACCAGCAGATTTTACCATTTAAACAAATGTAACTCTTTCCTTATATTTTTTTTCTTATGATTAAAATCCTGTAAGTTAGATAAGATGTGCGCTATTACTTATACCAAATTTCATGCTATTAACAAATCTTCATACAAAACGGCAATTTCATAGGTAAAGACCTATTATTCTATAACGAAAATCTGTGTTCTCTACAACAAGCATCGAATTAGTTAAATATAGATGAATTAGAATATTAATAGAAATAAACCAAGCAAGCGCGAGTCTGACTCGCACACCGAGGGTTCCGTACAAACTAATTTATTTTCCCGCCAAAATGCGATGACGTCAGGACTCAGCTGTCTAAATATTAATTTTCCCGGTAAGATTCTATGATGTCACAACTCAGCTGTCAAAAAATATTGTCCTGTCAAAATTCTATAACGTCACGACTCATCTGTCTAAAATTCTACAACGTCACGACTCAGGTGTCAAAAATTGTGTGACGTCACGACTCATCTGTCAAAATTCGATGACGTAACAGGTCACGTGACTCAAAATTCAATGACGTTACAGGTCACGTGACTCAGCTGTCAACATTATTTTCCCAAAATATGCCCTTAAATATTTATTTTATTTTGTTTTTAGTATTTGTTATTACATATAATAATATGTAGAGGCAATAGAAATACATCATCTGTAAAAATTTCAACTTTCTGACTGCCATGGTTCCTGAGATACAGCCTGGTGACAGACAGATGGGCGGACGGACAGCGGAGCCTTAGTAATGGAGTTCCGTTTTCACCCTTTGGGTACGGAACCCTATTCAATAATTTGTGGAATATTAAAATCTTTCTTACCAGTAATAACTCCGTTAGGTCTAGCGGGCGCCTGCCATTGTAGGTCCACAGCCCTAGCGGGGGACGCGGGCGGAGGCGCCGGGGAAGGGCGAAGCTCCCGTGGTGGAGACGCGGGGGGAGACTCCAGGGTCGTGTTAGCTACTAACATTGACCAGGAGGATTCGCGACCACCTTTGAAAAAAATAATATAAATAACTTGAGGTATGCGCGAACTAACACAGCCGGGTTGAAGTTGTTACAAATGGATTCGCAGATGTCAGTTTAGTAACTTAATGCCATGGAACAAGTGTTTTATTTGTTGCCGTGTTCGTTTGTTTTCATACAAATCTTACCGTACGGCGAACTCTCGACACTATGAAGCTGCCGCACGGAAAGATTTGTATGAAAACAAAACGAACGTTGCTTTTGCCGTTCGAAAAATGGCAGCCGTAAGGCACGAAACGGCTAAATTGAAAGAGCCCTAAATGTTATACAATACTAGTACTGACTCAGGACAATAACTTGTGGATCACACAAATCTATCTTGCCTGGGATTCGAACCCACGATCTCGACGGCAGCCGTACCTATATACGACCGCTTTACCAGCAGATGATTTTCTCTGTCTTTCGTACTTTTCATAAATAAGGTGTTCCTCAAGGAACTATTTTGGGACCCCAGTTACCTTTAATAAGTTTAACAGCAAATTCATAGTGAGTGAACGGTCTAAGTTCATCAAGCATACAGTTGAGGTCTGTGGCGTTGAAGGTCCGCATTCGACCCCCGGCGCTTGACCAGCGTACTACGTAACGACGACCGTCTGTTGCTGTCTGTGGGAGAAAAGGACATAAGCTTTTGAGTTATTTTTTACCGACTTTTACAACATTCATAGTTTAGTCATTTAATGGTAATAACATAAAAAAACATTAAACTAAATTATATTTACAAATTAGTAAGCCAAGTATCCCTCCGTCACGGGAGGAGGCCCGTCCCTGCAGTGGGACATTGATGGGCTGTTATGATGATGATGACGATATTTACATAAATGTCAAAATGTACAAATTTTGAAATCAATATTAGAAAAAATATACAATTATTGTCAAAATGACTACACAAAATTTACATGACAAAAATAAACAGAAAAAAAGTACATAAAGCCGAAATTAAATAAAACAATTATGATGCCAATAAATAAGTATTTAAAATAGTCAACAAATAATTTTACTGAGTCATACTTTAAACCACCAACCCATCTCATCCCATGGATGACGTAAAAACCGACTAAGGGACTATCCGTGAATATTATCTTCACGAAATAAAAAGAAGGACCACTTGAAATTAAACCCTATACCAATTTGTCTGGCCAGCTTGGTATTAGTAGGCCAAGTATAAGTAAGTATTTAAGTTATTTCATTTTCATAAAGGTCTAGTTTTAATAGAACAAATAGTTCTTGATTATAGACTAGATGGCGTTGTATGAGGAATAATATAAGTATTACCTGTCCTTTAGGTAGTGTAGGATCTGTCCAATACACAACGGCTGTAGTTCCACTCAGCATTATAACCTGGAATCATTAAATACTGTGTTGAAATAATGATCCGCGAATATTTCTACTGATTTTAGATGACGATTTTTACTACTACAGTAGAACCTCGATAAGTAAAAGTCCAAGGGAAACGCAAAATATTTTGAGTTATCGAGGTTTTTAGTTATCGAGTTTTTAGTTACCAAGGGTTTAGGTTAATATGTATAGAGGTAGGTATGTACCTACATGTGTATGTATGACCCCTTGTTCCTATTTTCCGCCACTGCAAAGCTTTAAAGAATTTCGAAGAAGCAAACAATAGGTGACATATGTATTGTTTACGTTATCAATTTAATTATGTAGTGAACACGTGCAAGCCATAAATACCGAAAACGTTTGTTTTGCACAATGATCAAAAACTAAATGATTTAAGTAGGCCTTTGTTTTAAAGCTAACCTCCGCCGCCGCAAAGCTTTAAAGAATTTCGAAGAAGCAAACAATAGGTGACATATGTATTGTTTACGTTATCAATTTAATTATGTAGTGAACATGTGCAAGCCATAAATACCGAAAACTTTTGTTTTGCCCACTCATTCAAAATGACTTATTGATAAACAATTTTATGTTATAGAGGCTGTGGAAACATTTCTTTTAGTTACTGAGGGCCAAAACAGAGATTACTTATTTGACTTATCGAGGTTGCGAATTTTGAGTTATAGAGGTTTTTGGGCTCTGAAGGGAAGGGAACATATTATTTTTTTAAGTTATTGAGGTTTTTGAGTTACCGAGGTTTGAGTTATCGAGGTTCTACTGTATATGATTAGTTGCTCTCCGTGTGGTGACGGAGTAAGAATACAATATGTCACCACCCAATCTCATCCTATTGTTGTCGTAAAAACCGACTAAGGGACTATCCGTGGATATTAACTATACGAAATAAAAAGAAGGAATACTTGAAATTAAACCCTATACCAATCCGTCTGGCCCGCATGGTATTAGTAGGCCAAGTATCCCTCCATCACGGGAGGAGGCCCGTCCCTGCAGTGGGTCATGAATGGGCTGTTATGAATGATGAATGAATGAAATACATTTTGTGTTATGATGCAATTTGTGAGAATGACAGAAACTTAATATGTAATAATTATTTCCCTGCAACACCAGAGAAATAACTTGCCTGTGGCTGGCCTTTTAAAAACCTATTTACCTCTATCTTGGAGGGCCGTATATTTATCACTTTAAATACATTTTTGTATAAAGGCTGACTTATTGCCTAAGGCATTTTACTGTAGATGCTAGGGAAAACCTTGGTAGGAAGATCATTTATCAAAGGGATAGTCCACGGGTTAACTAGTATAGAATATTTACTCATACTCACCTTAACCCCAACAGGTGGTATAAGCGGCGGTGGTTCATTCTCTTCATCTTCATCCTCACCCTCGATATCCTCGTCTTCATCATCCAGCTCATCATCATCACCTGCAGGCGGCTTGGTCCTGACGGTAGCGTACACAGCTGGGCCCAGACCTCGGGAGTTGCTCGCGCGAAGGGATATTACATACTCAGAGTTTGATTCTGGGAAAAAAATTAAGGCATTTTTTGAGATAGTAATTTTCAGATACAGTATCATAATCTACATAACAGCTCATTAATGTCCCACTGCAGGGACGGGCCTCCCCCCGTGACGGAGGGATACTTGGCCTACTAATACCATGGTGGCTAGACGGATTGGTATAGGGTTTCATTTCAAGTTTTCCTTCTTTTTATTTCGTAAAGATAATATTTACGGATAGTCCCTTAGTCGGTTTTTACGACACCCATGGGATGAGATGGGGTGGTGAGTGACATATTGTTTTCTTACTCCGTCACCACACGGATATACAGTAAGGTTGAAATAAACCCTTCATTGTCAACTGAGCCCGAGGGGTCAGTTGACAATTTTAAATTTTTTCCGGCTGGGCTGAGTAGACCCTTAGCAGTACTAGTGGTTAACCGAGCCCTCGGGCTAAGTTGACCCTTTACCATAGCAAGTGGTCAACTGAGCTCTCGGGTCCATTAGTGGGCTGAGTCACACACAATAAAAACGAATGTGCAACTGAGCCCCTACATGCGGGCTCAGTTGTTTGAGACTTGAAGAACTTGTAGACTTCGGACCGTTACAACTTGGGGAGCTTCAACAAACGAGCGTACTCCCTTTCAAAAGGTCGGTAACGCAACTGTGATGTCTCTGGTGTTGCGGGTGTCCATGGGCGGCGGTGATCACTTACCATCAGGTGACCTGCTGGCTCGTTTGCCTTCTATTACATAAAAAAAAACTCTGCAAGTGTCAAGCTCTACTGCGCTCTCTTAACTCAAGTGTCTGTTAGAGATAAATTAGTTAAAAAAAAAAAAGTAATAAATGATGAAATGGTAACTTACCAAGCCCTCTAATGACGTGTGAATGCAGATGGGGTGGTAACTCCCTGGCGGCGTCGTCCGGCACGCCCAGGCCCCAGCCGAGCACGTAACCCCGGACCACGACGTCTGCAGCCCGCTGCTCCTCCGACCACCACACTGATATCCAGTCGCGACCTCCCCGAGCTTACAAATTAAAAAAAAATTAAGAAGGTGGTGACTTTTTTTGTGGCTGATTGAGTCAAAACTCGGGTGGCCAAGCTGTTAAGGTGCTAGACTGACCTGTATCGAGTAACTAAAATTTTTCTCTTGTCTTTCTTCTTTTTAAAAAGTCGAAGTCAAATATAGTCGTTTTCTTTGCGTAAAATGTGCAGAGTAGTGTATACAGTAGTGGCGAAGTGTCCATATAACTCGATTCCTACCGGCTTACCTTTGCAAAAACCGCTTAGCATTGTCTATTAATCAATTATAAATCAATGACGCAACATCCACTCAATACAAAATAATATAAAACAAAAAAGTATTCTCTTACGTAAATCGCAATAATAATTATAGTAATAATAATTTTCAATATAATTATTTACGTACTCATAACGCCATCTAGTAATTAAAGGTTGTCAACTAACCACTTGGTTATGGTTCAGTCAGAGAGTACTTAAAGCGCGCATGCGCGGAGCGCAAGTAAGCCGGTCGCGAAATTAGGAATCCAGTACAACAGACTGTACGGAAATCGTACGGTCACGTGACACTTTGTCTTCGTCGACCTAAGGTACCATATAAGCCGATGGCCACCGGCTTATGACAAGGATAAAAGATACAACTACAACATTGCGAGAGCGAGAAAGCACTATTGCAACCAGTGGACCGACCAATTGTAACGAAGTTTCATTTCATTTCACGTTAAGTACTTAATTTGCCATCGACATTCCTTTGTTTTTATCAATTATTTAAATCTGATAGAAATCAGCCTTTCTTCTGAATTTTTAGTTTTTAATTGTATTTATTTGTTTTTATATTTTTATACGTCTTGCATCTTGACTTTGGCAGAATCATCGGTAAACGATAGGACCATTTGAAGAAAAAACAGATATTTGTATTTATTTTCTGCAAATAGGTTATAAAATTCGCTTTCTTGTTTAAAGTAGTAAAATTTGTATGTTTAATTATTTATGATTGTGTATTATGTGTTGTGCATTGGTTGACTTTATTTTTGTCGTAGTACGTTGGGATCCTATGGAATATTTTTGTAAGTACTTGTTTGTAATGTTTTATCAGCAAATTTAATAGTTTGTTGTTATAAGGGACAGGTTAATAGTGTTAGATTATATTGTCTATCCTATTATGTGATGTGTGATAAAACATTATTCTCGAAATTGAATTATAAATATAAGAAACGCCGGCGCTGTGGATTTACGAAACATTTTAATACAATTATCTCATTTTGATACGTATAAGTAAGTGGCTTACAGACAGTATTCTCAGATTCTAAAAGTAAGTAAGTAGGTATGTAGAATCATTTAGGATATAGCAATATAAACAATTAATCTAATTGATCAAAGAAGTCTTCCAAACAGAGAAACATTTTCGTATTTTAAGTTTATGAGTTCGGGACAACTAGGTAAAATCGAAACATTTTCTCACGAATACCTATGAACTACAGAATAATAGTAATATAAAGTAGAACAAAAGTCCACGGAATCTTCGGCTTCCCTTTTATAAAAATCCACCCTTCGCCACTGTATACAGTCACTTTTGGATGGCAACCGAGAACAGCCGACCGCCTGCCGTGACATGCGCGCGCGTCCTAAGCGTAGTACAGCTTTTAAGTCTCCAACAGTGGCAGTGTCTTGCTTTAATCTTTGTTTAATCTTTATTAAGTCTTTAAGCAATTTAATAGCCTCATTTGTTATATTCATGTTTGTTGCTGTTTTTTTGCTTATAAACCATGTTGGTTAACCCATAATTGGCAATTGTATCAGCCAAACTACTTGTATTTATTAATTGTAACAATGTTATGTACTTTAGCTGTGGTAAACCTATATAAAGTAAATTCCATGCAAGATGAAATTTAAGAATCCTGTACAAGGTTCAATTTCCTTTGATCAACGTGATGTGCTCTGCGACGCGTTCCGTTCGGTGGAATTCGTACAGTCACGAGCAATAGAATTTACACATTTTTACATTTTGTAAAACAGTTATCTAAAGTACAGCCAATCCAAAATTGAATATTCGAAGATTAGTTCAAAACTGTACGGAACCTCTTCTAAATTTCAAAATAATTGTAGTATTATAATGTCTAGATAAACGTGCAGATTGTTTAAAAAAATTGTCAATGTGTACATATTATTGCTCGTGACTGTACATTAGGGAAATAAGGCGAGACCTTAATGTAGTAAGTAAGGCTTATGAATGCCTTCAGAAAAAAAATATTAGTCAAAATACTGAAATAAAGTAACAGAATACAATACTTACTTGTAAGCGCAGGCGGTTGTGGGGGCACCCTACTCTCATCCAACTCCTGTCTCTGAGTGCTCGCGGTCACCCACTCACTGAAGGGACCTGAGCCGTTTGCGTTTATTGCGCAAACTCGGATCTGGAACAGGGTTTTTATTTTCTAAAGTCAAGTTTTTTGTTAGGTTGTTTTTGTCCCATTGCAGGAACGAGATTCCTGATGTGATGTGAGAAAGAAGGAAAACAAAATTTAGTTAGTAATTTAGTAGAAACTTGGTCGATTAATAGCATGTTGGCAACCGATTAGTGAAGGCTCTTGTTTTTTTTAATTTCTTTTTCTTTACAACCTTAGTGTTCTGTGTCACTTGAACTTTTCGCATAATTTTTTTAGGAAAACCTGCCTGCAGGTCACCTGATGGTAAGTGATCACCGCGGCCCATGGACACACGCAACACCAGAGGTATTAGATGCGTTGCCGACCTTTAAAAAGGGAGTACGCTCGTTTTTTGAAGCTCCCGAAGTGAAATAAAATAAATGGACATAAAAAATATTATTTATTTGACTGCTTGTGTAGCGCGACTCCGTGTGAGACATGCACAAGGTTCAAATTCACATCAGTAAAAACCTTAACAACACAGGTCATGAACTGTAGTGAGGGAGTTGTATTATTAATAACTAAAAAAATGCCATCTGCGCAGTCATTACCAACAACTTCAAGACAGCCAACTTAACTTCCACATACTAAACATAAGTCCAAGCCCTTTACACCCACCTGATAAGTGGTAGCAGTATCCAGCATCCTCAATTCAGCTCTTCTCTGATCCGCGGGTGTTGTTAGCGAGTCAGCCTTCCTCCTTCCCCCCGGGCCTGTTGACGGGCCAGGAGGAGGTGCGGAAGCCGCGAGGGAGGGGAGGGCCCGGTAACGTACTTTGTAGCCGGTTAAAGGTCCTCTGTGAGTGCGGGAAGGCGGCGCTTCCCATCTTACTAAGATTGACTGAAAGCAATAAATTAAAGTTGTAAAATTTACAGAGTTATAAATGGCGTTTGATTAGGTTTTATTTAGTTTTGCTATGAATTAATTAAAAATAATAGACAAAAAGGTATTTGATATCCTTTAAGTGTAATGTGTGAGTACACTGTAAAGTTTACAAAGAAAAAAAATTTAAACACATGTTAAAAGTTAAACAGCTAGATGTTGGAATTCCTCAAGGAACAATTTTCGGACCATTATTCAATCATGATAACCGCCCATTTATGTCCCACTGCAGGTACGTTCCTTCCGTGACGGAGGGTTACTTGGCCTACTAATACCACGCTGGCCAGACGGATTGGTATAGGGTTTAATTTCAAGTTATCCTTCTTTTTATTTCGTAAAGATAATATTCACGAATAGTCCCTTACCCGGTTTTTACGACACCCATGGCATGAGATGGGGTGGTGACATATTGTATTCTTACTCCGTCACCACACGGATACATTATTCAATAAATAGTATTTATTGAAAAGACTATGCAGATACCATAGAATACATCAGCAGCTTCTGTAGCGTAGTAAGCTATAGCGTACAAGCTCTACTTAGTTTGTTACTAGATGGCGCTGTGTGAATAAATAAAGTATGTTTTTGACGACCTCTGTGGCGTAGTGGTTAACATGACTGCTACGCAAAGGTCTCGGGTTCGATTCCCGGTCAATGCAAATATTTGTGTGCATGAACATGATTATTTGCATTGGACTGAGTGTTTCTATGTATAATATATGTATGTATTTACAAAAAAAGTACATAAGTACTAATATCCGTTGTTCTGTTACCCATAACACAAGCAGGTTAAGCCTAGCTTACTTTTGGAACAGATGGCGCTGTGTAGAGATGTCTGTCTGTGAATGTATTTTTTTTTTTACTACAAAAAGTTAGGTTTACTCACTGTAGCACTAGTAGGCAACGCGCTAACATTAGCGGGCGGCGCGGCCGGCGCGTCACTCAACGTCCTCGCTCTCAGCTCGAGAGGTGCCCCACCCGCGGCCCCCACACGCACCACGTAAGTGGTGGCGGCGCGCAACCCACCCAGCGAGTGGGATACTAGGGACACACCACTCGCGCCCTCTGTTTCCACCCATTGGAACTGCTCGCGGCCGCTTTCCAGCTGGAAGGAAAAATAAGAAATTTTAAGAGCAAAAGACTTGTATTCGTGTTGGTACTTGGTTTCATTTATTTATTATATATTAATTTATACAAATTGATGTAAAGCGCGACCAGAAATATAGGCAACGGATTGCACTAAGGAATTAACTATCAAAATGCTTCTTTTATTACGTTTGAATATCATCGACATCATAAAAAGTAAAATAAAAGGTTCGGTAGCGAAGAAATCAAAAACATACACTAACTTACCTCAGTATAATGTATAGAATACTTGGTGGGTGGTGGCGGTTGCACCGGCGGGTTCCAGGTTAGCTTGAGCGTGTGCGGACCTACACTCTCTATCCTGACGTTCTGAGGAGGACCGTGGGTTACCTCCTCTACGGAGGTGCGGACTTCTATCATCTGGGGAGGAAATATTTTTTGGTTAGAATTATTTTATTTCGAAAAGAAGAAAGACCACAGTAAATATTTTTGGTGCTCGAGACAGGTATTGTAACTTCGTCTCCGGACTTAACGCGTCCAGCGTCTTATATGTAAGAGCGTTTATAGGGCTCACTAGCGCCGCAAATTAAAAAAAATCATAATTCGCAAACATGATTAATAATGTAAAATGTTGATAACAAAGTCTAGAGAAAAGGCAATAAAATATTTGTATAACACACTCTCAACACTTAAAATGTTTTTCAATTAAATAAATATTGCATTATAAACAAAAACAGTCGTTTTTTTTTCGAATGCGAAATTTAACTAATTGAAAAACTTTTGTTGAGTGTGTTATACAAATACTTTATTGCCTTCTCTCAAGATTTTGCTATCAACATTTTACATTATTTATCCTATTTGAGAATTATGATCTTTTTTCAATTGGCGGCGCTAGGCGCTAGTGAGCCACGTAAAGGCCCTTAATTACTTGGGTACCTGAGTCTTAGTCTCGTTACCCAAATTAGACCATTGCTTTCTTCTTTTAGAAATTCATTTTTAGGACTCCCACAGGGTACAATTTTTGGCCCTTTTCTAATTTAAAGTCTTATTTACTAGTAATAATATAAATAAATAAAAAAGTATAAACACGTCAGTAAGCGGTGAAGTGCCATGTTCAGTTAAGGCTACTACAGTAAATTGGTACGTCGTATTAGGTTGTAATGGCGCGATTTAAATTGTTGCGGTAAAAAAACCTCACATTGTATGCCGAAAGTTATAAATCTCCATCTTTTGGAGTCCCACAGGGTACAACTTTCGGCCCCTTTATGAATTAAATTTTAAGATCTTTGCTATAGATATCGCGTTATAATCTGAGTCTTAAGGTGAGGCGGTGGTAAAGTTTTCTAAACATTTAAATGTATTTAAACTTAGATTAAGTAGTTTAAAGGACGTCAAATTGTATTTATCTTGATTAAAGCGATTTTGACTTTGACTTTGAAAGCCATAATAATATTATTTCTCTATCTAGTCTTCTATTCTTATATAATATCTTCTATCTCTTTTTGTAGTACTCAGATTATAACGCGCGTACTATAGTAATAATATAGACAAATAAATAGGCATACTCACGTCAGTAGGGGGTGAGGTGCCATGTTCAGTTAAGGCTACTACAGTAAATTGATACGTCGTGTTAGGTTGTAGTGATGCTACGTTCATCTCGTGCCGTGATGGACCACCGTGAGCTATTCGCTCCCTGTAAATGTTGAGATGTTATTTGATATTATATGTGTTGAATAAGGTGGATAAGGGAGGCACACAGAATGGATTATACTTGGAGGAGGCCTATGTCCAGCTGTGGACGTCCATAGGGTGATATGTATTGGTGGAGGTTTAAAAATATTATATACTAGCTGACCCGTGCCCACTTTGTTGGGCGGCGAAAAAAACGCGTCCCTTTTTAAACATATTTTATTACTGCTCCACTCCTATTAGTCATAGCGTGATACTATATAGCAATGACACTCCCCGATAAATGGACTATTCAACACAAAAATAATTTTTAAAATCGGTTCATTAGATCCAGAGATACTAACTAACTATTTACTAACCTTTCACTTCCCTTTACTTTATAAAGTACAGCAAATCCAGTGATATCTTCACTCTTATGTTGCGGCTCCTCCCAGCTTAATGTGACAAACCTATGCTTAACTATGACAGCCTTCAAAGATTTCGGCGAAGACACCACGCTAGCATTAGCAGACTTCAGCGTGCTCAAATCTAAGTCCAATCCTTTAGCAGCGTGAAAATAATCATCATCATCATTTGAAGAAAGAATATCATTCGAGGAATTATCATTGTCATTTGAAGAATTATCATTCGAAGAATTAATATCATCAAGAGAATTTCCTTCATGGACATTATTGAATGAAGTTTTTTCATCAATGTCATCATAATTGTCATCGTATTCTAAATCAGGGCCTGATGTGTAAGCTGATGATGTTTCGCCTAAGAAGTCGGGGTCATTCGGGGTGGGGTCTATATCGTGGTCTGACACGAGGGTCGTGAAGATGTCGTGTGTCGTATTCCGTGGATCTTCCATTGTGATGTTGCTAAGTTCTAAAAGGAAGAATTAAGGAGGGGAGAAAACAAAAATAAAATGTAAATAAAAGAAAATTTAAAAAATCATAAAAATAATAAAAAAAAGTAAGCAATGAAAATATTTTTCGGATTAAATAATAATAAACAGGTTTTTATGGTAATAAAAATTCAAAAAAAAATAAAAAATACTCTAAAACAGGATGGTATATTAAAGTTAACTTTCTACTACTTTATATAATTAAAAAAAACATTTTAATATTATTGCGCTACAAAATTACTGAACATTGTTGTTATTGTCAACATTTTGTTCTGTCGTCTCTGCCTACCCCGGACGGGATAAGGCGAGAGTTTATGTATGTATGTATGTTGTTTTAGATCTAGAGTACCTTACACATTTATTACTTACCCCCTTACTCATAAACGCCTCTTATGTTTTATTCAATTGATTAGCTTAAATTCTTACGGTTTTGTTTGGCATAATGGTTTTACTAATAAAAATCTCGCTAAACAGTGATTAAATTTTATAGGCGTTTATAAGTAAGAGGGTTATTTTTTAACGTCCAGATTTTAAACATCACTTACCATCCCTCGGCGCTAATACAGCCAGACGCAGCGCTTGTAACGCTGATCCAGCGATGGACGAGGCACCGCATTGGAACATACCAGCGTCTACTTGCAACACGCCCTGGATACGTAGCGATGTGCTGGAAGTAACATGTTCAGGAGTTTAACCAGACAGAACATGGGTAATTTTACAAAAAACTCAAAATATTTTATTCAAAATTAATACAACTTTCGTTCTATATTTTTTGACGTCATTTATAGTACATAATCTAAGTTTAAATACACTTCAAAGTTTAGAAAACTTTACCACTGCTTCCAAAGCGCTAGTAGAGAAGAAGCGGCGCAACAAACTCTACTGCTGCATTTTCTTGACGTCATAATTTTTTTACTTTGTAGATAACTGTAATTAGGCGCTGCAACCATTGTATACCATACATAACCATACAACCAAGGATTATTCAATGTTACGTTGGTGGTACTTTTAATTAAATTTGTCTTCTTCTGAGCTGAACATTTAGCCCAAATATTGAATACACCACGTGGTGACGGAGTAAGAATACAATATGTCACCACCTCATCTCATCCCATGGGTGTCGTAAAAACCGACTAAGGGACTATCATCTTAACGAAATAAAAAGAAGGAAAACTTGAAGTTAAATCATATACCAATCCGTCTGGCCAGCGTGGTATTAGTAGTTCAAGTATTCCTCCGTCACGGGAGGAGGCCCGTTCCTGCAGTGGGACATAAATGGGCTGTTATGATGATGATGACAAATGAATGCAGTGGAAATAAACCCCAAAGATGATACTACTGAAAAACAAAATTCTTAAAATAGTTGTCCTAAAAGTTGTCTTCAGTTAAACTTGGACGTTAAGAATTAAATTAAAAGCTAGAAATGTAATTAAGAGCGTTTATAGGGCTCACTAGCGCCGCCAATTGAAAAAAAATCATAATTCACAAATAGGATAAATAATGTAAAATGTTGATGACAAAGTCTGGAGAAAAGGCAATAAAGTATTTGTATAACACACTCTCAACACTTTAAATGTTTTTCAATTAGATAAATATTGCATTATAAACAAAAACGACCGTTTTTTTTTTCGAATGCGAAATTCAACTTACCGGCGCTAGTGAGCCACGTAAAGGCCCTTAAATGATTTTTAGAAATTATTGGTATCTCAACTCGTTGTTTCGACAGGTTTAAAAACCATTTTTTTATTCACTAACATCTGCAGTATTCGCGAGTGTAAATAAATCAATCAAATCAATCAACTAGCCTATCGCAGTCTACGGCTGGACATTGGCCTTTCCCAACACGCGCCACAGAACTCGGTCCTGCGCCTTCCGCATCCAGTCCGACCCAGAGACCTTTATGAGGTCGTCGGTCCACCTAACTGGGGGGCGTCTTACACTACGTTTGCGGAGTTGCGGTCTCCACTCTAGGACACGTTTGCTCCATCGGCCATCGGTCCTTCGACAGATAGGTAAGTAAATAAAGAGACATAAATACTCACCCATCTACAAGCGCAATATCATGATTATTCAACGTGAGCGGGTCGCCATCTTTGTACCACGTGACCGTCGGTAATGGCCGACCTCTGACGTCACAGCGTAATGTTACGTCACCGCGCTCGTGCGCTGATTGGATCGCGCCTTCCGTTATGTGCACTCGGGGCGATGTCTGTTGAAGAATTTTGTGGTTTAAGTGAAGGGGATAAGGTTTAAATTGGTCAAACTAAGAACACATTAAATGAAAATCTAGAAACTTTAAACAGGATTTGAACCTGCGTTTTGTGATTTTAAATGAAAACTATTTAAACGCCTTAGACTACAAAGCCAACAGATTTGTCCATTTCTTTGCGTAGAATTAAAAAGTGAGTAACTCTTAAAACTTTACTTTGTCGACGCCATCTAGTATATCTTATAGTAAACATTCAACGTGTCTATTAAAATGATTGCAATTTGTGAATTAAATTACAAAATAAAATGATTTTGGCACATAAATTGGTAACATCCTTAAAAAGGAAAACAGGTTATAAAGAATCGTTGTATTTATTTTTTGTTTTACTACACTGTTTTACATAGACTAACTATGTAAAACAGTGTAGTAAAACAAAAAATAAATAAAACAAATTGTGAGTATCCTTTGGCCCCACACTAGGCAACCCTGTCCTGTAGGTACCAAAACAATAAAATTTTCCAGTGTGTTAAGTTCAACATTAATAAATTACTTCGCTTATAAAGCATGAGCATGAGTTGATGAATTGAATTAAGTAAACCTTAGCTTTAAGAGTAATTTATTTAGATAATAACTTACTTGAACATGTAGTTGCGTAGTATGATCAGCGGAGTCAAGCCGATTGTGAGCGCGACAAGTATACGCGCCGGCGTCCAGTGCGCGCGCTGACTGTACGCGCAGTGAACCTGAGCCGACTAAGTAGAACCGGGAGTCTAGATCGCTGGGGAAATAATGTTAAACTTACTCAGTATTAATACATTTACAATATCTGTAATTTTAAAGTAGGCATGTGATTATCATAAGCCTATTATAAAAATGTATATGTCGCAGGGAAATGAGGAAACCAGGGATTTCACAAAATCACTAGGGATATCACGAAATCCCGGTAAATGTCGAAAAAGCCTTGCACTTCGGCGGCCGCTGCCGTGCGTTATGGTCACAGTTCTAACATAACCTAATCTACGGAAGTGGAATCCTTGTGTTTTTAACCTACAAACAAAAATAAGAGCATTTCTTTTCTGGTAGAAACGTGAGTTGAACGGAAGTAACATTGATCCACGCCTTATACATAAAAATTTACGATTCTAGAAGACATCCCAAGTTCTAATTTCTTATAACTATGTTGGGTGTTCCTCAAGGGACTCTCTTCAGACCTATATTGATTTTTCAAAGTATTTTTTGTCACACTAATAATCTTCCGTAGGATTGAAGCCACGACAGTTGCAGGGACGTTTTGACACCGAGACGGTTAAAGAATAGGATATAATCTCAATATCTTTGTTTATTGTGATGATTTTGTTATTGTAGGGACACAACATATTGTAATTTGAGCGACTGCTGACAAATCACCTACAGGCGCGCGACTGTATTAGCGTCGCCCAGCAGTCGTCTCCCCGCAATCATGTTGTTATGTCGTCGTAATTATATATTGTTATATTTTATTATTAATCTGGTACCAGGAAATACATATTATCGTATTCATTACATCTTTTATTATAGAACCTACACACATCATAAGCCCCACATTATCAAAGTAAAGTACATGTATGATGTTGATAGTCTTACCTAAGATCGATGGCAGCTCCGTTGTTTAGCCAGGTCATTTCTGGTTTGGGGTTACCCACGGCGGCGCAGTCGAATGTTACTGATGCACCTAGAATGTATAACACATTCTCTCTTTAGTTGATTTGTTTAATTGTACATTTTATTACGATTATAGTGCCTTTTTCAAAATAAAAGATAGGAATTTCTCAAGTTTCGTTAAGACTCATAATAATAGACCATTATACAACGCCAACATATTTGCTTTCTTTTTCAAGATAAAGTCTTAAGTTGTGGAAACTTTTACCGAGGTGAACTCGTGGTCACACCAGGTTGTCACACCAGAGTGTGACTATCAAGAATTGTTTTCTTGTTAGTCACACCGCTACTAATACAACACCTTTTATTAAATATGAATTAGTGCAGAATATTAACACCTCTTATTTATCGATATTTCATGATGACATTTTATGCAAAAATAGATTGTTTAGCCTAGAGGTGAACTGGTGGTCACACCAGGTAGTTCTTCTGTTTATTCTTATCTTCTATAAGTCACACTGGTGTGACATCCTGGTGTGACCACGAGTCCGGCCCCACTTTTACAAATATACATTTAACGAACACAGCAAGCATAAATAATTTTCCTGTGTCCACACAATGATATCCTTTGTATTCATTTCATGTATTATGTTCTTGCTTTCTTAAACGTAATAAACGTGTTACGACCTCTAAAAGGTCGCTAGTCGTCAAACTGGATGGTAAAGGCAGAGGACCATGTTTTGTGGCGTGAATTAAGAGAGGCTTATGTCTAGCAGTACAATTAGCTTATCGTAGTCTTCTGCGATTAATTAAAAGGGGTTTAAGAAGATACAGATATATTATGGTCTAGTATAGTATACCTTCCATGACGGTGAGTGGTTGTGGTGTAGTTATGAACCGTGGTGGGGACTCCACGCTGGCTGTCTCTGTGTTCACACGGAGCTCCGTCTCTTCACTTGTTCTGGAATAGTTGTCAAAACAGTCAATTAAAATCCACAACGTTTACTTTTTGCTATTTTTTAAAGAGCACTTCCGCACTAGGCAATCATGTCCTGTGTTTGAGGGGGCTTTATTAAACGGTCACATTATCTTGAGACCTCGCTGGAATGCGAATTTCCCGCTCCCGTTATTTTCACTTCCCCGCCCTCGCCACAGCGTTTCAGTACGGAACGGCCGACTCCACGTGACGTCATCGACGCTAGGTCTCGTGATAATGTGACCGGGTAGTACAAACATCTATTTAATGGACAAAACAATAATTTTGGGTCAAACAAAGAATTAAACTGCGAGGGATTTGAACCCGCGATCTCGTGTACAGTAACCGCTTCCAACCGTCGTGCCACTGAGACAGTCAATATACGACATATTAAGGCCGATTCATACATATCAGTAAGGTCACAATTCCGTCAAAGTGTTCGCTCAGTTCAATATCAATGATGCGTCACTGATTCAATTCTTACATGTCAGAACTCAGTTCACGGAGCTTCAGTGAAAACGTGTTCGCCGACACGGACACTGAGAGTACTATGTCGTCACTGACATTGATAAGTAGGGATGCGCTCATACAAACTGTGTGAAAGAACATTGTCGCACTGTGCCAGTACTATGTCTGAACTGTGACTTCACTGATATGTGTGAATCGGCCTTAACGAGGTGCAACGAAAAACGCGGTGCTTTATTAAAAAAAAAAGACTTCTTCTGCCCTCGGTATGGAGGCCTGTGTCGCTTTCTGTGACCTTCAAAGACATGAAGTTAACTGACGCAAAGTACATTCAAGATCGAGACAATATTTTAAGCATGATGTGCTTACAACTAGTAGGGTCAATCTAGAATTAGCTCTTAACCATGTTTTTACTATGTATATTTTTTATTGTATCCAGTTTTGTAAGCCATAATAAAAGAAAAAAAAAGAAAAAAAGGATCACAAATAATGCCGCATACACGCTTCGTTACTGAAACGGTCAAATATTTTCTAAAACATAATTAAATGATATAAACTTACTTGTATATATGTGGTGCATTAGCGAGCGCGACCCTGCAGCTGTACTTAGCTGCGTCGTGTTGTCGTAATGGTTCTATCTCGAGCGCGCCGCTCGGCGTGAGAGACATGCGAGCGCTGTCTATGCGCACTGCGACACCGTTCTTTAACCATGTCACCTACAACATACGCACAAATTATGTTTTACAAGCAACTAAATACATTTATTTAATTTTTACATAAAAACGTCATGTGTCTGGATTAACGTCTGGACGTTAGTTATCTGGATTTCATTTTAAAGTGTCTAAACCAGCGCCTGGACCATTATATAGTGTCTGGAATGCAGCCTGAACCAGCTTTAGAGTATTTATGTGGTGCATTAGCGAGCGCGACCCTGCAGCTGTACTTAGCCGCGTCGTGTTGTCGTAATGGTTCTATCTCGAGCGCGCCGCTCGGCGTGAGAGACATGCGAGCGCTGTCTATGCGCACTGCGACACCGTTCTTTAACCATGTCACCTACAATATATGTACTAATAATGTTATACAAGCAACTAAATAGATTTATGTAATTTTTACATGAAAAACGTCATGAATCTGGATTAACGTCTGGACGTTAGTTATCTGGATTGCCTTTATTAGTGTCTAATCCAGCGTCTGGACTATTATATAGTGTCTGAAATGCAGCCTGAACCAGCTTTAGAGAGAGTACATTATGTGGTGCATTCCTCTGTATGTCGTAAGTCTGGCAGACTCCTACTGATTAAAAGATCCTAGTGTTCCGCCTCTTACATTTGCCAATTTCGCAGCTCCCGAATAAAAGCCGAAGGCAACTAAATATATATAAGGGCTCTTTCAATTTAGCCGTTTCGTGCCGTAAGGCTGCAGTGCATTTTCAGTGCGTATTGTACACGGCAATATTTGTACGAAGACAAATGAACGTGCTTTTGCCGTTCGAAAAACGCACGGCAGCCATCCGGCACGAAACGGCTAAATTGAAAAAGCCCTTATATTTATGTGGTTGTAAGACACATGGCGTCAGGTACCTAAAGTAAATTGTAGACTAAGGTCTGGATTTGCTTCTAAATTAAGGTGTGGACTACTGTTTGGAGATATCGACCAGAGTGTCTGGATAACTAGAAAGGCATCTGGATTATCTCCAATACTGGCATCTGGACCAATGCTTCATCCGACCAAACGTCTGATAGGATGTCTGTATGTTTATAGTCAAAAGTTCCCTCTATTACCGAAGATATTGATTTGGTAATAAGTAACAAACAAGTAAGTATACTAACATTAAGTTTAAGAACAGGCGGTGCGTTATGCACCCTGGCAGCACCATAGACACGTCGATCAGGCGCAGCGGTGTGCAGTCGTAAGGCTAGCCGGGGCGGGACTCGAACCCCACACGATAACAACGCCGCGCCACCCGCTGAGCCAAGCACAGACCGGGGACCGCCAGTCACTTCTGGCACTTCTGTAAGTAAAAGAAAAGTGATCTTTGAATGATTGTAATATTTCTTGATTTGAGCAAGGCATTTGATTTCGTTGACCATAATTTACTTCTTTAAAAGATTGAAAAATTTTGCCATAAGAGGAGTAGCCACTGAATGGATCAGAAGATACCTAAGAGACCGGTTTCAATACGTTAAAATATATAAAATACAAGATGGGATCCGCTAAGGAACGGACCAGCACTAGTCGCGGGCTGCGGAAGAATCATGGTTTCCCGCGGCCCCTGCCATACGTGAGAGACGGAACACCAGGGGGTTTTAGTCAGTAGAAGTCTGACAGACCCCTCCGCCGCGAAGAGGGCGGAGGAACTCCATAAGGATTTGCCCCCGAAAAAAAAAGTCTACTGCTGGACATAGAACTTACTTAAAAAGAACCTGGCTTACTCATCTCTGCGAAAAAATGAGGAAAACTAAATAAAACATAATGCCAAGTCGTTGGGATAGCGTGGTATTTTTGTGTCACAATCAGAACCTGCTGAAAAATTATATTGAAAAAATATTTTTGATTTTCTATATCTACCTAAAACTCGAAAACAATATAGACACCAAATTATCAATTATAACATGCTATGTCAAGTAGTTGGATGAATTTTTCAAACATCTTTTTTCGAGCTAAAACCAAAATTACTTGAAATGTTTCATCATAACAGCCCTTTAATGTCCCACTGCAGGACGGGCCTCCTCCCGTGACGGAGGGATATAGGGTTGATATAATTAGGTTTAATTTTAAGTTTTCCTTCTTTGTATTTCGTAAAGATAATATTCATGGATAATCAATTAGTCGGTTTATACGACACCCATGAGATGAAATGGGGTGGTGACATATTGTATTCTTACTCTTTCACCACACGGAG
Source organism: Schrankia costaestrigalis (assembly GCA_905475405.1). Classification (NCBI taxonomy): domain Eukaryota; kingdom Metazoa; phylum Arthropoda; class Insecta; order Lepidoptera; family Erebidae; genus Schrankia; species Schrankia costaestrigalis. The sequence goes on along the minus strand of FR997853.1, from coordinate 1,405,365 downwards.
ATGTTTACTTTGAATCTACATGCCGCTAGGTAAATGTGTAAGGAATATAATAACACTAAGTACATTAGATAGAAAGAACATCCGAGAAGTTAACAATACGTAGGAACACAGGACAAAGGGAACTATAATAAGGTCAGAAATCTCGACCTTAATGTAAAGGTCACATAATATAAAGATGTTGAAACGAGATACATTGAATAAAATGACAAGTGTAAGGACAGTGACGACCTTTGAAACATCAGTTCAAGAAACACAACGATCATCTCCGTGTGGTGACGGAGTAAGAATACAATATGTTACCACCCCATCTCATAGTGTCGTAAAAACTGACTAAGGGACTATCCGTCAATATTATCTTTACGAATTAAAAACAAGGCAAACTTGAAATTAAACGCTATACCAATCCGTCTGGCCAGCGTGGTATTAGTAGGCCAAGTATCCCTCCGTCATGGGAGGAGGTCCGTCCCTGCAGTGGGACATTAATGGGCTGTTATGATGAACGATCATCTAAACTCAGAACAATAGAAAAAATGTTTTTTTTTTCTTGGTACAGACAGACTACAGACATAAGACACACAAAAGAAAGAAAACACAAATAGTACATGAAATCTTAAACTACCTTACACTAATTTATTGACGAACACAAGAAAGAATTCCTAAGTTAAACAGTATCCGTGGTGCGACTCTGACCGGACCACAAAAAAAAACAATAGTTTATGGATCGAGAATTGCGTGGGATTTAAACCTGCAACCTCGTCATTGAAGTAGTTAAGATCTATATTCTTATAAATCGTTTGTCAGTTGTGATATTAGATGCACAGATAAGTTGCATCATTGATCTGTGAGCTAGAGATCAATTCGTGTCACCTTACTTATACATAACCTGTGGGAATATTACGATATAGTATAAAATAAAGTCGCTGTCTGTGCGTATATATGCTTAAACACCGTGAGGTTCCCATCTGCAGCTGACAAGCCGGCCATCTTAGATTAGTTAGTCACTCACCCGCTAGAAAGACAGTAGCTTGTCTGGACAGTATGGTGCCAACACCGTCCACTGTAGCCACGCACTGGTAATGTCCTGCGAGACTCGCTGACATGTTGTCTATTGACAGCGAGCCGTTGGGTAACTGTCTTCTGAAATAATCATAGGATATATGTTAGATAAATATTTAGGAACTATTAGATTACTAACTATAGAACGATAGGCCTCCTCCAACGAAACTAATGGATGAGGGAGGCACAGGATCGGGCAATGTGGAAATATTTGGACGAGGCTTATGTCCAGTAGTGGACATCCATTCTCTCTTATAATTACAACTTCTGCACTAGGGATCATGCCCTGTGTTATTACAAACATTAATTTAATTGACACAAAAAACATCCAGATTCGGGAAAATATATAATTGAAAGCTTTGTTCTGCGTGGGAATCGAATCCTCGAATTTAAGCACGGCAGTCACTTCCGCGACCGTCGCGCCATCGCCACTACCATTGGCTGATATGATAAAGTAACTATAAGTGCTCAATACTTTAGTGCGTTCCACAATGTACAAAATAAGATAGTAAATTTAGTTACAATAGATCAATTGTGGACCCTGTCGGGCACAGCATAGTTTAGGAGAGAAGAGGAAGGACGCTAAAATTTAAATATCAATATAATTCTATACTAGTTTTGCTTTACAAAAACTATTTAAAATATAAACATTTTTTTTATTTAAGTGTATAATTAAATTATTAAATCGCATATTATAATTAGATTTCAAATATTTTAAAATTATCCAACATCAATAAATCCTTATTTTAGTAATTAAAGCACATACCTATATTTATCCGTGTCACTAATAGCATGGTCTCTAGTAGGCGCTCCCGTGATGCTATGCCTCCATTGCAGTCTCAACGCTCGTCGAGCACTAGCCGAGCACGCCAGCAGTGTCCCCTGTCCTGGAGTCACGACAGCGTCGGAGGGTTCGGTGGTGAAGCGGACTCCTACGTCGGTGGCGTCGTCTCCTCCTGTAGACAAAATGATTTTTTTATGTAGTAGAGTTTAATTTATGGATAAAATAAACATCTAGAGTAGGAAGGAAGAACAACAATTCACAAAATATAAAAATCCATCAACGCCATTTATTTATTTATTTAAGGATACATAACAGCATTTTTAACATAATGACAGGGTTAGTTGATTAGTATGCAACCAAAACTGGTTGCATTTACAATTAACTATGCCAATAATAAAGTTCAGCGACAATTACAAGGGAGATTAGTAATATTAGTACATATTATGAATAACAATAAAATTAATTATGTTTCTAGTCCCAAACTAAGCAGAGCTTGTACTATGGATACAACGGATAAATATATTTAAATACTTTTTTTTTTGTAAATACATACATATTATACATAGTAAAGACCCAGACCAATGCAAACAATCATGTTCATGCACACAAATATTTGCATTGACCGGGAATCGAACCCGAGACCTCTGCGTAGCAGTCATGTTATACTTATAACCACTACGCCACAGAGGTCGTCAATCGTTATGTTTAGTTCATGTGTAGTTAATGGACACAAAAATATCTCAAGACAGAATATAGATTAATTATTATTGATGCAAAGAACAATGATACAGAACTATAATGCACGATATCAACACCCAATTCTTTTAATGATACAACTTACAATGTAGGTAAATGTAACACTATCTTAGCTAACCCTGAATCAGAGTTAGCTAAAAGTCTGTATAATTTATATCTATCTAGTATAATTTAAAAATATTTGTATATATAATATGTAATGTGACTATGACGGAGCGACATAGTCAAATTGTGACAAAGCTCCAAAAAGATTAAAAAAAAAAAAAAAAACACCCAATTCTTGCAAAACAAGATTCTTTTTTTTTTTGGTTATTATTAAAACTTTACTGCAATTAAATGGGGAAAAAATTAAAATTAAGACAACTGTGTGTTACACAAGTACCTAATTATTTTATGATATATTTGAACTTTCTCCATGTGGTGACAGAGTAAGAATACAATATGTCACCACCCTATCTCATCCCATGGGTGTAGTAAAAAACGATTAAGGGACTTATTATCTTAACGAAATAAAAAGAAGCAAAACTTGAAATTAAACCCTATACCAATCCGTCTGGCCAGCGTGGTATTAGAAGGCCAAGTATCCCTCCATTACGGGAGGAGGTCCGTCCCTGCAGTGGGACATTAATGGACTGGTATGATGATATTCGAACCCGCATATCCTGAGCTCTACGTCACTGAGGATTAACTTCAGTTTTAAATAAGTATTCATTTAATGGGTTGCTCTATGATTGCTAAAACACACATCCATTAAACTATAAAGTAGACATAATAATATAATAATTTATTTAACAGCTCTCTGACTAACTTATTGTAAGTCTATGTTTTTATTACTGTTCATTAAATAATATACAGTTTAGCTTTGCTATAAATTAACGAAAAAAATAAATAAATAATCTTAACACATTCACACAACGCCATCTAGTCCCAAACTAAGCTGAGCTTGTACTATGGGTACTAGACAACGGATAAACATATGTATTTTTTTTTTGTAAATACATACATGTTATACATAGAAACACTCAGACCAATGCAAACAATCATGTTTATGCACACAAAGATTTGCATTGAGCGGGAATCGAACTCGAGACCTCTGCGTAGCAGTCATGTTATACTATAACCACTACGCCACAGAGGTCGTCGAAAACAATGAATATTATACTTAGATCGAGGTAATGTTCAAAACTGCGACTCTAAATATCTCTCCGACACCTGACAGTGTAAATGCAAATAATAATGCAATACAACTTATTCACTATGGGAATTGCTGTCGCCAAAACACAAATAAACTACTAACAAAAAAAATAACACATGTATAGTAGCTGATCCTACATCTGGGAGTGAACCTTCATGCACTATAAATATAAGTTATTTTGCTGTAGCGCAGAAAGAATTATATGACGTTTTGTAATCTAAATAGATCGAGTTAATCGTCCATAGATGACGGTTTTCACAGTTCTGGCAATTATATACTTTAATTTTTTGTTCATAAGGGTGATATTCGCGTTATGTATTACCTATGACCTCAGCTACAAGTTAAGCGTACCAGCGCGTATTAGTGACACGTTGACCACGCCTACTTAGCACTTGAGACTTTCTTCTGTGGTTTGCGCAGATTATGAGCCTATGTCGTTCAGTATTTTATTTGCCAAAATGTCATCGCCATTAGCCAGCTATTTCTATTTCTTAAGTCGCTTGGGAGCAAGCCGTTCTGTCGCTAATACTTTACAACATATTACATACATGCATTTAACGAACATAAAGAATTTAGGCTGCAGACAATAATGTAGACACATCATTCCCCTGCCCTTATCCCAATTTTTTTTTGGTGTCGGTGCAACATGTCTTCTTTTTCCACATGCTGCTAAAAGGTACGGCTATTTTTTACGGCTGGCCGTCTGTCTGACCCCAACCCTTCTTGGGAATGCTGTTGTTGGTGGTTTAGTCCCCACCAGAAGGTTGACCTGAGATGCTAGGTGGTATGCACCGGGTCGTGGTATCCCTTAGTCGCCTCCTACAACACCCACGGGAGGATATGGGGCAGTCCTATTCTAACCGGGAACCCAACGGCATAATAATGTAGTAGATTGCACCAATAAGTCATGCATTGGATTTAATCCTGCGAACGCAATGATCTATATAAATAGGTATTTTATTTCTCAAAAATTCCCAAGTGCCCCACGTGGCAATAACAAATGCTAATACCAAATAATCCTTCATACGATCAACAGAATACATTATAATATATAACTTCTATGTCCATTAATCCTTATAATCTCTTTTATGGTTATTCCATCTGTTGCAATACTCGTTGACAGATCGGGGGCGATCGGGAATACTCGGGTTTACTCGTATTGTAGGTGAATAGGGCGACCAGGTTGAAGAGCTTAAGTCTAAGATTATGACATGTTGCACTAAGCCTTGTCAATTCAAATTCTTTATTTTCTCTCCACAATGATACAACTATAGGCCGACCGTTTAACTCGCGTATCGCCTGCGCGGTAAGAAGGGAGCGGGGGTGGGTAACACTACACACGGAGCCAATAATCCAAAGATTAATCTCGAGATAGACATTGTTGGTAAATAATAAAATAATAGGCATCTTTTTTTAAGTATTTATTTTTAAGTTTTACAAATATTTTATTAATAGCTTCTTAGGTACAAAAGCATAAAAACAATAATAAACTCCGTTTAAGAAATATTTAATCACAGATAATAGTTGTATAGGACTACTCATCACTAATATCCATATCGCTTGAATCATCATCACTGTCTGTGTAGCTTGAGGAGTCAGAATCTTGCAAATTAATAATAAATCGGTCCATCTCTTCATCAACGATACGATCGTGCAGACAATATTCATTTTCAATAGTTTGTACATGTTTATCGCAGTTAACCCATTTTTCTACAGAGAATTCGGCAAATAACTGTTCCAATGTATTTTTCTTTTTGTCTAAATTAAAATCAATTTCAATTTTTGCGAGCTGTCCTTTGATATCCCCCCAAACTAATTCGATTGGGTTCAAGTCTGGGTGATATGGAGGCAGTCGTACATAAGACTTCACGACCTGCCGCCTTTAAAATTTCATCTATTTTGTAAATATTTTCTGTCGCGTGTTGTTTTATTAAATTCAATAAATCACATTTTCTTAATAGTACAGTCAAATAAGGCTTAATTAGGGGCAAACCTCGGAATGGAAGCGAATAAGTTGTAAATTTGCATGAACCTTTGTTTTGGTGTACTAATGACTAGTAGAAAAGTCTCATATGATCACGTGTCTGCGTCATAAGTTATTCAAGGTCAAAGGTCACGAAAATCAGTTTTTTCCCATTATCTCGTTTTCTATGGGAAATACGCATTTAACGTCATTATATATATTGTAGATCATAAAATTGTCTACAAAAAATATCTGAACACTTTTCTCCTAAAAAGCATCGCTTTCGAGATATCGTGACTTTAGAGCGCAGGAAAGTCGTATTTTCGACTATATGCACACACTATCTTTTTCCCGTGATTTCGCTCGCGTTTATAAATATTATGAAAAATAAGGCTTATTTCAATATACATATAGTAGCATATGCATGCCTGGTCTCAGCCTAATCGGTTTGAAATTGACAAAGTTACATACAGACAGATCTAGCTGAATTTTGGCATGCAGGTAGATAATATAACGTAGGCACCCGCTAAGAAAGGATTTTGATAAATTCTACTCCTAAAGGGATAAGATAGGGGATGGAAGTTTGTATGTAACCTTGTCAATTTCAAACCGATTAGGCTGTGACCAAGCATGCATATGCTACTATATATTGAAATAAGCCTTATTTTTCATAATATTTATAAACGCGAGCGAAATCACGGGAAAAAGCTAGTGTGTGCATGTAGTCGAAAATACGACTTTCCTGCGCTCTAAAGTCACGATATCTCGAAAGCGATGCTTTTTAGGAGAAAAGTGTTCAGATATTTTTTGTAGACAATTTTATGATCTACAATATTTATAATGACGTTAAATGCGTATTTCCCATAGAAAACGAGATAATGGGAAAAAACTGATTTTCGTGACCTTTGACCTTGAATAACTTATGACGCAGACACGTGATCATATGAGACTTCTCTACCAGTCATTAGTACACCAAAACAAAGGTTTATGCAAATTTACAGCTTATTCGCTTCCATTCCGAGGTTGAATGCTTATTTTACTGGAGTATAAAGACGTATCAAATTCAACATTGTGTCTTTGCAGCCAGGTCTGCATGATGGCTTTTGTGGATGTCATTGTAGGCTTTTTATCCTCATGTACAGAGTGGTATGCGGCATTATCCATAACAATAACTGACCTTGGCTGTAAATTTGGCAATAGCTTTTCTCTAGTCCATTTGCTGAAGTTTACAAAATTCATATCGCTATGATAATCTCCGGTTTTGCTTTTGGATTTAAAAATTAAAAGAGCTTCATCGATAAATCCGGCTTGTCCACCAGCATGTACAATAATTAAACGTGGCCCTTTGCCAATATGCGACAGCACCCCTCGTTCTTCATTGGGTTGCCAACAAGCCGGTACATTTAATGACGAATTGACATATGTTTCATCGAGGTAAACAATGTTTTTTTGATCTCTTCTGTGCTTCTTTATCGCATTAAGATAACGCCACCGCCACGATACGATGTTTGGTTGTTCAATCAGTAATTTTCTTTTTGATTGACATTTCTTAAATCTAAAGCCAAGTTTATGAATCAGCCAAGTTTATGAATCAATGTTCTCAAATATTCTCGGCCACAATTTAAAATTCCTTCTTCTTTGAGTTTTTCATTCAAAATTTTTAATGTAGGAACCTTCTTATAAACCGTATAAAATTAAGTTATTTTTCTTCTAACAACGCCCTCTGTAAAACTGTCAACTTCAATTTTTTTCTTTCGGATCTGTTTATTTATTTTTGGTGATTTAAAATTTACATTATTTTGTTCATCTTTTAGTTCATTTCCTTCTTTTATTATTTTACATATGGTAGTCACCGAGAGTCTTGTAGCTTTAGCAACAAGTTTGTTTAGGTTTACGTCTTCAAGATACTCTGTAGAATTATGATCTTGTTTTCTGGCTTTAAAAAAGGAATATACATTGTATGCTATTTGTTTAGCTTGCTTGTTAATTTTGTTCGCAAAACTGCTAGAGCGATTCATCTTGAGATTTATCTTGGCAAGTCGTATACCTTGTGCCTTTAAGTCCAAGCGTCCGTAACAAAAATACCAACCGCGCGCTGCGAGCTCAGCCAGCGCACTGTCTCACCTGACGTAAGTTCTCTGCTCCGCGCACCCCTTTCACCCACCCGCTAACCTCTTCCCCCGCTCCCTTCTTACCGCGCAGGCGATACGCGAGTTAAACGGTCGGCCTATAATAAAAATATACATTAATGCTAAAATGTAATAACCATTGTGAGAGACTGGTGCCTGAAATAGGTTTAGTCAAAAAAGCTGTGTTACAGGTCACCAGAAACCTTCCAATGATAAAAGCACATGTAAGGTGATTGGAGATATTAAATTATATTATATATATTAAAATGAAACAAATCAAAAGAACACAGTTACAATAGCAACATAATAAGAATAGTAACTAAGTAATACCTTGTAATTCCATATACTACTACTTTAGAGTCTAATTGCATAATAACTATAATGTTATACCTTATAACCTAAATAAAACCTTCCTCTAACAACGCCAGCTTGATTTTTCTACTAGCTGACCCGTGCCCACTTCGTTGGGCGGCGAATAAAATGCGTCACTTTTTTAAACATATTTCATTACTCGTCCACTCTTATTAGTCATAGCGTGATGCTATATAGCCTATGACACTCTCCGATAAATAGACTATTCAACAGAGAAATAATTTTAAAATCGGTTCAGTAGATCCAGAGATTACCCCCTACAACGTCTTAGCCTAGATATAACTAGAAAAATCCGAAAAGAAGAAAGGCAATGGAAAATTGGTACTCAAAGCGGGACCATAGATAAGAATATGTACTAACGTGCGGGACTCGTTACACAAAAAACATAAAGACTCAGGACAATCATGGGTTGATTCCACAAAAAATTTCGTACATAAGATTTTACTTTTTTTTATTTTTTAGTTCTGCAATTTTATAAAATATTTTAAATATTATTATTTATATAGTAAGGTTCACTTGTTTTAACATTAGTTTTTTTTAACTTGGTCACCCTACAATGTTGCAATAAATTCATAAGATGGCGCCCTTCCGCCCGCACATTCGTCACTAAATCATTATTGACATACTGACAGACACTTCACGGCTGTTCCTACTATACGCCCCACTGCAAGGACGACGTTTTTACTATAAGCTTTATATCGAACGTAATGCTGGTCATACTGTTACTTTTATAGATAATGTTTATAATATTTCCTTTAACCCCATCTAGTCCTAAACTAAGCAGAGCTTGTACTATGGCTACTAGACAACTTCTAATACTTTTTTATTGTAATTACTATAATACATATTCTGAAATGAAAATGAAATGAAAAATGAAAAAATATTTATTTTCTCCCAACAAATACATAGAACAAGATTAAGTTTAACATAATAAGTTGACAGGGAGACAGGAGCCCATACTAAGTCAAGACTTGTGTTACGGGTCTCCTGGTCTCCATCCTAGCAAACAGTGAGATTACTTATAACTTACTTAATTACAGATATATTAGAAGACAATAATAGATTTGTGTGATTATTTTATTAATTAAGTGAACATGCGTATGCGTGTTTGTGTGTGTGTATATGTGTGCATGTGTGTGTGTGTGTGTGTGTTTGATTGCTAATGTCTCAGTGTCTGTTTAGTAAATTTTCTGTGTCCTTGTACTCTAGCGTGAGAAGACAATTACTCACTTTAATCTTACATGTCCCGCCAGGGTCAGGATAGATGTTGAGTAGTTTATTAGCAAGATTATAGAGACGCCCACCTTGGTAGAAGAAATATTTGCCACTAAAAGCAGTTCTTGCACCTTCAGTTTGACAAATTTGAAAATTCCTTCGCCTAGTGAGTGCTGGATTATTTGGATCATATTCTAGGAGCTTGTGTTGCTTAAGAATTACTGAAAGAATGTAGAGTTGCCTAACAGATAACACTTCCGCTAGCTTATAGAGTTCAGTGGTTGGAAATAATCTAGGTTTAGAAAGACTAATTTTCAATATGAGTCTTTGTGCACGCTCAAGTTCGATTAAGTGACTTTTTGCTGCTCCACCCCAAGAAATGATACAGTAGGTGAGAATAGACTGACAGAGAGCAGAATAGACAGTTTTCATGACAACAGGTTTCGCTACATTCCGTAACTGTTTAAAAATGTAGGACAGCTTACGAACTCTTTTAGAAACATTACTTATGTGTTCCTTAAAGTTAAAATTTTCGTCAAAAGTAACTCCTAGATATTTAGTCGAATTTAGTTTTTTAATGTGTGGACAGTTACAGATCGAGCCAGGTATAAGATCACAAGTATGAGCTATAATATCAGCCGGGATATAAACAGAGTTACGTAAAGAGAAAGTTAAATAATGGGTTTTTTGTGAGTTTAGTGTTAGTGAATTAGCTGCGAGCCAATGACATACTCGAATCAGGCCCTCTTGAGCGTATTTAAAAGCGTCAGACCAGGAATCCCCAAAAAATGTAAGAGTTGTGTCATCGGCATAGCAAACAATGTTACAGTTTCGCAGTTTTAATTTACATAATTCGTTGATGTAACAAAGTAACAGAGAAGGGCCCAAAACACTACCCTGCGGGACACCAAAGCGAACAGGTTTCTCATCACTCAGCATATCGCCAATTTTTACCCGTTGTGGAGTCCGGACCCGTGCTCCACCTAGGTTCTCCACCTGGGTGAAGCATGGCACCTTACTAGGTCCCGTGCTCCAACTGATGATAAGTACAGTCAAGTAATTAAGAAAAATACACAATATAGGTAATCAATAGGATTTAATTTACCACATTTTTTCTAAAAAAAAGGAGGAACGAAATTTCATTGTGAATCAATTGCTTTTGCGCATTTAAAATAAAAAAGTCTTTTTCGCAGTATTCTTTGCATCGTTTCGTTACCGATGAGCCTAAAGAATCTGTATTTTGCGATATTACTGTTAACAGTTTATTCAAAGTAACAAAAGGTTTTTTGAACTCTTTATTATGCTTGAAGTTTTAACTCATTGGTAAGGTGCCTCTAGTTGAAAACACACCACTCATCTACATTTTTACTCGGTTCTCTATTTTGTCTCATAATTTTTTTTATCCATAATCTAAGGTGTCATAACATTTTGTGTCCGAATCATCATGTTTGTGTGCGAATGGTAGCTAGCTCTAAATTCATGTCTTGTAATAACACTTGTCCGAAAACCTAAACCCCTAAACATAACATAACCTATTTTTGTTTGCTATAACCATCACAATCTATAATATTTAAAAAACATAAATACTATATTTTTTTGTACATAAAAAAAATGTTTCTGGCACTCGCCGGCCGCTGCCGCGGCACGCTCGCTTCGCTCGCTCGGCTCGTGCGCGTTGTGGTCACCATACTAACCTAACCTAAGTTTTTAGTTACTTTATAGTAATTTTTTTTAGTTACTTTATAGCAATTTAAAATAGGATATGTAATAATTATAGAACCCCATTTTATGACACACAAGTATTATAGGTAAAGACGATTAGGTAATATACGATTTCGTATACGCGAACATTATGGAAAGTGATGATTATAGTAAACTTGTTTGGGATTATGATTTTCGGACGATCGATATTCGGAGAAGAAAGGGACTACCTTTTTACTCATATAATTTTTTTCAAAATATTGCATAAATTCCCTCATCTTCGCATTTTGAAAAATATTACTTTTTTGACAAAATATATTGCCATCCTTCTGCAATACGATCATGGGGCACTAGAGGTAGGTTGGTACATAGTCGTATAATGCGTGTGTAAATTTTGGTTTTGATGCCAAGATTGTAACACCTTTTTATTTAACCAAACTGAACCGAAACTGGTACGAAAAATTTAGTTTTCGTTATTTTATGCACTAAAAAGGATTGTATAAGGTATAAATACTCAAACTACTCTGTGCATCACATAAGCTAAAAACAGTTTTATTAAAATAAAAATAACATTATACTTATTATTCTACATATAAATTCACTCCTCTTACAGAATTGTTTTAGATCTTTTTAATATGTAAAACAATTTACTCATTCACTGTACAATAAAGTCATCAGTTGGAGCACGGGACCTTGTAAGGTCCCGTGCTTCACCCAGGTGGAGATCCTAGGTGGAGCACGGGTCCGGCCCCCCGTTGTGTACGATTAGAGAGATAACTTTTAAACAAAAGCAGTTGGTTATCCCTGATACCCATTTCCTCTAGTTTCGTCAGGAGCTTGGGAAGAGAGACTGTGTCAAACGCTTTGGCGAGGTCTAAAAAGATGGTTACACATTTGATTTTATCATCCAACTTGGAAGCAATAAATTCAGTAAAAGAATGAACCGCGTCATTAGTTGATTTTCCTTGTCTGAAGCCGTACTGGGCATCCGAAAGTAAATTTTTAGTCTCTAAAAATTTAACGAGCCTTTTGTTGATTATTTTCTCGAGAACCTTCGACAATGCAGAAAGGATTGAAATCGGGCGATAATTGTTGGCACAGTGTGGACCGGTATTAATATAGATCGTTTGAAAGTATCAGGAAAAATACCAAGTTTAAGGCACCTGTTGAACAGTTCAGCTAAAGGTGTCGCAATATACTCCCTAGTAAGCTTAAGAACCCTATTTGAGATACCGTCCCAGCCAGTACTACCGTTTGACTTCAGGCTGCCAATGATGTCACCCACTTCTTTACAATCTGTATCCAACAATACGAATGATGATATGGACCTATCATCAGAGTTTGTACCACACAATGAAGGTATGAGTTGTGCAACTTCTATATTACTTGCTAGACTTGGACCGACATTTGCAAAAAAATTATTCACTGCATTTATAGACTCAGTTGGGGTTTATTTAATACTTAGAAGCTCTTGATTTGGTGTTTTGAGTTTATGGGAGTTTGTTATATTTTTTTTGTTATATTTTTGCCACATTTTTTTGGTATTGTTTTTGGCTAATTCTAGCTCCGGTCTACCATACTCTAATTTACACTTCTTCAACACGGAATTGCAAAAATTTCTATACCTTTTGTAGGTGGTCACAAGAATGAGATTGTTTGGTTCCTTTTTTATTCTCTGATGCATCCGGTCCCTATTTCTAATGCATCTTAACAGGCCAACCGTAATCCAAGGTTTTATTGTTATTTTATTATATGGAACTTTTATTTTCACTGTATTATTTATGATTAAATTTTGAAAATAATTAACAAAGAGACTAGTGGCCTGATTAGGGTCTAAATTGTTCAAAAGTTTAGAGAAGTCTGTATTTCTGCATTCCAAAGTTATGTTATCGTAGTTGATTTTATTGATAGTTCTATTGATTTTCAAATTATAACTACTATTTTAATACATATTATTCTCTTTATTTACATTTTTCACATTTATTTACATTTTTAAATATAAATATAAAATTATAGACATTTAAAAATATAAAAAAAAGGTAGACCCACCAGCATCGGGTGCAGGGACCAAGCTACTGGTGGTTAGGGCTCCAGAGATAGGAACCTCCTCACAATACGTGCCGTGTCAAGCAGTACTGCCTTCTGCATCAGACCTATGATCCAACTGTCAAGCGAGAGTCTCCGTAGATGTTGATAGAGACTCTTTGGAATAAGTCCATTCACCGAAAGTACTATCGGAACAAATACAATACATATTATTATTATTATTTAATACGATTTGTACAATTCTTACTAACTCTCAAAATTAATATACCTATACTCGTATAATTATATCCTTTTTAAATGACTACAAAAAAAGGAGGAGATTCTCAATTCAGATGGGTTTTTTTTAATGATTGTTAAGTACTTCATAACTCCGTCAATTACAAAACAATTCGAAAAACCTTTCTTTATTTGAAAGAGTATAATATATATTTAGATTAGTCCCATAGAAACATGATTAAAATCGGTGCAGTAATCGATTTTATCTAAGAAAATATATCAAATTGCTGTTGAAAAATTTTGCGTAACTATTATAATCAAGTTTCTAATTAAAGTCGGTTTTTTAATTATAAAATAATACTATTCATCATCGTCTGAAACTGCAGAGGCTAACCTATTACCTACTTAATAACACTCACAAAATTCCGTATACGTTCGGACGGTAGTCATTCGTTTTACCTGAGTTGACATCTGTCAGTATTATTTGCGCACCGCTTGGCCTTAGGGTCCGGAGGGTTGCGTTGCGACAGATTCATCGCTTATATTTATTTTGCCTGACTTAGTTATTGATAGGATATTATTGACCCCGTCACTGTTATATTGATAGACGGTTTATTTTCATTATCTTGTACTCTATAGTGCAAAAGCTCTGCTAAGCAGAAGCTCTGCTTTTTTATTTAATTACTAGCTTTTGCCCGCGGTTTCGCTCGCGTTAAATTCGGGGTAGCACTGTTCCCCTTTCCTGGACACAGAAGGAATAAAAAAAGTAGCCTATGTTACTCTCCATCCTTTAACTATCTCCACTTAAAAATCACATCAATTCGTCGCTCCGTTTAGCCGTAAAAGAAAGACAAACAGACAGACACACTTTCCTATTTTTATAATATTAGTATGGACTAAATATTGTGTTCAGTACAATCTGAGTCCCCCAAAACATTGCTTGCATGTTATGAAATTAATGTTTGGCATAATCCCAGGTGCGGGAGTTGTCTATATAGGCAGCAAAAGTAAGATAGTAGAAGAAAGACTGGCGAGGGTTGCAAAAAAACCCAAGTTACGAGATTTTACCGAATCCGATCGAATTATTATTGTAGTATTATTTATGCAGGTGTTAACTAATATGAATGTAGGAATTGATACAATACAGTCTGTTAGCTACTACAAGCACAATACATCCGTAAATATAGACAGATGTTAACATGTAGGGATGTAATTGTAAGGGATAGAAATGTTCTAGAAAAGATTCGGATACGTATAATTTGCAACAGTCGAGACTTTAAAGTACAATATTTTTTGAATGATTAAAGTTTTTTTTATCGGCCGGATAAGTCAATTAACTGATATAATGATGATGATTACAGGTAACAGCTGTACATCGTCACTATCCTCAATTTAAGCTTAAGAAAGAGAGGGAGAGAAGAGACAAAGAATTAGCTCACCAGATAGTGTGTTAGTGCTCGAAGAGCCTCTGCATTACGTTTGTCACTAAGACACAGATCCCAAGAATGCTATAGCATAGTCATAGTTCTGAAATATCAGTAGTTACTTTATCCAGCTGGGAAATGGTTATCTATACTAATATTATATAGAGGTAAAGTTTGTGTGTTTGTAAGTTTGTGACGTTGTATGGGGTAATCTTTGGATCTAATGAACTGATTTTAAAAACTATTTCTGTGTTGAATATTCCATTTATCGGGGAGTGTCATAGGCTATATAGTGTCATGCTATGGCTAATAGGAGTAGAGCAGTTATATGAAATATGTTTAAAAAAAGGACGCGTTTTTTCGCCACCCAACGAAGTGGGCACGGGTCAGCTAGTATTAATAAAAGTTTCGAATATTTTCATAACTTTTACGGATAAATATTGATTGGTTTCAGATGTTTTCACAACGGATACGGATATCCGAGTTACAGATACATAACACAACATCCCTAATAAGTGTTGAACAGCCGTCACCACTATTGTATTACTATGAGTTAGGTAAACATCAAACATCTTTATGACAAATTGTTTAAGTGTAGGAAAACTTAGCGCTATTATGTTCCATGTTCGGATGTCGATATAAGACATATCGATTATATGACAAATTGTTATTGATTAAGCGATTATTTATGAAAGTGAGAAATTTCTTAATTTTGGACGAAAAGCGTATTGCTGAGTGTCGGTTTGTGAGGATCGTAGTATTTCGTGCCGTTTCTGCCTACCTCCAGCCGCCATGGGAAAAGGCGTGAGTTTATGTATGAAATTTCGATATGTGTCATCATCATCATAACAGCCCATTAATGTACGATTGCAGGGACAACAAATTAATAAAAATATTTTATTTTATGTGTCAATTCACGGCAAGAATCGCGCGAGTATGGAGCGGGCTGTACACAAAACTGTCTGACCCATGCGGGTATCGATATAACGACCTCTGTCATGACATTCCTACAAACTAACCACTACTGCATCAAATAATAATCCTCACACATCGCCACCAAGTCCCAAACTAAGCAAAGCTTGTACTATGGGTACTAGGCAACGGATAAACATACTTAGGTAAATACTTCTTTTTTTTGTAAGTACATACATTAAATAGAAAACACTCAGACCAATGCAAACAATCATGTTCATGCACACAAAGAGTTTTTGCATTGAGCGGAAATCGAACCCGAGACGACTGCGTAGCAGCCATGTAATATACCGACTGTACCACAGAGAACGTCAAATCTTCCACAATCCCACAAAAACCAACTAAAACAGTACAAAATAAAGAACAACACCCAACACGGACTATCTAAGTCGGACATCAGTCCTCAATCAGGTCAATTAGTTCTCCTACAGATGCGCCACTGTTGACATACATCCGACGTTCTACGACGCTCTTTTCTAATATACACTACATGCAAATCTATTATACTCTATATTTTAGAGAATAAGGTGTATTTTGCTTTGCAGAGATTTTGGTGGGTAGTTTGATATTGCTGGATAGATTTTTCTAGTTATGTTATTCAATTCCATTTTACACAAAATACAGTTATAGTTTATTGATTAAGTTCACATATTTTAAGGTTTACTAAATCTCACCATCGCTTCTTAGGCGCTTGTAGAGATTTTTTAGAGGACGTTTATTGGCTTAATGAAGTACAATAACAAAAAAGCTCGTATTTAAAAAGAAAACTAAGAACAAGTGACGAAGTAAGAATACAATATATCACCACCCCATCTCATCCCATGGCTGTCGTAAAAACCGACTAAGGGACTATCCGTGAATATTATCTTTACAATATAAAAAGAAGAAAAAATAAACCCTAAACCAATCCGCCTGGCCAGCGTGGTATTAGTAGGCCAAGTATCCCTCCGTCCCGGGAGGAGGCCCGTCCCTGCAGTGGGACATTAATGGGCTGTTATGATGAAGTACCTGTTATAGAATAAGCTGTCAATGAAAGATCAAGAAAATATCTTTTAAAATCCTAAAATTACTTCCTAAATCTTAACCTGTATCCTTGAAATAAACTTTCAGTTAACCCTCGCGTTCTCTACAAAATTCCAGGATGAAACTTTTAACCCTCCTACGACATAAAATCATCAACTTTTACTAAACTATGCAAATCTTTTCCTACAAAACCGTCAAAAACTTACACAACTACCTCCATTCCATTATAAACTCTATTCCTTACAAAATAAAGCTGAAAACTCCTTTAGATTGTACTACAGCAATAAGTTAACGAAAATCAAAATGTACTATAGGATATTAAGCTCTATTTTAATGCTTATAAGGTAGGATATTCCGTTTAAAGATAAGGAAACAATGTAAGTACCCACAAGTTTTGAACTTTTAGTGGTTCGAAGTTGGTCGATAAAAAACATTGACATGAAAGTACATAACTGTGCGAGTTACTAATACTTCATAGACGGGCAACTAAAAGTATTCAAAATATTCATTAGTTTTTAGCAGGTCACGGGTTCGATAACACGGTAAACAGGTAAACATTTGAGTGTATGATTCAAGATGATGGCTCTTTTATTTAGTGTTTCTACGTAGAACAAGTATGTTTTAAGAAGATGTAGAGAAAAAAAGAAAAGAAAATTTTAAGCGCGAAAGACGCTTTAGCAAGACTTACAGAGACATAATTATAAGTTCTTTATTGCAACAGAATGTGTATATAATTTACCTACAGTGTAAGCCCTGATTACGACGCTAGTTTGGGCTAGCGTGAGCTGTATGTTGGGAAACAGTCCTTCCCAAAACATATGTATATTTGGTTACTTACATACATTCAATTTTCTTGTTTTAAAGATTAAAAATATTAGGTAATTTGCGTTAATAAAATATAAAAATCGTTTTTGTATACTGTATAATATTTATTAGGCTATTAAACACTGGTCTTCATTGATCATGGCTAGAGACATGTGAAAATAAAGGGAAGAGAACATTTTAACCAGCAGTGGGATGATATAGGCTCAGTGATAAACGCTTACGCTGAAACCCTTCAACTATTTGGTACTTTTTAGTCTATGTACTATAATAATATTATAAAGAGGTAAAGTTTGTGTGTTTGTGACGTTGTAGGGGGTAATAGAACAAGTATGTTTTAAGAAGATGTAGGGAAAAAAAGAAAAGAAAATTTTAAGCGCGAAAGACGCTTTAGCAAGACTTACAGCGACATAATTATAAGTTCTTTATTGCAACAGAATGTGTATATAATTTACCTACAGTGTAAGCCCTGATTACGACGCTAGTTTGGGCTAGCGTGAGCTGTATGTTGGGAAACAGTCCTTCCCAAAACATATGTATATTTGGTTACTTACATACATTCAATTTTCTTGTTTTAAAGATTAAAAATATTAGGTAATTCGCGTTAATAAAATATAAAAATCGTTTTTGTATACTGTATAATATTAATTAGGCTATTAAACACTGGTCTTCATTGATCATGGCTAGAGACATGTGAAAATAAAGGGAAGAGAACATTTTAACCAGCAGTGGGATGATATAGGCTCAGTGATAAACGCTTACGCTGAAACCCTTCAACTATTTGGTACTTTTTAGTCTATATACTATAATAATATTATAAAGAGGTAAAGTTTGTGTGTTTGTGACGTTGTAGGGGGTAATAGAACAAGTATGTTTTAAGAAGATGTAGGGAAAAAAAGAAAAGAAAATTTTAAGCGCGAAAGACGCTTTAGCAAGACTTACAGCGACATAATTATAAGTTCTTTATTGCAACAGAATGTGTATATAATTTACCTACAGTGTAAGCCCTGATTACGACGCTAGTTTGGGCTAGCGTGAGCTGTATGTTGGGAAACAGTCCTTCCCAAAACATATGTATATTTGGTTACTTACATACATTCAATTTTCTTGTTTTAAAGATTAAAAATATTAGGTAATTTGCGTTAATAAAATATCAAAATCGTTTTTGTATACTGTATAATATTTATTAGGCTATTAAACACTGGTCTTCATTGATCATGGCTAGAGACATGTGAAAATAAAGGGAAGAGAACATTTTAACCAGCAGTGGGATGATATAGGCTCAGTGATAAACGCTTACGCTGAAACCCTTCAACTATTTGGTACTTTTTAGTCTATATACTATAATAATATTATAAAGAGGTAAAGTTTGTGTGTTTGTGACGTTGTAGGGGGTAATCTCTGGATCAACTGAACCGATTTTAAAAATTCATTCTGTGTTAAATAGTCCATTTATCGGGAAGTGTCATAGGCTATATTGTATCACGCTATGACTAATGGGAATGGAGCAGTAATGAAATAAATAAATAAAAAAAATGTTTAAAAAAGAGACGCCCTTTTTTTGCCACCTAACGAAGTGGGCGCGGGTCAGCTAGTATCTAATAAGTTGCCTAATAGTTGCTTGTCTACAACGCAACCACTTAGCGAGCAATAATTTTAATGGCGACGTGGCAGGGGCTCTTTTGTACGCGATGTTTGATTTATTACATATTATTTACAAGTTAGTTACGAACGAAAATATTTTGTTATGTCATAATGTGTTTTATTGTAGTGGATGTAGGTTACTAGTTCATGCAGAATGCAGTACGGGGGACATTTTTAAATTTTGATTTTTTTAAAGAATGCACCCCGTATCTCCGTGCAGTGACACGGAGACCCCGTGTGGTAAAGGAGTAAGAATACAGTGTGTCACCACCCCATCTCATCCCATGGATGTCGTAAAAACAGACTAAGGGACTATCCGTGAATATTATCGTTACGTAATAAAAAGAAGGAAAACTTGAAATTAAACCCTATACCAATCCGTCTGGCCACCGTGGTATTAGTCAAAGTCAAAGTCAAAGTCAAATAGCTTTATTCACTTAGGTTACAAAGTAACACATGCAAATCGTTATACATGTAGTAGAATAGTATAGAGAAAAATGTCTGCCAAACTACTACCACTTTCGCAGACGACTATAGTAGAGCTCTGAGAAGAATGTGGCCAAGAAACTCAGGCCACTCTTTTCAAAAATAATAATTTGACTTTGTTACAATTACCAACAGCAGCGTGAAGAATGATGTGTGCAAGCAAATCTTACATGCATAGCAATTTAAAGTTTAATTGATAAAAAAAATTTCATTGTTAATAAATTGATTTAAAAAAGCTTTAATTGCATGGCACGTTCATCAGTCATCTCGTCACTGCGATATCCGACAGAAATTAACACACAAGCATTTGTGTCGTCAAGTTGATTTTGTTAATCTTTAAGTAGTTGAGAATGGAATAGAATACCATTTAGATAATATAATTAAATACATTTACAAATGCAAGTGAAGTATTTCTATCGTTACAATAACAAATAAAACTGTAAAAGAAAGTAATAAGGTAGTAACATAACATCCGCACAACTACCTAGGTTAAGCCACAATCTACACCATGGAACAAGCAACATGAAATCACGATAATTGAAATCTAAGCCCATGAGTTTTTGTCATTAATATAATCGTTTATTGTATAATAGCCTTTCGATAATAGCTGATTTTTTACAAATGCTTTAAAGTTTAGTAAAGGTAGATCCATTACATGCTTAGGCAGTTTATTGAATAAACGTATACCGAGTCCCGCAAAAGTGTTATGTACCTTATGTAGGCGATGTTGTGGACCTATCAACTTATGCCTATTCCTCGTACCAATGCTATGAATGTCGCCATTTCTATCATACTGTTCAATATTTTGCTTAATATATATTATATTAGCATATATATATTGTGAAGCAACTGTTAAAATACCTATTTCCTTAAAACGATCTCTCAATGAAACATTCGATTCAAGATTGTAAATAGCTCGAACTGCACGCTTCTGAAGAATAAAAATAGATTCGATGTCTGCAGCCCTACCCCACAAAAGAACACCATAGGACATTAAGCTGTGAAAGTAACTAAAGTATACCAATCTTGCTGTCTCTATATTCGTTAGCTGCCTCACTTTTTTAACTGCATAAGCAGCTGAACTTAGTTTTCCTGCTAGAGCTAATATATGAGCACCCCATTGCAGCTTACTATCCAACGTTATTCCTAAAAATACAGTAGTGTCTACAAAACGAAGGACCTCACCGTTTAAAATCAGATTATTACTAAGGCTTTTAACATTGGGCATAGAGAATTTTAAGCATTTTGTTTTGGCAGCATTTAAAAGCAAATTGTTAGCAGTAAACCAGTTCAGGACTTGTGCGAGAGATTCGTTAACTTCATCTAAATTAGTTTGCTTACGGTTTACTTTGAAAACGAGTGAAGTATCATCTGCAAATAAAACAATGTCGCACAAACCCTGAGCAAGAAACGGCAAGTCATTGACATAAACTAAAAATAGAAACGGACCTAGAATGGATCCTTGAGGCACGCCCATACTTGGCGGAAGACCAGAGGACCTACTACCATTTACTTCGACATACTGAACCCTATTGCTTAAATACGAAGATAATAAATCAAGAGAAGCATCCCTAATTCCATAATGTCTAAGCTTGCACAGAAGTGTCCCATGATCAACGCAGTCAAAAGCTTTAGAAAGATCACAGAAGACGCCTATTGCATCCATAGAATTTTCCCAAGCATCATAGATATATTTCAGAAGAGAAACACCCGCATCAATCGTTGAGCTACCCTTCCTAAAACCGTATTGCTGCCTATGAAAAATATTATTTAAATGAAAGTGACTCTCCAATTGGCATAAGATAATTTTCTCATAGATTTTACTAATCACAGGTAGTATTGAAATTGGTCTAAAGTTACCAGGGTCGCTTTTTGATCCATTCTTGAACAAAGGAATAATCTTACTGTGTTTCATTAGATAAGGAAATACACCTATGGCAATACACTTATTAAATATAATAGATAAATGTGGAGATATATTAAATATAATACCCTGAAGAAGCTTGACAGACATACCCCATAAATCAGCAGATTTCTTGGAATTGAGACTTTTGAAAGCTTTTATGATATCATTATGGTTAATAGACCTAAAACTGAAGCGGTTCTTACATTCAATTACTTTATCTTTTAGTAAAAATTCTGCTTGGTTTGGAGAGAAATTTAAGGAGGTTGTTGTATGAATAGGAACATTGACAAAGAAATTATTAAAAGCATGTGCAATGTCAGCATTATTGGTGAGAACCTTATCTTGAGTTTTTAGTACATAATTAGTATCACGAATTTTCATCCGGCCGGTCTCTGCATTAATAATGTCCCATGTACTTTTAATTTTGTTGTTTGATTCCTTTATCTTATTACTCAAATAAGAAGACTTTGCTATGGCACAAGCCCTCTTAAAAGTTTTCGAGTAGTTCCTGACATATTGAATGAAATCTGGTTGAGTATTATATTGTTTCATACCATACAATTCATACAAGCGAGCTCTACTTTTATATATACCTGTTGTTGCCCAATCACAGAATTTAGTTTTAGAGTTACTAACAAAAGTCTTAGTTTTAAAAATATTATCATATTCAAGCTTGATAATGTCTAATAAATCTTTATAAATATCATCTGGGCTATACTGATTAAGATTAATTCTAGTCACTTTGATTGCAACATTATCACTAAATTGATTCAGGCGGTTTATGGTAATTGGCCTGCATGTGATTTTGTTCTCTGTGGGAGTAGTAATAGATGGAAATACTACCCTTTGCCCACAGTGGTCAGATGTTAAATCACTTAAGATATCCTTATTAACATATTCACAGTTGCAAAATACATTATCTAAGCATGTAGCAGAATGAGATGTAATCCTAGTGGCTTCTTTAAATAAAAACTGTAAATTATAAGACTGAAACAAACAAATTAATCTAGCACTAGTTGAAGATTTTTCAAGTAGATTTACATTAAAGTCCCCGCATACTATAATAAATTTATTTCCTGAGCATAGTCTTTCTAACAGTTTCTCCATAACACCCTCGAATAGACTATAATCACTCTGCGGTGGTCGGTACACACAAGCTACGACATGTTGCTCAAGCTCCACACAAGAGATTTCGACTGTGCGCTCGATAGAAAGATTTGCTATGTCTTTTCTTTCTTTAAATTCAACTTTATTACTTATAAATATTAGAGAGCCACCGCGTATAGCCTTCTTTCTTACAAACGCACTTGCCAATGTAAAGTGTGCATTATTAAATAATAATTCATGTGACTGTAACCAATGCTCGGTAACACAAAAGATTTGTACATTATGTTTGTTTAAAAACAGTTCTATTTCTAGTTCTTTGCCAGATAGACCTTGTATGTTTTGATGAACTAAACAAAGATTAAGGCTACCCTTTGTCTTATCTAATAGTTTAAACTATTAGATGGTTTAATAAATGTATTAGTAGTGGACCTACTATCTCCTACCAAACTAATGAGTACTCTATTAGTACTTGTACCTATACCTATATTAAATGCTAATAAATTAGCAAGTTGTTTTCTATAATAAAAAGAAAGATACATGGTATCTTTTGTTAAGTAAAAACTGTTCCTAATAAAAATATTAGAGTCAAAAAATAAAATGTCACAGTAGTGACGTGTACTATTATATAATAGTAAATTTAATTTACCTATATGCCTATTTTGTTCTTGAGTAAGTGTATAAGAATATGGGAATGCACACATAATAAATTTGCAACCTACTGATGCCTGGATTTGTAATACCAGTTCTACTAATATAATTACATCCTT
Organism: Schrankia costaestrigalis; assembly: GCA_905475405.1. NCBI lineage: Eukaryota > Metazoa > Arthropoda > Insecta > Lepidoptera > Erebidae > Schrankia > Schrankia costaestrigalis. The sequence continues at coordinate 1,381,781 of FR997853.1, read as the reverse complement.
CTTGGTAATAGAAAGGCCATTTCCAAGTAATATGACAACTGTAGACTCTTCGTTAAGTTGTAACTTTTTCAGATTATTCATTATAATACTTAAACTAGCTCCAGGTGAACAAACATTAACAACAGGGCAATCTATGTAAGTCTTAATTAAACTACCCAAACCAACACCCAGTTTGTCCGAGACAATAAATGTATTTTTACTTTTACATAATTTTGAAGACTTTGTTAACATTTTAGTAGTTTTAGAACACCCTGTTTGTATATTAGGTGAGTGTTCAGAACCACCATTGCTGGTACATTGCATACTGTGATTATTACTAATAAGAGAATTGACTTTCTCTAAATTTTCTTTGCCAATTCTTGCTATTTCATCATATTTGGAAATATAATCATTAGTTATTTGTTGATTTTCTAATGTAATCCTATGTAGCTCTGCTTGTGAACTGTTTAGTTTTGTGTTTAGTTCACTAACCTGTAAATCATATTGAATCTGGTTACTTATTAATTTGCTATGGCACTTTTCTAAGTCCAGCATTGATATATTAATTTGCCTACTAAGGTCAACATTAGTAGCCTGCAGTTCCTTTACTTTATGGGACTTGTTAAGAGCAGATTTGAGTTGTTTAACCAATTTAAACAACTCAAATCTGCTCTTAAGTAGGCCAAGTATCCCTCCGTCACTAGAGGAGGCCCGTCCCTGCAGTGGGACATTAATGGGCTGTTATGATGATGATGATGACCCACACTAGGGATCAAGCCTTATGTCGCGGGGACTTTCACAGGCGTGAAATTAACGATTAGAAAATACATCCAGAATCAGTACTACTATTTGTGGATTCAGATATAAAATTTGCGAACTTTATTGTATTGGATTTTACGATACCTATTGGATTAGACACTGATGACACTGAATTAGGACTGATGACACTAACTACTCTTAATTCGTCACCACGCAAAGTCTTAGATTTAAAACAAATCATAAATAATACGAAACAACTTAGTTAACACAATAAAAGCCTGCATTGTTAACCAAAAACCGCACAACAAAATGTTAGTTAATTTGTTCGAAGGACATCAGACGCCTAAAGTAACGCAATTTAGTTCATAATTTCTACGAAAGAGTAACATTTCTATTGTAGAAGACGTGAGAGGAATACACAATGAGATTTGAGTAAAATTATTGTTAAATAAACATAAATTGCCGGACAATCTTACCATCGTAATTCAGATGATGACGTAACGAGTGCAACGCCATCTAGTACAACAAAATGAACTAACAGGCAGCATTATTAAGCATAACCGCACAACAAAGTGTTAGTTAATTTGTTCGGAGGACATCGGACGCCTAAAGTAACGCAATTTAGTTCATAATTTATACAAAAGTGTAACGTTTCTATTGTTGAAGACGTGAGAGGAATACCTACACAATGAGATTACTGAATTAAATTATTTGTTAAATAAGTTTATTTGTATACTGCCTACTGTGCAGACATAAATATACTTACGATTTAATTACAAGGGGGTAAGCAAAGCAGAGACTTCTGTATGTCATGTACTTTATATGATCCATACAAACCTGCTTGGTTTACATTCACACATATCTTCATACATACATGTCAGTTCCGAGTGCACTTGCCCTTTCTGAATGACGTCACCAATCAAGTCCCTGTGTCTTTCTTTATTATCGTTTCCCTCACAAAATTAGTATATTTATAACTGCTTCGTTCTCCGTGTGATGACGGAGTAAGAATACAATATGTCACCACCCCATCTCATCCGATGGGTGTCGTAAGGACCGACTAAGGGACTATCCGTAAATATTATCTTTACTTAATAAAAAGAAGGAAAACTTGAAATTAAACCCTATACCAATTCGACTGGCCAGCGTGGTATTAGTAGGCCAAGTATCCCTCCGTCACGGGAGGAGGCCCGTCCCTACCGTGGGACATTAATGGGCTGTTGTTATAACTGCTTCGCTTCGGCAAAGTGATCGTGTAAGCGGGTGCTCTGATTGAGGTAAAAATTGTGCGGTCCATAAATGCTTACTCTGGATGTACTGTGTACATTCATTTCTATAAAAATGCCTGCGATACAGAAGTAGTTCATTCTGTGTTAAAGCTATTAAAAGGAGCTTAAATAAGTTTAAAAACTACCCAAAACCTTATAAAATAAAATAAAAACAACATAATGTTATACAAAACTAACAAATAAAACCACAAACAATCTAGGCACGTAAAGAAAGACAAAAGACCAGTACTCAAACACAAAACTATCCAAGTGATATCTGTGTCACCGCATAACATACACAAAGGCAGAATACTGTACGCCTTAGTCACGATCTGGAAAAAAAGCAAGCTGTCACAAAAGCGCGGGAACGCCATGATTGTAAAATGGCGGATGTGGGCCAGTCGGACATTTGCAATAATCGTTTGTGATTCTGAGTGGTTGTGTAATGGAAAAATGTAAATCTGTAAATATTATACGTTAATAAAATATACTATGCGAATAAAAACGTTTTGTATTTTTTAGATTAACTTGGTTTAGGTTTTCATCATAACAGTCCATTAATGTCTCACTGCAGGGACGGGCCTCCTTCCGTGACGGAGGGATACTTGACCTACTAATACCAGGCCGGCCAGACGGATTGGTAAAAGGTTTAATTTCAAGTTTTCCTTCTTTTTATTTCGTAAAGATAATATTTACGGATAGTCCCTCATTCGGTTTTTACGACACCCATGGGATGAGGAGGGGTGGTGACATATTGTATTCTTACTCCGTCACCACACGGATGCTTACTCCGTCACCAATTCGTTCATTGTAAATAATTGTTACTTATTGCAATTATTATAATATAAGTGTCATATTTATTTTGTAGAGATTTATTATTTTAATTATATTCTCGGGAATTAACGCGTATAGATTTTAGGTAAATATTTTAATTATTTACCTTGAGCCGTTCGACGTTTCGGCCAGGTTACACCAGCCATGGTCACCAGTCGTGAAGGTAAATAATTGAAGTATTTACCTAAAACCTATACGCGTTTATTACCGAGAATATTATTATAATAATAAAATGAAAGGCGAATGTTTTAAAGTTAATATTGTAGCGATTTGTAGGGAAAACTGTTAAAATGTTTTGAAAAAGGCTAGCAGAGAATATTTAAAAAAAGTCAGAGTTCGATACCATACATTTCCCGTGCATTTTGTCTGAGTATTTATTGTATATTGACAGTACATTAGTACATTCAGATTCAGGACAATAATCTGTGGATCACACAAACAATAATCTTACGTGGGATTCGAACCCTCTCACGCGACCGCTTTACCACCAAATATTAAAAGGATGCTGCCGCGGTAGCGGCCGGCGAGTGCTAGAAACATTTTTTTTTTAAATAAATCTATATTGACACGACAAATTATTTGGCTTATACAATTTGGGTAAAATGTATATTACTAACTGATTTTTTTTTATATGATTTTTATATGGGAGGCAAACGAGCCAGCAGCTCACCTGATGGTAAGTGATCACCGCGCCGCCCATGGACACCCGCAACACCAGAGGAATCACAGATGCGTTGCCGACGTTTAAAAAGGGAGTACGCTCGTTTCTTGAAGCTCCCCCCGTGTAACGGTTCGGAAGTATTCCTTTGACTTCGTACAAACGTATTTTTTTTAAATAAAATAAAAATAAAAAAAATAAAAAGTTTATTGTTCAAAAACAAGTACAAATGGTCTATCTTCTACTTAATTAAATGACATTTTGTTTTTTTTTTTTTTTTTTTTCCTTCGATACTGGTGCCTTCCTCTTACAATTATGACTCAGTTAGACTGCTATACAAATATAAAAAGAGTACATACTTATTAATTAGATTAAAGTAACTGTATTATCAAATATTGACAAGAAATACTACCTACCATCTACGTGTAACTGAAAGTTATGTGAGATTGTATGAGTGTGATGAAGAATAAGGTGAGTGTGTGTGTGTGTGTGTGTGTGTATGAGTGTGTAATGTAAAGTTTGAGTGTGTTCTTCTGAGTTTTATTATTGGTTATTTGGAGAACAGCTGTTCAGTCTGATTGTAATCCAACCCCTGGAGATAACTACTTACTACGCACTTACATTTATGTTTTAAAAGTGGATATATGTTACAGCTTTTATTAATGGTGTTGTAAATACGATTACTAAGACTCGTGAAGTTACGACGTGCTAGTGCAGTTCTAGTAGCAACTTGTGGACATACAAGATATTTACGGCGCCTATGTTCAAGGAGACTTGGGTCGTAGACTAGTGATGAATGCTTACGCAAGGTCATATTAAGAGCACAGAGTAGTCGAACTGTCAGTACACATATTTCTCTGTACAGCTCTATAGTTGGATAGCGAAAGGGTTTACAAAGCATAACCTTCAGGACTGCCCTTTGAGCTCTCTCAAGGCGCAGCATGTGGGTTTTAAACGTTCCACCCCAGACAGATATACAGTACGTCAGGAGTGATTGAGCAAGCGCATAATACACAGTTTTTAACAGTGAGTCAGTAACTACTCCTCTTAGTTTTTTCATTGGATACATTATTTTACGAACACGTGCTACAGTCACATCTATGTGTTTCTGCCAGCTTAGTGTGCTGTCGATATATACACCCAGATATTTTACACACGAGGATCTATGTATAGGAGGGCAGCTACAAGAGGGAAGCATAGAGTGGCAATTGTGCGCTTTGACATCTGGCATGGTCGGCTGTGTAGCTGTGTTCGCAGAGAAAGGAATAAAGTTAGTTTTAGATACATTTAACGTAAGTAGATTTGAAGAGAGCCAATTCATCACTGTACCGAGCGCTTGCTCAGCTCTGCTATGAGCAGTTTCCCATGTATCTCCAGTGACAATAAGCGCTGTATCATCCGCATATACAAGAATCTTACAGTGTCGGATTGTCAATTGGCACAACCTATTTACATATAAGAGAAAGAGAGTAGGACCCAACACGCTGCCCTGAGGGACGCCAAATGCTATGTTTCTTTCTTCACTAATGTAATTTTCAACTTTAACCCTTTGACTACGATTTGTAAGATAATCACAGAAAAGTTTTAGACTAATATCTCTTATTCCTAGATCCTCTAGTACTCGCAGTAGGATAGAAGTAGAGACCGTGTCGAAAGCTTTTGCTAAATCAAGGAACACACCTATGGTTTTAGTTCTAACATCCAGGTTTTTGGTAATATGATTTGTCAGCTCAAGAACTGCGTCCTCTGTTGAAATGCCTTTTCTAAAGCCATATTGGTTTGGAGCAATAATATTATTGCGTTCAAGATAGCTCGTCAATCTTTTATTAAGAACCTTTTCTATGATTTTAGACAGAGTTGAGAGGATTGATATAGGCCTATAATTTTCGACACGGTCTCTAGCGCCTCCCTTAAATATGGGAGTAACTAATGCCTTTTTGAAGGTAGTGGGAAAGATGCCTTTAGACATACATAAATTACACACATGAGTGATTGCTGGAACAAGAACATGGCTAGCGGATTTAATTACAGAAGTGGGTATTCCATCATGACCTACAGCGCTGTTGTATTTAAGTTCTTTGATTATATTTTCTACTTCTCTGTGGTCTGTTTCGAGTAAAAGAAATGAGTTGCCTAGCGGATTTCTAATGCAATTATAGTTGAAGTCCAAGTTAGAACAATGTCTCTGTGAAGCTTTTTGAGCAAGATCTGCCCCAATATTTGCAAAATAATTGTTAATAGCATTTACAGAGGAGCTTGGGTCTGGGCAAATTTTAAGAAGTTCTTCCGAATTATTTGTTGGTGATGTGTTCTTATAACTAATACTTTTAATGATATCCCATGTTGCTTTAGGCTTACCACTTACTTTAAAGAGCTCCTTTTGGTTATAGGCTTTTTTAATATTTTTTAACAAATTATTGCAGTAATTTCTGTATCTGGAGTAAACAAGTTTAACATCAGGATCATTCGGGTTTTGCATGGCCTTTCTATGAAGGCGGTCCCTATTACGCATACATCTTAAAAGGCCAGGCGTAATCCAAGGTCTAATAATTATCCTTCTATGAGAGACTTTTCTTATCATGCTGTTTTCGCTTATTGCGGTTGATATAATGGAGGTGAGTTGTTCTGCACTTTTATTGGGATCTGAACTAGTTAGCACAGGAGAGAAATCAGTATTTTCTAAATCCTCAGTGATGCCAGGAAGATTTAAGTGACGTTTAGTGTTATTTGGCTTAGAAGGATTGGCTAGGCCTCGCTCAGTACAGAATAAGATAGGTGCGTGGTCTGTAAAATATGAGTCCAGTATCAAGGTTGTAGAGGGTTTATCTGTCTTAAGAAGGACATGGTCTAGGCAGTTATCATAACGTGTAGGAAAGGTATGGGCTGGTAGAAAGCCATGATATGCCATTGTATTTAAGTAGTCCTCGGCGTTTTGGTCGGTATGGCCTGGTCGAATATTAATGTTTAAATCACCAATTACTGCAACGGTAGATGTTGGTGAAAGGGACTCAAGAATGTTATTAAGGGAATTAAGAAAGTTATTTATATTTCTAACTGAGGGTGTGCGGTATATAGCTACAATAGTGATGTCTGTACCTAGCCTTAAGGTAAGGCAATTGGCATCCGAAATAACTGGTTCAGATATTCTGTAATTTAATTCGGTTCTCACGTACACTACCACACCATCGTTTTGGTTGTTGAATGAGGACCTTGCCGAAGTAAAACCAGTTATCGTTGGAATATCCACAACTTTACTTAGCCAGCACTCGGTAAGAACTATTACGTCACATCTGACGTCCAAAGAATGAAGCAATACGTTTAGACCATCAAAATTACGATTTAAGCTTCGAATATTAACATGTAGTGTATTTATGGTTGGCTTAGTACTATCTAAAAGCTTAAGACATTGGTCTGGCGAACTTACATAAAATGCCTTGGTATCTTGGCTGGATATAAATTAATATCTTGAGCCTATGTATTTTTTTTATATAAAATGGACGGTCGGTAGGAATGAAATGAAATAAAAAAATTGATCTCTCCTATGAATATATTGTATGATAATGATATGTCATAAAACAGTGAATGTTTCAGAAGTTAAAATACATAATAATGATGACGAGTGGTATAGTAGTTAGGTATAGTATTAGTAGTAATTCTGTACTCTAGTAGTATGCTATGGTTTATAAATTGAGCATGAATACCGATTGTAATACTTAACGTTAAGTAGACACGTCATCAGATGGACCGGCAGGAAACTAATGCATGAGGAAGACAGAGCAGGGTAGAAATATTCATAGGAGGCCTATGTCCAGAAATGGACGTCTATTGGTTGATAATACGTATGCAAATTCATTTAAGTGGGTGATTCGGAGATATGACTTATTCTTTAAAAATAAAAACCTAACTTCTTAACCAATTTTGGAACCCACTAAAAAACACAGTGTTTTTTCTCCGGGACGGAGGGAAACTTGACCTACTAATACCACGCTGGCCAGACAGATTGGTAATGGGGTAAATATCAAGTTTTCCTTCCTTTTATCTCGTAAAGATAATATTCACGGAAAGTCCCTTAGTCGGTTTCTACGACACCCATGGGATGAGATGGGGTGCTGACAAATTGTATTCTTAATCCGTCACCACACGGAGACCCTTATAAACAAACTGTATTCCAATTAATCAAGAAATGGCTAAATTCCGAGGTAACAAATATAGGTAAGTAGAACTGGGTTAATAATACCATTTTCTCCTTTATAAGATAAGTACATAAGCTTTGACTTCTGTACTATCTGCTTAGTAATCAGATAGCCACGCCTCAATATTATGACATTGTCATCAATAACTCGTCAGCAAGTCGTCAGGGCCTCGTCAGATATCTGTCATGACATACAATACAGTAGTTATGACAAACCTGTTTGGACCTGTTATAGGTTAAGGATTAGATAAGTAGAGTTTGTCAATGCAACAAAAGTTTTCGAATACGAGCTTGTTAAAGTAGTTAGCTAAAATATGTCGAAATATAAATAAAATTTATTTATTTATTTTTCTACGTTTCTTGACGTAACTTGATATGAAAAAAAAAATAAAAAAAAAATATTTTGTCTAGTTCAAGACAGTTATTCAAAATCTTCGGGTACTTCGCAAAATGCCACTCTACTAGTCCAGGCTTCTTCCTGATATAGGGATACTAAACCTTTCTTAATAATAATGTTACTTAATTGTTAGTCACATAGTAAAATTTTACTAAAACCTAAACCTCCGTCTAGTGCGAGAACTATTTTGAATTTAAAAAATCCACTACCAGGCCAGCTTCCATAGTATTTATTAGCAAAGAAACATTGTTTTAAATATTTGTGTGCATGAACATGAATATTTGCATTGGTCTGAGTGTTTCTATGTATAATATGTATATATTTAAAAAAAGGTATTTATGTATTAATATCCGTTGTTTTGTTACCCATAACACAAGCAGGTTAAGCCTAGCTTACTTTGGGAACAGATGGCGCTGTGTAGAGATGTCCGTGAATATTTATTGTTTTCAAACATTGATATATAAAAAACCCAAGATGCACATTTTAAAACAAAACTAACAGCCAAAAGTGTCACCAAATTATACATACGCAATAAATACGTATAGTAATATCGTAAACATATTTTTTTTTCAAATTCAATCTTACACGCATGACATAAAGTTGTATTTGAAAAGTAATGCACAAAAAGCAATAAAATTTTGTGATTGACGTTTGCCGGTAGAACAGACGACGATACTAATTTAAAAAAAGCGCACAATTTGAAATTGTGAGCCTATTTGTTGCGGACGGTTTTGGGAAGTGGAGTGTGTATCTTTGGTTTTTTTGTAAATCAATGTTTTCAAATCACTTTTTCGGAAACTTCCCTGGTAAAGGAGATCTTTAAATAAAGACTCTCTAGGATTTTAAAGTAAACAAAATAGCCTAACTCTAGAGAATATCTAAAACTACAGTATATTTTCAAAGTAAAATGCAACCATCATCACCCCGTAATTCTACCAACATAAAATATTAAACCACAGACAATTTAACATCTTAAAACCTAGTCGTTGACAGCATCAAGCTTCTTACTTTTTTTTTTATGAAAGCAAAAAGTTTATATGTAAAGAGTACCGTCTAGACGGGACGACAATTTACTTGTAATTGCAGGCTTGTGAGGTCCGATGTGTATATACTTAGTTATTTCGTTTAAATGTTTTGAGTATGTTAAGTGAGGTTGTTGTGTATGATAGAGTGGGGAGTGATTTGTTTAAGAAAAACATGCTAGACAAATATATTTTAGTGTTTGGTAATTTTCAAAAAGTTCCGTCCTTGCGGTGGGACATTATAGGGTTAAGATGGTACATGATAGATTGATAACTTTCACTTTCTTAAAAAAACCGCCATAATTGAAACACTTCCAGTTTCTTAGATTTTTAGAAATATCCTTTTTATGGTTCCGGTAATTTTGAAAAAACGGAACTCCTATAGGATCACTTTGTTGTAGCGTGAGGTATTAAGCTGAATTTTTTACCAAATACTAAGATCTGTTGCTTGTTGCTGTTATAGTGCTGTAAAAAATCAAACTGCTAATCCAACCCAATCAAGAGGTATAGCCCAACTAACAATTTAGCGATAAAATAAGCGCTATAACAGTCGGTTATTTGTTCAATTAAACACCAATAGCAATAGCGCGGCCTAAAAATTAACGATATAGCGTGCTATAACTCTCTTATAGTCCGAATTAGGCACCGGTGTTAGCACTTGTAAGTTCTACAGCTGCTCGTATTAACTGCAACAGTGATAAATAAGTGGCATAACAATGCTACTATATGGTATTTTCTTACCAATGGCGATAGTTAAGAGTTAAACAGCAGTATTCATTACCCAAGATACTATTAAAGTAATAAGATGCTATTTTCTATTACTTTAAGTGTTGCAAATACTGTGTTTATTACCAAAAGATCTATAAAAGTTTTAAGATGCAGTCTTATATCACTTAAAGTGTGACAAAAGTTTAGTTACATACAAAGGTTCTATTATAGTTATAATATGCTATTTTGTATCACTTGAAGTGTTGCAAAGTCTATATTAATCGCCTGAGGTTCTATTTTATTTATAAGATGTTATTTTATATCGCTTAAAGTGTTGCAAAAACGGTATTTATTACTTTAAGTTCTGTTAAAGATGTAGTATGGTATCATTATGTCACTTAAAGTGATGCAAAAACGCTGGAGTAGTGTAAATAAAATCTTTGGTCTTTGTAATGTTTTATGTACCTATCTATTCCTTCTGTATTTTATCTAAGTGTGATGTGTACGTAATGGCAGTTGATAAACAAAAACGGTAAGTCTTACAATTTATTATACCTTTAGCGATTATTTAAGTGAAATACTATTGCGGTTGTATTTTTTCTGTTAATATGTATACTATTTTTAATCTCAATTTTCAAGCGCCTTTAAAATAAGGCGTCTTAAGAAATATTCAAACCAAAAATATAGCAAAAATATTAGATTTTTTTTTGTAATTTTGCTAATTGTACTTATTCCTTCCAAATGGGTAATCAAAAATTGTTAGATATTTAATTGTAAGAAAACAACAATGATTTAAGTAAACATTATTATTGAAAGATACTCGTATATCAAGATTTTTAGGTTATATTTGTAAACAATAATGGCGTTATCAATTTAAATGCAAGGCTAGCGGCAATAGTGATAATTATATCTTTTTTAGAACTCATAAGTTTAAAACGGTGCTATAAAATTATTTATTAGCTCTTATGTTTGAACAACTACGTCGATTAGAACCTTAAGTCATATCGTTGAAAGGATTTTTTATGATATTTGAGACATTTGGGTTCCTTGGTAAGATACGTAAACCACTAATATGAAAACATAAAAGATTTTAATCAAGTTTATTGTATCTTTTTCAGTAGGTAGGTATATGATGTTATAAGTACGAGAAATCTAAATAGGCTTTTATTTAATTAATAAAGTAGTAGTTACAATACTTGTTTTGCTACATACCTAGCTATATAGGTATTCAACTAATATATTGAAATACGCGCCTAATTTCATTATATTGGTAACCGGCGCGGTGTAGGTACTTTATTTATTTATTTATTCATACTACTACTGCGCCTACCCCTCTCCCCGCCTCTGCGTATAATGTTAAAGTACGTACTTTGTTCGGAATAAGTTAAAGACTACAACCTCACGGACCCCTGGTCGATTTAATCTTATAATTATATCTCAATGTTTTGGATTTTGTATGTTTCATTACTACAGCAAAGTTAATTTTTATATTTCAGTATGCCGGTTAAAATAATTCAGACCAAAGAGCGAAATAAAGTACAACTCATTACAGTACCGTCTACATGGAAGCACAATAGCGTTCTAAGGCCTAAACAGCCACAAAAAATCATTAACGACGATACATCGATACCGCAGGCGCATTGGTGTTCCATACCGTGCAGTGTTAAAAGAAATAACATATATAAATACTTACGAAGCGGCAGAAAAAGAAATAACTATTATGCTTACACAAAGTGATACTGAAGAGGAAACCAGCGTCCGTCCAAAAACACTGCACTAAAAGACCTTCCTTAGGATCTTATTTTTACTCCTTTGCCAAATATTTCTTATTTGCCAAATATTTCTTATTTGCCAAATATTTATTGATCACATATTATTTTCGATTTGTATTATATTTATGTGCAATTTTAGTAATGTAAACGCGATTCATATTGACTGACTTATTTTCTGTTACTTAGTACATTATTAATTAATAAGCCACAGTAGTTTTGTGAAGTACAAAAATCTTTTTATTTAACCTTTGCCAAATAGGAGCGATCTCTATTTTTGCACATTTAGGCTGCGTTTCCACCAGAGAGGTGCGAGGATGCATAGCGAGGGATGTGTTTGTAAAGAACCAATAGAATCGCTTCATTTACCTTGCCTCGGTCAGCACAGCTCTAGTGAAAACGGCTCAGCGGAGCTAGATTTTTGCGCATACAAAACAAGCGAAGGATGTGTCCGAGGCATGTGTGAATGATGATGTGGATGAATGAAAGATCTGTTGCGAGGTTTGCGCATACTGTACCAGCCATTCAACGCATCCTCGCGCCACACATTAATGCGCATTTTCACAGCACAGCTAGACATCCTCGCACGACACATTTACATCGCACATCTCTGGTGGAAACGCACCCTAATGCTGCATTTCGTATGTAGAATTTGTTAAGTAATTTTGGCGAGGTTTATATTGATTGATTTATATAATTTCTGTTAGTACAGTCAGCGTTAGATAGATATGTGCTTTCAAAGTAGTCAAAATTATGTGAAGAATATAAATTCAGCATTATGTTATGTAGGAGAATCACTATTGTTTTGCATTTAAGTTTCTAATGTCTTTTTATTGTTGAAACTTAGATCCTATCTAATAGGTATAAATAAATACAATGTATTGATTAAAACTGTATTTTATTTATCTTCATATTGTATGTATCAAGGGTATAAAATATGAAATATCTTGGTAGCTGAATCACAAATAAAGCACCGTATTTTAATAGGACCAGTTTTCCCGTCCAATCAAAAACCCCTTGCTCCAGTAATACCCCCATTTCATTAACAAAATCATTCAAAAGAACTCTAGATTCTTGGGCTTCCCTGTTCCGTAATAAATTCCTATTATAAATGGACTAATATTATATTTAAAATTAGCCAAAACTCTTTCTTGGCACTTTTGTAAATAGGTAAACCATCCAAATTTATATTTAATCAAATTTATCAGGGAGTTTGTCCCAACTAGCCAGTATTTTAGTCAGACTGTTTGTGACCCCATGATGCCAATAAACAGATTTATTTTTCGTTGTTTTCTAAATAGTCAGAGGGTCAGATTAATATATGTATTTCCAAATCTCTTATTCACTATAAGAATCAATATTTTGATGGGCGGAACCCTCCTCTAATATACAAGATGGATGTTAAAATTTACCACATAAGCGATATAACGGAATTTTTTAACATTTCAAGTGATTATTAACACTAATGTAGACTTTTAAAGCTCATTAAAATAAATAACCTCGTTAAACAGGTTAAGGTGTTATAGAAGGGTTTAATATTTCGCATATCGCTTTAAGACTATATAACGTTCACACTAGCACTCTTAGAGGGTTTTAAAGCTTCAAGCTTCCCTAGCACCTCAAAACCTCACCTAAAATACTACAATATCACTGCACTATTAAGAGTTATAAGATTGATTATTATAACCCTTAAACGGCTTGAGGGTTTTTTTATAACCACTTTAACATCAAAAGTGATGTTTAGCACTTAAAGGTATTCATAGCACCTAAATAGAGCATTTACATCAGCAAGTGATAGTAGTCACTCCAAAAGAGCTTTTAATGTTAAAATCAACTTAAAGCTGCAATAAAACTGTAAAGTTCTAGCTTATAGCACCTTATTACAACTTTAAGCTGCAGCGTAATTGTTCTATATCTTTTATATCACCTTACTATCGCTGGTGCTTAAGCAAGCTCTCTTATATCCGTACTATCATTTAAAAGTATTATTTTATATCTTACATAGCTACTATATAACTTAGAGCTTTAAATTTAGACCCTGTTATCGCTACTTTGCTTGTTGGGAGCCGTTTATGTTCCAAATTTTTTACGAGTAAGGGCAAAAACCTACAGCAGGGCGCTCGGTGCCCGAGTCTTACTCGCACTTGACCGGTTTAATTTCAGTTCCATTCTTATTTTAATAAATCAGGATAAGAGCCCCTCATATACAGGTAAACTTAACCTATTAATACCACACTGTCGAAAATGGCTGGTCGCAAATTTTCCGTTTTTAATATAGTGTTTAAAGCTTGACGAAATTTCCTTAGTCTTTACTTCCTTAGTAAGTTTTTATTACTTGTCTAAACATCGATATACATACATAAAACAAATACACATCAAATACAGTACGTCTTTTTAGCAGTGCAATGCAAACCACATATAACAGGCAAACATACAGTTTTATGTATTTATAATTTGCTTACGGGTTTGATGTTCTTCGTAGGTACCTGGGGATCAGAAAAAATATTTTTAAGCACCCTGTTTTAAAAAAAATACCATTTTAAAAAAAGCACAATAAGTAATTTTTTTACCGACACTTTAATCAGCCAATCATGAGAGCTATGTCGTTTACTTTGGTTTTCCATTTGTGATTTGAGCAAATTATTACCTTGCATAGGATTTAAGGTTATATTTGTTAAGAAATAAATAGTCAAAAGCCCTTCGTACAAAACTAGCTTTTAATTGCAAGTTAAGCGTAAATATAAATGTGACAAATCGACCTAAGCCAGTTACAGAACGCAAAAATAATTGCACATTTTTATAACGTAGTAAGGAAATTGTGATGGAAAAGCGCAAATCATTAAAACATTCTTGATACTTGTATACATTAAAGTAATTTTTCCAATGACATCGTTGAAAGTAAATTGTGAATAAAATAAACGTTCAAATATAGACCTAAGTTCTACAAAATAAAGCTCAAAGTTCATCGTAACTTATTAATTAAGCTGTTTAGGAGCTTCAGGATAATTAGTTTACTTCCATCTTGCATAATGTTGTAGCGTCATCTACCGACAACTCAAGCGAACACCTACACTACATTCTGAATCGCGATATCAACATTCGCACAGCGATTCCGCATATATACAACGTCCAACGAACAACTGTTGGGCAGTTGGCCCGCCAGGCGCGATCACCTTCGCCTGGTCGGAGGATCCTCCCTTTTCGTTGGAGGCGTGGTGCTGTTACGTCACCGCGACCTCCACAGTGGTGACCCCGACGTGATGAAACCAACCTTCTCGGAGCGCGCCAGCACCTTCGGTCTTAACAGGACTACTCCATATGCTCGCCGTCATGACAAGCCTGGGGAAGCCTGCGACCTCATCACCCTTCATCCGACTCACTGGATACGCCCCGACTCACTGGGGAAAATGGGGAAGGTGGACACCGCAGTCCGACTCACTGGACCGGCATTTCAGTTCCGACTCACTGGGACTCTGGCATCAGCTCCACAAGAAGTCACATCAGCAAGTTCGACCTCCGGTCTTCCGGGGGGAGTGGTGTAGCGTCATCTACCGACAACTCAAGCGAACACCTACACTACATTCTGAATCGCGATATCAACATTCGCACAGCGATTCCGCATATATACAACGTCCAACGAACAACTGTTGGGCAGTTGGCCCGCCAGGCGCGATCACCTTCGCCTGGTCGGAGGATCCTCCCTTTTCGTTGGAGGCGTGGTGCTGTTACGTCACCGCGACCTCCACAATGTTATACTAAAAGCGAGCGTTGTAAAATATTTTGAACCTTATTACAATATAAACAGAGTTGATTATAAATTGCAGTAGTTAATAAGGCAAGTTACGTGAAATTTGTACAGATGGCGCTGTTAGTAGGAAAAGCTTTGTATTTCTTTTTGTTTTGACTAACAGAAAAATATTTCATAATTATTTTTTATATATTTTTAAGAGCTGACGAGTAAAAATGTCTCCTTTTCACCACGCCGGCGCCGCAGCCGGAGGGAAGTCGCAGATTCGATTCAACCATTTATATGGTTGAACATGGCTCTTTGAATTGGTAGGGGTGTTTTAGAATATCCCTTACGTATTCATATTAAGCTATCCAACAAACACTTTGACTTGACTTGATGAGATAACCAGAAATGGCTACAGGGTTACTCTATATGCCGTGGAAATAGGGGCGACGGGTACACCAGCTAAATCCCTCTATAGCTTATTAAAAGAACTAGGACTGCCGAGAACTTCAGTAAGCTCTCTACTATCACGAATGTCCAAAACGGCATTGTTAGGTTCCAAATTTGGATAGGTAGAGGACGGAACATAGCAGACAGTGAAGGTGACCGCTAACGCGTTGTAAGGGGGCCTCCTAGTAAATACACCTAGACAATGGCAAACTTTTTATAAGAATCAGACGGTTCCTCATTAATTAATGGATATTTTTGTATTTTGCTAATCACCTTCGTTTTAGTCGCTTCCTGAACCCTGCTCATACATTATTTCAGCCAGAAAACGTCCACTACTGGATAAGGACTTGGGATTTGTTCGTCTTCTGCCTCCCTCATCCATCGGTTGTCCGTAACCTTTCCCAGACCGTCGGTCCACCTTGTGAAGGGTCTGCCCACCCTGAACTTTTTGGTATACTGCCCCCATTGACAGGCACTTATTAAATTCTATAGGATTACCACGACGTGCGTCTCGTCTTGACACTAATCTTTATTAAAAATGGCTCCCTTTGTTATTTATTATTTAGTATTATTAACTTATTAAAGACAACACACAAAACTGTTAAATTATGGGGAAGAAAACTTATTGGGGAAAATTATCAAAAATATACTTTATTCTTCTAGAGTCAAAGTTGATATTTGCATGACTGTATGTTAAGGCGAAGTTTTAATACAGAGTGCTTGGAATTAGAGACAGTATTTTTATTTCTATATAAAATATTCGGTTTTCAGGAACTATTTATTGTAAATTGACATCTGGATAACGAGTTTGTTGCCGTTACTTCTCTTACTAGCGCCTTGAAAACGGTAGTAAAGTTGATTAAACTTTAATTTTATACTACAACGTCACAAACACACAAACTTTACCTCTATATTAGTATAGATTTCTTGTAAAGAAATTGACTAAGTAAGTATTGGTTAAGTAATCTGGGTTTTATGGCAGAAAGTTAGTATCAACAATCTAATTTTGAAGCAGCTTATTTTTAAGTAGCAAATAATATAATTTATTTAAGTAAATCATGGCAATTAGCTGTCAAGCAAAACGATTTAATTTGAAATAGTCTCACTTTTACAAAATTATTTCTAAATTGTCTCATCTTTCATAGACATCGCCTTAATTTCTGCACCCAATAACACATCAAACAAACAATATTGAATTCTAACTACAACATCATAAATCTCAATATACCTTACCGATAAATATCTAACTACCTTCAAATACATTCTTTTAATTTTTGCACAAGCAAATAACAACTCTGTTCCTTCAAAAATAAGGATAGTTTTTGCTTGTATGGTATTTAATTCTTTTATGTTTTAGATAAGGAATTAAGAACTTTGTTTCCTTTAAAATAAAGGTGATTTTTGCTTGATGGCTATTTTGCTGACGTGACTGTATGGAGGGTGTATAGGGGATGTTAATTGATATGAGAAAAAGTTTAGTTGGGGGCGCGTTCTTCTATTGATAAGCTCTGTCTTCTCATTTGATTTAGTAAGCGGAACAAGTAAATAAATTACTTGTGCGTACGTTTTTGCTTCTGAATGTTATTGTGTAGACAATATATCATCATAGTAGACCATGTACAATTGTACAGTACCCGGCTGGCATGGGTACAAATAAAACAAATTATAATTTGATAGTGTGCGACAGAGATGACTATTGACTATTATGCCGTACGCCACTATAAATACTGCCGTACGGCAAGATTTGTATGAAAACAAACGAACGTTGCTTTTGCCGTTCGAAAAACGCACCGAAATCGAACAGCAGCAGTACGGGACCAAGCGGCTAAATTGAAAGAGCCCTTACTCTTATTAATTTATGTTTATAAAGGTCACTTGAACAATATTGGGTGATCTATTTTTATACGTTTTATTATAATCACATTATTCATGGACCCTTATGGTTCAAGTATTTATTTATACTTAATATAAATGCGACGACCTCTGTAGCGTTGCTACGCAGAGGTCTCGGGAGAGGTCGCAGAGGTCTCCCTATACTAATCCATCTGGCCAGCGTGGTATTAGTAGCCCAAGTATCTCTCGGTCACTGGAGGAGGCCCGTCCCTGCAGTGGGACATTAATAAACTGTTATGATGATAACTATCAAACCCAAATCGATCGATTATTGATAACATTTCGACCTTGAAGCTAAATAATTTCAATAACACGCGTACAATAATATAATACACTTGTTACTGTGGGGTGCTCCACGACCCCATTGTTACTTACGAGGGGTCAATAGTTACCCCACTAACATGGTAACACACTTACATTGCTCATGTTTATGCAATATTATTGTTATGAAATATTTGGCTTAGTGAAAAAAATATTGGTGTTATTTTCTATACTCGTCTACACGGCGCTTTTAACGCGCCGCGGTGACTGAGAATATGTTGTAAACAACCCAACTTATGTCAGGAGTGTCGTGCGTGATAGCTGAAGGAGAGAGAACTTAATGTAAAATCCTATTTAATATTGTCTATCCAGCTTAAATGAAAAGAATATTAAATTTTAACCGACTCCAGAAACTGGAGAAGTTTCTCAATTCTGTGGTATTTTTTAAAAACCTTTCTTACCTTTTAACTAATTAAGCTTTTGAAAAATAAAAAAGGGTACATTTCTAAACTGATACGAAAGTGATTTTACTTGATTTATCTTAAAAATATAAAATTTAAGTAAATTACCCAAAGAAATGAAATTTTGTAAGCAATATAATCGGTATCGATAATCTAGTTTTAAACATTTCTGTGTAAACAACACTAGCCGACCCGTGCCCACTTCGTTGGACAGCGAAAAAAACGCGCCCTTTTTTTTAAACCTATTTCATTACTGCTCCACTCCTATTAGTCATAGCGTGATAATATATAGCCTATGAAAATCCCCGATAAATGGATCATTCAATATCCAGAGATTACCCCCTACAACGTCACAAACACACAAACACAAACTTTACCTCTTTAAAATATTAGTATAGATTATAATAAATGCCAGAGAACCTGCACACACTCAGTTCGTCAACATCGATTTTAAAGTTAGATTTTTAATTATAAAATTATAACTACGATCGTGATCGTGTTATCCGATAGTAGTGTTAGTTCTCGATGCGAATATTGATTGAATACATTTAAATAATAAACCAATTGTA
Organism: Schrankia costaestrigalis; assembly: GCA_905475405.1. Classification (NCBI taxonomy): domain Eukaryota; kingdom Metazoa; phylum Arthropoda; class Insecta; order Lepidoptera; family Erebidae; genus Schrankia; species Schrankia costaestrigalis. The sequence goes on along the minus strand of FR997853.1, from coordinate 1,362,828 downwards.
AACATTATAGCATCAACTGCCTTCCTGTCATAATCCACTACGGATAGACTTATAGTTGTCCTCTTTATACTTTTACTTTTAGAAATAGAAATATAATTTATTTGCAGCAAACAACAAAGCCTGCGCCTACAAAACACTGGTGTCATTAACCAGAGCTTCCTCATCTTTCTGGTTTCAATACAAAAGATCTTATTTGTTTTTTAAACGCATATATGCTTGGCATATATAGTTGTTTACCTTTATAATCAAGTAATCAAGTCGTAATAAATGAATAGTACATCCGTTTATTTTATATCAGTAAAGACAGAGAGCAGCAGAGACAGTTTTCACGGGGGAACACCCCCGTGAAAACTGTCTCTAATGAGGTAGGTACGTATATACTCGAAACTTAAACATTCAAAATAAAAAAATAAAAATATCCATCTCATTAGTTTGCCCTACAGCATCAACAAGGGTATAAACCTAACACAAGCTCAGCGCCCTCTGTCGTCAAATCCCCGCAACGTTTTGACCAGATCTCACCCCTTACTGCGTGCGCTAATTATCTGTACACCCTCCAGCAGTCATGTTGGAGTATTGAAAGGGGATAGGATGAGATATGTATATTTGTTTGTTAATTAAGTAATATATATATTTTCTATTTTTGGGACACCTAAACATAATGCTTTTGCTCCTCTTCAACCATAACAAGTTACTTAATTTTTATGCTAAAAGTGAAGCAATAGTTTCGAAGATAAGTAAACAAACTCAAATAAGAATTCTCTCATACAATATCCTATAGGGTATTGATCGTTACTTGATTAACATTGTCAACAAACACCACATATTGCAAATTCACTAGTTTTTACATCAATCTCACACTCTGATATGGATGAAAATTTCTAGAAAGGAGAATTAAACGTTTATGCAATAGAAAACACGTAAATTACTTTGATTTAACCACTATTTTTCTTTAATTTTAAATAAATATAATTTTTTCCTACGTCAAATTTTACAGATAAAAATTAATTTCACCATTTGATATCTGTAGATTCTAGAATTTTGTCCTTGATTCCTATACATTTCTTAAAGGTCAAAGACGTAAAGTCTTTAGTCTGTGGTTGACACGACGCCAAATGTTTACCTTTTAAAGCAACTCCGTTTAAATAGACAGTACATACACATAGTCCCACGTTGGGCGCCAATATGCAGCCTCACAGTAATTACTCTCAGTTCACAGCTGTTAAGTAACTTGTCACTAGTACTAAGACGGATGAGGGTACCACGGTTGGCGCCAAAACGCGCCTACTAATATTTCACTTCAAGGCATAATATAAAATCTATATATATTGTATTAAGACCTATTTTACAATATCATTGAGCACCGTGCTTTTAATAATTTTCCATACTTTCGTAAACTTACGTCTTAAACACATGAGGGTAGACAGAAATTACTAAAAGACATGTAAAAAGACACATAATGTTATACAATATTCTGGAAATAATTTATTAATTAAAATATATCCTACTAACTACAACTACTACTTTTACTTACAATTTCACTCTAGTTTTTAAGAAATTAACAACGTATTATGCATGTACTGTTGAATGCACCGTTGGTTTGCCATTATTAATAAATAAATAAAGATAAGTAACCAAACTCAAATAACAATTCTGTCATACAATATTTTACACATACATAGTCCCACGTTGGGCGCCAATATGCAGCCTCACAGTAATTACTCTCAGTTCACAGCTGTTAAGTCACTTGTCACTAGTACTAAGACGGATGAGGGTACCACGGATGGCGCCAAAACGCGCCTACTAATATTGCACTTCAAGGCATGTTAATATAAGATCTATGTACATTGTATTAAGACCTATTTTACAATGTCATTGAACACCGTGCTTTTAATAATATTACATTCTTTCGGAAACTTACTAGCTGATGCCCACGGCTTCACCCGCGTGGTATAAGTAGCTAAAATGTTATTCTACAAACTAAACTACCTATATTCCAAATATCATCAAAATCCATTCAGTAGTTTTGCGTAGTGTTTTGTTTTGTGTAGTGCTTGAATGAGTTACCAACATCCATCAATCCATCCATACATCCTCACAAACTTTCGCATAAGACTCAGATGGTAACGCGATATCTACAGTTATACGCACTTTTTTACCCTCTTCCCAATCAACATTCAGCAATCAGAGGTGACCGTTATTTGTTAAGTAAATAAAAATATTTACCATATACACTGAAAGTTTCAAATAAAACTCTGTGGACGAACGAATAAAATATGCAATGAAAATAAATTGAAACCAGTCGGTCGTTTTACTTTAGTATAAAACTAGTGTTATAAATATGGTTCGTATAAACTATGGTTCACACTGGTTTATTTCAAGCTTACACCAAGTTAGACGTTACTTAAATAAATTTCCGTACCCATAGTATACGATGTTTGATCGCACTAAAATGTTTGCCTATACATTTATTTGAAAATGTTGTTTTTTCTATGTATAATAATGTATGTATTAACAAAAAAAATAGTATTTATGTATGTTTATCAGTTGTCTAGTACCCATAGTACAAGCTCAGCTTAGTTTGGGGCTAGATGGCGTTGTGTGAATGTGTGAGGAATATTTATAAAGTCGTAGGGTATCAGCTATTTTAAAATAAAAATGGAAAGCATTAAAAAATAAGCTTAGAGATCGAACTTACAGCAGATTAGAACTTGCCATTAGTGTTACGAGAGGTATAAAAAGGCATATATTTTAACGAAAAGTATTAAGGTATTTACAAGTATCCCTCCGTCACGGGAGGAGGCCCGTCCCTGCAGTAGGATATTAATGGGCTGTTATGATGATGACATAGAATCGTCCTGTAAGTAAGTAGGTATCTACTCCCTACAAAGCCTTTTCATTTAATTTTCAAGAACTTTTCTGAAGGCAAATCATGAGTTTGTCTACTTAAACCTAATAGTATGTACAGTCACGAGCCATAATATGTACACATTTTACCCTTTTTGTAAAACAGTTATCTAAAGTTCTGCTAATCCAAAATTGAATATTCGGAGATTTTTCTAAACTGTACGGAACCTCTTTTAAATTACGAAATAATTTTGGTATTCTAATGTCTAGATAAACGTGCAGATAGTTTAGAAACTTTTACTATTTGTACATATTATTGCTCATGACTGTACAGTAAAAACTCTATTGTGTATTTTGGCAACACAATATAAAGGCGTGAACATCTCCTAGTAATGCCAAGGAAAGGTGAACGACATTCAACCTATAGTTTGTATTATAAAAATAGTCAAGTGTGTCACTCAATTGTTGCAAGGGTTCCGTACAAAAGACATACATCATAATACTCGTAGTTTAATAATAAAAATTTTTATTAATGTGTATACACAGCGCCTGCTAGTCCACTACTAAAGGAACATTTTATAAAACTGATGGATTCACTTTAATAGTATTACTACCTGACCCGTTTCCACTTTGTTGGGCGGCGAATAAAAACGCGTCCGTTTTTTAAACATATTTCATTACTGCTCCACTTCTATTAGCCATAACATGATACTATATAGCCTATGACACTCCCCGATAAATGGACTATTAAACACAGCTTTTTTTTAAATCGGTACAGTAGATCTAGAGATTACCACCTACAACGTCACAAGCACAAACTTAACCTCTTTATAATATTAGTATAGACTAAATTTGGTATGAGTAGGACTAATTATTATTATACCTTGTAGGGTCTACCATCTTGTATTTACGGTGTGATTTTAGGGATAAAAAGATAGAAAATAATACACGTAGTGATGAATACAGAAATCACCGCATTTCGAGGATGTCGAGAAAGGAACTACTGGGTAATTAACAAAGAAGCGATACTAAATCTTTATTTTTTTAAATATATAATGGGAGGCAAACAAGCCAGCAGGTCACCAGATAGTAAGTGATCACCGCCGCCCATGAATACCGGCAGCACTAGAGGAATCACAGATGCGTTGCCGACGTTCAAAAAGGGAGTACGCTCGTTTTCTTCTATTCAGTGTGGTGTTTGTAGTTCAATTTCCCATATAATGTAAAAAAATGTAGCCATCCATCAGGCACAAAGACCACTAAGCTAGTAATTAGGGCAAAAATGCAGAGTTAAACTACAGGAACAAATGACCTCATGCATGCAGTAGGACTTTCTTACATCATCATCATAACAGCCCATTAATGTCCCACTGCAGGGACGGGCCTCCTCCAGTGACGGAGGTATACTTGACCTACTAATACCACGCTGGCCAGACGCATTGGTATAAGGTGTGATTTCAAGTTTTCCTTTTTTTTTTCGTAAAGATAATATTCACGGATAGTCTCTTAGTCGTTTTTTACTACACCCATGTGATGAGATGGGGTGGTGACATATTGTATTCTTTATTATGCGAGTAATTAGGGTAAAAATGTTAAGTTCCATTCCAGGAACGAAGGACCTCATGCCTACAGTAGGACTTGCTTACAAAACATAAAAAAAAAAATATTTTTCTACAACCTACGGTACCCTAAAAAACTAAATCAAATAGTGATTTCGTTGTGCATCGCCAGTATCGGCAACAGTCACGTAAAGTTCAACGTACTGCTAACGACACAGTCTACGGGGATGAAGGGCATGGGGGTGTATGGGGGTGTGCGGGGGTGTACAGGGGGAGATAGATAACGTGATAGCGTTGATGGTGATAACTGTGTGGAAAATTTTGACAAGTAAGTGACACGTTAATATTTTTACGTTTTGTTTCGAGTTCTATTTATGAGTTAGGTGTGTTAAATATCGTAGTTTCTCTTTTTGGTGATGGAGTAAGAAAACATGGTGTCACTTTACCAACTAAGTAGATTAAGAGAAATTTTGCTAAATTGCATCAGCTTGTGTTCTTAGTAAACATTGGCACCAAGTACAATTTAGCAAAAGAAAACTGGATTTATGAAATTCAAAAAACTTGATTTACAATTCATGTATTTTGATGTCGTCTGTGGCGTAGTGGGTATATTACATGACTGCTACGTAGAGGGTTCGATTCCCACTCAATGCAAATCTTTGTGTGATGAACATGATTGTTTGCATTGATCTGGGGTGTTTTCTATGTATAATAGTATCTATTTACAAAAAACAAAAGTATTTATGTATGTTTATCAGTTGTCTAGTACCCATAGTACAAGCTCAGCTTAGTTTGGGACTAGATGGCGTTGTGTGAAAGTATGTGGAATATTTATTTATTTATTTAGTTGCGGACACAAAGATCATTGAAACTCAGATAATAATATGAGGATCGTACAAATAATGCACTGTAACTACATGGGATTAGAATCAGTGATCTCCTTTACATAGCGCGATTGCGTCGCCACTGAGACAAATACATTGTCACGTGGATAAGGGTTAGGCCCTTATCCACGGGGTTAAGGAGACGGTTTTTTTTCGCACCACCCTAAACAGTAATGTTTATTATTCATACTACTCACAAAAATAGTTATCATCTTAATATAGTTAACCGAGCATAAATTATACTTAAACGAAGAGGGAATAATGAAATAATGGTAAAAAAAGGATTAGGTACACCTAAAAATGCTTGTTTTGGAACGTTCTTAGGTTTATTTTAATGGTTAATACAAATTATCAAGTAACGTACTTTAAAAATAATCGTAGAACGAAAAGTAAATAACAGCCAATAGCAGATACTCTGTAGTACAGTTTCAATCAGTTTGACACTGACAGACAACATTGTTATTGTTTCAGATTTTATTAGATAAATGCATGATTTTTATGTACTTTTATATTTTATAACAATGGCATCTTTAGATAGAGTGCATAATACACACTTAAGCTGCCCTTCCTGGATACTGTTGTTATTGCTTATTGAGCAGAGGCACAGTCACTGTTGGCTGCTGTTCACAACATGTAATGTGTAAAGTGTGGTTTTTATTATGGGCTTTGCTTTTAGGTGAGCTTGAGCCACCTGCGTCTATTTAAGATGAAATACTGCTTTAAGAGATGATTGTGTTAATTATAATTATGAACAGTAATAAGTATTTCTTGTGTCATTTATATAGTGTATTGTTTCTCTTTAACTACCTTATTATTTAAGATCTACAAGCAATTGCCAGCAAAAACTGCGTTATTTCGAGAGGTCTTAGTTGCCTTATTAGTGTATATTCATTAGACAATCGCTGTTGTGAGATTTTAGGTTATCCCTAGAGTCTTGTTTTGATTAACCTATTTCAGAGTACTCCCTCTAGAGGGAGTTTTGATATGTGCAGACTGTCTATCTAGAGATTATAAGGAATAAACGGTATGCATTTCATTCCTAAACTCGCACAATTTGTGACTGGGCCTATTCGCCGAACTAAAAAAATCCTCTCCTTTAAGGAAAGTATTAGAAAGTCTCAGTGTGGTATATAAGTACTTGTTAATATCGTTTCCTTTACTTCCTTTTCATCATAATAACAGCCGTGAAGGAGGGATACTTGGCCTACTAATACCACGCTGACCAAACGGATTGGTACAGGGTTTAATTTCAAGTTTTCCTTCTTTTTACTTCGTAAAGATAATATTCACGGATAGTCCCTTAGTCGGTTTTTACGACACCCATGGGATGAGATGGGATGGTGACATATTGTATTCTTACTCCGTCAACACACGGAAAGAATAAGATGTAAGAATAAGATATTATTATTTAGAGGTAATTAGGGAGACGTAGGTCCGATACAGATCTAGAAGGGTCCCGCTTTAGTCATTGCGGAGACCACATAACTTGAGTTCTTGAATGATGGCAGCAGGTCGTCCAGCGAATGAAAAGGGAGCGACCGCTTTTTTTTTATTTCTTTTCTCTGACGACCGCTACTACTTTACACGGGCTGCGGTGGGGTGGATGGCCCTCAACCATTTAAGTGACGTGCCTCAGGGGCACCCCCTGTGCGGTACGAATCTCGGCCTGGACCGTCACTGACTAAACGGACGTGCGGAAGGCACGCCCTCTAGGAGCGAACGCGGCGTGTATTCCGGCCTCGACGGCGAGGACGGAACCGCGCACGTGTTGTTGTGGCTTCGTGAGCCGTGTGAGCTCTACGTTGAGCGATCGTGATCCTATCATCCGGCTCTTCGAGAGCATGCCTAGGTCTACGAATTTTAGATAGTCGGGAGCGAGCGCGTCTTCTTTTATAGCGGCGAGCCCAGCCACCGCCCGGGGAGCTGTTCAGGAAGGGAGCGTGCGCGGTGGTAGTAGGAGAAGAAGGCGTTACCACGCCACAACGTCAATATGATCCTTATATGTAGGTTATAGAAGTAAAACATCTGTATGTATAAAAACAATGGTAGCCAATTCATATTTCTGTGTTGGCAGCTGTGAATATGCTAGTTTTTTAATCAAACTTTTTGTTGACTGTTTGACGAATAAAAAATATTCTGATTGCCTTTTGAATGTTGGCACAACGCCACTGTTTCAAAACATAGGTGTTGTTATGTAGCAAGTCATTTGTGAATCTTTGTGTCCATTAATTACATCTTTTTAAAAGTTACCGTAATACAGGGCATAACATCAATTTACCTAGTAGAATAAGAATAAAATTAAGTTTTGTCTTCGAATAATTTTGTACTCAAATTAGAATTAATTTGCGAATGTCTGTTAATAGCTGTCTAGATATTTTAATTTAGTTATTATTGTGTGTTAATATTTAAGCTGTTGAGATTCCGAAAACAATTTAAAAAAAACATTTTGTAGCAATATCCAAATTCTTCGAGACTTCGGTAAAGTTATGTGTGAGAAAAGCTCCCGCGATACAAAACATAAATATAAATTGATGATTGTTAAGAGATACCGCGACACTAAGCATAATCTGCAATCTAAACTTGGACGGTCTTTGTGTCAGGCAATTTGCTGACTCGAAAAAATTCAGGAGTCACAAGGCATAATCATAATAACAGCCCATTAATGTCCCACTGCAGGGACGGGCCTCCTCCGGCGACGGAGGGATACTTTGCCTACTAATACCACGCTGGCCAGACGGATTGGTATAGAATTTAATTTCAAGTTTTTCTTCCTTAGGTTTCCAAGGTTTTCTCCCTTAGTCAGTTTTAACGACACCCATGGGATGAGATGGCGTGGTGACATATTGTATTCTTACTCCGTCACCACACACACCAGATAAGGCATAATGCTTCACCTAAACAGGAACGCTCTTTGTGTTCAGTAAGTATATCGACGTCTGTAAAAAGGTTTGGGACCCTGGGCATGAACTCTCTCTAGTTAAAAAATAAATAAGTATAAATATTCCTCAAACTTTCACACAACGCCATCTAGTCCCAAACTAAGCAGAGCTTGTACCTACTATGGGTACTAGACAACGGATAAACAAACTTAAATACTTTTTTTTAGGTAAATACGTACATATTATACATAGAAAACGCTAGAAAACACTCAAAGATTTGCATTGAGCGGGAATCGAACTCGAGACCTCTGCGTAGCAGTCATGTTAAATAACCAGTACGCCACAGAGGTTGTCAGGTTAAAGCCTAGAAATTCAGTAAATTGGAAGTCACGCAACACAAGGCATAATCCCTAATCCTTCTTTAAGAAACGACATTGTATCGTGAGAATCTTTTTAAATATTAAAAAAACCCTGCAATACAGGTCCTAGAGTTTTTTAAATGTCGATTACAGCTAACTTTATATATAGCCTATACTACGCAGAATGAAACCACATTTTATTCTAAAAATAGGCTGAAACATGACGTATTTTGCTCCTGGCTGAATGATAATAAAGGTATATATTTATGTTTATAAATAGGTTGTAACGTTATGGCGTCCATGTTTGAATAAAGCCTGAGGGTAGGATCGAACGACCGACTGCTGTATCTAACCTTATTTGAAGTTGTATTTATTGATGTAGTTTGAATAAATGTGGTTATAAGATTTGTTTGCGGTTTCAGCCACAAAACCAATCTAAATTAGTGTTTTGGTCTTTATCACTTCACATTAAATCATAGCACTTCGGACTCTGGCAGAATTGTCGACATCGGCATAGTTTGCCATATAAAAGAAAGAAGAAGAAGAAGATTTGTTTTGGCAAATGGATATTGTGACTAGGGATGTTGTCGGGAAAAATTACGAATCATTCCTGTCAAATACTTTGGAAGTATCCCGTAATATTCCGAGAATGTTTCAATTGGCAAAAATAATCAGCAAGTTGTAAATCATGTTATCGGGAAGGCGGCGGCGATCAATTCCGGGAAGTATTCCGGAATTATTCGAAAGTTTGCAACAATAACTGTGACAAGCAGTCTTGCTCGGTAAGCTTTGAAAAAGTGGTCCACCTGGTCGTAAGTGGTAACCTTAGATATCAGCAATACCAGAGCACAGACAATAATATTCACGTATAGTCCCTATCCCTTAGTCGGTTTTTCCGACACCCATGGGATGAGAGGGGGTGGTGGGTGACATATTGTATTCTTACTCCGTCACCACACAATACCTTCTATAAACATCGTATAGACAAAAACTTGCCGTAGCTTTTCAGGAGTACCTTTTATTCACATTTTTTGTGGGATTACCGTAGCTGGTATTTAATTCTTTGAAAACCATGTAAAATCTCTCTGGTCACAAAATGCCCATACCACAAAAGAAGGTAACCTCATATTTTTTTTGCCCCTACTACCTTTGTTGTTGCTTACCTGAAACAATAGAAAAAAAACATATTTAAATAAAAACATACTAAAATATTAAAGCTCAAACGAATTATTAACAAAACTAAAAAAGCCTACGAAATTTTCTTCTACCTCTATTAAAATAAACGATATTATGTTATACGCTTAACATACATACCTGTAAAAATATATACTCATATACTCGTAATACTGCAAAGTGTTATTACAAAATAAAAATCAAATACAACAAGGTACAGACTTCGTCTTACATGTAATCTCAATTTTATTTCTATAGTAATAACTATTATTATTGCGTATTACATAAATTGATAGAGCACTGAGTTCACAATACAGTTATTTACAGAAGTATAATTCATCTATTTTATTACATGGCTGCTACGCAGAGGACTCGGGTTCGATTCCCGCTCAATGCAAATCTTTGTGTGCATGAACATGATTGTTTGCATTGGTCTGAGTTTTTTCTATGTATAATATGTACCTATGTATTTACAAAAAAAAGTATTTAAGTATGTTTATCCGTTGTCTAGTACCCATAGTACTAGATGACGTTGTGTGTGAATGTGTGAGGATTATTTATTTATTAATTATTTTATTTATTTAAATTTTAATGCTAATTTTTTCAGTAGTAGTAGTTTTTTTTATGTAACTAATTAATTCAAATTCTAATTTTTATATTTAATTTCCTGTGTAATAATTGTATGTTCAAACACAATTGTAAGACATTGTTATAATAAAAAGTACGTCACTATAAATATGTGGCTGCTAGAGATCCTGTATGTGATCGATGTCTATGTGTGCTCAACCGCACTTTGTATATAGATTGTCTTCTTTACATATTTCTGTTTAGTGACCGAGTGTATTTATAAAACACCTGTAGTAGTGTTGTGTGTTGGTAAGAGAAGCTTTATTAATTTTATCGATAAATTAGAATCCTGAAATACAGGGTTTCCCTAATTTAGGCTTCAGTTCACCCTTTCATAGAAAACAATACAAAAAATTGTTAATTGTTTTAAAATTGTAACCAAAAATAAATGTTATTTTTTCGATATTATTTCTGGTACATATATGTTCTATGTAAACTCACGCCGTATCCTTGTGGGAATAGGCAGAAACTGAGCACCATATACAACGATGCTAACAAAATAATCTTATTCGTGGTATGTAAATAAAAATACAAACATCGATAGATTGAATTCCAACCCATCACCATAGTACAAATATATACAGTATTTCGACTTCATAGAAACGGACGAAACGCGAGTTATACCTACACGCTCACGAGTCACGATAGAGGTGGCTTTGCGCAGTGAACAGTCGCGACTGTGCCGCAGTAACGAGCGGGAAAGTAGGTAAATGTAATTAAAAAGCTGGAGGTGGGCAGCCCTATCGCCTGTTTACGTACCGCGCAACCGTAGGCATTTATAATAAATATTCGGCCGAGATAGACTACTGGTTGTACTGTGCCATCACTGATTCACCTCGCGTCTGTTGCTTAATCCCAGAGGTAGCATTCGTTCTCAATCGTATTGAGACTACGAATATTTTTTATTAAGCCTTATATTGTGGAAATTTTCTATATTCTTTCGGCATTACCCCTTAGAGAATTATTGAGTTCAAAGAAGGCAAAATATTGGGGTATTCTTTATTATACCTTATATTCAATTTGAATATCAAATAATTTTTGAGTTAGTGATAGGTTAGTGAAATCTTTTTATGAACATTATTATTTTTATTACAGCCCGTTTTTAGGCAACTGTAGGGATTCATCATAACAGCCCATTAATGTCCCACTGCAGGGACAGGCCTCCTCCTGTGAAGGAGGGATATTTGGCCTACTAATACCACGCTGTCCAGACGGATTGGTGCAAGGATTTAATTTCAAGTTATCCTTCTTTTTATTACGTAAAGATATTTTTACGACACCTATGGGATGAGATGGGGTGGTGACATATTATATTCTTACTCCGTCACCACACGGAGATAATGATGATTATAATTTAGTGTATTGACGACCTCTGTTGCGTAGTTATTTGGGTAGGATGATCACTACAAAGAGGTTGTGGGTTCGATCTTATATGTAACAAAAATAAAGTTAGAAAACAAACAGTATGACACGACATTTTCATATATTTTGATGAGTAGGTTATTTGACTAATAGCTTGATTGGAATAAAAATATGTCGAATCATTAAAGCAATTAATCATTAAGATTACCATCTTTCAATAACATCCATGAAAAATACGCGTACCTACCTACTTAGGTATACTTTATTCATATGTTGGTATGTTTTTTTGATTAGCGATGAAGACTAGTTCACCTCATCATCATCATCATCATCATCATATCCGCCATTTGACAACCACTGCTAAACAACTCCTCCAAATATTTCCATCTTTTGTAACAGAAAACGCAGGGTGAGGAGACTACCTGGTTAAGGGTCGTAGCACATATAACGTAACGTAAACAGATCGGCACCGTATAAACTTGAGCCGTTCAGTATTACGTAAACGGATCGGCACCGTATCAACTTGAGCCGTTCAGTATTATCTGTATGAAACTCCTTACTGCAACGCACACTAATCGGAATCGTAACGTAATCGGATTTTTGACGTTTGACACCGAGGGAAAAGGCGAGGCGGTGCCGATCCGTTTACGTTATATGTGCTACGACCTAAAGGCAACGGGAAATCGATGGATGAGGGAAGCACAGTACCGCGTGACGCGTAAATCATACGTTAAGTCTAAATTAGATAATTATTATCCGGACTCTAGAACCGGTTTGTGGATCACACTATAAAAAGTGCTAATAAGGTCGAGCAGAGATGAAAGTTCTTTTTTTTTCACTTTCACACAACGCCATCTAGTCCCAAACTAAGCAGAGCTTGTACTATAGGTACTAGACAACGGATAAACATATTTAAATACTTTTTTTTTTGTAAATACATTTATATTATACACAGGAAACACCCAGACCAATGCAAACAATCATGTTCATGCACACAAAGATTTGTATTGAGCGGGAATCGAGCCCGAGACCGCTGCGTAGCAGTCATGTTATATAACAACTACGCCACAGGAATAGGTTGCACATTATTCTCAATCTAGACGTAGAAAGAGGCGTAGAAGCGGATTAGTGCGCGTTAGCACGTCCAAAAAAAAAAAATACCCTACTTTTAACAAAAAGAGTAACATAATTAGGCCCCAAGCGAGACTTGAATACATAAATAGAGGTATCTACATTTCACAAAAGAAATTAAGCAAACCTTTAAATGTAGTCTCTTTTAATATCTTTTAATAAAAAAAGATATCGCGTTCGTGTTATTAATCAAAATAATTTCTTGTATTATTTAAGATACGATTTTTTTATAACTCAGGAAAGAGAATTAATTAATTTTAGAGGTTATATCTCACTGGAGAGTAATGCTTAGTAATATTAGGAATAATCTTTTAACTTTAATTTTGTCAGCTTTGAAGAAACCCATGGGATCTCGGTTTAGTAACATGGTTTATATCTAAAACAATATACAATTGTGTCCATCGAGTATACACAGGCCTCACAAACATTGGACTACAATCATCAGTAAAAGCTCTTTAAGAGTAAAGTAAGACGACCTCGGTGGCGCGACGGTAGCGCAAGCGGCTGCCGTGCAAGAGGTTGTGGGTTCGATCTCCACGCAGGACAATAATTTGTGAGATCCACAAATTATTGTCCTGGTCTGGGTGTTCTTTGTGTCCGTTAATTGATGTTTGTAAAAGTCCCCACGACACAGGGCATGATCCCTAGTGCTTGAGTTGTCTTCTAAAAAACAAAACAAACAAACAAAAATGTTTCAAAAAAACCTATATCATTAAAAAATCAATCACACTAAAAACCCCATTAAAATCCTGTACGATTTCACCCTTCACACTCAAAAGTCCCTCTGAAACACGTAATGAATATCAAAAACGCATCTCGTAATATTGAACAGAGTTCCCTACGACACAGTACAACCAGTAGTCTATCTCGGCCAAATATTTATTATAAATGCCTACGGCTGCGCGGTACGTAAACATGCGATAGGGCTGTGCCCACCTCCAGCTTTTTAATTACATTTACCTACTTTCCCGCTCGTTACTGCGGCACAGTCGCGACTGTTCACTCCGCAAAGCCACCTCTATCGTGAGCGTGTAGGTATAACTCGCGTTTCGTCCGTTTCTATGAAGTCGAAATAGGTACTGTATATATTTGTACTATGAGAGAGTTCCCTACGACAACATAAATATATACTGAGACGACAAAAATATACACAAGTTGTAATCGTCAGGTAAACATTAATGGAATTGTAAAGGAGAGTTTAGACTGGCATTCTTTTACGCGACGACACGGTGCGAGGATTAAAACGGTTATACTACTCGTTTGAAATAAGAATCAGGGACAGGGGAAAAATCCTACTGCAGGGACGGGCCTCCTCCTGTGACGGAGGGATACTTGGTCTACTAATACCACGCTTGCCAAACGGATTGGTATAGGGTTTAATTTTAAGTTATCCTTCTTTTTATTTCGTAAAGATAATCTTCACGGATAGTCCCTTAGTCGGTTTTTACGAAACCCATGGGATGAGATCACCCCATCTCATCCCATGGGTGTCGTAAAAACCATATATTGTATGTGACATATTGTATTTTTACTCCGTCACCACACGGAGAGCACAAGTCTTGAACCGAAGAAAATATTGTAGTTTTCTTAAAAGAGAATGGGCATTTTTGGTTGAGGTAACATAGTACTCACTGAAATCTTTCAAATGACATAGGTAGAAAAGTGTTACAACACATGGGACGAAACCACCCATTATCCTTTAAGACATGTGACATCACAATATAGTGCAGGCTAAAGCACACTTTTATTTAAAACGAGTAATACTAGTGTGGAGGTCGCGGTGACGTAACAGCACCACGCCTCCAACGAAAAGGGAGGATCCTCCGACCAGGCGAAGGTGATCGCGCCTGGCGGGCCAACTGCCCAACAGTTGTTCGTTGGACGTTGTATATATGCGGAATCGCTGTGCGAATGTTGATATCGCGATTCAGGACGTAGTGTAGGTTTTCGCTTGAGTTAGTCGGTAGATGACGCTACACCACTCCCCCCGGAAGACCGGAGGTCGAACTTGCTGATGTGACTTCTTGTGGAGCTGATGCCAGAGTCCCAGTGAGTCGGAACTGAAATGCCGGTCCAGTGAGTCGGACTGCGGTGTCCACCTTCCCCATTTTCCCCAGTGAGTCGGGGTGTGTCCAGTGAGTCGGATGATGGGTGATGAGGTCGCAGGCTTCCCCAGGCTTGTCATGACGGCGAGCATATGGAGTAGTCCTGTTCAGACCGAAGGTGCTGGTGCGCTCCGAGAAGGTTGTTTTCATCACGTCGGGGTCACCACTGTGGAGGTCGCGGTGACGTAACAGCACCACGCCTCCAACGAAAAGGGAGGATCCTCCGACCAGGCGAAGGTGATCGCGCCTGGCGGGCCAACTGCCCAACAGTTGTTCGTTGGACGTTGTATATATGCGGAATCGCTGTGCGAATGTTGATATCGCGATTCAGGACGTAGTGTAGGTGTTCGCTTGAGTTAGTCGGTAGATGACGCTACACCACTCCCCCCGGAAGACCGGAGGTCGAACTTGCTGATGTGACTTCTTGTGGAGCTGATGCCAGAGTCCCAGTGAGTCGGAACTGAAATGCCGGTCCAGTGAGTCGGACTGCGGTGTCCACCTTCCCCATTTTCCCCAGTGAGTCGGGGTGTGTCCAGTGAGTCGGATGATGGGTGATGAGGTCGCAGGCTTCCCCAGGCTTGTCATGACGGCGAGCATATGGAGTAGTCCTGTTCAGACCGAAGGTGCTGGTGCGCTCCGAGAAGGTTGGTTTCATCACGTCGGGGTCACCACTGTGGAGGTCGCGGTGACGTAACAGCACCACGCCTCCAACGAAAAGGGAGGATCCTCCGACCAGGCGAAGGTGATCGCGCCTGGCGGGCCAACTGCCCAACAGTTGTTCGTTGGACGTTGTATATATGCGGAATCGCTGTGCGAATGTTGATATCGCGATTCAGGACGTAGTGTAGGTGTTCGCTTGAGTTAGTCGGTAGATGACGCTACACTAGCGTTTTTCTGCCTGCCTTGGTGTTGGTCGCAGCATGTATGGTGACCATGCTAGAGATCATAATTATAATAAACTAGCTGACCCGTGCTCACTTTGTTGAGCGGCGAAATAAACGCGTCCGTTTTTTAAACATATTTCATAATTGCTCCACTCCTCCTATTAGTTATAGCGTGATACTTGTTTATGGGTAACAGAACAACGGATATTACTTATCTACTTTTTTTTGTAAATACATTCACATTATACATAGAAAACACCCAGACCAATGCAAACTATCATGTTCATGCACACAAAGATTTGCATTGAGCGGGAATCGAACACGAAACCTCAGCCTATAAGTCATGTTATATAACCACTACGCCACAGAGGTCGTCGAATTCAGAAGTATTCCTTTATATTTTTTATTTTATCGTCTGCCTCCTAAAACGGCAGTGACTTGAAAAAGCGCTAATGTATAAGCTCTCTTTTTATTGGCGCCCAACACGGGGCCGGTCCCCTATATGCGACGTTGAGGTCCTCAGGGAGTCTGCAGCTCGTGACGCTATTACACTCACACATTAAAGATTTACTTAAGTGATGAAAGTAGAGGTTCACATTCGACTGAAAATTATTATCTGTGATGTTGTTTACTTGTATGTCTAATTAGAAAGTCGGCTTAAGAGCGTTTATAGCGCTCACTGACGCCGCCAATTGAAAAATAATCATAATTCGCAAATAGGATAAATAATGTAAAATGTTGATAACAAAGTCTTGAAAAAAGGCAATAAAGTATTTATCTATCACACTCTCAACACTTTAAATGTTTTTCAATTAGATAAATTACATTGCATCCTCTCTGCACCACCCAAAGGTTGGCTGGAAGAAAATGCCTAAAGGCATTAAGCCCGCCATTGTACAAATTTACCATGTGCAAAAAGTTAATAAATAAATAAATAAATATTGCATTATGAGTGTAAACAAAAACGGCCGTTTTTTTTTTCGAATGCGAAAATTATTTTCAATATTCTTTATTACATACATACACAAATATACACCTCATTCCCATGGGGGTAGGCAGAGACTAACTACCATTTACTACTCCTATTTTACCGAAATTAATACAGAATTCCTCATCAGACTTCCTCCGCGTGGTGACGGAGTAAGAATACAATATGTCACCACCCATCTCATCCCATGGGTGTCGTAAAAACCGACTAAGGGACTATCTGTAAATATTATCTTAACAAAATAAAAAGAGGGAAAACTTGAAATTAAACCCTATACCAATCCGTCTGGCCGGCGTGGTATTAGTAGGCCAAGTATCCCTCCGTCATGGGAGGAGGCCGAGTGAATGAATACAGAGTTCTGGATAAACTAAACGCAAAGAGGCGTAGCAGTCGGTGCCATATAACGTTTTATTGCTCCGCTTGCCACGAGTCTCTGCGTTCAGTATAGTAAATGACATTGACTCCAAAAAAATCTAGTATGAAACCACTCTTACTGGCGCCCAATACGGGGCCGGTCCCCTGTATGTGACGTCGAGGTCCTCAGGGAGTCTGCAGCACGTGACGCTATCACACTCACACATTAAACATTTAGGTACTTATGTGATGAAAGTGGAGTTTCATATTCAGTAGAGTCTCGCTTATGGTGCACCCACATCGCAGTTAGAAAATTTTTGTAAACATTTTCTAATATAAAACATTTACTAACAAACTGTTGTCAATTGTTACATGTTTTTGGGAACTTTTACATGTTATAAGAGCTCCTGCACTAAAAGATAACGTTTACTAACATTTAATAACATTTAAATTTGGTATGGCTCGCAGTTTGTTATAATTTGTTATGTAATGTTATTAAACATTATCTAACATGAAAATTTTTTTTATCATTTTGTGATTAAATTTTTGCTGCAAAAGTTTCCTAAACATTTTCTAACGGCAATGGATTTTTTATTATCATGCATAACATATTGATTAAGTAAATAAGGTATTTATCCTATAAATAATTTTCTACATTATGTAGTTTATACCGCGTGTAAGACCCTACTTACAAAATTGTATGATATTTAAATATATTTAAAAGCATTATTGTAATTAAAGCATGGCTTTCCTTGCGTAGGACAACCAAGTTTTCTATATTAACAAAAAATATTTGAATATTTTTCTAATTTAAGATATTATTATTATTTATTTATTGACGACCTCTGTGGCGTAGTGGTTATATAACATGACTGCTACGCAGAGGTCTCGGGTTCGATTCCCGCTCAATGCAAATCTTTATGTGCATGAACATGATTGTTTGTATTGGTCTGAGTGTTTCTATGTATAATATGTATGTATTTACAAAAAAAAAGTATTTATGTATGTTTATTCGTTGTCTAGTACTCATAGTACAAGCTTTACTTAGCTTGGGACTAGATGTCGTGACGTGTTGTCAGTAGTGTGAATGTGTAAGGAATATTACAAAACACCCAGACCAAAGCACAAAATGACACCCCAAAAAAAACACAAACATAAAAAAAACACAATTCCTCAAGACACCACCATAATATATTTTTATGTTCCTCTAACGACATTTCCTGTTTCCCCTTTGCGAGTTTTTAAAAGGCATGTCTGGCCTCTTGACCACCCCCTGAGGGGTGGCGTGAGGGGGTGAACGGTGATTACGTTTTAACGTGTAAGTAGACGTTAATTGAGAGCGTATTACTGTTGCACGGGGTTTCAAGCGATGGTTTTATATGGTGGGTTAATGTTTTAGTTTTTTTGTGTCTTCTTATCTCAGCCCAATAATGTCTCACTGCACGGACGGGCCTCCTCCCGTGACAGAGGGATACTTGGCATACAAATACCACGCTGGCCAGACGTATTTGTTTAGGGTTTAATTTCAAGTTTTCCTTCTTTTTATTTTATTTAGTAAGATAATATTCACGGATAGTCCCTTAGTCGGTTTTTACGACACCCATGGGATGAGGTGGGGTGATGACATATTTTATTCTTACTCCGTCACCACACCAAGTATCCCTCCATCACAGGAGGAGGCCCGTCCTTGCAGTGGGACATTAAGATGATACATTGATAAAATGCACTATCTTTCATCAACTACTACAGGACTATGAAAAGACCTATTGATCTAGAATTTTAATATAGGTAAATTGATACCTTTAACTAGGTTTTTGTAATTACCAAAACGCGATAGCTTGATTTTGGCTCGATCATATTTATTTTTGAAAACACCTCTACAAAAACAGTTTTTTACATATTACACGGAAAGTACACTATCATTATGCTTAGGAATTACTCAAATACATTCGTAACATCAATATTAGTATTACTGTAGAATATCATTACATAACTACAACCAATAATTTTTAATGAATCAAATAAGATTTTAGCAATTTCTAAGCGCTCCGGATCGTTGCGGGCGCATCGCAATTTCAGACCTTATACCGATTAGTTAACGATCGATACAGAATGAGTACGGTCGACGATTCAGTCGGGCGATGGCCCTCTTCGACGCCGGACCTGTGCATGTCGACTCACCGTTCGTACTAAATTTTATCGCGTAATTTTTAATCGTAGGTAAAATATATAGGTTAGGTTTAAAATATATACCTAAGTTTTAATTAATACTTTGTTCTCTTTTATAAGTAAATAATAGTATTATTTTATAATAGTTATTTCGATAACATTGGTTCGTAAAATATTTTTGTAGTTATGTCTTTTATAAAACTTAGGTAAAGTTCGCCATTACTCAACCAAGTACCTAGTTACTGTTGACCCTTTTGATAATGCAAGCGTTTGTTTATATAAGCGATTTTAGGCTATATGCTCAAGTGTAATAAGTTTTATAACCGTTTTCGTCAAGATCACGTAATTGAAATGGCCTCAGTGGCGCGGGCAGTGCGGGCCGGTCGCGGTAGTGGCTTGCGTGCACGAGGTCGCGGGCTCGAATCCAACCAAAAAAGTTGTTTGAGCGATTCACAAATTACTGTCCTGAGTTCGGATGTTCTTTGTAAAAGTCTCCGCGACAGTACCTAGGAGTTGTGTGAAACTGAAAAAATCTAAGAAATAATATTACTCACCTATTTTATTTGCAAGCTTAGGTAGGTAGGTACTTACTGATAAGATCTAAATAATACTTTTTACTTTCGCGGAAACTTTTACAAACATGAAACAAACGAACACAAAGAACGTCCAGACTCAGGACAGTTGTTTGTGGATCACACAAAAAAATTGTCTTACGTGAGATTTGAACTCTCATGCACTCCACCGCGGGAACGTTTACAAACATGAAACAAACGAACACAAAGAACGTCCAGACTCAGGACAGTTGTTTGTGGATCACACAAAAAATTTTCTTACGTGATATTTGAACTCTCATGCACTCCACCGCGGGAACGTTTACAAACATGAAATAAACGAACACAAAGAACGTCCAGACTCAGGACAGTTGTTTGTGGATCACACAAAAAATTTTCTTACGTGAGATTTGAACTCATGCATTCCACCGCGGGAACGTTTACAAACATGAAACAAACGAACACAAAGAACGTCCAGACTCAGGACAGTTGTTTGTGGATCACAAAAAAAATTGTCTTACGTGAGATTTGAACTCTCATGCACTCCACTGCGGGAACGTTTACAAACATGAAACAAACGAACACAAAGAACGTCCAGACTCAGGACCGTTGTTTGTGGATCACACAAAAAAACTGTCTGCCTTAGGCAGTGGCGGGCGCAGTAATCGGTAATCGTAAGTCAGCATGAAGAGTCCACCACAAGGGCGAGACGAGACGAGAATTGAAATCGCACCGAACTCTTTCCACCAAAAATTGACATCGCGACATGCGTGTTTCTTGTTAATGTATTTTGAACTCTATTTAAGAAAAAATACGGTTCATTTTTACACAAACAAAAAGTAGCAACAAACAACAATAGGCCTATCGCGAGAAGCGAGTGTTTTTATTACAAAGTTAATATATACTCTATTTCCTAAGCAATACGGTTCATTTTTACATAAAGATTTCAATTTTTGCCTCGTTTCGCCCCTCTGGTGGAAAATCACCTAGAGTTCAAATCTCACGTAAGACAATTTTATTTGTTCCATCCACTAATTATTGTCCTGAGTCTGGATGTTCTTTGAGTCAGCTAAGTAAATGTTTGTAAATACCCCGCGACACAGGACAATACATAGTGGGGCTATTGTATTTTTTTTAAAGTTCTATTGTTTTGCGTGAGATTCAAACTCGCGACCTCGTGCACTGCGACCGCTACCCCGAGGCGGTCAAATTATTTTTGTGATCCCCAAATCATTGTCCTGAATCTGGATGCGCTTTGTGCCTTCATAATACCTTGCGCGGGTGTAAATTAAAAAAAAATAGGGGCTACATGTATAAACATAATAGACCGGTAGATAGGTTTTTCTGTAACAGAATTTTCTGTTACCTACCGCGGACTGACGTCACAGTATAACCAGTAGTCAAACTGGGCCGAATATTTATTATAAATGGGTGCGCGGTACATAAACAATAGTAAACATGCGATCTACTTTGTGTTTCCATTTAGTTTTGTAATTGTATATTAATACTTTTTATTTTTCTATTTTATATTTAAATAAATAGGAAGTGTTCTGTAAAAAACGTGTTGTTTTATGATTGATACATTTAATTTAAAGAAACATGTATGTATATGTTTGTATTTATATCCACCATGTTTGTGATATAAATAAAATACTAAATTATAATATTAAGAAGGTACTTAACAATTCATTCAGTAAAGTAGGTACAGTACCGGGCCGTTTATATTGCATATCAACCTATAGAAAAATACAATCGGTCAATTTCGGCTTCGTAGAGCGTCAGAGAAAAAGTCGATGTGTAATATTTACGGCCGGGTACTGTATTTATTATATTGGCCATGTTTGTTTGAAATTGAATTTATCGATAACCAAAACCAAACTTTAAACAGGTCTATTAGATCTATTCTAACGTCAAAATAAAGGCATCGAGGTCACTTTATGGATGGGTGACCAATCCATTCAAAAAATGACATCGATGTCATTGCTTAAATTTACCTAGATCAAAGTGAAAGACACGCATGGGGGATTACATAAAGGGGGGCTAAATTTTCATTATTATTGACCTAAGTACAACAAACCGTTTTCGTGATAAAAAAAATACTATATTATAATATTAAATACCTAAGTCATTTAGTAAGGTAGGTATTTATATCAGCCATGTTTGTTTGAAATTGACATATGAATAATATATTTAGTTTCAATTTATAACACACAGTCCGCTCGTTACTGCGGCACAGTAGCGACTGTTCCCTCCGCGATCGTGAGCGTGTAGGTATAAACTCACGTTTCGTCCGTTTCTATGAAGTTGAAATACTGTATATATTTGTACTATGGCACAGAGCGATAACGTGTCCTTGAGGGCCGGTGGGACGACGACGGCGCACACGGCGCGGCGGCGCGTGAGCGAGAGTATATCCGTCTCATTCGCGCGCCGAGGGGCGCGCCCCTCTGGCCACGGCCGAATTCAACTCGAAAATTTTCAAAGCAGCGTCTTAATAGGCTGTTATGATGATACTTTGTAATTACTACGTCGTATAATGCACTGTGGTAGTTAATACTTTTACTGCTTACAATCAAGTTATAACATTACTTTTGTACTTAATGAAGCTATATAAGCGAAAATGTTAATTATCTTTATGTTTATTAGTTAACATTAAATTGTGCGCGCAATTTAAAGAGGTACATCTTGAAGTTGTTGTGAATATCTGCGCAGATGTATTGTTTGTAACTAAATGTTTGACGACCTCTGTGGCGCAGTCGGTATATTACATGGCTGCTACGAAGAGGTCTCGGGTTCGATTCCAGCTCAATGCAAATCTTTGTGTGCATGAACATGATTGTTGGCATTTGTGCATAGGCAAGAAACAATACAGATGTATTGCAAATGAGTCAAAACACTTTAGAGATATTGATTTGAGGCATTTTGCTTCAAAGCCATTTTACAGTGTAGACATTGTGATCATAAAGGGAACTAGCAGGTAACCGTTCTTCGTGTTAGAGCTATTTTATCACAATTGAGATTTAGTATAAATAAATAAATAATCCTCACACATTTACACATCGCCACCTAGTCCCAAACTAAGCAAAGCTTGTAGGTACTATGGGTACTAGACAACGAATAATCATACTTAAATACTTTTTTTTTTGTAAATACATACATATTATACATACATATAAAACCTTTATGATGTCTACACTGTAAATCTTAGTCACTGATGACACTTTAAGATTTTGTGCTTACCTGCAACAATATAAAAGTAACATATTAAACTCAACTTAACACATATTAATACCTTTTTTCTTTACGATAGATATGCTGTGGTATTCACAATACAAGTTGTGCGATTCACAATACAAGTTGTGCGATTCACAAAACAAGTTGTGCTATTCACAACACACATCTTTTGAGATTTTATTTGTACTTTCAGGCTCCCGTTCATAGCTACTTTGAAATTCAGTGTTACGATTGTAGTTGGTCTCTTTACCACATTAAATTAAAAATTTGATGCTCAAAATGCTTTTTGTGTCTAAAATAGTTTTTACCTTTATTTAGAAACATAAACCAGACATTTTCCGTGTGGTGACGGAGTAAGAATACAATATGTCACCACCCCAGCTCATCCCATGGGTGTCTTACAAACCGACTAAAAGATTATCTGTGAATATTATCTTTACGAAATAAAAAGAAGGAAAACTTAAAATTAAACCCTATACCAATCCGTCTGGCCAGCGTGGTATTAGTATGCCAAGTATCCCTCCGTCACGGGAGGAGGCCCGTCCCTGCAGTGAGGCATAATGGGCTGTTATGATGAAACCACACATTTTATGAATAATGTAGGAAGGAACTGAAGTAGACATTCAATTTAGCCCCTTTACAAATTTAAGTAAATAAATATCTTAAGTTAAATATTGGGGTAAGCTAATAGATTATATGTCGTATCCTAAAATTTAAACTCGCAACGAGAAAAACTATGAAAGCAATGTATGACAGAAAACGTAAGTGTAGAAACCATTTTAAAAATCGGCCAGTTTTCGGAGCTCATATCTAACCAACGATTGGAGATAGAGAAAATTTTAAAAAGCAAAGTTGTAGAGAATTTTATTAAGTTTCCTTATGTAGTCCAACAAAAATTCGTACAACTCACTGTTTTCGAGTTTTAAGCCAAAAACCAAAAAACGGGACCTTCTAGTTTTTACCTTTATTAAGACCCAAAAACGCACTAAGTTTTCTGAACGTAGAAACTGAAGTGGACATTCAATACAGCCCCTTTACAAATTTAAGTAAATAAATATTATAAGGTAAAACATGGGGTTGGCGACCCTCCAATTAAGCCAAAATATTATTAATTCGAGAACCCTCATGGAGTATATGTTGTATGACCGATTGTAATGTAAGCAATTATTTTGATGAGCAAATAACTTGACTTATGTATCGGAACTTTATTTAATTAATTTTTGGATGTTTGTATGAATGTGGCTTTTTGATTTAGTCTGGATGTTTTCTGTGTATATTGGTACTCGTATAATTAATAAAAACTTTCTTTAATCAAAGTAATGTACCTATAGTACAAGAATTTCTTAGTTTTGGGTTATCGCAGAAATTATCCCTACCGAAAAAAAAAGAAAATAGAAACCCTATACATATCTATATTGCAGTGGAGGTAATATTGATATCCTTGCAGTGGAACATTAATGGACTACAATATTTATACTATAAAATATTTGTGTTACGTGGTATTTATACTCATGATCTCATGCTCAGCAGTCGAAAAGAGAATTTTGCCACAGAAGCATTCCAAATAGTTTTCTATAAAAAGAAATTGCAAAACTGAAAAGATTACTCGACAAATACTTATCCCAACTAGTAGTTGTTCCCTCGGGAAGAAACACATATCCCAACAATAATCTAAAACTTGGCTCACAAACTCTCTGGAGTATATTTACTTACTCTCGATTTACACGCAAAAAAGTAGTGTATAAAATTAAAGTTTTCTACTAAGGCGCGATAGATGGCGTTGAGCGATTGAAATTCAAGGTAGCAATTAATACGTCTAAAAGCTAAGTGCCTCGGCCACAGCGATCGAAGTAGCGGCTGGAGTTTATGTGGTCACGAGGTAGGAATTTCACGTAAGTAATTTGTTTAGGGTACATAGCGCAAAAAGTTTTAAAATGGCGTCCGCGTACCGGAAGATGCAGGCCCTTACTAGGTGGACCTATTCAGGACGACGGGAGGCCCCTCATCCAGAGAGGACACTTGGTTAGTTGATTTTTACTTGATCAGTCATTCGGAAATCGGGGGTAAGTCCAACAGTTTAAAACACAGCTGTAAGTGTAATACGCGATAGAGCTTCCATTTTTTTCATGTAATGGGAGGCAAACGAGCAGCAGGTCACCTGATGGTAAGTGATCACCGCCGCCCATGGACACCCGCAACACCAGAGGAATCACAGATGCGTTGCCGACCTTTAAAAAGGGAGTAAAATTAAAAATTTTAAAAAGAGTTTTAATCGAATTGTCAGCAAGGGTAGGTCGTGATTAATTAAGTTCGGATACTACTAACTTTAAAATGTAACAAGAAGCACACCAATCGCCCATTTCGGCAACTTTAAAGCCAAATAAAAATTTAGGTGAAGCAAAATTCGAGTTCTTTTATCAACCTAGTTTCTCTCGGTGAATAAATGATGGTGGATAGACGCCTGCCTATCCCAATTGACCTCGACTCGACTATTTTGGAATTTAGATAACTTATTCAGGTACTTCTGCCTTTTATATTGGCTTCAAGTGAGGCATATGTCTTAGAGACTAAATAAATGTACCTCCGGGAATTTGTGAGGCAAGTTTTTTAGATTATTGTTAAGGTAAAAGATATGTGTTTATTCCTGAGGGAATTGGTACCTGTTGGGGATTGATCTTGACATATATTTGGTGAATTTTTCGCTTTGAATTGGTTTTTTGTTCTTTTTATACGTATGCTATATTTTTTTCTAAGGAGAATTTTTGCAATATGGATCATGCCCTGTGTCGTTTTTTTTATTTGACATACAACTATGAAAATTCAGACTAAGGACAATATTTTGTGTAGCGTTATGTGCTACGACCCTTAAACGCTAATGGGACCCTTTAATTAAATTTTTGGTAAAAATGCTTGGTTAAAGTTTGTTTCTTTGTCTTTCTTTTCTTTTTATAAAAGATATCTCCTGAAGATAAACTATCTCTTGGATTTAAGCAGAAAGATTATGTAGGATCTCAAACTATTCTTCCCACTTAAACTTTCTTAGCGACCTTGCAAAGGGTTTTAGGGTAGTTTCGGAAATGCGACCGTATCATCCGAAACCCATTTCCTCAAACTTTCAAGCCCCGTCCAACTGGGTCTTGAGCTAGTATTATTATTATTATTTTATTAAGTAAAAAATAATATAATAATTTATATATATAATTTTATTTTTTTTAGTATGTAAGCTAAATTAATTATTTCCAGTTATTTTTTCATGTCACCCTATGTACGTCCACTGTTGTACATAGGCCTCCTCCAAACGCTTCCACCCTGCGCGGTCTTGTGCCTCCCTCATCAGTCCTTTCATCATAGCAGCCCATTAAAGTCCCACTGCAGGGACGGGACTCCTTCCGTGACGGAGGGATACTTGGCCTACTAATACCATCAGTCCTTTAAATATGATAAATACGCATAGTTTTAAAAACATTTCAAGTATAAATTTCAACATTATAACAAGAAATTCTCACAATAAACAAGCACAACACAACTAGTAAACACCCCCCCACTCCGCTTATATAAATGTTATAAACCTTTTAGTATTAGGAGCACTTTACGCTAAAACATTGCAGCACATAACGCGCATAGAAGACGCCAGGTGGCAGTATTTAGACGCAACGCTGTGATTATGAATTAAACGCTAATGGCACCCATACAGGGACCATTTTTAATCTATACTTATATTATAAAGAGGCAAAGTTTATGTGTTTGTGAGTTTGTGACGTTGTAGGGGGTAATCTCTGGATCTAATGAACCGATTTTAAAAATTCTTTCTGTGTTGAATAGTTCATTTATTGGGGAGTGTCATAGGCTATATAGTATCACGCTATGAGTAATAGGAGTGGAGCAGTAATGAAATGTGTTTAAAAAAGGGACGCTTAATATAGTTTTTTTCACTGCCCAACGAAGTAGGCACGGGTCAGATAATCAGCAGACTGATACTGTAGTAAAAATATTCCTTTATCAATGACAGAAGAGACGTGTTCGCTGAATATGATCCTTTTCAGAAGGCTCACTGTCACCGGGAGAGCAATGTTGGGAGTTTCTCAGAAATAAAGCGATTAGCAGGAAAATCAAAGTGACCGACATTGCTAAGGATAGCCCGACTTAAAATGGCGGTGGCCAGAGCATATAGCGTGTAGTGTTAAAAGTACTAAAAGACATATGCCCTCAGATAGTAGAACAAGGGCCTACATCAGAAACAGTAGCTACCCACAAAACCTAAACCTACACCCCTACAAGAAGGCGTAACGCAATATATAAGTAATTATCCCCAGCGTCCTATAATACCTTCACTACAATAAAACTGCGACCAACATTTACTAGAGAGGTGCTTACAGTAATGGCGCCCAACGTGGGGCTGTCCGCTTTAAAACGCATTTCTTTCTAATGAGTAATAATTAAAAATATTTCTTTAGCGATGACAGAAGAGACGTGTTCGCTGAATATGGTTCTTTTTAAAAGGCTTGCTTTCACCGAGAGAGCAATGTTGCGAGTTTCTCTGTGTGATCGAATCAAAAATAAAAAAAATAGCAGGAGAATCAAAGTGACCAACATAGCTAAGGATAGCCCGACTTAAAATGGCGGTGGCCAGAGAATATAGCGTGAAAGTACCAAAAGACATATGCCCTCAGATAGTAGAACAAGGGTCTACATCATATCAGCACACAGAAACAGTAGTATCCTACAAAACAAAACCTACACATTGACCCCTATAGCGAGTTGCTATGTGAGTCACATGAAACGATTGTTCCGAGATTAAATATTAACTGGTTTTATTATCTTAATAACTAGCTTATATACTAATCCATATAAGTGTAAGTAAAAGGAATAGGGTTTACATTACTGTGTCAATATTAGCTGCCTAATTGACAGTAACAATGGTAATACACTAAAGTTAAAACAATCAGAAGGTTTGTTATGTTATACTTGATTCTATACAAAATTACTTTGGCACGTTCGTGCGTACTAGCTTTGGATGTCGCCACAACCCCTACAAGAAGGCGTAACGCAATATATAAGTAATTATCCCCAGCGTCCTATAATACCTTCACTACAATAAAACTGCGACCAACATTTATAAGAGAGGTGCTTTCAGTAATGGCGCCCAACGTGGGGCAGTCCTCTATAAAACGCATACTACCCGCAACGGCTCCCGGGGGATACCTGACCTTATACGCCGTGTGACCCTCTATGCTGTCTACACGGACAGACATAAACATATTACGGTTTGAGAGTATATTGTCGCGTATAAATGCAGTGTAGTCGTAACAAAAAAAAACGTTTTTGTGAAAATAGTTTTAAGCTTTTAAATATTTAGAAAGTGAATTTGCTAATCAAATGACAAGCAATTAAGTACGAGCTGAGTTTTAATATCATTAGGGCTCTTTTAATTTAGCCGCTTCGTGCCGTGCGGCTGCCGCTCTTCTTCAAATCATCAAATCTTGCCGTACGGCGAACGCTCGACACTATAAATTGAAAGAGCCCTTAAAATTGAACTATTCCTACCGATTCTGCCTGTGTAACAACAAAGTATCTACTCTTTCTAATAAACACAGTAGCAAACTAGGCAGATTAAGAGGGTACAGCATAAATACTGCTAAATAGGCCTATTTTTGCATGAGTTTGGTGCCATTGGTGGAGTGGGGTTTTCTACTTCAAAAACCAAAACAAAAAGGGGACGGGACCAGCAAAAACATCTTAAAAAAAAACTTGAAGCTTGTTGTAAAATGAATAAACGTTTAAAACGACAAGTACCAGGGCGACATGAAATGTAAAGAGGCTCTCATATTATTGTCAAACAAAACATTATTGTAACCCACCAACGTAAAACTTAACAACCTACTTTAAACCTAATTGCACTACAAATAAAGTTGACTTTTCTAGATTACTTGACCGTCTTTAATGAGTTTTAATATCATAGTTTTACGTGCAAGTGAAATTAGACTTTACTTTCTAGAAATTAAGGTTGTTTTTAGTTTTGTGTTGAAAGTTAGTTAAGGGGAGTTTTAGTGATAATGGTTGGCAAATATTGACCTTCTCATATCCTATCCCATGTTTGAGGGATTAAAATGTTTTATTATTATGAACAAAACGATCGATGATAGCCTTATCAAAATTTATATGTCATAATATTGCAAAATTATAACACGGTACCTAAGACAAGTTGATACAGATCTTAGTACAAATATATACAGTATTTCGACTTCATAGAAACGGACGAAACGCGAGTTATACCTACACGCTCACGATAGCGGTGGCTTTGGGAAGTGCACAGTCACGACTGTGCCGCAGTAACGGGCGGGAAAGTAGGTAAATGTAATTAAAAAGCTGGAGGTGGGCAGCCCTATCGCATGTTTACGTACCGCGCAGCCGTAGGCATTTATAATAAATATTCGGCCGAGATAGACTACTGGTTGTACTGTGTGTGTACATGTGTTATTATGAGTTTAGCCCTCACTTATTATTATTATGTTTATCGCCTTGTCTCCTTTCTTTATCTGAGAAAGCGCCTTAGCAGTTCCTATATCTGTCGTAAGGTTCCCTTTCCGACGAATTGAACTTAACTGGCTCGGGTGCAAAGCAGTCGCTTAAGCGCTGTGCGTAAGTACGTGGCCTCCAATCCTACAAAAGATAATAATTATTTGTGTGATCCACAAATAATTGTGTTGAGTGAGCCTGGATGTTATTTGTGTTCGTTACCCTAGTACGAGTGTTAACTATTTAAAGAAACACAGTTTTATTTAAATTATTTAAAAAAAAAATACATACATACATAAACTCACGCCTTATCTCGTCCGGGGTAGGCAGAGACAACAGAACGCCACTTGTCACGATCCTGGCAAATGGGCCTAAAAATACATATTCTGAAGCCGCCATTGTGGAGACATTCACGCCTCTACAAATATTGTAGCTGACATGGTGCTCGCCATTCTTGGACTTTATTGAATGCTTAACATCAGGCACGATAGAGTCATTCTGGTAGGCCAAATAAAAAAAAATACTTACATATTATATTCTTTTTTTTCTAAATACAATTACAATACAATAATTACAATACTATCAAATCTTAATGATAAGGTCTTACAATACCACAAACTTACAATACGTATCATACAATATTCACACATAGTGGCAGAGTAGAGGCATAAACTAAATCATTGACGTAAACATTCTCCACCAAGAAAAAAAAAGAAAAAAACATATTTTTCTCCACAGATGCAAAATACGTTTGGGACGTGATTCAATCATTTGTAAAGACGTGTACACACAAGTACGGGACACAAATTTATAACTTTTAGATTGATCTTGTGAATAACAAAACTTTATTTATTCGTTTGAACGCGTAAATATGTTGAGATTTTTCTTTCTGTGTTAGTTTTCTCAACTATGTATAAAAGTCAATTTTATTTATACTTTAATTTACATATCTAAGCATTATTTCATTGGGGTAGGCAGTGACTACTGAGCGCTAACTACTAGGATCCTTACAAACCTGCTTTACATAGACTACATACATAATCTTCATACATTGGCCCATCGGTTCATACATTCACCATACATGCCATACATGCATCAAAACCTAGTATGACCAAACCTTTACAAAATACCGCCCAAATATAATGTCCCTCAAACTGTCCAGTACTGGTTTAAACTAATTCACATTAGATTATATTGTGAATGTCATCAACATTACATGAAACACCGGGGGATTACATTACGTCAGATTTGAAGACTGAGCGGGACATATTTTATATGGCAGGTTGTTTCCTTATTCGTGGAATGAATTTTAATGATTGGATATGGTTTTTAGGGAGCAGACAGTTTGTGGAATGCAGAAATAAAATCATGTTAATCATTATGATTGCATTTCTTCTTAATTGCCGTCGTTGCTTAATCAGCATTATCGTTTTTAAGATTTAGTATATGCACTTTAAAGCTTTCATCATAACAGCCCATTAATGTCCCACTGCAAGGACGGGCCTCCTCCTGTGACGGAGGGATACTTGGCCTACTAATACCATCCTGGCCAGACGGATTGGTTAGGGTTTAATTTCAAGTTTTCCTTCTTCTTACTTCGTAAAGATAATATTTACGGTTTAGTCCCTTAGTCAGTTTTTACGACACACTTTGAAACTTTATGTAGTAAAAACTCTGCTAATTGCCCCTAGAAACACTTTCTAAGTCACAGAGTAAAAAAATACAGTGTCATCAACCTATATAGGGATTGAAAGAAACTGTTTCTGTAGCCTTCGACTCAAGTCACATAGGTATTAGTCGGTTCGAATACGACATGCCTTAAGGCAGATGAACTTTCAGTGTCATAAAGAACTTAGGAGATTTACACAGTTATAAAAAGTGTCGTAAAACTCGACTAAAAGAAAGCTTACATTCAATTAGACTATTTAACTTTTGACTCATCGAGTATTATAGTCGATTTTTGCAAAACACGCTATTAATCTATACTAATATTATAAAGAGGTAAAGTTTGTGTGTTTGTGACGTTGTAGATCTCTGCATCTAATGAACCGATATAAAAATTCTTTCTGTGTAAAATAGTCCATTTATCGGGGAGTGTCATAGGCTAAATAGTATCACGCTATGACTGATAGAAGTGGAGCAGTAATGAAATATGTTTAAAAACGGGCGCGTTTTTTCGCCGCCTAACTAAGTGGTCACGGGTCTGCTAGTTTTAATATAAAATTGATAATATTACATTTATGATTCCAATATACAGTCGGATTAAAAAGGTAAACATCAAAATTATTCCATTCAACCCATAACGTAAAGCAATCGCGATGTTATAGCAAATAAACAGTTTTATTATCACTGTCAACACTCACGCTTCTGTCACGCGACGCAGTAATACAAGATGGCGCATAAAATGGCGACACTTGGTACAATTTAATATTGATGTATTCATTACTTTAGATTTACTACACAGAGAATGTTTTATTTAGAGTTAAAGTTTATTGTAGAGACTGATAGTCACACTATAGTAGGTTATTAGTTAGTTACCCCCTTACTCATAAACGACTCTTAAATTTAATCACTGTTTAGCGAGATTTCATTAGAAAAACCAACCTTATACCAAACAAAACCGTAAGAATTTATGCTAACCAATTGATGAAAATTTAAGAGGCGTTTATGAATAAGGGGGTTAGTGTCTGTGTTTATCATCCCACTGCTGGGTAAATGCCTCTTTCGCTAAGGTTTCGGTGAAGGCCAGTGTTTTTAGCAGCTTGTTCACAATGTTATTATAAGTCTGATAAATTGTGAACTACACTGGGCTGCAAAGGAAACGGGTCACTTACAAAAAGACTATAAAATTTTACCTATTCTTAATTTTCCGAATGCCTCATTTTCACAATTATAGAAAGTACGAATTAGGAATATTTCTAATAAGTACCTACCTGGTCACAAGCGCCAATATGAATTTATATTGATTATATTATAAACTTACTTTTAATATAAAGCTGAAGGGTTTATTTGTTTATTTGATTGAACGCGCTATTATCTAAAACTACTGTTAGGAATTGAAAAATTCTTTCAGTGCTTCAATGTCTTGAAAGTTATTAGGTAAGGTTTTTGAAAGCGACCTGTTTTCTTTGTGGCCCAGTGTATTTTGAACAGTATGGCAGTTTATTAAGCTGTCATAAGTGGTACTATGTAAAATCATTTGAATAAATGATTTGAATTAATTTGAATTGACACTGAATATATTATGGAACTCATTAAAGGCTTAGCAATCCCGCTGAAGGCTTTGCTAATAGCTACTTTAATTGTAATACATCTCTAAAACTCACACAACACCATCTACTCCCAAAATAAGCAGAGTTTGACGATGAAGGCTAGACAACATCATAACAGCTCATCAATGTGCCACTGCAGGGACGGGCCTCCTCCCGTGACGGATATTTGGCCGACTAATACCACGCTGACCAGACGAAATGATACAGGCTTTAATTTCAAGTTTTCCTTCTTTTTATTTCGTTAAGATGAGATGGGGTGGTGACATAATATTGTATTCTTACTCCGTACCCACACGGAGAAGAGCTACACAATGGATAAACATATTAATCCATCCAAGACTGAATGTGCATTGAGCGGGAACAGAACCTGTGACCTCTGCAGCAGACAGTAAAAAACTACATGTAGTCTAACTACATCTAATTTACAAAAGACAGTTGCGTTCCAATCTCTAGTCTGTACAACCACAAAGCAGGTCATTTATAAACATGTAAATTTTGATCGTCTCTTCAATGTACTGAGACGCGGTTAATGTGCGCAGATAAGACGTAGTACACATTATAATATCGACGTGACAGGATTTAATTGTTATGTGTTTATTCATGTTTGGTATGTATGTGTTTTATAAGATAGTATACCATATAGGATTAGGCTCAATTTATACCGCTGCGGAATGGACCGGATTAGAAGTTTTTGTACATCGCATAATGAACTTTATGTCAAGTGTATAACAAACAAACTAACTACGAGCCTTAAAAAGACCGCGCCTTCCACGGAATCCTCGCGCATTCTCAAGATTTTTTTTTTTTTTGTTTTAAAAGACAACTCCCGCACTAGGGATCATGCCCTGTGTCGCGGGGACTTTTACAAACATCAATTAACGGACACATATAACACCCAGACTCAGGACAATAATTTGTGGATCTCACAAATTATTGTCCTACCGGCGCGCCACCGAGGTCGTCCTTCCACCGAATTCGAATTTGAATAGTTAGTTTGTCATACACTTGACATAAAGTTCATTATGCGATGTACAAAAACTTCCATTCCGCGGCGGTATAAATTGAGCCCTACTCTCATACCATAGAATTTGATGTTTATAAAATTAAAATAAGCAGATAAGATGACAAATTGATATACTTATTAAGTATGTTTTATATATTTTATACAACTCCAAAAAAGGAGGATGTTTTTAAGGTGATTTGATTTTTATAAATCTTTGTTACCTCACTTCAGTCATTTCTCAACCTCAACCTACCTCTTAAATATTAGTCAATTGATTAGCTTAAATTCTTACGATTTTGTTTGGTTTAAGGTTGGTTTTGCTAATAAAAATCTCGCTAAACAGTAATTAATTTTAAGAGGCGTTTATGAGTAAGGGAATAAATATAATGTTATTAGAGGTCCTTTAAAAAAATCCCGTTAAAAAACAAAATAAACCGACAATATTATCCTCTTACATTTTCCCTTAACCATGGTATCCCTAACAATCTGTCGTGTTCCCCTTTTAAAGGGAAAAGGTAGTTACTATTCCTTTCGTTACAAAACTTTGTAGACGTTCTCAAATTTGCGACATTCTTCGAATATTAATGTAAGTTGAGAAAGGGGATATTGGGAAATTGTGTAAAATTGGCAGGATATTCCCATTAGGGAGCTGTTGGAAATTGCTGTGGAAATTGTAACACTTGCATTGTGTTGCCAGTAAAATACTATGTGTATTTTAATTTTACAAAATGGTTTTGATACGAAACAAGTAGTTTGGCTAAAGGTAAACTCTAAGTTTCCTAAGAGAGAGGCCTTTGTCCAGCAGTGGACTGCAATAGGCTAGTTGATTGATTGAAACTCTAAGTTTGTCCACAAGATAAGAACTCCCCCCTTACTCATAAACGCCTCTTTAATGTTAATCAGTTGATTAACTCAAAATTCATACTATTTTACTTAGATAAATCTCGCTCATCATAACAGCCCATTAATGTCCCACTGCAGGGACGGACCTTCTCTTGTGACGGAGAGATACTAGGCATATTAATACCACGCTGGCCAAACGGGTGTCGTAAAAACCGACTAAGAGACTATCCGTGAAAATTAAATTTACGAAATAAAAAAAAAGAAAACTTGAAATTAAACACTATACCAATCCGTTTGGCCAGCGTGGTATTAGTAGGCCAAGTATCCCTTCGTCACTGGAGGAGGCCCGTCCCTGCAATGGGACATTAATGGGCTGTTATGATGAATGCCTTAGTATAACTAGATATACTGTG
Source organism: Schrankia costaestrigalis (assembly GCA_905475405.1). Classification (NCBI taxonomy): domain Eukaryota; kingdom Metazoa; phylum Arthropoda; class Insecta; order Lepidoptera; family Erebidae; genus Schrankia; species Schrankia costaestrigalis. The sequence goes on along the minus strand of FR997853.1, from coordinate 1,327,675 downwards.
GCGTAGTGGTTATATAGCTTAAACTAGGAGGTTTTGGATTCGATTCCCGATGCAAGTGCATGCTAAAAACAAAAATCAAATTACATTATAATATAAGCAATGACGACCTCTGTAGCGTAGTGGTTCTATAACATGACATCTACGCAGAGATCTCGGGTTCGATTCCCGCGCAATGCAAATCTTTGTTTGCATGAACATGATTGTTTGCATTGGTATGGGTGTTTTCTATGTATAATATGTATGTATTTACTTTATAATATGTATGTAATACTAATTTATATTGTATTCTTACTCCGTCACTACACGGATTTAAAGCAGTGTATTAAATAAATAATAAGACTGTTATTGTGACAAATGATTAAGTTGGACGACCATTACAATGAATATCATCAAAATAATTACATTACGCATAAGCAATGAAGTGTAACCAATAATCTTTACAATAGAGAAAGAATCTATTGTTTAATACACGGCTCAGTAAGTAACTAAACCAAAAATACTTTGGACAGGATTTGAACCCGTATGCGCTTCAAACGCCTTGTTAATTAGACCGAAGGTGCTGGTGCTCTCCGAGAATGTTGGTTTCATCAGGTCGGGGTCACCAGTGTGGAGGTCGCGGTGATGTAACAGCACCACGCCTCCAACGAAAAGGGGAGGATCCTCCGACCAGACGACCAGTTGTTCGTTGGATGTTGTATATATGCAGAATCGCTGAACAAATCTTGATATCGCGATTCAGGACGTAGTGGCGACTGGCGACATCTGTTGATTGTGGGGGGTACTGAGATAGTGTAGGTGTTCGCTTGAGTAAGTCGCTAGATGACGCTACAGCAGTATGACATTAAACAGAGGCTGGTAGAAAGAACGGCAAAAATTACAACGAATTATCTGACGTAGGGACAGAAGTTTCCCACTCAATTCAATTCTTTTTATATTTTACCACTAGCTGACCCGTGCTCCCATCGGTGGGCGGCGAAAAAAAAACGCGTCCCTTTTTTAAACATATTACATTACTGCTCCACTATAAGACATAGCGTAATACTATATACCTATGACACTCCCCAATAAATGGACTATTCAACACAGAAAGAATTTTTAAAATTGGTTTAGTAGATCCAGAGATTACCCCCTACAACGTCACAAACACACAAACTTTACCTCTTTAAAATGTTAGTATAGATGAATATTTGACTTTGGGTGGCATCGATCTTGACGTCCGGGTGTAATCTATCTCTCTCTCTCAGCTCCGCTTATGGTTGGCCATGGCTCGGAAAGATACATTTGACCATAGAACTTTCCGCGCGACTGTTGGACAAAGGCATCCCTTACTTTGCGCCATTTCTTTTGATCCTCTGGTCTTCTTATCCACCTATTTCTTGGGCCTTGGAGTTTTAGTATAGTATTCAAAAACTTTCTTTAAATTAAGAAATTCAGACCAAAAGTACTGGAGTCATAAATGAGGGAATATTAAAAACTTTCAATAAAATAAACCTAGAGAGTGTTATTATATGCAGTTTACTACACTACACAGACCAATATTTAAATTAATAAAAACTATACTCCCTTGACAAAAATTAAATAAGTTCGCAGACAGAGTTCAAGTACCTGCAACAAAGAAAAAAAACATTGTAAGCCATAAGCAATATAAACATGAATGATAGCGCATTCTATTCTCTATGGTAGTTTGGCAACGCGCCAGTCAGTCGGGCGCTAACCGCGGTCGTGAGCGGACCCATGCTGGTTTGTCTTGCCTACAAAGTACGAATTTAAAGCGACGATAGAGCCACCTATCCGCGTGTACCAGTACTTTTTTAATGAAAAGTTGCGTTCAAATTATTAAACAAATCTATTAAAAATGTAATTATGTCAGTTTAACATAAATACAATTAATTTCTATAGAAATTAGTAAGTCCCGTTATCATTAATTTAACAAAGATGCTCCTTCTAGAAATTCATAATTAAAATGAACGCATTCATAAATCAATATTAATGGCCGCCGCCCGCCAGCGCCAGCGCCACTCCGCCATTATTTTAAATTGTCAGCTGTGAGATCTGACTGGATGTGCTTGCGCCATTTTCTTGTATTCGCTGCAGTTTCAATTTATAATACTTAACACAATCTTTTCTAGCTGTCTCCTAAGTACGTTGAGTCGAGTGTAATAAACTCCTCCGTCTTAGCTTTCGCAAAGAGAAGATTTCGCAGTTAATTGTTTGTGTGAAGCTCGTTTCTTTTTGTGATATTGACAATGAAATTAAAATGCCTCACTCAAAGATCCTGTTGTGTTGCTAACTGCTCTTCCGCACGCATTGAAGGTTAGTAAAAAAAATACATAATTTATATAACTTATAAAACATTGCAAACCAAATCTCTCTTGCTGACCGGTAACCTACAAATTGTTGCATCTCTAAGGTTACTAATGTTTGCTTCTATTTCAAATAAAATGTCGGATTTTGGTCACAAATTAGTGAAAGAGATATTTATACATATTAACTCTTTGTATATGTTACGGGTAATGCTAGATAAAAGATGGAGTAAACCTAAGTTTAACTGGGTTAACTTAGTATTACCCAATGTTAGTATTAGTGTTTAATCTATGTTACCCAAGCATTAACCCGTTACATAAACAGTTTTATCGCGTTAACGAGATCTACCAATGTAATTACTATTCGTTTAGATCGCTTTTTAAATAAGTGGAACTTTTCTTTCACATTACAAAGCATCATCATAACAGCCCATTAATGTCCCACTGCAGGGACGGGCCTCCTCCCATGACGGATGGATACTTGGGCTATTAAAATACCACGCTTGCCAGACGGATTGGTATAGGATTTAATTTCAAGTATTCCTTCTTATTATTTCCTTCCTATTTCGTAATGATAATATTTACGGTTAGTCCCTTAGTCGGTTTTTTACGACACTCATGGGATGAGATGGGGTGGTGACATATTGTATTCTTACTCCGTGAGATTACAAAGCATGATTACTGTGAATACACATTATGACAGTGTACTGTAATTTTGTTTAGTAGACGTCATAAGCATCACCCTTTAGGTAACATTTAATCATAACAACTAAGATGCAATGCAAAACAAATTTGGCAAACATAAATGTATTTTAGCATTAAAACCATAACAACCTTTTTGTCAAAACTGTGTTAAAACTACTCTCTGCAACTATGCTATTAACATTACCTACCATCACAATATAAATCTGTATTAATCTACTTACATTTTATTTTTTAAACAGGTGCGGTGTTACATGCATTTCCAAATCCCTCCACTGACTATGATAAATTCCGTAAATGGGTTATCAATGTTGGTATTGAACAGGAAGATGATGAATATGTATTCAAGAATAGAAGAATTTGTCATATTCATTTTGAAGAAATTTACCACTATCCTAAGAGATAGTTTGAGTAAATTGGCAGTGCCTACATTATATCTTCCAGGTATGAGTAAAGATATATTATTATCAGAATAGTATTTAATGTGTTCAATAACATAAATAATACTTTAGAAAGAATTAACTTTTAAAGCAGACTTGTGCTAAATGGTTATTGTAATTCCAATTAAGAATTCTACTTTAATGTTTCTTCAGCCATGCCAAACTTTCACTGCCTTCCAAAGGCATTGGCACCTAACTCTACAACACAGCCAGTTGGCTAGTATTTTTTTATCTTTGAAAAAACATCAACTCCACACTTATAATAGAGCCCTGTGTCATGGGAATTTTTACAGACATGAATATTAACAGACATAAAGTACATCCAGGCTCAAGACAATCATATTTTATGTATTGCACAAATAATTTTCGTCTGTGGGATTCGAACTCACCACTGCTTTGCCACCAAGTGTACTATGTTTATATGTTCTATGTAATTAGTAGCATTTGTCAAGTAAATCAATTTGTATTTGATTTGTAGGTGTACCCATACCACACAGGGTGACCAGTGATAGACCTGAGCCCATGGTTATAGATGATGTACTGCCAACCACAAGTACTAATATAACAGGCTCTACTGTATGTAAGTATATGTTTAAGTACTAACTAAACAAAAAAGAGTCTGGTAATATTTCAGGTATTGTTTGAATTAAAGAACTGTTTTTCTGCAATAAGCTAGAATTAACAATTGACATGCTATACAATAAGACTACATTGTAGCTCAGAGACATACATACATAAACTCACGCCTTATCCCTGCCGGGGTAGGCAGAGACGACAGAATCCGCCACTTGTCACGATCCTGGCAAACATATTGGGCCTCGTCCACATTCATTAAGCGAGTCATACATGCGCGTCGGTTACGAGTGCTCTTTCTCAGGGACAATATTTTTTTATTCCTTTATTAACTTACAAATTCATACAAACGCAGGTTTTCAAGTAACATAAGTAAACCACAGAGGTTTGTCCTTATGCTAAATACATCGAGTCTTGAAAGTCTATATGAACAAAGGTTTAATGTCTAATAAGTTTTGTAATTTTAAAATAAAACAAAGCAACTACCTAACTAAGTATTTAAAAAGCGGTACATTTTGTATAATTAGTTTCAAGTACATAGTTGGTTGAGTTAGTGATATTCTCAATATTATCAAGGATATGTCCTTTAAGAATGGTTTTGTGATTATTTTTTGTTATTTTCATTCATAGATCTGAAGGTAGTTCGTTTATAAGACGACTCTATCTACGACGACTAAATCAATGACTCTCCGGCTAAAGCAGAATCTATTTTGTCATGTTGTAGTTGATAAAAATGAATGTTTTTAAAATATTAATCGTTTTCCTTAATATATTTTTTCAGATACTTCAGCAGGGGCTACTGTTAGAACCGTTTCAGATAAATTGGACACTTCTAAAATAATTGGCAACATTGGTGCTATTAGAAGTAAGCATATTTTACTCATTACAATAGATAAAAGGATAACATTAAATAGAACCTAATCTGGCATTGTACATAAAGTCTATATTATACATATTATGTGAATTAGATGTTAGATCAGGTGGCTATGATTACCTTTATATTACTGAAGGTATAAACTTTTTGACTTATCATAGTAACTGAATTCTATAGCATAGTGCTTTGACAGTTACTTGCTAAAAGAATTCAATATTTCTTAATGGACTTTGTGAAACAATTATTAAATTATGACATTAATTTGAGGTTTAATTTTTAATCAATGTATTCTGTAATCAAATGTGAGCAAAACTGTTATTAGTTTTATAAATATAAAATAAAATAAGTATGTTTGACTTATTAACATTTAAAAATACACTTTTTCCCGATGATTCTATTTGTGTATTATATAGAAGACTATTCCAGAAAAGAAGGCACTACAAATAAATAATCACTCTGTTCTAAATCGTAATAATTATACTATCTATAATTAAAAGAACATTTAAAATTTATCATTTAATTTTTAATTTCAGGTCAATGGAGATACAAGTCTGAGATGGAGCTTTATAAAACAGTCGCAAAAACACAACGCGAACTAAACAGATGCAAAAAATCTAAAGCTACACTGGTCCAAAGGCTAAAAATAGCTAAAAAAATTACACGGACACAAGCTTACGATCTAGTTGCAAAGAATTTATCGCCAGCAGCAAAAACATTCTTTGATATGCAAATAAGACAATCCGGTAAACATCCCAAAGGACATAGATTTACGTTGGACGAAAAAATTCTAGCATTATCGCTTTATAAGCCTAGTCCAAAGGCATATCGGCTATTAAGTAAAATATGTGTTCTTCCCAAAAGATCCACATTAAATAAATTAATGGGTAAAGTATTTTTATCTCCAGGACCCAATGACATCATATTTGATCATTTAAAGAAAAGAGTTGATAAAATGCCTGCAAGCCATAAATATTGCACACAAATATTTGACGAAATGGCTATTGCTGCAAATTTATCATATGATAAACAAAATGACCGACTAAAAGGATTTTGTGATGATGGTCAACAAACCAAGTGTTTTGCTGACCATGCATTAGTGTTCATGGTAAGAGGAGTATTTAAAAAATACAAACAGCCAGTGGCCTTCAGTTTTTGTGCTAGAACCACTAGTTCTTACAACATGAAAAATCTAATAAAAACAATTTTAGTTAAAACTTTGGAGACGGAGCTCAAAGTAGTATCAGTTACATGTGATCAAGGATCAACAAATATGGCAGCAATTAACCTTTTAATAAAAGAAACCAAAGAGGAGTACATCAGAAACATGAAAGAATATAAAGAAGGATTTTTTGAAATAAATAATAATGTTATTTATCCAATTTACGACCCGCCTCATCTAATGAAAGGGATAAGGAATAACCTAATAACAAAAAATTTAGAATTTTGTTTGGATGGACAAAAAAAAATTGCAAAATGGGCTCACATCGAGGCATTATATAAAAAAAGCCCTGGATTCAAAGGTCTAAGACTGGTGCCTAAATTGACTGCACGTCATGTGGTACCTAATTTGATACCTAAGATGAAGGTGAAGTACAGCACAAAGTCTTTAGTAAGACGGTTAGTGTAGCTATGGGGTTCACAGCAGGTAAATAATTGTGTTTTTATGTTATTTCTGCACACGACATATCTAAATATATATATATATCTAATTGATTTTTCTTTTTTAGGAATTGGTCAAATCCCTCGGGAAAGCACGGACACAGCTGAACTTTTGTTATTTTTTGATCGACTGTTTGACTCGGTCAATGGCAATGATAACCACCTCGCTTGTATCACTGGACTTCATAAATTGTGATCAACATAAAGAAATAATTGGCAAATTTATTATTAAAAAAAGCATGATGCTTATATTATACGACTGGTGCAAAGAAGTAAACAATTTGTTGTGTGGCAAAACCTTATTATTTGATGAGACAGACCCCATTAAAAAATTAGCAAACACTTATTATGTTAAACATAAAAATAAAAATAAAAAACTGTAAATACATTTGTTTTCTTTTATTACTGTTGTTTAAAGTTGTTCTAATGTGTGGCAGATACCTAATTCTTGAAAAACTAAATGAGCAACACATTTAATAAATAAATAATGAACCGGTATCCAATACTGACACTATACAAAATTTGTCTTAATGGAGTTTTGACTACTATCTATTGTACAAACAAAATACTCTAATACTAAGTTGTACAACTTGGATGCTATTAAAAACTTTGTTTTGACAAATTATGTTAAGTGATAGTATTGGATAATGCCCGATTTACACATCGACAAGTACAGTAGCGAGTTAAGTAGTATTTTAAGATTAAGTTGATTTAAATAGAGTTCCATCCTATTTTTTGGCGAGTTAAGTACGAAGTAGCCCCCTCTCTCGCGTCTCGCCAACTTAACTTGCCAAAAAATAGGATGGAGATCTATTTAAATCAACTTAATCTTAAAATACTACTTAACTCGCTACTGTACTTGTCGATGTGTAAATCGGGCATAAGGGTGCGTATTTATATCTATAAATATAACACATATAGCTATAGATATGTATATGGCGCAAGGATTAGTACATATATATAGCTATATGTATGTATATCACGCAAGGATTAGTACGAAGTAATACTGGGCTTGGCAACTAGATGTCGCTTTTGTCTACAAAATCAAGAGATAGCTATCTATACGTTAGTACATATTCTTATCTATGAGCGGACCTCTTCGCATTATGCAAGATCATCTGAATACAAAGATAGCGCCCTTCATTTAACTCCAAATGTATTTTAATCTGTGAATATTATTTAAATTTTTCCTTTAGACAACTTTTTGTGCTTTTAAATGAAGGCGAGCTTTTACCATGGCCTACGAATTTTAATATTTTATACTAAAAAAACTCACGCCTTGTTTTTATTAGCGTAAGTAGAGACTACCAAACGCCATTACAAACGTGCTTCATTGTATGTCCAGTCAACCTAAAACACGCTTTTAATTCGGAGTATTAAGCATCTGCACTTTTTGAAGTATTTGTGGAGTATTGACGACTTCTGTGGCTTAGTGGTTATAGATTCCCGTTCCATGAAAATCTTTGTGTGAACGTGATTGTTTGCATTGGTCTTGGTGTTTTCTATGTATAATAATAATGAATAAAAGGACGTTTTTAAATATGTTTATCCGTTGTCTAGTACCCATAGTACAAGCTTTACTTAGTTTGAGACTAGATGGCGCTGTGTGAGGGAAAGAAAAGAAGGAATGTTTCACGGAGTATGTGTATTACTCGGTGAAATACGGTCTGTAATTCTTTCTTTGGCGTAATTAACTAACGTTTAACAATTACTTTCTTGCTGTTAATTCTATTTGTTAATCTTAATCTCATCCATTTATATAACGTCTTCAAAGCACTTTAGAATACTACGGTCTTTGATCTTACTTTTATCTTGTATCTTCTTTCAACTATATAGTAATGATTTCTTGTCTAGCTGCTTGAAAATAAATGTGAGTTTAAGTTAATTGTTTGCATTTTAACTACAGTTTTACGGTAGGTAAGGTATCCATTTTGATTATTATCTTTGTTTGATTATAAACGTCTCCGTGTGGTGACGGAGTAAGAATACAATATGTCACCCCATCTCATCCCATGGGTGTCGTAAAAACCGACTAAGGGACTGTCCGTGAATATTATCTTTACGGAATAAAAAGAAGGAAAACTTGAAATGAAACCCTATGCAAATCCGTCTGGCCAGCGTGGTATTAGTAGGCCAAGTATCCATCCGTCACAGGAGGAGGCCCGTCCCTGCAGTGGGACATTAATGGGCTGTTATGGTAAAGTTTATCCGTTTGTGTATACGCCATAGTGTAAGTTCTGCTACTAAGCAGAACCAGGTTTCATGTCTAGGGACCTTTGTAAGGACCCTTTCCTTGAAGTTCATACTGTAAAACATCGCCTTAAGTGGATAACTATAACACACCTTGGAGCACGGGACCTAGCAAGTACCCGTGCTTCACCCAGGTGGAGAACCTAGGCGGAGCACGGGTCCGGAGCCACAATATCATGTAGACATTCCTGTAACTTATACCGTAGTAATAAGAAATATTTACCAACAAAATGAATTATGTATGTACAATTTATTTATTTATTTATTTATTTTGGTTAGCCAAGAATTGTTTACACAGTACATTTTACTCAGTAAAATAAACAAAACAATATTCAGTGTAACAACTACTTAAAGGCTAACACGGCATGCACATTAAATACGGTTTAATAATTCAAATTAACAATTAAATTTAACAAATTAACAATTCATCGCAAGACTACTCGTAATAGGTATAATTGGTACATTCTTGTCATTATGATTGGCATAACGACAATGGCATTAAATAAAAAACGACACAACACAAGAATAACAACCAAAATGATATAAATAACACCAATTTAAAATACCATAGCAATAAAATCTTATATGTACAATCTGATTTAAATTTAATTATAAATTTTAAAATAAAATACAATTCGAAAATAAAATTAAATAAAATTCATTTAGACTTATATTGAAATACATTTAGAACTTTGAAATAAAAATAAATTAAATTAAATTAAAATATAACATTAAATACATTAAAAAAAAACAATTCAGTGTAACAAAATATTTATAAAAAAAAACATTCTAAGAACAAAATACATTCCAGGACTCGAAAAAAAAAAATAATTATTATTTTTTTACGGCAAAACAAGATAAAAATATAACCATTAAAAATTTTGGTTAAATTCAATTACTGTAGGTACTACTACAATATTTGGTTGACGAATTATAAAACATTATTAAATTTTTCTGCATCTTTTTACTCAATGATTTGAATATAAAGTGCGACACAATGCACTGTGATGGGACTAGATGGCGCTGTCGCCAAACAGAGATAGGTACAGTACTGGAGTTAATCTGCATACTAAGCGTGCTGTGTCTGTGTGTGCGTTGTTCGAACAACGCACACACAGACACCGTTTAGGGTCATAGCATAGCACATATAACGTAACGTAAACGGATCGTCACCGTATCAACTCGAGCCGTTCAGTATTATGTGTATGAAACTCCTTACTGTAACGCACACTAATCGGAATCGTAATGTAACCGGATTTTTGACGTTTGACACCGAGGAAAAAGGCGAGGCGGTGCCGATCCGTTTATGTTACGTTATATTATAATTATCTGCTACGACCCTTACAGACACGTTATCGCGGTCTCAAGAAACAAATACGACTGCGAATGTCAAAAAATATATTAGTGACAACTGACAACTTAACTTACAAAAACAATAACTATAACTTGGCGACAAAAATTATAAAATGATGAAAACCATTGTTTTTCGAAAACTAAATTAACCTAAGTTATACGCTGTAAAACCAGCAATCTACCGACGAAAATTCCATTAAAATCAGTCCAGCCGTTTAGGAGAATACAGAAAGACAGGCAAAAAAAATACTCAAAATTTAGAGGATTGATGTAATTTACATGCTGTTACAAAAACACTCAAGGGTTGATGATACAAACAGACACTTATACAATTTCATTTATATGTATAGTAGATATATTAACATACACAAACAAACATGGCCCCAAAACTTTGATTAAATCGCTACATATTCTCGTGTTAACATTAACAAAACGATTTTAATTAAACTGTCAAATACATATACGGATACAAGCGAGACGACTTTTTAACCCTTTATCGCCACTTTGTAAACTAGCTGATGCCCGCAGCTTTGTCTGCACAGGATTAGAATTATCAGTAGCTATTATATCTATACTAATATTATAAAAAGGTAAAGTATGTGTGTTTGTGACGTTGTAGCTGGATCTAATGAACCGATTTTAAAAATTCTTTCTGTGTTGAATAGTCTATTGATCGGGAAGTGTCATAGACTATATATATAGTATCACGCTATGACTAATAGGAGTGGAGCAGTAATGAAATATGTTTAAAAAAGGGACGCGTTTTTTAGCCGCCCAACGAAGTGGGCACGGGGTCAGCTAGCCTATTGTAGCCTATATGTTTTTCTGATGTTAAAGCTATATTTTTGTAAAGTTTCCACCATGCGCGGTCCTATATGTCCCTCATCCATGGGCTAAACAAATAACTAACAAATGTAGTTCATCCTTGCACTGGCCCATTACCACACAATCCCGCATCAACTGTCAGAACATAGTAACAAATACAATGCATCAAAACATTTACATATTCATTCACGGACATCAGTCTGTACTCTACACAGCGCCATCTGTTCCCAAAGTAAGTAGGCTTAACCTGTTTGTGTTATGAGTAACAGAACAACAGATAAACATACTTAAATAATTTTTTTTTCGTAAATACATACATATTATACATAGAAACACTCAGACCAATGCAAATAATCATGTTCATGCACACAAATGTTTGCATTGATAGGAAATCGAACCCGAGACCTCAGCGTAGCAGTCATGTTATATAAACACTACGCCACAAAGGTCGTCATATCCATTTCCAACATGTGCGGTCCTATGTCTCCCTCATCCATGGACTAAACAAATACCAAATAAAAGTACCACATCTTTGCACTGGCCCATTACTACACAATCCCGCATCAACTGTCAGAACATAGTAACAAATACAATGCATCAAAACATTGCAAATAGTATAGAAAGTGTATCGACACCACTGCTTGTCGCAGCGTGGGTGAACCGGTGTGAAAGGGAGCGAGCTACGTTACATACTTACATCTAATTCCTGACACCATCCTTCACTTATATCTTCATAAGTTCATTCAGAACAGCCCATTAATGACCCACTGCAGGGACGGGCCTCCTCCCGTGACGGAGGGATACTTGGCCTACTAATACCATGCCGGCCAGACGGATTGGTATAGTGTTTAATTTCAAGTTTTCCTTCTTTTTATTTCGTAAAGATAATATTCAAATAGTCATACATTACATACTTACATCTAATTCCTAACACCATCCTTCACTTATATCTTCATAAGTTATCTTTTAATACGTGTGGTGACGGAGTATGAATACAATATGTCACCACCCCATCTCATCCCATGGGTGTCGTAAAAACCGACTAAGGGACTAACCGTAAATAAATTATCTTTACGTAATAAAAAGAAGAAAAACTTGAAATTAAACCCTGTACTAATTATTCTGGCCAGCGTGGTATTAGTAGGCCAAGTATCCCTCTGTCAACGGAGGAGGCCCGTCCCTGCAGTGGGCCATTAATGGGCTGTTATGATGATGATCAGGCCTGAAGAAAGCATGTGGGTTGCCTTTTTATTGTTATATTGGGATTTACATTTCCACGTGTAGTCAAATTGGCTTTATTGACATCATAAAATAGTGTTCACCATCTCTCCAAGTGATAATCTTTTAAGCCTAGTAAACATAACGGTAAATTCGGAACGAGGTTATCCGACAAAGAACCAAAGTTCATTTTATTTTATTTTATTTAATAGGTATAGAAACAGATGACAGATTAACAAATTATAACAATATTGTACAACATTAAACATTTACAAATCTGACATCCAGTAACAACTATACACAACACTTAGGTACATACTAAATTAATACAGTTGGAATTATTTAAACATACTTAAAACATTAAAAAAACATTTAAAAAAAACACAAATCAGTTACCGACATAGCTCGTAGTATTAGCAAGCTAAAGTGGCAATGGGCTGGTCATATCTGTCGAAGGACCGATGGCCGTTGGAGCAAACGTGTCCTAGAGTGGAGACCGCGACTCGGCAAACGTAGTGTAGGACGCCCATCAGCTAGGTGGACCGACGACCTCATAAAGGTCTCTGGGTTGGGCTGGATGCGGAAGGCGCAGGACCGAGTTCTGTGGCGCTTATTGGGAGAGGCCTATGTCCAGAAGTGGACTGCAATAAGCTACTTGATTGATTGATTGAAACATAACGGTTTCGACGGCTTAATATTCTATACGACATAGTGCTGTAATGAGAGCGGTGGCCGGAGATGGCTGAAAGGGCCCGGATATGTCTAGCAGTAGATCGTTTATGGCTAAGAAAAAGAGAGGAGACGAACAAGAAAGTTGATGGTTTCGAAATTTATAATGACATTCCATTAGTCCGCGGAATGAATATACATATAAAAACAAAATGGCATACTAAGGGGCGTAGCACACATATCAAACCGAATGGGATCGTCACCGTATCAACTCGAGCCGTTCAGTATTATTTGTATGAAACTCCTTACTGCAACGCACACTTATCGGAATCGAATTTTTGACGTTTAATACCGTGCATGATATGTGTGCTACGACCCTTAAACTAAAAAAAAAGCTGTCTGTATGTCTGGAAACAAATGTCGTAAATCGCAACTAAGGAGAAACTCAAAAAGGTTTTGTCATTCCTAGAAACATAAGTCCATTTAGCCCACATAAGTCGACTAAAATTACAATGTACTGGTGGAGGTATACCAGCAATGGGACAATATAGATTAGAGTATTTACTTAGTACATACAGCTGTATATACACAGTAGTCCTAACAAAATGAAGCTAACTTCGTGTGACGCTGGTGCTGTGCCAAAATCGATGAGCGCACAGGACTATCTTGTGAACCAATAAGCTTTATTACATAGTCAGCTACTATTTAGGTAGGAGAGTATTATATCTTGAATCATTCATGTATGTAAACAACAGTGCGTAAGTTTTATAAGCTATAAATATAAATATTCCTCACACATTCACACAGCGCCATCTAGTCCCAAGCTAAGCAGAGCTTGTACTATGTAGACACTAGACAACGGATATTCATACATAGATATTCATATTTTTTTTGTAAATACATATATATTATACATAGAAAACACTGAGACCAATGTTAACAATCATGTTCATGCACATAAAGATTTGCATTGAGCGGGAATCGAACCCCAGACCTCTGCGCAGCAGTCATGTTACATAGCCACTACGCCGCAGAGGTCGTCGAGTGATGGGAATAAAAAAAAAATGAAGATAATGTATTAATTTAATTAATTCAAATTTGTGTTCTTTTAGCTGAATCCATTGTATTGGTTTGGTTTAAAGGGGCTGTTTCCACACTTAACATTCCATTTGGGCCATTGCATGTGGATTGTTCATGCACACAAAGATTTTCATTGAGCGGGAATCGAACCCGAGACCTCTGCGTAGCAGTCATCTTATATAACCACTTCGCCATAGAGGTCGTCATGGTCGTGATGGTAAATGCGAACACACTCCAGAAATAAAAACAACAGACAGCAGTCAAGAAATGACTTCATTCCATTTTCATCACTTTGCCTAACCCAATGATTGTTCAAGTCATTTGACGACAGAAAAGCCACGTGCACACCTAGTATCACAATATCAATGTAAGGATGAGCCGACATTGATTTACGATGCCATCTATTAACTAGGAATTTGTTCGTACAGTCAGCTACAAAAGTTTATAATCAGAAACAATATTGACGACCTCTGTGGCGCAGTCGGTATGTTACATGGCTGCTACGCAGAGGTCTGGGGTTCGATTCCCGCTCAATGCAAATCTTTGTGTGCATGAACATGATTGTTTGCATTGGTCTGAGTGTGTTCTATGTATAATATGTATGTATTTACAATAAAATAAGTATTTATGTATGTTTATCCATTGTCTAGTATCCATAGTAAAAGCTCTGCTTAGTTTGGGACTAGATGGCGTTGTGTGAAAGTGTGAGGAATATTTACATTTATTGTTCAAGCCATTTGACGACAGAAAAGCCACGTGCACACCTAGTATCACAATATCAATGTAAGGATGAGCCGACATTGATTTACGATGCCATCTATTAACTAGGAATTTGTTCGTACAGTCAGCTACAAAGGTTGATTACCACATGCAATATTACAAGGTTATCGTGGTCAGCGGTTTATGGAAAATTGGTGTTTACAGTTTATTCGATATTCATGATAAGACTATTTTCTTTTTTCGTCACGGGAAGTTAATTATAGAAGCTTTTCGAGGTAAGATAATTTGCAATATTGAAAGTATTAATTAATTTTTGTGTCAAATTCCAAAAAAAATTGCTTAGGTGTGTAACTTAGGTATATCAGGATTCGAACCTACGGCCGACGCCTTGACTACTTGGTCACCTGAGTCCTTGTTTCGTTAACCAAGCTTTTTCCAAGAACATTGCTTTCTACGGAGCCTTTACTCCTCGTAATTTTCACTCAACTGTACCAACGCCATCTAAGCACACATTTTTGTGGCTGACTGTACAAGCTCGTGACGAGTTTGGAAAGGCTTAACATATTTGTGGTCACATTCTAGACCAGCGGACACATTTGGTAACCCGACTATAAGCTTTATTATACTGCTTTATATATGTGACATGTGTCAGATTCTTTCATAGGGATGTGACAGTAAAACTTTGTAATAAATCGATAAAAAATTTTGAAGCACGAGACTGGATTGGACTCTGCTCCCCCTAGTAAACATCCTTGTATCGTTGTTCAAATATGTTGTACAGTTTATAGGTGGCCTACCCAAGGAATAAAAGACAAAGAGTCGTTTTTCTATAAAATTCCCTCAAACTTAAATATAGACTATTGCATAGAAGAACCGCCGTAGTACCGCCGTTGTGCCTGTTTAATATACCTCCTAGTATAAAAATACTCAGCCGATGGATGAGGGAGGCACAAGACCGCGCAACGTGGCAACTTTTGAAGGAGGCCTATGTCCATCAGTGGACGTCCACAGGCTGATATGATGATAAAAATACTCAGCACCACTGTGAGCCACTAGACATGAAACATTTATGAATTCTAACTATCGATATTATTATAAACACACTCAAGATCCACACCACATCCAGACTAGATGGCGTTGTGTGAATGTGTGAGGAATATATTATAATAAACCAAAATCAGGAACTTCCCACTGTGCGTATCTGTGGTGCGTATGAACACCCACAAAAAAAAGACAATCGTGTTCCCTCGTTTCCTGACAGATGTTAGGTTGAATCCACGGGTTAAGTCTATTAATAATATCTTGATTTTGATTATTTGTTTTTGTAATTCTTATTAGCATTGTGATAATCTCGACCCTCAATGTTTACTTTTGTTCACGCTGTTAAGTTTATAATGTTATAAAAAATATATATTTTTAATTGTTATTAGTAATGAGTGTATTGTGGTTAATTAAACTTTAAGTTTAATAAATTCAGTAATTGTTGAGATTATATAAAAAATGTTATGGCGAATGACAGTGTTCGAACAAACAGAAACAGGTTTTTGCAATACTGTACTATTTAAAATAAGTTTTAATGTATTGTTTTACTTTAAATAAATAAAAAATAGTTACTTAACATTTTTGTTTATAATCATTTGAATATACGAGTATATTTACTAAAATAGTCCTAAATAAACTGGTAACACAATATCAACCCTATAAGTAATATAATATAGGATGTTAAAATAAAATATCTTCTATTTGGAACACCATCGATTGGGATTACTTATTACTCGTATATACTTTTATAGGGATTTTATAGGTACTTACCTATAAGGAAGGGAGGAGGACCTAAAGGACTAAGGACTAAATCTAATCTCTAAATATTTCAACTTTATTTATTTATTTATTATTATCACACATACAACTATTATCACAGGTACTTATAACCTAATTCAATAGCCTATGTACAAAAACAAAAACAATTACTAAAAATATCAAAAATTACAACTTAAATAATAATTATTCTTTGTGCAAACATATAACACAATAAGCTACCCGTGTGAATTCGTTCAATGTACATGAGAAGAGATCTATCTCATGGGCCAACGTATTGAGCGCTCGGAGCGCGCGCGAGTGGTGTGCGCTGCAGCAGGCAGGTACGCGCGCGCGGCACGACCAGCTGTTCCGGCTGCCGGCGCCGCCCTACGTACTCGTCCGGGACGCTCAGCTGCATTACTTCCAATACGCGGGGATTATTAAGCCTTCCGCGCATCGTTTTAAATAGGTAGACGGCGAGCGCGACCTTCTTACTGTTAGTGTGTAATAACCTACCATACCCAGAACAAATAGAGTAGGATACAACAGCGGATAACCCGGGTAAACCCCATATTGCTTCATATACACGAACCTAACAAATTTATTCTGGATACGTTCTATTATTAGCACGTACTTCTCCTCGTGTGGTGACCATATCACAGCATTGCACTCCAGGTGGCTCTTCACTAGTGCCTCGTATAGTGCTTTCAAAGCTCCTATATTTGTGAAGCTGTTGGCTTGGCGCAGTAAAAGTCCTAGGTTCCGGTAAGCTTTCTTACACACATTAGTAATATGCTGCCGAAACTGAAGGCCAGAAGTAAAATGGACACCTAAATCCTTAACTTCTTTGAGGCGCTGTAGCGGAGTCCCGTCCATAAGATACTGGTAATGACTCGGGGCGCGCGCACGGCTGAAGGATAATACGGAGCACTTAGCCACATTAAAGTGCAGTTTATTTTCTAAACTCCACCTTATAACACTATCCAGATCCTGTTGAAGCAGGCTGTGGTCGACACTGTGCTTCACCTCCGAAACCAGCTTCAGATCATCAGCAAATAGTAGAGGCGTTGACCTACTCACCACTTTAGGCAAATCATTGACCATCAGAATAAACAGTAAAGGTCCTAAATTACTGCCTTGACTTACACCAGATCTTGTGGGGTAAGGGTCCGAAAGATGGCCGCCACAGTCGACATATTGAAATCTATTCTGCAAATAACACGCAAAAAATGTAAGGGTGCGCGGAGTGCATCCCACACCAGCCAGTTTTAATAACAAGATGTCATTATCGACTGCGTCGAACGCCTTTCGGAAGTCTAAGTAAGCAACGTCCACTTGTAGTCCAGCATCCACCGCAGGCACTATATGTGTCATCAAATCTAATAAGTTGCCAGTTGTCCCCCGCCCGGGACGGAACCCATGCTGTGCGTCAGACAACTGAGCACTCACCTGTGGGTAGAAAGCACTGTGGATAGCCGTTTCAAACTTAACCTAAAGGTTAAGTAGAAATATTTAGAGGAAACCCGTGTCCGGTACCCTTAGTTCGAGTTTGTCATTTCGAAAAAAGTTTTCGAAAATAATGTGTCATCATCATCATAACAGCCCATTAATGTCCTACTGCAGGGACGGGACTTATCCCGTGACGGAGGGATACTTGGCCTTCTAATACCACGCTGGCCAGACGGATTGGTATAGGGTTTAATTTCAAGTTTCCCTTCTTTTTATTAATTTCGTAAAGATTTTTTATTAATATTTACGGATAGTCATTGAGTCGGTTTTTACGACACCCATGGGATGAGATGGGGTGGTGACATATTGTATTCTTACTTTGTCACCACACGGAGATCCACTTAATCCGCTTTTACGACGATCAGGTGGACACAATTAGTCTTCCTCTGTCACCAAGAATATAAAATACTCGCTGTTGCTCGCGGCTTCGCTCGCGTTCAGAAGTATTATGATTAATTAGGCTTATTTGTTTAGCGTGTGTAAAAATAATGGGCCTAAAAAACTTCTTTGTACACCATATTCTTAGTAATTAATCTGTCATTAGGCGCTAAAACTATTAAGCTATTGAGAGAAATTACTCGTGAGCAAGCAACATAAAACATGCAGTCCATGAGAGAAGCTAAGTTTCATACTAACTGTAATCCCCTATTTTATTTCCTTGGGGGTAGAATATATAAAAGTCCTTTCTAAGGGGGTACTAACGTCATAGTAACTTTATGCATGCAAAGTCTCAGCCCGATCGTAGTGAAACTGACAAAGTTTCATACAAACTTTCATCACCTATTTAATCCCCTTGGGGGTAGAATTTATCAAAGTCCTTTCTGAGGGGGTACCAACGTCATAGTAACTATATGCATGCAAAGTCTCAGCCCGATCATATTGAAACTGGCAAAGTTTCATACAAACTTTCATCACCTATTTTATCCTCTTGGGGGTAGAATTTATCAAAGTTCCTCCTAAGGGGGTGCCAACGTCATAATATCTATATGCATGCAAAGTCTCAGCCTGATCGGATTGAAACTGACAAAGTTTTGTGCTAACTTTCATCCCCTATTTTATCCCCTTGGGAGTAGAATTTATCAAAGTCCTTTGTAAGGGGGTACCAACGTCATAGTAACTATATGCATGCAAAGTCTCAGCCCGATCGTATTGAAACTGACAAAGTTTCATACAAATTTTCATCACCTATTTTATCCTCTTGGGGGTAGAATTTATCAAAGTCCTTTATAAGGAGGTACCAACGTCATAGTAACTATATGCATGCAAAGTCTCAGCCCGATCGTATTGAAACTGACAAAGTTTCATACAAACTTTCATCACTTATTTAATCCCCTTGAGGGTAGAATTTATCAAAGTCCTTTCTAAGGGGGTACCAACATCATAGTAACTATATCCATGCAAAGTCTCAGCCCGATCGTATTGAAACTGACAAAGTTTTATACAAACTTTCATCACCTATTTAACCCCCTTGGGGGTAGAATTTATCAAAGTCCTTTCTAAGGGGGTACTAACGTCATAGTAACTATATGCATGCAAAGTCTCAGCCCGATCGTATTGAAACTGACAAAGTTTCATACAAACTTTCATCACTTATTTAATCCCCTTGAGGGTAGAATTTATCAAAGTCCTTTCTAAGGGAGTACCAACGTCATAGTAACTATATCCATGCAAAGTCTCAGCCCGATCGTATTGAAACTGACAAAGTTTTATACAAACTTTCATCACCTATTTAACCCCCTTGGGGGTAGAATTTATCAAAGTCCTTTCTAAGGGGGTACTAACGTCATAGTAACTATATGCATGCAAAGTCTCAGCCCGATCATATTGAAACTGACAAAGTTTCATACAAACTTTCATCACCTATTTTATCCCCTTGGGGGTAGAATTTATCAAAGTCCTTTCTAAAGGGGTGTCAACGTCATAATAGCTATATGCATGCAAAGTCTCAGCTCGATCGGATTGAAGCTGACAAAGTTTCATAAATGAAATGAAAAAATATTTTATTTCATATAAGTCAAATCAATGACACTTATGAACGTCGGAACCATACAAACTTTCATCACATATTTTTCCCCTTGGGGGTAGAATTTATCAAATTCCTTCCTAAGAGGGTGCCAACGTCATAGTAGCTATTTGCATACAAAGTCTCAGGCCTATCGGTTTGAAATTGACAAAGTTTCATACAAACTATCATCCCCTATTTTATCCCCTTGGGGGTAGAATTCATCATAATCCTTTCTTAGCGGATGCCTACGTCATAACATCTACCTGCATGCCAAATTTGAGCCAGATCCCACCAGTGGCTTGGGCTGTGCGTTGATAGATCACTATGTCAGTCACCTTTGAGTTTTATATATATATATATATATATGATAAGATGTTGCTTGGAATTAAAACCTGGCACCTCGTTTAGTACCTATAGGTACACGACACAGATAGTAAGCTTATTGAGATGAGGCATACCCTCGTTATAATGTATGTAACAGTGGTTTAGTTAAACAGCTGTGAGCTACACTTGTGTGTCCGCCATTTGTCATTGTCAACTAGAACACGACACTATAGGACGACGTACACTCAGCATCATATACATTGCAGCTGTTAAAATCCTCAAAATAATCTCAACAGTAAAGCCCGATGATAAGTAGTAAGTTGTTGATTGAATTGATTTAAATAGATCTTAAGTTAAGTACAAAGTAGCCCCCTCTCTTGCGTCTCGCCAACTTAACTCGCTAAAAAATAGGATGAAGATCTATTTAAATCAACTTAATCAACAACTTACTACTTAACTCGCTACTGTACTTGTCGATGTATAAATCGGGCTTAAGAATCTATAATATTTATTTCAGCAAAGAATTGGTTATTTTTATTGAAGCAGCTAAAGCGCCAAAAGTAACTCAGCAGGCACTACAAATAAATATAAGCATTCAGTTGTTCAATCAGTTCATCACATCCAATAAATCAAATATCAAGTCAAGGTGTTCAAAATGATGTCCACAGAGTAAAAGTAAGCACTTGGTAGTCCTGAAACTTTTTAATGTCCTATTGCAGGGTAGGGCCTACTACTAAGATAGAGAGAAAATATGTGCTTACTAACTTAACTGTTTAATATCGTTGTATGTTTTGAACTGTTTAATCTTACTAGTCAACTTTTATTAGGGGTTGCGAGATGTCGTATGGATTTAAAACTTTCATTTGATTGTAAAAAATTATTGGTTTTGTGTCAGTTTATTAATGTCCCACTGCAGGGACGGGCCTCCTCCCGTGACGGAGGGATACTTGGCCTACCAATACCACGCCAGACGGATTGTTATAGGGTTTAATTTCAAGTTTTACTTCGTTTTACTTCGTAAAGATAATATTTACGAATAGTCCCTTAGTCGGTTTTACGACACCCATGGGATGAGATGGAGGAGGCCCGTCCCTGCAGTGGGGCATTAATGGGCTGTTATGATGACATCATTTATAGTTTTTGAACACATACTGTAACTTATGATGGGGAAAATTCTTATCACATATAACGAGTTATCAACCCTACTACTTTTTACCTTATAATGAGTGCAAAACCGCAAACGATATCTATTATCTACAGATAGTACACACAGCAACTAATCAAGCTAGACACTCATGTACCTTAATACCTTGAAATAAGACACAATTACAAATGAAAATGTTTAACTTGATGTGTTGCTGTGTGTACAACTAACACCTGCTAGAACAGATGACCAAACAAATATAGAATCTAAACAACACCACGCTACGAACAATGATCACTTGGTACTAAGTTAAACAAGTAAACATCGCTCTGCAGATCATCGCTCACATAACACACACGTGTGCACCAGGTGGACATCGAACACCATCCCCTCCCACTACATCTCTTCATTTATACTAGTGATGTATTGAAACCACATCCGGGTTAAATATCCGAAACTGTTACGGAGTTTTAGCCATAGATAAACACACTTCTCATAAGAAGTGTGTAGATGTAACGCGTGTAGTACATAATATATTGAAATATTCACTTAGCAAGAAAAAATAAATAAGAGGCATATTTTTCGACCAGAAGTGGACGTCAATTTGCTGATATAATGATGATATTTTTTGAAATTAAATAAAATAAAACACATTAATTATTTATAAGTTTCATAATACCGCGGATTAAGAATACGTAAGGTCTCTAAACCATCTTACGGCATTATTGTCGTAAAATGCGTCTAAGGAAAATATAACGTAAATCATTTCATATGCGTACGGTTACGGATATGATCCGAAGCTAAACTGATCTATGTATCAAGTGTTTATATCCGTAATCCCCGCATTATAAGTTTCGTAAACACTATTGTATGCTAACAGATGTTAAGAAATGGAATATAAGTACCTACGTTTTGTGTATTGAATAAAGGTCCTTACTATATTAGGAGTATACGAACGAAATGTCGTGTACTTAATAAAGAATCTATTTCTTTTGCCCTTTTTAGGGTTTCTTATTGAAAAGATTCTATAATTAATTACCTGTACGTGAAGTTTGATCATAATTATATGCGAGGCTTCATTCATGACGACCTCGTAGTGGGTATAGTGCTTGGCTGCTACACAGAGGTCTCGGGTTCGATACCCGCTCAATGCAAATTTTTGTGTTAGTAAAAAAATTAGAATTTTATTGATGTGTTGCCAAAAACTTTACAGCAAAGGAGTCTTGAGGCTCAAGATGGGTGATTTTTGAAGTCCCCGCAATACAGGACTTGATCTCTAAGTCCGTAAGTTGATTTCTAAAAAATCACATTTTGTAAAAATAATCTATAGATAATAAGGACGGCGGGAAGCCGATGGACGAGGGAGGCGCAGGACCGCACAAGGTGGCAATATTTAGAGGAGGCCTATGTCCAGCAGTAGACGTCAATTGGCTGAGATGATCATAATGAATCTATAGATATTCGTAGTAAGTACTCGTACTAACTTCGATCGAAATATGCCCTTCCAAACAACCTTTTCAAATTGATAAAGAACTGACTGAGTTCTAAGGTACCAAAAAAATACAATAGAGTTTTTGAACTACTGTGAAGGTCATAATGGTGGGTCATCCTCTCAATAGCATGCAAACACATAGGAAAATGACTCTTATTACAAAAAGAAGTGTACCTAATTGGAAGCATTGTGTACAACACATTGCTTGAATGTTTAACCTCTTGACCATTTGTACGTTGCACACTGGGGCCTTCCCATAGAACGCAGTGCTCAAAATTCAATTTTCAAAATAAAAATATTTTGAAAAAAAAAACTATGTCAGCTTAGATTTAAGACCAGTTAAAAAAGCAGGCATGATGCAATACAATTCAAATATGGTGAATAAAATGGAAATAAATGTTGTAATATTAACAACAAACTCGCGTACGTTACCGGATAATTAATAATTTGTGTTTAGAGCTAACTTCGAGCTTATGTACCGGACAGCAGATAAGAGTTACTAATACAGTAATTGTACAAAATGATGTGATACATTCTTAAATCTAAGCTGACATATTTCTTTTTTTCAAAATATTTTTATTTTGAAAATTGAGTTTTGAGCACTGCGTTCTATGGGAAGGGCCCAGTGTGCGTTGTACCGAAGTATTAGAATACTTGCGATTGCATTTTGTACAGTAATGTTTGACTATGTTCTGTATCTTGTAATCTTTAACTGCACTCGTTCCAATAGGTGTTATGATGAAAAGAGGTTTAAACAATAGCTCATATTATATCTCCTAAACAAATAGGTATTTTTCAATGTTTTGGTACATTAAATAATATGTACGCTAAGTTATGGATGGATGGATGGATCATTTATTATATTAAAAAGCTCATATTCCCTACCCTATGTTAAAAGGAAAGCGCCATTTTTATATTATACAGCATCTTATACATCAATTATTTAACTAGTCTATTGCAGTCCACTGCCGGACATTGGTCACTTCTAACACGCGCCACAGAACACGGTCCTGCGCCTTCCGCAGTCCGACCCAGAGACCTTTTTGAGGTTGTCGGCCCACTTAACTAGAGGAGCGACACATCATGAATCATCATAACAGAGCCCTTTAATGTCCCACTCCAGTGACGGAGGGATACTTGGCCTACTAATACCACGATGGCCAGACATATTGGTATAGGGTTTAATTTCAAGTTTTCCTTCTTTTTATTTCGTAAAGATAGTAGTTACGGATAGTCCCTTAGTCGGTTTCTACGACATCCATGGGATGAGATGGGTCTGTCACACGGATAAGCCTGTATAAGCCTGTAAAATTTCAACTATTCAAGGCGAACCAAACTGGAACTAGTAACAAGAGGCACAATGTAACTTTGTAGTTCAACCGAACTTTAACGAAGTTAGCCGGAAACACCCGAACATAGGTTAACGCTGGAGGTCAAGTTTAGTAGTTTGTAACTTAAGTTATCTTAATATTTAGTCATGATAGCGTGTTAATAGACCGTTGTGGAGTAGTGGTCAGTGCACTAATAGGATGATTGATTTTTTTTACTTGCCTATATGATGTAAACGTATTTGCAGAAACACTGCTCCACTCCTATTAGTCATAGCGTGATACTCTATTTAACCTATGACACTTCCCGATAAATGGACTATTCAACACAGAAAGAATTTTTAAAATCGATTCAGTAGATCCAGAGATTACCCCCTACAACGTCACAAACACACAAACTTTACCTCTTTGTAATATTAGTATAGATAGAGAAGAAAACATTGTCTGTCCTTACATACTAAGATTATTTATTAAACAAAATCCTTGTAGGTAAGCGTCTACTTACAAATTACTTCATAAAATATTCAGTCTAGCTTTTATTACGACTTATTTTGGTACTTGGATGACTTATCTGTTTACGTCATGAGTTTAAGTTAAATTGGGAGACATTTTGTTTTATGTACAGCACTAGCGGCCTGTCCCGGCTTCGCACGGGCATTATGTTCCCGCTTTTTAGTTGTTATTTTTCCTAAATTTTCTTTGCTATAAACCTCACGGAGTCCGAGACCTTTCCAACGAATGCAGAACCGTGGAAATCGGTTCGTGCGTTCTGGAGTTATAGCGTCAGGAAGGAAAACCCGACTTATTTTTATATAGTAGATGTCAATTCTCGTACCTAAAATTCGATTAAGTTAACTTTTAGTAGTTGTAATGTTTTTGCTGTTGCAATTTTAATCTTTTGTGGTCGTGTTAAAGTTTTATTTAGAGTGTGACAATTCGGCAACTAAAAGTTAACCGAATTTTAGGTACGAGAATTGACATGCAGATATAAAGA
This sequence comes from Schrankia costaestrigalis, assembly GCA_905475405.1. Taxonomy (NCBI): domain Eukaryota; kingdom Metazoa; phylum Arthropoda; class Insecta; order Lepidoptera; family Erebidae; genus Schrankia; species Schrankia costaestrigalis. Next base: position 1,302,413 of record FR997853.1, on the reverse strand, counting down.
TATATTGAATATTTATTTATAGAAATATTAAAAGACTATGTTAGCCATCATTTTAACAATATTTACCACTGATGTGGTTACTTATAAGTACTGAAGTGGTTATATGTAAAAGATCTTTACCTATGAAATTGCCGTTTTATTTCTGCGCAGTCTTTAGACTCTATATTTTTTTAAATGCGGAATTTCCTAGTATGTATGTACTAAGAGTACTATGAATCAGTTTGTTATAATTCTAGTTATAGTCCATTGTAGTACATATTGTGTGGGATAGGTATGCGGCTGTTATTGGTATTAAGTCTTATAAACACTTGGTACTATGAAATACCTGTGTTTATAAGCGTTACATAATGATAGCTTACATATTATTTATACAACGCCATCTAGTCCCGAAATGGAAAGCTTTTGCTCTAGTAGTAGTAATGGATAAGGGTCGTAGCACATATATCGAACGAAACGTAAACGTATCGGCACCGTATCAATCAACTCGAGTCGTTCAGTATTAAGCGTCGATTACACTAGACTACGTGTAGTCTTTCTACATCATGTAAGAGACTACATGTAGTCTAGTGTAATCGGCGCTTTATTTGTATGAAACTCCTTACTGCAACGCACACTAATCGGAATCGTAACGTAATCGAATTTTTGACGTTTGACACTGAAGAAGAAGGCGAGACGGTGCCGATTACTGGCGATCCTACACCAAACTATGGTGTACGCGTGGTATTTTTTTTTAAGTAGACAACTTCCGCGTTCGGGTTCATACAGACGTGAAATTAACGACACAAGCAACATACAGCCTCATGACAATAATTTCTGGATCACACAAAAAATATTCTTGCGTGGGACTCAAACCACCACCAAAGCAGTTAATGAGTACCGTTACAATATATCAGACGCATCCCAGCAGTGGGACGTTAGTAAGATAACTTATATCAACTTTATAGCACTGCGATATACAGCTCAAGCTGGTTACAATTTTAAACAACAATTTGACTTTGGACCTTAAAACTTAATAGCTAAGATAAAATTTAACTTGAAACACATTGTTTAAAATAAAAACCTAAGCTTAGCAATGCAATTTCAACCTTATCTTAAATGAAAGAGAGAAAGGTATTCGTTTGCATGGTAGTTAAGAATGCTCAAAAGATATTTTCAACTTTGCAAACTTAATGTTAAGGTTGATTTTCGTCTGTGTGTTTATTGTCAATATTGTAAGGACGAAAGATTTGGACAATTTATGTAAATTGAAAGGAAAAACAAGTATTTGGTTGATATTGCGGGCACACAATGTGTGTAGGTTTGAACATTCGTTGTTGCTATTTTAAGATAACATATATTTTTACCCGATTGGTATAAAAGAGGGTGCTTTTTGTCGCATATTTATGTATGTAAGTCAATTTTATTATGACCAAGTAAAACCAGCTTGCCCGATTTTGAAGTTTAGAATTCAATAAAATTTGTATTTTTTTCGGACTATTACAGAGCTATGTAACGTCAGCAAAAAAAGCTAAGTATATCGTCGACCGTAAGCTATCAAAAACTAATAACTAATAAAATGCTAGAAACAGTAGAAGAAAATAAAGAAAAGTTTAATTCATAATCGACGGATAGTGCTGAACAGTTGCGAAATAGCATATGACACTCCCCGATAAATTGACTATTCAACACAGAAAGAATTTTTAAAATTGGTTCAATAGATCCAGAGATTACCCCTTACAACGTCACAAAAACACTAACTTTACATCTTTATAATATTAGTATAGATGAATCATTGATTGCAACGGGCTGTAATTAAATTTATTAGCTAATTTCTTTGCGAAGGGCCATTTTAAAATATGTCAGAATAAAAAGAAAAAAACACAGCGGTCGGTCATTGAACCGAAGACGCATTTTGCATTTACATACCATAACTTACTTTATTACAATTTTTATATTTGACTTTTATATAACTATAACTTTTAGCTTCTTTAAAATGATTCGTAAGTATATTGGTGATATATTTTAATTTTAAAGGTCGTAAGCTTGATTCCTACGCAGTTAAATTGTTTGTGCGATTCACTAATACATAATTATTCTGATTCTGGGTGTTCTTTGTGTCCTTTAAATTAATGTTTGTATAAGTCCCTGCGGTATAGGGTACGATGCCAAGTGCGAAAGTTATCTTTTACCTAATAACTAGCTGGTGCCCATGACTTCCGTCTTCGTATTTTGAACAATTCGCACAATAATCATCATCATCATCATAACAGCCTATTAATGTCCCACAGCAGGGACGGGTCTCCTCCCGTGACGGAGGGATACTTGGCCTACTAATACCACGATGGCCAAACGGATTGGTATAGGGTTTAATTTCAAGTTTTCCTTCTTTTTATTTCGTAAAGATAGTAGTTACGGTTATTCCCTTAGTCGGTTTTTACGACACCCATGGGATGAGATGGGGTGGTGACATATTGTATTCTTACTCCGCCACCACACGGATAGCAAACAAACTTCTGACTTCATAATATTAATAGGATACCAAAAACCACACCCATTTTAATTACCGTAATTAAAACAATCAATATAATCAGATAAAATAACATTAACGACTACCCTCTACAATGACGAGGCGTGATGGTGCAATGTTGTGACGTACAGGGACGTCAACGTCACTACACGTTATGTGAATGACAATGTCACTCATACGTTATTGGACTTAATTGGAGTACGGAATGGACATTTACATAAATTAATTATTTTTTAGTAAATACAGCTGGACGTCCCCCAGCTAGGTGGACCGACGACCTCATAAATGTCTCTGGGTCGGACTGGATGCGGAAAGTTCAGGACCGAGTTCTGTGGCGTGTGTTGTGAGAGGCATATGTCTAGCAGTGGACCAGGCTAGTTGATTGATTGATTGAAATACAGCTGTTAGTTCACGGGATTGCGGAACGGGGTTATAGATAAACTGACAAGAGAATAGTTTATAATTACGTTTAAACAAAAAATGTTTAACCAAAAATATAATTTATAGGTAGATACTAAGATTTATTAATTTGAAATTGTTAATTAGATTTAATTAGAATTTAAGTTAGTCCCCTAAGAATGCTGTGCCCGACAGGGTCCATAGTGTAACTATTTATATTAATTATTTCATCTATGTAATACCTATGGAATGGCAATAAAGTATTGAGTATTGAGATGGATAATTTATTATATTAAAAAGTTCATATAGCTAATACATTGCCTAACAAAGCTGCTTATTTACGTATACACACAGCATTGTCGCCAGAGATTTATTTTAAGATATCTCTATCTTTTCGGAAGTGAGAGTTTTTTAACATGTTTATGGATGGATATAGGGGAAGAAGACTACCAAAGAAACGATGGATTGTGTAAAAGACGAATGACGTCCGATAGGAAAGTATGTAAGAAGAAGAAATGCTGGGCCGACCGACCCTAAAAATAAAATTGGGATAAGGGCAGAGGAATAATGATCTCTATCTTTTCGGAACTCCGACACACCTACCTGCGTGGGCCAAAGACTGATGTCAACCACTAAAAGGTTTTTCACGCATAAAAAAGGTATGTCAATTAGAATAAACAATAAACTTTTCCAAAGTTACAACAGCAGATACTAAATTATCATCAAACATATTTTATCTCATATTATATCCGTGTGGTGACGGAGTAAGAATACAATATGTCACCACCCCATCTCATCCCATGGGTGTCGTAAGAACCGACTGAGGAACTATCCGTGAATATTATCTTGACATAGAAAGAGGGAAACTTGAAATGAAACCCTATACCAATCCGTCTGGCCAGCGTGGTATAAGTAGGCCAAGTATCCCTCCGTCACGGGAGGAGGCCCGTCCCTGCGTGTGGGACATTAATGGGGTGTTATGGTGATATTTTATCTACTAGACCAGTAGTTTACGTAGCAGTGCTACGAGCCTACGACGTAGAACATAAATTCGTAGATTTTTTGTAATTTAGTTGCGCGGCTAAGTGGTTGCTACGACGATATTAGACATGTTTAAAGTCCAAGAATGGTGTAACCGCTGTGGCGTAATGGTTATGTAACATAACTGTTACGTAGAGGTCTCGGGTTCGTTTTCCGCTCAATGCAAATATTTGTGTGAATGAACATGATGTTTCCATTGGTCTGCGTGTTTTCTATGTTTTATTTAGATCATTTATGTAAGTTTATTTGTTGTCTAGTACGCATAGTACAAGCTCAGCTTAGTTTGGGACTAGATGGCGTTGTGCGAATGTGTGGGGGAGGGAATATTAAATACGAAGGGATGAATTTTGCGTAGTAGCTTAAGATCACAGCTACAAAGTCGATAAATATATTTTTCTCACAAAATAACACAATTTTAGACGTTATCAAAAGAAAATGGTTTACGTAAAATATGTTCTCAAAGTGTAATGAGTATTTAGTAATGTGTTCCTTATTTCCTTGAGTTAAGGTCGGTAAGTAAGGGTCGATCGACCCTTGACATTAACTCAAGGAAGCTAAATATAAACATAGAAAAATATACAAATAAATCTATAAGTTAACATGGGAAACAACCTATTTATTCAGACGACCAGTGTAATGTATCTGTGTGCATAAACATGAATATTCATGTATGTATTTACAAAAATGTACATTAGTATGTTTTTATACGTTGTCTAGTACCCATAGTACAAGCTCTACTTAGTTTGGGACTAGATGGCGCTCTGAGTATGTGTGAGAAATATTACATTTATAACACAGTCACATTATCTAGAGAGCTCGCTGGAATGCGAACCTCGCGTCCCGTTCTCCTTTCAACCCCCGCGCTCGCCACGGGCGCATCAGTGATACGTCCGACGCGACGTGATGTCATCGACTCTCATCGGTCTCGAGATAATGTGACCGGGTTATATGTATGATGTTCGCCACAACCCTACGCCAAAGGTTTCCATAGGCAGAAAAGCTGGTTGAGGAGAGCTGGTGTGTAAGGATCTAGGTGCTCAGAGGTCTCTGACTACTCCTCATGGGAAGACGGCGTAAGTATGTATAAGAAAAAATAATTCCAGTCAGAACCAAAATATTCAAATTTTATTGGTTTTACAATAAGCCCACTCTCTACACTTACAAAATTTTCTTTAGCTTCATTCCACTGGGAAAGGGCATATAAAATACTACACAAAAGGGAAGCCACAGTATTTTGTTTAGTTTGAGACTATATGGCGTTGTGTAAAAGCTCGAGAAATGGAAATTAATTCCAGTTAGAACCAAATATTTAAATTTTCTCGGTATTATAAAATTTCCCTTCCCTTCCTCCCACTGGAAAAGGGTATAATATAATATGGTAAACAAAAGTGTAGACTTGTAAAAAGTTATAATTATTCCCGTCCTACTGGGAACTGTTTGTTACTTGGGAATATTTTGTTAATACAATAATGCCCGTCTATTCTTAAATTATTAGCCGGGCTACTTTATATACTAGCGATTCGCCTTGGCTTTGCACGGGTGCAATACTTAAGGCTCTTTCAATTTAGCCGTTTCGTGCCGTACGGCTGCCGTGCTTTTTTCGAACGGCAAAAGCAATACTGCCGTACGGCAAGATTTGTATGAAAACAAACGAAAACGCACGACATCCGTCCGGCACGAAGCGGCTAAATTGAAAGAGCCCTTATACTCTATTATAATATTATGCATGTGCAAAATAAATATATCTTATTACTAGCTGACCCGTGCCCAATACGTTGGACGGCGAAAAAAACGCGTTTCTTTTCTAAACATATTTCATTACTGCTCCGCTCCTATTAGTCATGGCGTGATACTATATAGCCTATGACACTCCCCGATAAATGGACTATCCAACACAGAAAGAATTTTTAATATCGGTTCAGTAGATCCAGAGATTACCCGACACACACACACAAACTTTACCTCTTTATAATATTAGAATATGTTAATAGCTTCACCATAATAACGTAATTTTGATTGGACTATCAGCTACTTTTGAACATACCTGAAACAAAGAAATAATTATTAAATTACATTTTATTCAAATATAATTTTCGAGTCAATATTGGTTGTCGTAAAAACATAAAAATATACAATTTATTATTGTGTTACTGCGGGGACGAGGCTGCTCCAGTAATGGAGTAAAACTTAGCTTACTTACTGACCCCCGGTTTCCGAATGACTTATCAAGTAAAAATCAACTAATCAAGTGTCAAATTTTAGTTCCTGAAAATGATAGTTGACAAGAGTTTTGACATTTTATTACTTGATTTTAACTTGATCAGACATTCGGAACAGACGAGTCAGACACCGAGGTAGGTATTGTCAAGTAGAATGGCCAGGTAAAACCTTTTTTAAAAAGCTTTATCATAAGCTGTCAATAGGGGTTGCAATTACCGGCCATTTTGGTTACCGGTAAATTTACCGGTTTTTGTTAAAAAATTACCGGTAAACCGGTATTACCGGTAAAAAACTTAATTTTAGGTAAGATGTGTAAAAAATGACTTTTCAGCTCTTTATTTACCTAGTATATAAGGTATTTCAACATAAGCTATTAAATTAACTTCAAAATAGTTACAAATTAAAATAAATCAATAGATTTTTGTACATAATCATTTAGGACTTTAGGGACTTTGTCACTCAATGAAGATCGTAACTTAGTGCGCAAAATGCCAGCTGCCGAAAAGGCTCGTTCAGCCTACTGAAGTAGAACCAATCAGTCAGTACTTTCAGTAGTCAAGTACTTTTCATTAGCTCCGTTGTTGTCAAAAAGAATTTGCATTAACCGTTTGATACCCCTTTGGTCCATTGTGGTAGCCGTTGGAGTTCCTCTATTTAAAGTTGCATCAACGGCTTTTTGCATTTGTTCCTTGATACTCGTAGTAGTGCTTTCTACTGCAATCTCATTTTCCTCTAATACCATATGTATATCTTCCCCAGCACTGCTCCTTTCTGGTTCAACATTTAGGTCGGGCTCAAGTCTTTAAAACAATTCTATCAGAATATTCATAGTCTCCTCGCATGATGTTTTGGAAAAGTTGTCATTGTCGTAAATCGTCATTCATGGCAAAGTATTTGGCAGGTTTGTGGAGGTATTACAGAAGGGATGCTTCAATGAGTCTTCTTTCTTTTAGTGTTTTCGACAAAGACTCTGCCAAACTGCGCGCCAGTAGGTTGTTAAACTCTTAATGCATTTAGAGTGAAATTAAATGCAGCAGACAACAACGTTGCGTCACGCGTCACGTCTACAAAATTTCCAGTGTGTTTTTGAACAGATCTAAGCAGTTAAAAAGATTTTCAATAGATTGAATATCTTCCGCACTAAATGGAATATTACACTGATGTCAATAAGTGCTTTTGAAATTCTTTTTTTACGCTGACTGTGGAAACAGAGGATAATAAGCCGCTAATGTTGAATGGAAAAACTGGTTTTGAAAAACATTACAGTATGTTAAGTTTAAATAATATTAATTAACCAGTTATTAAAATTGACGGTTTGTCGATATAAACCAATACAGGTAAACCGGTACTGCATGTCTAAGTAATCATCAGTCGTCTAGGACTTTCATTTACCATATGTCTATTGGATTAAATTGTTATACATTTTAGTGCACAGACATACAGAGCCAAAACTAATAATAATAGCGAAAATTGTTCCACACTATCAAAACGGTAAAATACCGGTTTTGGTTTTCAATACCGGTAATTTACCGGCAGCCAAAGTGTTCGGTTTACCGGTAAAAATGAAAACCGGTAAACCGGTATTGCATGCCCTAGCTGTCAAGCCGTGTACGCCATTTAGCAGATGATGATAATAAGATACAATTATATAATTTTCTACTACAACATAAAACAATAAAAAATTCATACCCCGGCTTCATAAAAGCTTTAAGCCCATCAAAGGATATGTATAGTAGGCTTATTATCCACTGTATAAAGATACGTGTTTATCTCATGAGTACAGAGTCACAGTACAGAGATTAGTGCAGAAGTAAAACTACTATTTGATTCCTGCTCAATGCAAATCTTTGTGTTAATGCAGAGCAATACAAACAATCATGTATTTGTATTGCTTTGGGAAATGTTTTAACAAGTCTCGGGACTCAGATCATGCTTAATCTATACTTCTATACTTATATTGTAAAGAGGTAAAGTTTGTGTGTTTGTGTGTTTGTGACGATGTAGGGGGTAATCTCTGGATCTACTGTACCTATTTTAAAAATTCTTTCTGTGTTGAATAGTCCATTTATCGGGGAGCGTCATAGGCTTTGTAGTATCACGCTATGACTAATAGGAGTGGAGCAGTAATGAAATATGTTTAAAAAAGGGACGCGTTTTTTTCGCCGCCTAACGATGTGGGCACGGGTCAGCTAGTTTGGCTACAAAATAACGTCCGCATAGGAACATAAGACGCATATTTAAGACACAAACTAAGCAAAACTTTTTGTATAAAGGTATATTTTCTGTAACTTCATATTACAACATAAAAATACCAAAACCAATGCAATTATTAAAGTTAAAACGCACAATAATACATTAACCACGAATTAAAACATGATGCCTCAGCGTAGCATGGGCTCTAACCACTAAAAATGCAATTAAATATAAATAAATAAATATATAAGTAAATAAATAATCCTCACTAATTCACACAACGTTATCCGTTTGGTAACGGAGTAAGAATACAATATGTCACCCTATCTCAACCCATGGGTGTCGTAAAAACCGACTAAGGGAATAACCGTAACTACTATCTTTACGAAATAAAAAGAAGGAAAACTTGAAATTAAACCCTATACCAATCCGTCTGGCCAGCGTGGTATTAGTAGGCCAAGTATCCCTCCGTCACGGGAGGAGGCCCGTCCCTGCAGTGGGACATTAATGGGCTGTTATGACACTTCTGCACAAGCTCCTGTACAGTGTCACAGTACAGTAGTATTATAACATAGTTAGTATAAAGAGATGTGTTTGTGTCACAGTGTAGTGTGACATAGTAATTAAAACATTACTCTAAGATAATTAATTATGTTTAACGGAGGATAGTTTTGTGTGTAGCTCTACTGTATGTGTGTGTGTAGAAGATTATAACTTATGAGCTTGTAATAAAGCCTGTTTTTGCATGAAAAGATGTGGCTTATGTTTTGTTAACTGTACTAGTTGAGTTCATAGTATTATTCGCTGTTCGCACCTGATGGAAAGCGAATACAATAATGTATCCTTATTCCGAGTTATTTCATTTTAAAAGAGTTTCAAACAATATCTAGAAATTGTCAAAATAAGTTCTACAAGCAGTTTTTTTTAAACCATAGTAAAAAGTAATATAAAATAAAATGGGTCAGAAATAAAACAAGTAAGTAAAACCAATTTATGTATTTCAACAGATTGTTTTGACAAGTCAAAGACAGTATACAAAAAGTTTTTTCGAATTAATAAACTAGGGTACAGGAATGAAGACAACAACCAAAGGAAATCATAAAATAAAGACAGTTTTATGTCACATTTTATGGCCCACAGCTTCAGCTGAAAATCAGCGCTGCGAAAACCAATTGCAGCATTATGCTGAGCTGTTGCCTTTTTGCTGTACAATACCCGGTCGAGCCTATCAAATCACAAATTGTTTCCAAATGCTTTTATTTAAAAAATAAAAAAAAAATATGGCTAATTTAAGTTTAGCTTTAATTAAGTAAGTACAATTTGTGTGGAATGTATTGTGTATGTTGTGTGCAAATAAATAATTTCTTTCTTTCTTTCTCTTTCACAAAAGATACAAAAAGTCGGAGTCTATCAAAAGTAAAATTCTACATTTCCTTTAAATATATGTAAGAAGATATTATATTCGCATTTCTCTATATTTCACATGAATATCAAATGTTTTCGCGTAACACGTTGATGTCTCAGTTCATATGACATGGCGTTACGCATCAGTTATTCTACTTTTACAATAAAATACTAGCTGTAAACTGCGACTTCTTCACGAAGTTTTATATTATTTTTTTATTTTAAGAAGACTAGACTTCCCGAAATGTCCCTTTCTCAAAATGTCCCTTAAATAACTTAAGCCAAGTAGTCAATCAACGATTAATAACGATGATATCTATACTAATATTGTAAAGAGGTAAAGTTTGTGTGTTTGTGACGTTGTAGGAGGTAATCTCTGGATCTATTGAACTGATTTTAAAAATTCTTTCTGTGTTGAATAGTCCATTATCGGGGAGTGTTATATAGTATCACGCTATGACTAATAGAAGTGAAGCAGTAATGAAATATGTTTCAAAAAAGAACGCGTTTTTTTCGCCACCCAACGAAGTGGGCACGGGTCAGCTAGTTTACAATATAATACTAGCTGTAAACTGCGACTTTTTCACGAAAAGTTTTATTTTTTTATTTTAAGAAGTCTAGACTACCGGGTTAGGAATCGAGTCCTTTTTTGCGGGGACTTTTACAGACAAGATATTAATGTTCTATGTGTCTATGTGTCCGTTAATTGATGTTTGTAAAAGTCCCCGCGACACAGGGCATGATCCCTAGTGCGGGAGTTGTCTTTTCTTTAAGAAGAAAGAATGAACATAAAGAACATCAAGGCTTATGGAAATAATTTATGAATTACACAAAAATTACCTTGCGGGGGATTCGAAGCCTAGAAGCATACACCATTGCTTTGCCACCGAGTAAGTTATCAAGCAAGCACCACGGAGGTCGCCATATTGCTTATACAAAACATTATACCCACTTACATTCTACCAATCACCAACAGTAAGAGCTAAATCATAAAATCAACTCTAAAACGCACGTAAATGAAATTAACTACCACTTTGAACTTAAATGCTTTGGTTAACGTTGCGCAAACGCAGCGATTAATTATGATTTACTAACATTAATGACCGCGTTGAGAGCTGTTGACTAATATGTAATTAAAGTACTTAAAATCAGAGCTTGAATAATGTCTTAATACTGAATTGTAGGGTCTATATGTTTGTATGTAAGCTTATAACTCGTAACTTGCTGGCCCGGAGTGACTAATCAAGCAAAATGCAAAATGTGGGTATCGATATGTAAGCTACCGAATACCTACGTCAAGTCTACTGACATATCATCATCATAACAGCCCACTAATGTCCCACTGCAGGGACGGGCCTCCTACCGTGACAGAGGGATACTTGGCCTACTAATACGCCAGACGGATTGGTACAGGGTTTAATTTCAAGTTTTCCTTCTTTTTATTTCGTAACGATAATATTCACGAATAGTCCCTTAGTCGGTTTCTACGACACCCATGGGATGAAATGGGGTGGTGACATATTGTATTCTTACTCCCTCACCACACGGATATACTAGCAACTACTACCTGGTAGTATACTGACATATACCAGCAACTAACAGATCCCGATGGCTAGATTGGAGAGCTCAAAAAAGGCTTCGATCCAAGGTTGGGTTAGTTTTTGTTATTTGCACAAACCGGTAAAAATAAAATAATAAAAAAACCTTTAATCTAACAAATATAATATGTATTAATGGGAGAAGACACTGATTCCTGTAACACAGGTTCTACCTACCTCAGGGATCAGAGAATTCTGGAATAATTTGTAAAACCTTTATGTGAATAAACTCTTTGTATTTGTAGCTGGAAATACCTTAGTTTTGGAAGTTTTAGTTATGAGTGTGTTTCCCAGAACATGGACCACTATAATTATGTCCCATACATATTTACTCAAGAAAATCGGAGAGATGCTAGTAGCTGTAGCTGAAGCTTGACCCGTGTAACTATCGTATCGAAAGGATATTTGCTGATATGAAAGAAAAATTTTCATTCATGCCTCTACAAATATTGTAGCTGGCATGGTGCTCGCCATTCTTGGACTTTATTGGATGCTTAACATCAGGCACCATAGAGACATTCTGGTAGGCCAATTAAAAAAAAACGTTTTTAAGCAAAAGAAGATGAGGAAACCTCCTCTCCTCATCCTAGTTTAAGGGCTAAGGTTAACTTAGTTACGTCATTTGCTATCTTCTTCCAATACTAGACATTGTAATAAACATACTTTATCCATACTAATATTATAAAGAGGTAAAGTTTGTGTGTTTGTGACGTTGTAGGGGGTAATCTCTAGATCTACTGAACCGATTTTAAAAATTCTTTTTGTGTTGAATAGTTCATTTATCGAGGAGTGTCATAGGCTATATTGTATCTAGCCATAACTAATAGGAGTGGAGCCGTAATGAAATATGTTTAAAAAAGTGACGCGTTTTTTTCGCCGCCCAACGAAGTGGGCACGGGTCAGCTAGTCTAGTAGCTCAGAATAACACATAAGCTAGGTAATTGAAATACTAATTCTGCATTGACGAAGTTTCGGGCACTAGCTAGAAGATACTTATTTATATTATTATACACCAATAACTTCAAAAAAAATACCTCTTCACCCACTTTAACACATCCAAATAAACACAGTTAATTCCTCGCGTCAGTATCCATCATTATTTGACAGATGTACACAAAACAGCTAATCAAGCTAGATACTCATGTACCTTAATACCTTGAAATAAGACACAATTTCAAATGAAAATGTTTAACTTGATGTGTTGCTGTGTGTACATAAAAACATCACGCTTTTTTCATATAACCGGGTCACGGGTTCAATTTCAGTAAAAGTAACTCAATTTTGTATCTAGCTACGTAATAACAATTTCAAGATAGATTATGCTTTGGCATATTTTTGGACGTATTTGCAAAAAAAAATGTGTTTCGTTAGATAGGTACTCGTGTTTTCAAATAGGTTTTTTTAGACGTTTATCTGTTTGTATTTTCCGGGTAAACACTAAAACGGGTGAACGTATTTTCACGAGATTTTCAATGGTAGATAGCTAAACCTCCGAAATGTAGAAAGAAAATTGAATTAAGGCTTTTTCATTTTACAGTTTATTAAGGAATTTTTACTATTATCTGTAGCGTAGTCCATGGCTGCTATGAATAGGTATCTTGTTCGATTTTAGCTCAATGTAAATTCATGTCTACATGAATGTTTAAATTGATCTGAATGTTACCTATGTATTTCTAAAATAATTATTTTGTTCACACAAGTAGGTATGTTCACCTCCGTGTGGTGACGGAGTAAGAATACAATATGTCACCACCCCATCTCATCCCATGTGTGTCGTAAAAACCGACTAAGGGACTATAAAAAGAAGGAAAACTTGAAATTAAACCCTATACCCATCTGGCCAGCGTGGTTTTAGTAGGCCAAGTATCCCTCCGTCACGGGAGGAGGCCCGTCCCTGTTCTTTCTTTCTTTCAAGTATGTTCATTCATTGTCTAATACTCACAACACAAGCTCTGCTTAGTTTACGCTTAGATGGCGTTGTGTGAATGTGTGAGGAATATTATATGTATAGATAGACAATTTAGTAAAAATAAAGTTAAAAATATAAATAAGTCTAACCACAACTGTACGGAGCAAGACATCGCCCACGAGTCTCCTCACATTGTAAACTTAGGGGTGTCACTACATTACTTATTTTAGGAAACTAAAAAACAATACTTAATATTAAATTACATATATTTTTACCTATAAAGCTTAGGTATAACTAGAAAAATCCGAAAAATAAAATAATACTTAATATTCTATAGGAATACCTACTTAATATACACATCTCATAAAAAAATTGAAACAGGAATTATGTGTTTTGTAAGGATTATCTGAAAAATGTGTATATTTAGGGATATGTGTTAAATGTCATTTAATGGGGAATTTAATATTAAATTTTCATAGATTTCGTATTTGGATTAACAAGTCGTTTTTACCCTGTACGTAGTTTGACGGAAATTGACAAAATTATGCACGTAGATGAAAAAAAAGCATAAAAAAGCTACAGTTAGCTGATGAGTATCCGGCTTAAAACAAACACGAAACCTCTACGTAGCAACCATAACCAATATAAGTCTAGTTTCACACTAGACTTTTCCGCGACTACTGGATAAACATACTTACTTTCTTACAATATTTAATACCAAAATAGGCTCAGTGATAAAAAAAAAGTGGCAACCCTAGCTACAAGCAGTATGGTAACACTAATTGCGCCGCCCTGTTCCGTCTGACTAATTGAACTGACATCAAAGCGCTCATCTGACGTCCATTTTACTACACAATCACATATATTTTATTTTAGTTCTATATTCAGACGATTACTGTGTAGAAAGACAACTTTAAGTTGCGCGACTTTTTGTTCCTAATCATTATTATGCTCCCAAAAAATATCCTAGAATAAGCTCTATTTAGCCATATTTTTAAGCAGCATCCGTTTATGTATATATATATATATATATACTACTAGACATATATATATATAGACATGTATATTTATGTCTAGTACTCCTAGGAGTACTAGACATAAATATACATAAACGGATAAACATACTTATGTCGAAAAGAAGAAAGAAAAAACTGGTACTCCGTATAATATGTATGTATTTACAAAAGAAAAGTAACAAGTAGTACTAATATCCGTTGTTCTGTTACCCATAACACAAGCAGGTTAAGCCTAGCTTACTTTGAGAACAGATGCCACTGTGTACAGATGTCCGAGAATATTTATTTATTTATAGTTAGACAGATTTATTCCCTTTTGACGTTAATCAACGTTACTTAGGTAGCACAAAAGTTAGTGCGAACAACAAAATATTGTCCTGAGAGAAAAGAAAACTGAGAAAACATTAAGATTTATAATGCAATATTTATTTAATTGAATAACATTTACAGTGTTGAGAGTGTGTTATATAAATACTTTATTGCCTTTTCTCAAGACTTTGTTAAAAACATTTTACATTATTTATCGTATTTGCGAATTATGTTTTTTTTTCAACTGGCGGCGCTAGTGAGCCACGAAAAGGCCCTTATGATCGTGCCACAATAAGTTGCCAGTCTAACTGCGTCAATTCATTAAATTTTATTTTAGTTTCATGTGTCAGTTGGATGGACTATTTTTGGCTAAACACGTGGTGAGATATAGAGGGTGATAGCGAGATAGTTAATTATTATTATAACTATACTGTAAGTTACTTGGGAACGTAGTTTATGTGAGAAAGAAGAAAAGAAAATTACTTTTTTTGAATTTGATGGTTATATTTAACTACTATTTTTAAAAAACCTCACTGTAGATATAAAGCCACCAAAACAGAATTAATTAGACATTTTCAAGGAAATGAGTAGAGTTTAAATGATAATACAAGCAATAATAGTACTAAAATCTTGGTTCCTGTACCCGATAGCTTAGTCCTTGTACCCGATGCAGGTGGGTCTACCTTTTTTTATAGTTCTAAATCTTTATTATTTTTATATTTAAAAATGTAATAAATAAAGATAAAAGTACTAACTTCCTATCTCTGGAGCTCTAACCACCAGTAGCTTAGTCCCTGTACCCGATGCTAGTAGGTCTACATTTTTTTATATTTTTAAATGTTTTAATTTTTATCTTTAAAAATGTAATAAAATGTGAAAAATGTAAATAAAGAAATAGTACTAATATTTCTTAAACATTCTCACAACAGCGTCTAGTCCATATGAGTATGTATGAGTATTATTCAACAGACAAACATACTTATATTCACATTTCCTTTCCCACATATTTATATAGATATAATTCATTGAAAACACCCATTCGTGTCAATGAACAAAAAAAAATTAGGTATTAGGCTAGGTATTTATATAACTAGTATCTAGGATAATTAGTAACACCGCGAGTAAGACCCGTAAAAATAGTATTATGTTAACAAAAAAAAATACAACCGAATTGAAAACCTCCTACTTTTTTTGAAGTCGGTTAAAAATATTTGTAGTACCGTCACTTTTACGACCACCACGGAACGAGAACAGCTGTTGGTGACATTATAAATCAACATTTCTTTTTATAACAGACATTGTTTAATTATCATACTGTTTATACAGACACAGTTAAACACAATCTTTTACAAGTTGAAGTAACACTTATGGACGTCAAAAGAATATAATATTTTTCAATAAAAAGACAATTCTCGCACTAGAGCTTATGCCCTGTGTCGCGGGGCCATTTATAAATCTATAGTCTATAGTAATATATAAAGCTGAAGAGTTTGTTTGTTTGTTTGAACGCGCTAATCTCAGGAACTACTTCTTCGATTTGAATTTTGTTTTTAGTGTTGAATAGACCATTTATCGAGGAAGGCTTTAGGCTATATAACATCGCGCTACGACCAAAATATATTTTTTTTACAAATTTTAGCTTTGTAGCCTGACCTATGGGCCTTCTCAGATGGCTCATGGTCACTCAGAGGACAATGGAGAGAGCTATGTTGGAAGTTTCCCAGCGTGATCGAATCAGAAATGAGGAGATATGCAAGAGAACCAAAGTAACCGACATACCGCAATTTGCACGCCGAGACTGGTGGAACATGCAGTACTGTACTACCCATTAAGATCTTGTAACCATGTTTCTGGCATATACAATATTCTTATTCTTACCAGTTGGCGGCAAGCACAAAATATGGAGAACCGACAGCCGTTTGGGTAGAAAGATTCTGGAATGGCGACCGCGTACCGGAAAGCGCTAGTGTGAACGGCAGGAAACCGATGGATGAGGGCGGCACAGGACGACACAAGGTGGCAATACTTGGGAAAGGCCTATATTCAGCAGTTGACGTCGATTGGCTGATATCATGATGTTGAAAACTTTGTATAATTTAAACAAGATTTTTTTTTTATTTTATTCATTTTTAAATTTAATCGCGGACGTACTCGCGTTCACAGCTAGTATGCCTCCCTCATCCTTCGGTTGCCCTTTACCAAATTGTCTGTCCACCTTGTAAGGGGTCTACCCAACCGTGTCATGCCTTGCGTGTCGTATGAGCACACTAAGCTGGAATCTTATTTTGGCTGAGACGACGATGAAACATGACATGGAGATAAATATATATAAATAAAATAAATATAAATATATTCCTTACACATTCACACAACGTCATCTAGTCCCAAACTAAGCAGAGCTTGTACTATGGGTACTAGACAACGAATAAACATACTTAAATACTTTTTTTTTTGTAAATTCATACATATTATACATAGAAAACACCCAGACCAATGCAAATAATCATGTTCATCACACAAATATTTGCATTGAGCGGGAATCGAACCCGAGACCTCTGCGTAGCAGCCATGTTATGTACCGACTGCGCCACAGATGTTGATAATGTGTGACGAAATAACAATACATTACTAAGTCACCACTTAAAATCAACCCTTACAACACCTAGTAATAAGACTGAATTTCGAATGAAAACGTATATTTTCTTGATACTTTACGTAAATAAGTGTAGTGATAAAATATTCGCGTTACGTTAATAATTAGTTAAAACAAAGTGTTTATTTAACAGTGTATAACTCTGTAAAGTGTGATATTTCGGTACTTTCTACACTTCACGGTAATAACTGAATAAGAAATTAAGCTGTGTGGATTTAGGTATTCACTGCTTAATTATTTTCATATCATCATCATAACAGAACAGCCTATTAATGTCACACTGCAAGGACGGGCCTCCTCCAGGGACGGAGGGATACTTGGCCTACTAATACCACGTTGGCCAAACGAATTGGTATAGGGTTTAATTTCAAGTTATCCTTCTTTTTATTACGTAAAGATAATATTCACGGATAGTTCCTTAGCCGGTTTTTACGACACCCATGGGTTGAGATGGGTTGGTGACACACTGTATTCTTACTCCGTCACCACACGGAGATATATAACTGTTCATAAACTTTAAACGTTCGTTTCCAAGGGAGCAGGCAGAGACTCCAGAGATCCATGTACTACTTTCTTTATAAGAACGCTTTGTTTCGTAAATTTTTTTAAAGACTACTTTCGCACTAGGAATCA
Source organism: Schrankia costaestrigalis (assembly GCA_905475405.1). Classification (NCBI taxonomy): domain Eukaryota; kingdom Metazoa; phylum Arthropoda; class Insecta; order Lepidoptera; family Erebidae; genus Schrankia; species Schrankia costaestrigalis. The sequence goes on along the minus strand of FR997853.1, from coordinate 1,284,532 downwards.
TAACCTGGGTATCGCGGACTTTTCCAAATTAAATTTAAACGGACACAAATAAATAAAGATTCATGGACACAGACACAGCGCCATCTGTTCCCAAAGTAAGCTAGGCTTAACCTGCTTGTGTTATGGGTAACAGAACAACGGATATTAGTACTTATATACTTTTTTTGTTGTAAATACATACATATTATACGTAGAAACACTCAGACCAATGCAAATAATCATGTTCATGCACATAAATATTTGCATTGAGCGGGAATCCAACCCGAGACCTCTGCGTAGCAATCATGTTGTATATCCACTACGCCACAGAGGCAGTCAAAGAACATACAACAAACATAAAGAGTCAAGACAATACTTTGTAGATGGCACAAAATATTGTCCTGCGTAGGATTCGAACACGACATCCGCTACCGGGACCATCGCGCAACCGAGCCAATCAATACACCAACTCAAATCATGGCTCAGTCTAGCTTACATACCTTAAAAGACTTAAAAGGACTCAAAGGACTGGGGACTCGTGTGACTAACGAGTCCTACTCTTGAAAATCGAGTCAATTTCGAAATGAAGACTAACCTCCATACTCATAAACGCCACTTAAATGTAATCACTGTTTAGCGAGATTTTTCTCAATAGCGAGATTTTTATTAGGAAAACCAACCTTATACCAAACAAACCGTAAGAATTTATGCTAATCAATTGACTAAAATTTAAGAGGTTTATGAGTAATAGGGTAAGAGTCTTGAATCCTTACAACACTAATCAAACTTTTAAGTTTAAATCTAGATGGCGCTGTGTGTGACAAATCTAAATCCGAATTATCTCACGGTTAAGTTTATCTTACGAAAGATGCATGCGAATAAAGATTTAACCCATTTGGACCCAAATACAAACCAGAGATATTTTTTTGAAAAAATCTTTATTAATATGTGTATTAGGGCTTACAGAAACATTTTAGAAGAAAAAAAATTTTAAAAAAAATATCCACATAGGAAAAAAAACCCCGTCCTTAAACGGGGCCAGTGGGCTTAAGTGTGGTAATTTTCGAAACATCCTTTTTCTATAGATAATGTTTTAATACACTTTTAACACTGCTAAAGTCCTTCCATGTGGCATACGGCACATCGCAGTTGACTTAACAGTTTCAGAGGGAAGTGTCCAACGCTATCTAAATTCATTTCTGGCACCTCCGAAGTTGGTTTGCGACGCCTTCTATCGGTTCTCTCAGTACCAGCAGTTCGCAAATACGACCTTGCAATACATTGCCGAAATTGGAGCTGATCCTGTTTTTCATCAGCAACGAGAACATGAAGACTCCAAGCATGTGCTACCGCCAAATCTAACATGTAGGTGAATAGGACCCACCACCATTTTTTGCCTTCTATAACTATCGACGTTGATTGTTTCACTTTGCTTTCGAAACAATAGAAACGTAGCAATCCCCATCTAAGGACTAGTACAGCCATTCTTGTGCATTTGTATGAAATCCACTCAAAAGGAGAATACCAAAGAATAATTTGAGGTCCTCGACGGTTATCTGGAAATCATGGTTGTTATGTTGTGCGGTGTATAATTTTGGGTTCGTAAAAATCATGTCATAGATCTCCGCGTCCAATATTTTTTCAAAGATTGTAATTGGTCCCTTACCTTTCAACTCTTTTATAATGATCTCTTAACCTTTCTTAACATTGTTTTTTCTTGAAGCCATGTCCACATTTGAACCGACACATTTACGCCAACATGTTTCCTGAATGTTAATACGCTTCCTTTTTTGTAACGGTTCGTCGTGACCTGCTGGCCCATTCTTCATTATTTCTGAACTGGATTACTTCAACTCTTCTTGGAATATATCGGGGAAGAATGTAACGTTGGATATAGTCTTTATCTCCCTCTTCATCATCGGTAAATATGCTTGGATCTGGAGGAATGGCTACTAGATCATATCTTACATCAGAGTCTTCCTTCCCATTCAAGATACTTTCGATGGCCTTCTCGAGTCCTAGGAAGTCGTCATTGACACTAAAAACTCTTTTAGTCATAATTAGGGACTATCTAAACCTGTAAATAAAATGAAAAAATTGAGTAAATAATATATCAATTAGCCCATTGGACCCGTTTGGGGACACCATACTAAACTATCTGTAATGATAGTCAAATCCTACAAAACATCGAAACAAAAAGCGTTATATTATAGTGTATACTATAAGAAATCATAACATAGAGAATTTGGAATTTAAAAAAACGTGTTTATTATAAAAATCATGACTTACCTTAGCTGAAGTATGCATTTGCAGAAAGCAATAATCAAAATCACTGAATAGTCCACTTTATCCAAAAAACCACAATATTATAATTTCCATTAGAAAGCAACAACGTTAGTCACTATGAATTCGTATCATAATGAACATTGGTCAATAAGTATTAAAAATTGTGGGTACTTATAGACATGTACCCAAATGAGGACGGCGGGTTTAAATGGGTTAAGCATATATAGGGACGGACAGACAGCGAAAGCGACTTTGTTTTATACTATGTAATGTATTATAAATATTATATAAACGGGATATTAACGCGCATTTTATTTACCTTTATTTTACTTGACGTTTCGGCACAGGTTGCACTGGCGGGGTCGCAAGCTGACTGATGTATGTATGTATGACTATGTAATGTATGTATGTGAAGTAGGATTATCTCACGGCTATATTCGCAGAAGCAGGTCTTTCAAAGATAAACTTAACCTAAACAAAAACAAATATTAAAGATCATTGAGTTGAGGGGGCTTCATTCGTGATGTAGGTACTTCTGCGACAGATATGATCAGATCTCTGATAAGGTATTTGTGGAGCACCGACCGGTAGCATACAGTGGCTGTAGTGAGTCATGATGTTGGTTCTTTGGACTTTTTATCCCCTTCGGACCGCCAGTCTTTTATAGATGACAAACAAAAATCGACCCAGTATGTCTCATCCAGCCATTTAATAAAAGATGCTTGAAATACTAAACCTACACAGACGAAGTCACGGAAACCAGCTAGTTAAACACAAAATGTCGTAATTACACGCTATTCCCCACTACTAAACGCTTAATCATAACAGCCCATTAATGTCCCACTGCAGGGACGGGCCTCCTTCCGTAACGGAGGCATACTTGGCCTACTAATACCACGCTGGCCAGACGGATTGGTATAGGGTTTAATTTAAAGTTTTCCTTTTTTTTATTTCGTAAAGATAATTTTCACGGATAGTCCCTTAGTCGGTTTCTACGACACCCATGGGATGAGATGGGGTGGTGACATATTGTATTCTTACTCCGTCACCACACGAATATGTACATATAGATGTTTACTATTATTTTGTTTTACTCGTTCACGTTAAAACTACAACATGCATTTTAATGAAATTTTTCAATAATATCGCTTGATGGATGTAGAATAATATTTAAGATGCTATACAACTCAGAAGAAGCCGCGGGCATCAGTTGTTCTTTATATGTTTAAAATAGGCAGACATAGTCGCTGGCACCAGCTAGTTAAACACAAAATGTCGTAATAACACGCTATACCCCACAACTAAACGCTTAATCAACACTAACTAAACGAAAATACAGTTAACTCTTGTAAGGTAATTAAAATAATTAATATGTAAGATGTTTTCCTAATGTGTGTGACTTGTAGCAGAAATACAGGTTTTATGTTAACCTGATGTAGGGCGCAGCTTACACTTAATGGGTACAAATGATTGTAGACTGCATTCTGTACTATGCTTTATATAGACTAGTTGGCTAAGGAAACACATTTTTTTCTTTATATATATTTAGAAAAGACATTAGTAACACGTTTTTTAAATAGTCGTGCAACGCCATCTAGGTAGAGAAAAGGAAATGAATAATGAATGTTTAGATAGAAATTACAAATTGAGACTAAACCGTGAAAATTGGATAACCTTTATGCATGTTTTAGGATATGTCCACTTAGGGATACTTCAGGGACGGGACTCTTCCTATGGTGAGGTTCAAAACTATAGTATAAATAAAATATATTATGAACCATAACTTAATTTAAAAAGTTTAAGGTTATAAATTGCTTGGTTGAACGGTTGAACTAACTGATATTCAAAATTGTTGGAAAAAATTGTTTTAAACAAACGATTGAATCCGTAAACATTTTTGTTAATGTTGACAAAGTTTAGTAAAAGTTACTGACGAATTTTAGGCACGCTCATAATATACAGGGTGTCCCAAAACTCGACGTTAATTCGAAACCGGATGATAAGGCAAGTCATGCTGGTTATCAAAAAAATATTTTAAAAATCTAAGTCGCATTGTTGTAAAGTTATAGGCCTTTGAAAAAAAACGCAATAATTCCCACTTTGTGACACCCTTTTCCCTCCTGTGGTCACAAATCTTAACTTTTTCCAACTTTTTTTTTTGCTGTGTTACCCTGAATAGTGCCTCCTTAAATTCTAATAAATAATTTAAAACCACCTGGTCTAGTTTTCACATCAATAGGACTTATTTCTTAGAATAAAATTTATTATGAAAAAAATGTCCAGTTTGAACTGACTGTAGTGAAAAAAAAATGTACTACGCGAGTTTGGCAAGTTCCACCAAAAGTTGGCGCATTTAGTAAGGATTTGAAAATGGTATCATACTTGGTAAATTATTGCCGCTATCATGGACAAAAAAAATCTTTTTTGTAAAATTTAGGAGCCGATTCCAATGCTGAATAAGTTAAACTGCTAAGTAGTTGAGCCAGAAAGAGTCACCATATCAAGTGAAAAATAGTAGAAACAGTAGTATTAGTTGAAAGTGCCAAAAAGTACAGCCTATCGCAATTTTAAAAAGCCACGAGTTACACTCATTACATGCAGGCAAATTATGCATGTTCATGTTGCTGTCTTTTTTAATGTTAAATAATCAGGACAAAACTTTTTTTTAAAAAAAAGAGTCATCTCAGTACCTCTTCAATTTTGTCCGGGAAAATTTACTCGATGTTGGAAGTTCCCGGATACTAACGTTTGTACTCGCTGTACTAACGTGGTACGGGAGAAATTCGTGTGTTTTAAAAATACGATGGGTTGTATTTTTGGCATTTGTAACTAATACTACTGTTTCTACTACTTTTCACTTGATATGATGACTCTTTCCGGTTCAACTACTTAGCAGTTTAACTTATTCAGCATTGGAATTGGCTCCTAAATTTTACACAAAAGATTTTTTTTGTCCATGGTAGCGGCAATAATTTACCAAGTATGATACCATTTTCAAATCCTTACTAAATGCGCCAACTTTTGGTGGAACTTGCCAAACTCGCGTAGTACACTTTTTTTTCACTACAGTCAGTTCAAACTGGACATTTTTTTCATAATAAATTTTATTCTAAGAAATAAGTCCTATTGATGTGAAAACTAGACCAGGTGGTTTTAAATTATTTATTAGAATTTAAAGAGGCACTATTCAGGGTAACACAGCAAAAAAAAAAGTTGGAAAAAGTTAAGATTTGTGACCACAGGAGGGAAAAGAGTGTCACAAAGTGGGAATTTTTGCGTTTTTTTTCAAAGGCCTATAACTTTACAACCATGCGACTTAGATTTTTTTAAATATTTTTTTGATAACTAGCATGACTTGTCTTATCATCCGGTTTCGAATTAACGTCGAGTTTTGGGACACCCTGTATAATTTGTTTAAGGTATCCTGCTAATACTACAATTTATAAACACGATAGTTTGTAAGTATGGTTGGATGTTTTTTTTTTAATACAAAACACGGCAATATGACTATATCGAACCTGATGGAAAGCGCGAGTACAGTCCACAAATGAAGTCAGCGAAGTCTAAAAATAACTTCAATCCGTCGTCATCATCTTGGTTTGGCAAAATGCTTCTTCACACTGCGTTTAAAGGATCCAATATCATACGATGGAGGAAATACGTGAGCCGGAAGTTGGTTCCGCAAATGAATGCCCGAACCTTTTGGTGTTTCTCTTTCAAGTTGAAAGTATTAAATGGATTTTAATGAAACTTTACAATAATATAGCTTATACTCTAGAATAATATACTACAATTTACAGAGATATTGATTGTATTGTATAGCAGCTCTTTGAAATATCCTATGCAGACGAAGACGCGGAGAACAACTCGTAAAATATATTTCTGTACTCTTGGCTGTAAGTATATCAAACTTCAAAATGCTTTATTTCATAAAATTTATCACAAATTGTTTGAAATCGTCTTACTTTACACAGACAAAAACAGACAGACAGACAGACCACAGCACTAAAAAAACCGCGTTGTATTGTCCAATGTAATTTAGAAGAGAAAAATAAAACCAATCTACTAGTCAAATCTACTTGTCTGTCTGTGTTGATCCATAAATTCCAGTTTCCAAATGCACAGAGCCAATGAGAAGAAACATGGCAAAGAAACTCATGGCAACTCTTTTAAAACTCTTTTAATATAATATTGATTCGTAACAATAAGAATATAATTAACCCCGTTCCTCACTCCCCTGATGAAATAATAAAAGGGTAGGTAATATAATATTTTAATTGCTTCACTCGAGGTGAAATTTATAGGTAAATTTAAACCATTACACCAAAGAGTAATTGTTTATTCGTCATCATAATATTGGTGTTTTATTGCAGGCACTGAAAAAGGCAAGGTGGGGAGGGGAGACCCCTCACTTGGACCGACGACCTGTGAATGAGAAAAACTTATACCAATCCGTCTGGCCAGCGTGGTATTAGTAGGGCAAGTATTCCTCCGTCACGGTAGGAGGCCCGTCCCTGCAGTGGGACATTAAAGGGCTGTTATGATGATACATATCTGTTTTTTTTCCTTAATTTTTAATATATTTTTGAAGTGTTTGGCGTCCGTGACGCTCAACGTCATAAAAGGGGCCAGTCAGAATAACAGCGCTGCAGCTATCAACGTTGCAGCATCGTGCTGAGACTGGTCCTAATTTTACACCTCATGTGACTTTAATTATGTTTACTTGTAATTCTAATATACATATAATCATGTACACACAGCAACTAATCAAGCTAGACACTCATGTACCTTAATACCTTGTAATAAGACACAATTTCAAATGAAAATGTTTCACTTGATGTGTTGCTGTGTGTATGTGCAATGAGGTGAAAAATAAATATTTTTTCTTTCTTTCTTTCTTATAAATAGAAAACACCTGAATTAAAGCCAACATTTATCCTAATGCAAACAAAGATTTACATTAAACGGGAACCGAATCCAAAAATGACCTACATAGCAAAGTTAAAGCCACTTCGCGACATTAGCTCATCATTTTTGTAAGAATCCAAGATTCGAAAACAAATAAAACAGAAATGTAGGGTAGTCGCAAATAAAAGCGCGCCCGGTGCGTTATTATTAGAAATATCTCATGAACCACTACGTGAGGAGAATATGACATAATACGACATACTATATTTATATATACACAACCTGTATGTGTATGAAACATATTTTCATACATACGGGTTTATACAGGGTGTTGCAAAACTCACCTGTTTTGGAAAAAATAATTTTATAAAATACATGTTACGATGTTACTTAAAAAAAAATTACGTAACTTTATACTATACCCCTTCCAGCGTAAGTTTAGCTTTTTGACAGTTCACGTCCATGAAGTTTCGTAATACTTCCACTTATTTTTCAAACAAATAATATCGTATTTCATGGACGTACCCTTGTTTTTTTCAGTTACCATGGTTACTTAGTGATGGACACTCATAACGATTACCACCATTATGAAACAAATTACAAATAATCGGTAGAAATAAATGCTATGAATAAACCTGAACTCTTCATAATACGTTTATAAAATGTAATATGATATTTTAGATTAGCTATAACCCACGAATGTGTCATGATAAATTATGTATTTTAAATAATACCTAAGCTAACTTTAATTGTATCATTTTGAGCTATATGCTAATTCTCATAACATAGATAAAGAAAGAAACAATAATAAAACGATAATGTAAGTTGATGTAAGAATCCAAATGTGTACAATAAAGTAATTTGAAAAATCGCGAAATCGCTTACAATCGAATGGCATTACATTCGAGATACTGCTGAACGTCACTAACGTCAATCTGTCAAATGTTGTTAAATATAGTGGAAAGGGTATAAGTACTTAATATGTTTGTACTTAACTCACATTATGAATTATTCGATTTTTGATTGCTATTAAAGCTATAGGTATCTATAAATCACGTGAAAATTTTGGGGCCTGAATTAGCGTGGAGTGATGGCCGAAATCAGCAAATCCGCGTCGCGGCAGGCCATGGAAGAGGTGGCGAGATAAGTTAGACAGGGCCAAATAACATTGGCCTTTTTTGATCATGGGCAGAAACATCAGAGGTAGAGGCCTTCGCCCTGCGCTGGGATGATCAAGGCTGACACTAATTAAATAACTAACGTGAAATTCAAAAAAAATGTGACAACAATACCTAAATACGTTATTCCTATTATGACTTAACCTAGTACATTTTTTTTTTTCAGTACAGTTACGAACAACTGTTTTGTGGAACAAGCTCGCTGCGACAATATTTCCGGACCGTTACGACTTGGGGAGCTTCAAGAAACGAGCGTACTTCCTTTTTAAAAGTCGGAAACGCATCTGTGATTCCTCTGGTGTTGCGGGTGTCCATGGGCGGCGGTGATCACTTACCATTAGGTGATCTGCTGGCTCGATTGCCTCCTATTACATAAAAAAATTAAAAAAAAAACCTAATCTAGTTTTAGTTATTATAGCTACTAAGTATTTCATTTTTGTATGTTTTGCTGCAAATAAATGATTTTTATATTCTATTTCTATTTAATCTCCCTGTTCTCCCCTAACATTAAGTATTAGAACACTCTGTATACTCAGTGCAAATACTCACGTGTGTACGAGACCGCTACGTTATGTACTTCAATATGAAAACGTTCATACGAGTATATCACCTGACTGATAATGTACACATAACTCTACAGAATGTACTGGCGACATGTGTACGACGTTGTGTGCGCTTTTGTACAATATTGATAGTGAAACAGAGATGGCTCCTTCTTTTGTGCTGTTCATCAATTTAACGGACACAAAGTACATCCTCCGTGTGAAGAATGCAATATGTCACCACCCCATCTCATCCCATGGGTTTCGTAGAATTCTACGACACCCAGGAAGGACTATCCGTGAATATTATCTTTACGGCGTAAAAAGAAGGAAAACTTGAAATTAAACCTTATACCAATCCGTCTGGCTAGCGTGGTATTAGTGAAAATGAAAAGATATTTTATTTCATATAAGTCACGTCACGTCAATGACATTTATGAACGTCAGAGTTTTTATAGTGATCACAGCACGTCTAACTTAAAGGCTAGTATCCGTAACGTTAAGTATTAGAACATCCTGTATACACAGTACAAATACTCACGCGTGTACGAGACCGCTATGTTATGTACTTTAATATGAAAACATTCATACGAGTATATCACCTGACTGATAATGTACACATAACTCTACAGAATGTACTGGCGACATGTGTACGACGTTGTGTGCGCTTTTGTACAATACTGATAGTAATACAGAGAAGGCTCCTTCTTTTTCAGTACAGTTATAGCCTAATCGCCCTGTTCTCCCCTAACGTTGAGTATTAGAACACCCTGTATACACAGTACAAATACTCACGTGTACGAGACCGCTATGTTATGTACTTCAATATGAAAACATTCATACGAGTACATCACCTGACTGATAATGTACACATAACTCTACAAAATGTACTGGCGACATGTGTACGACGTTGTGTGCGCTTTTGTACAATACTGATAAGTAATACAGAGGAGGTTCTTTTTTGTGACGAACGATTAGTTGGCCGCTGATGACCTACTTCACGCGGGCTGTGGTAGGGCGGAGGACCCTGAACCTGGAACCCTATAGGGTAGGAACCTTGGCCTACTACTTGGTTACTAACTAACAGGACGTAGCGTAGTAGCGAACGCGTATTCGACCTTCGACTTGGAATACGGAACTGCGGACCAGAGGAGTCTCTAAAGCCATTTCATCCCGCTGAGGTATTAAGACCAAAACGAAAAATATAGGTACCTACTCTTAAATATTGTCCATCGTAATTCCATCAAAATTGGTTTCCAGCTTAAACAATAAGGAATCAATGTGTGAAAAATTGAAAATTCAATTAAAGCTCAGGTTTTTGTGTCGTTTTTTTTTAATTAGAAAATCAATTTTATGGAAATTTATCTGATCGCGTGGTTAATACCCAGAGTTAACTACTTAACACCTACCTTTGGGTTGTTTACATTAAACATTCAATTAACAAACATAACATTTTCAAAACATTTAAACTGCGTGTTTGGATATACTTCAAATAGTTAAAAGAAAAACTATTTCATGCGAAACACAGCAGTAAAGAAACTGCTACTTTACGTCGGGTTACTGTTAAAGCCCGATTTACACATCCACAAGTACAGTAGCGAGTTAAGTAGTAAGTTGTTGATTAAGTTGATTTAAATAGATCTCCATCCTATTTTTTGCTGATTTAAGTTGGCGAGACGCGAGAGAGGGGGCTACTTCGTACTTAACTCGCCAAAAAATAGGATGGAGATCTATTTAAATCAACTTAATCTTAAAATACTACTTAATGCCCGATTTACACATTGACAAGTACAGTAGCGAGTTAAGTAGTAAGTTGTTGATTAAGTTGATTTAAATAGATCTCCATCCTATTTTTTGCTGATTTAAGTTGGCGAGACGCGAGAGAGGGGGCTACTTCGTACTTAACTCGCCAAAAAATAGGATGGAGATCTATTTAAATCAACTTAATCTTAAAATACTACTTAACTCGCTACTGTACTTGTCGATGTGTAAATCGGACATAAGGGTAATACTACTCCGTCAAGTCGGCCGATTCATGTTGTAAAGAGCATGGCTACCATTCAATATATCCATCAACTAGCCTATCGCAGTCTACTGCTGAACATAGACCTCTCCCAACTTACAACTCTTCATAGAACACGGCCCTGCGTCTTCCGCATCCAGTCTAACCCAGAGACCTTTTTCAGATCATCTAAAATTTTGGTGGTCACGCTTCCTCTCTTCTACGTTTGCCTTACCCGACAGGGTCCATAAATGTGCTTTTTACCTATGTACTACATCCTTGTAAAACTTATGGTGTGCAATAAACAAATTGAGTATTGAGTATTAAAAACCACTCAATGTATCCAAAAATATTTTAAGAAGAAAACAGAACCCAACAAAATACATTAAACAAAACAAGTTCAAAGAACGAACACAATCTCATCTCGTCAAGTCAAGACATACTTTAAAAAGTAATTACTCTGAATATAATTAATTAATTAAAAACTCTTCGCAAAGAAATCCTATGTTCTACACTTTGATGGGATGTCACAACTTAATGAGGTCACGAGAAAAACGAATTTGAATAGAAAATAAACTTTGTTTTCTACAAGTTAAATGTCTTTTTTCAATGATAGGCCTCCAGGGCCGGAAAAAGACTTGGTCTTCTAGTGCTGCCCAGACAGATTGGCATGTCAGTTAAAATTGTTAGGCTTCTATGAAGACGTATGAAAGTAGATAAATCAAAGCAGGATTTGAAGGGCCCGCCTGTAATGGCAGGGATCGCCGGAGGGGGACTGGACGCAAAGGATCTGCCGGCTCCCCAGGCCCCTCTCCAAGTAGGCGATGAAGGAGTGCCGCTGGGTACTTTTAGTGGAGGCACTGGGGCTTACCCCTGGGAGCCCCTCATCCCCCTCCCGTCCCCCAAGAGGGGGATGCGTAGGCATTTTACCCCAGCGAAACCAAAAAAAAGGAAAAGGTTTGTAAGGATCATAGTTCATGGCACTGAGATGTCTGTACGCCCCCATGGAAATTAAGCGTGCGTTTATGTATGTGTATTGCGAAAGTACTCTTTAAATAATTTTCTAATTAAAAAACAGACTCTAACGAGAGCGTTGATACTGGTTACTTACGCAATTTCTTTTACATGAATGATCCAAACTAATAAAGCTATTTTGATGAAATTCCATTCAACTCACTTGGAAAATATAAAAGTATCTTTTAAAAAAATCATTGGTCAAGAGTTTCCTAAATTCAGCTGAAACTAATCAGCCAGAAAATAAAGCAAAACAACTTCTGCGATAAGGTTCTAGTGTCTAAAGAAAAATATTGTTAATAAATGTAAACTTTTAACTTTTTAACAATGTAACTACTTGTGAATGTATAATATACCTGTACCTACATCTATTTAATAATGCTTTTACGATTTAAATAGCATAAGGATAAACGTCAGTGGTTTATTTGTGCTTTTCATTGCTATTGAATCTTTTTGATTTGGTGGTAAAAAACAATAATAAAAATAAGTATCGAGCCCTGTGACGCGGGGACTTTTACCTACGAGTAATAAAATGAAAGGACACTAGGAACATCCAGCCTCCAAACAATACTTTGCGGATCACACAAATCATTATGTTGGAGGGATTGAAAACCGTGGTTTCGTACAGAGGCAGTGATTGAGAAACTCCTCCTCTTTTTGAAATCGATCAACCTTTTGACAGACACGACAAAAACAAAGAATATTGTACTTACGCCACGAAAAAAAATCTTTAACTGTTTGTTAGAGCAACGTATTTTGTCACGTAATCGTTGGTATTCAGGGTTAGTTTTTGTTTGTCTTCTGATGACTGTGCCAGTCAAAGAATTAAAAACCGCTCACACACAATATATGTATAGAGGTACCGAAACATAAGCCACGTCCCTATCATAAAGTATCAAGCTTATTGACAAAGTAAATACGACCGAATCTCTTCGTAGTACGTGACTTTTGTACAACAACTAAATTGCTTGGGGTATTACACTCTTGTGGAATTACTTGTTCTTTTTATTATTATCAAAAACGTGATAAAAACTATATAATACTAGCTGACCCGTCCCCACTTCGTTGGGCGGCAAAAAAAAACGCGTCCCTTTTTAAACATATTTTATTACTGCTCCACTCCTATTAGTCTTAGCGTGATACTAGCCTATGATACTCCCCGTTAAATGGACTAAGTATTCAACACAGAAAGAATTTTTAAAATCGTTCCATTAGATCCTGAGATTACCCCCTACAACGTCACAAACACACAAACTTTACCTCTTTATAATATTAGAGATAACGAACGAATAGTCTAGAAGTGGAGACTACTGATAAAATCGCTTTTTAAACCTTACTGTCAAAGTACGAACACGGGTAACCTCTAGATTGCATACACCAAGAGAGACACCTCTAGATTGCATACGCTAAATGCCCTGATCTCTCTAATAGTGTCTCTCTAATCAGATTCTGATGCACTGCAGTGTCAGGGGAGTCCCAAAATCACTATTAGGGAGATCAGGGTATTTAGCGACTTCCATCCGTGTGTCCTATTGCTAACGATAGGACACACGGATGCTCTTTACAAGATTATTTGAAAACGAACTGCATCTCTAGTGAGAAGAGTGAGGGACTGTCATCATCATGCATTCTGAATACTGCTAATATCCTAAAGACTCCTATGGAGAAATTTGTGAAGAGGGTAATAAATACTAACACTAGATTAGCTATTCTGTTAGTAACACAATATGTTTTTTTTTCTTTTTTTTATTTTTTTTAACTCCTTGCCGATCTGGCCAAATCTTAGATTATCATCCGATGCCTTCATTTTAGGCCGTATTCCCGCTTTCAATCAGTTTCGATACAATCATATTTCAAAGCCTAAATTAACAAAAACCTTTTTTTTTAAATTTATTATGTATAATTAATTATTAATTAATACAATCAATTTCCTAAAATCCTAATACCATTATTTAAATTCAATGTCCGTACTTACATAATTTTATGAGGTCGTTTAAAGTAATTTAAGAGGCATTTTGTACAAAATGTGTTTATTCTGTACCTTTCTTCTCGATATTTATAGGCGATTGGAATAATTAAAGTCCAGGGTTTATTTCCTTACTCTGTGGGACTTTTGATAGCTGTTTGTTGGTTCCATATAGGGGTAACTGAAAGGTTGTGGGATAGCGACTGTGTACCGGAAGACGCAAGGGAGGAGAGGTGGACTGATCTAGTAAGCAAAGCGGGACATCTATGGACAAAGGAGACGCAGGATCGCTCAAAGTGGATATTGGTATAAGGCCTATAAATAAATAATAAATAATTATTCACGGACATCTCTACACAGTGGCATCTGTTCCCAAAGTAAGCTAGACTTAACCTGCTTGTGTTATGGGTAACAGAACAACGTATATTAATACTTATACTCGTATATTTTTCTTGTTGTAAATAGGTACATGCATATTATACATAGAAACACTCAGACCAATGCAAATAATCATGTTCATGCACACAAATATTTGCAATCGAACCAGAGACCTCTGCGTAGCAATCGTCAGCAGTGGGCGTCTATCGATTGATGATGATGATGATATTAGAGTAAAGTAACTTTCTTTCTAATAAAAGACAACTCCCACACTGTATTAGTTACTCTTTAATAGCCTTCATTTCATCGCAAATATTTTCCGCAGAACATCGTTTAAAGAGGGCTTAAAGCTTAATTTTCCGATACAACGCCTCCGCTTTACCGCCTTTGTCTAACATAAGCTTGCTTTTATTGGATAAAAAAAGATTTATTTACTTAACTGAGTACAAAATAGTTAATGGTTGTTCAAAATAGGAGAGTAAATATTATTTTTTGACCTGGTTAGGACAACGGGTCCTCCGTGTGGTGACGGAGTAAGAATACAATATGCCACCACCCCATCTCATCCCATGGGTGTCGTAAAAACCGATTAAGGGACTATCCGTGAATATTGTCTTTACGAAATAAGAAGAAGGAAAACTTGAAATTAAACCCTATACCAATCCGTCTGGCCAGTAGGCCAAGTATCCCTCCATCACGGGAGGAGGCCCGTCCCTGCATTGGAACATTAATGGGCTGTTATGATGAGGACAGCGGGAAACCGATGGATGAGGGATGCACAAGACCGCACAAGGTGGCAATATTTGCAGGAGGCATGTTTCCCGCAATGGACGTCAATTTGCTGATAATGATGATGATATTTTTGACAGGATAACTTCGAGCGAGTGCTACAGTTTGTTTTGTAGACATTTTTTTCTTGTAGAGGCCTACTCTTCGTCATTGTATAAAGCCTGATTTACACATCGACAAGTACAGTAGCCAGTTAGATCTCCATCCTATTTTTTGGCGAGTTAAGTACGAAGTAGCCCCCTCTCTCGCGTCTCGCCAACTTAACTCGCCAAAAATAGGATGGAGATCTATTCAAATCAACTTAATCAACAACTTACTAGTTAAGTAGCTAATATTCTTGTCGATGTGTAAATCAGGCTTAAGACCTGTTCAACGTCCCTGCAGTAAACACTATTGGGTTGTAGTTATCAAAGAAATACTAATATTAAGATTCTGTTATTATTTTTTTAGAGCTTCGCTAGCGTATTTTAAGAGGCATAAGTTTTTGCCAATTCTTACTAGAAAACACGCAAAGGGAATGGAAAGACTAATTATTGTGCAGTGGCATGCCAATTGGGCTTAATCCACCTACTTTTTCGTCAATCTATTGAATCTTTTTCTAGAACTATTATTTATTAACTACAAAATACAGATTTTTTACTATGGCAGCTGGCAGCAAACAAGTTTAAACCCAATGGTAACCCAATGGTAAATCTAATGGTAGGCAATTTATCGTCATCTATGTACTATTTGCACGAGAGTGTAGCCTGCGCTTTGCTGGTCTTATAAAAACATTTTGGCTCCTCATTTAGGTAAAAGATTCCATGCCCATAAGAAAAAAGCAGCTCTGCTTAGTTTGGGACTAGATGGCGTTGTGTGAAAGTGTGAGGAATATATATTATATATAATCTGTTATTAATTCTTTACCAAAAACTCGGTAGATAATTTATTATTATTGAACATGCCATGATATATTGAAGTATCTGCAAATACCCTTATAATATTTTCATATTATGTGTTTATTTTCTGTGATAACTAAATATGTGATAGTATCGTAAAAATCGACTAAGAGAGAGTTTGTGCTTATTATCTCTAACAAAAGACGGAAAACTTCAATTATAACATGATGGTATTTGGGTAGGTAGGAGTTTCTTTGCGTCTCTGTAGGAGACCCGTCCTTGGAGTGGGACACTAATGGACTATTTTGATAGTATAGCTTTATAGTACTACAGCTAGTACTAGCTTTATAGTAGTAAAGGATACATTTTTACCTAAATACAATAAGTGCATACAATAATCTATTTCAGTATTTGAAAAAGGAATTAGAATAGATAGCCATAAAAGAGTAAGAACTTTAAAACCAGTAATTACGACCATTTGGACACGCTCCAGACTCATTCCAATAGGAATAGTAAAGCAGTAAAAATTTATTACGTGTTTACAAAAGGAATTAAAACACCTAATTAACCGAAAGGACTCTCTAATGCTTTATTTATGTTACATCGTTAACTCCCGGCATAAACCTATCGGCGATCCCCCTCATCTTAATAAATTCTCTAAAGCACAAAATGTCACATCTACACAGTCATTATTAGCCCTTAGCTTAATAAAAAAAAAAAAATATCCTTGGTATCGGCAATGCATACTGTAAGCACAAGCAGTAGGCGAAATGTAGGCACAATAAACTTGTATTGGGAATAAAGTGAAATCACGACTCGGTACTAAAGCTGGAAATTTAAATATTCACTGCTCCTAGATGCAATTTACTACTTATTAATATAAATAGTGTCATTATAGACAGCTCCGAGCACAGCGATCAATAGTAAATGGGAATATTTATAAGGGCTTACCTTGAGCGTATGTAAACAAATGGAAACAGGCGAACAAGAATATCCAGTTCCCAACACCGAAACGACACATCCCTGTCCGGCACATGTTGATTAGCACTCTAACAACACTACACAATATGTTTTAATTCATGCGAATCACATTTTCACATAAAATTCACAGATATTTTATGTTTAATTTAGTACAGCGTTACACCGATGTTACTCCGGACGGTCCGCCATTTTCGAGCGAACACTGCTACGTTCGGAAACACAACTCAATAATGAAAGGGCAATGCCCGGGTGTGTGTAGTGTGAACTTAGCTGCGATTGGAGGTTTAGTCCCTTGAATGTAGGTGCGGTACTAGAGCGAAACTTCAATCAGAATATCTATCGATAAAAGATAAAGGTTAAAGTGATGTAATTTGAAATTCAAATTATAAAATTTAGGTATTCATTTTTAGATTTCAAACTTTTAAAATTACAGTCAATATTTGAAGTTTACTTTAAGAACCACAAAAACTCGGTTACGAACCACAAAACGTTGTTTAGTTTTTATACTTATGTTTTTGACCTGAAGTGAATAAAAGATTCATTTTGCTTCTACACTTTCGTTATACTAGAAACGAGACTGCATGCATCATAAACTTAGAAAAACTTTTACAACTTAAAAGTTTATCGATGTTATTAAGTTTGTTGAGTTCCCTTTGTTGATTTTCCATATTGATAATTTACACGAGTATTATCCAAACAAATTAAGTTTACATTCGATTGCGAACTGAGGACGACACTATAATATTATCGATATAGTGACAGGAACATTGTCAAATGTCAATGTCAACTACGTCAAATGTCAATTTGTCGCATATTCGTTCGTTAGCGTTATATTTATTTGTTTTCAGTAAAATTGTGCTGTTTAATACATTTATAAATAAGAAAATATTTTATTAACCACGAGAAGTAATAAATAAACCATGGAATTAATCTATTCTATGAGTCGTAAGCCTCTGAAATGCGAACCTCCACACTTCGAAAGGTAAATAAATTTTATTTATTATTTTTGTTAAAAGTTTTAATAATAAATAAGAGATAAATAAGTAAAGTATAGTGTGGTTTAATATAAATATTTTATACGGCAACAATATATTAGTGTAATAGAGTAGAATTGTCTATATTAATCATGTTTGATGTTCAATTAGGAAGCCAATGAATTGGAGATAGATTTACTATTACAATGTCGTGTTCCTAAGATTCAAATAGATCTTAATTTGTCATTCTTTATTTAAATACTGGTTGGTGCCCGCGACTTCGTATGAGGAGGATTAACATCTTTACAAACTGTAGCATGTGTGTTACTCCAATATGAATGAGTATATCTGTACTGATGACTGATTGAGCTAGAATACAGGATATTTCAACCCCATATGATCATGAGTGTGTTGTAAACATTTAACTACTTCTATAAAAACATAACTTGACTGTTATTTTTTATCATCATAACAGCCCATTAATGTCCCACAGCAGGGACGGGCATCCTCCCATGACGGAAGGATACTTGGCCTACTAATACCACGCTGGCAAGACGGATTGGTATAAGGTTTAATTTCAAGGTTTCTTTTTTTTACAAACATACATACATAAATTCACGCCTTATCCCGGCCAGGGTAGGCAGAGATGACAGAACGCCACTTGTCTTCTTTTTAGGGTTCTGTACCAGTTTTGAAAAAACGGAACCCTTATAGGATCACTTTGTTGTCGGTCTGTCTGTCAAGACCATTTATCTCAGGAACGCGTGAAGGTATCAAGCTGAAATTTTCACCAAATACTAAGGCTTGTTGCCTCTTAGTGCTGTAAAAAATTCAAACTGCTAATCCAACGCAATCAAGAGATATAATCGTTTTTGTCGCCAAATTTAGAGGGGTGAGGGCAAAAACCTACAGGGTACTTCCAGTCTACCTACAAACTTGAAATTTGGCATGGAGCAAGGTCTTGTAGTACATGTAATGGGAAAATTCCGAAAACCTTAAATTTTTACTTCAATCACATTATATTTTGATTTCATAGAATTTTGGCGGGAAAGCTGAGTCACGTGACCAGTGACGTCATAGAATTTTGACAGCTGTCAAAGTGACAGCTGTCACTTTTCACAAATGGGACGTCACAGAGTTTTTGACAGATGAGTTGTGACGTCATATTATTTTGGCGGGAAAATATTTTAGACACCTGTCACTTTGACAGCTGTCACTTTTGACATCTGTCACAGATGGGACGTGACGTCATATAATTTTTGACAGATGAGTCGTGACGTCACAATTTTGGCGGGAAAACATTTTTTGACAGTTGTGTCGTGACGTCATTGAATTTTTGACAGATAAGTCGTGACGTCACAGAATTTTTGACAGATGAGTTGTGACGTCATATTATTTTGGCGGGAAAAATAGTATTTAAACAGCTGAGTCCTGACGTTATCACAATTTGGCAAATAGGTTTGTACGGAACCCTCGGTGCGCGAGTCAGACTCGCACTTGACCGGTTTTTTTTTTTATTTCATAAAGATAAAATTCACAGATAGTCCTTTAGTCAGTTTTTACCACACCCATGGGATGAAATGGAGTGGTGACATATTGTATTCTTACTCTGTCATAGAGTTATTTTTTTATGAAATACACAAATTGTTCACCTGGATGAACTTTGTATGTGACACAGGACATCTTACTAGCTAGTGGGAGAGTGTAAACAGAGTTCCAAATACCATGCAAAGTAATTTATTTGTATGATCCACAAGTCTTTATTGCTTGTGTGAAGTGTCTCATATTATTATTTATTTCCAACATACTTAACACTATCATTACAGGGTATGCCCTAATACAATAGTGTTGCCTACATACTATAATACAACTAAAGAAAAAAAAAATTATGTTATTTATCCACAGCTCTTTAGATCCTGATGTGGTACGTCCCATTTGCACGATATCAAACTCAAATATCATTGCGTTCTCATCACCAACGGAGCTCATGGACTCTGAAGGAGACACTTGGGGTGGACATGTGTATGTCTGTGACTTAGACACTCCCTGGGACAGTCATAAAGTGACAAGTACTTCTTATCCGGTAAGTGGTAATTTAGCCATTACAGCATTGATTATGCTTTTCTTTGTCTGCAATCAAATGCTTTTGCTCATTGAGACTGATTTGGTTTGGTTGTTAAAAAATCTAGACCAAATAAGACCTAATCTTAGCATTCCATGGATTCTATGTGCGGGTGCCGGGTCCATCGCGTGATAGAGGACGGAACACTTGCATAACAGCGTCTGGGACTTACGACCTAGATGTAGGTTTAAGAAGGCCCCATTACAATGCGTTAGCGGTCAACTTCACTGTCTGCTATGTTCCGTCCTCTACCTATCCAAATTTGGTATGAACCTAACAAAATAGTGACCCATACCAAAATAGTGCATAATATGTATTTATAAGTTTGTTTAATACAGACAGAGTTAAAGTTTTGTTTAGTTATAATATTATTTAGATGTTTGAATTAAAAATAAGTTAATCTAATAGTTATGTACAATGTTATTAGTAGATAGGCCTTAACCCTTTCACAGAGCCGCTAGCAGACACAATAGTAAAACAATGCACGTGTACCATATATATGGTACACTGCACTGGGTATGTGTTAAGATATCAGAACCTCATAATGTTTGCCCTGTCTTCTGCATCAGACCTATCATCCAACAGCCAAATGAAAGCCTCCTTAGGTATTAGATAGGGATTCAATGCAATAAGTTTATTTTATTTATATTCTTAAAATGTTTATTTCAGGTATCGGCGCTGGAGTGGGACATGGACGGCAAGCAACTCCTGGTTGCTACAACAGTAGGAGATGTATCGGTATATGTGCAAAAAGATTATATACTTAATGAATGGACATGTCTCTACTCGGCTAACTTAGCAGGTAATTATAAATAAATAAATAATCTTCACACATTGCCATCTAGTCCCAAACTAAGCAAAGCTTGCACTATGGGTACTAGACAACGGATAAACATACTTAAATACTTTTTTTTTAAATACTTACATATTATACATAGAAAACACTCAGACCAATGCAAACAATCATGTTCATGCACACAAATATTTGCATTGAGCAGGAATTGAACCCGAGACCTCTGCGTAGCAGTCATGTTATAACCACTACGCCACAGAGGTCGTCAATTATATCTTTACTACCAGTTTGTACTGAGTCCCTCTTCAGGAACCCTTCAAAGTTGAAAGGTCACTTGCCCTGCTTCATACCTGAATGGCGTTGTTGGTATACGAAATAAAATGATGATCACCTTTGTGGCGTAGCAGCTATAATTATATATGTATTTACAACAAAAAAAGTGTTTTATTATGTTTATCCATTGTCTTGTACCCATATTACAAGCTCTTCTAGATTTGGCACTAGTTGAGTGATGTGTAAGGGTCCTTTCGCACAGACCGGCTCGGAGAGGAGAGCAGATTTAGAGTTTATTTTTGCATCTGCACTGCTTATGTCATTAAGTATACTCGAACGCGCTTGGTGTGAAATAGTAGTCGGCTCCGCTCCACGCGTCTACGGTCCGTTCTGTGTAAAAAGAAAAATGCGCGCCGATGCTCTCCGAGCCGGTCTGTGTGAAAGGACCCTTATTGTGTAAGGTATATTTAGTTAAATAAAATTGTCACTTACAAAAATAGTAGTGTTAAAAATTTTATTGGTAGTTAAATTGATACATTATAGGTAGACGTTTCAGCAGAAGCCATTAATTATTCCCTGTTGTTGGATCTTCTGTGGTCATTGACTCAATATCTTCTGTCACCACTGAAGTGACCGTAGTGGACTCTTCTAAAACTATAGTAGAGGTTGCGTCCTCCGTAGTACTAACTCTCTCTGTAGTACTCACAATAGTACAGTTAGCACGCTGTGGCCAATCACAAACGAGAGTGTTAGGGTTGAAGTGTAATCTTGCAGGACATTCCCTGCAGACTGCTGGTAGATACGGCTGGATGCATTGGTAGAAGAGGCGGCAGTTGTATGGGTGTGGTAGCAAGCCGGGTGGGGAGGTCACGTTGGCGCACGATACTCTTGTCCAGGGTTGAGAGGCGCAGCGGTTGGGTTTGCTAGAATAAGAAAAACATTTATTGGTTCATTATCATCATCATTCCTCTGCAGGGACAGCCCAGCATGTCTTCTTCCATACTTTCCTATCGTACATCATCTCACAAGTAACACTCTTTGCAGACATGTCTTTTTTCACATAATGCATCCATCGTTTCTTTGGTAATCCTCTTCCCCTATATCTATTCCCCTTCAATGTCAACACCTTCCTCACCACATGATTATGGTTATGGTACTATTATTTTCACCATTCAAAGTTTCAAAAACATTTATTGCATAATACTTTAAGAGAATAGGTCAACAATGCTTTTTCCATCAGTGTTTATTTATTTGTATAATCATCATAACAGCCCATTAACGTCCCACTGCAGGGACGGGCCTCCTCCCATGACGGAGGGATACTTGGCCTACCAATACTAATACCACGTTGGCCAGACGGATTGGTATAGGGTTTAATTTCAAGTTTTCCTTATTTTTATTTCGTAAAGACAATATTCACGGATAGTCCCTTAGTCGGTTTTTACGATACCCATGAGATGAGATGTGGTGGTGACATATTGTATTCTTACTCCGTCATCATCATCACACAGTGATATTTGTATAATAATATGTATAAAATATCACTTGATGGCATAATTGGTTGTGTGTACGGTTGCCAGCGTCATGTCGCGGCTTGAAATCCCACACTAAATAAATTGTGGATCACTAAGATATTTAGCTTGCATGGTATTCGACACGACCGTTTTACCACTAAGGCATCTTGACGCTTGAATGGTCAGAAAGCCGGGTAGAATTACGTCTATAGATTATTTGAGATAGGTACTTACGGTGGACGATTGTGAGAGCCGGGTCTTACGTGAGGAGGTATTTTGCCGCCATGGGGAGAGCGACTGTTATGACTGTGCACGGCATTGTCTATAGCACTGTCTTGTCTGGAAAAGAACATGTATATATAAAGCTTAGGTACTAAGATTTGAAGCAATCGCTTTAGTCATTTTAAGAGCCCATTAATGTCCTACTGTAGGGACGGGAGGAGGTCCCGTGACTGAGGGATACTTGGCCTACTAATACCACGCTGGCCAGAGGGATTGAATATTCACGGATAGATCCTTAGTTGGCTTTTACGACACACATGGTATAAGATGGGGTGGTGACATATTGTATTCTTACTCCGTCACCACTGAGTATAAATGTTCTGTGGTCACCACACACATTAGTCAAAGTCTTTAAATCGCTTTAGTCAAAGTCTTAGTAAGAAAACATAAAAAAAGAACTTACATCCGTCGGGCTTGAACCGCACCAAACAAAACCACGAAGCTGCATACCATCACCAAATATAGTACCCTAGCCATGATGGTGTTTGTTAGTGATAATGATGGATAACTGATGCTAATATCGATTCAACTTCCCATTATAATATAAATACTAGAGTGTTTTAAGCACCCGATATGATAATTCTTATCTGGAAAGTTTATTGTACAAATAAGTACACAATACAGGTCGATACAGTAGTCAAAACCACATACAATACGCCCAAAATTTGCTGCGCAGATGACATTATAGGAACTGAAGCAAGATGATGATGACGGCTTGATTATCCCTTGCCTTAATTTTTGGGCTGTATTCGCGCTATTCAGAAGATTTTGTAATTGCCGAGTCTGTGGAAACAGCTGGGAGTGCACCAGGTTATAGATCCGCCAAGTCACTGGAAATCTATGCGGCTGACGAACTGGCTAGAAGGGGATGTGATATGACGGTCTTAGGACCAAACTGCAAACAAATACAAGATCACTAGTTATCAGTTCTAGGCTGCAGGCAGTCGAAGGAAGCCGTGCCATTCCTAAACGACAAACTGACCAAACGCATACTGCGTGAACCTGCACCGGACATTGCTCGCTAAATTAACACTTCCAAAAAATCAACCATAGGCATAACAGATAGTCCCCTATGCAGGACATGCATGGAGGCAGAGGAAACGGTTTCACACGTGTTCCTTGAGTGCACATGTGTCGCTCACACACGGAGAAACACACTAGGAGCCCTGAAATCTATCACGGAATGCCTGGACAAAATCAGAAACCTCATACGCTTCTGGAGGGAGATAGGATGGCTGAAATGACGAGTGCCCTCACATACAAGGGTCCACCTCAGGTACTAAGTGCGGAAACCAACCCCCAATAACTTAGAACTTAGATCCGTCAAAAACTAAAGTCGCTTAATCTATCTCTAAACAGTAGTGTGAAAATGTCCCTTGTTACCCTGTGTACCATTGAGGGTACAGTGGAAGTGTGTTTAAGGGGAAGATTCATTCCTCTTGTTCAATTATTCATGTGAACGAACGTTGAGTAAAGCTTTGGTTGAAGTCGGTTTTTTAATTCGACATTTGTAGCGAGAGATTATGGGCATGTTCGATATTATTTTGTGTGTACATTGTCTTTTGAACTTATTCCTGTTTTGTGGTACGTACTTGATAATCACGTTGCATTTCATGAAATTTTCCTCATATCATCATAATATCAGCTAAATGACATCCACTGCTGGACATAGGGAAGCACAGGACCTCCTTTATCCATGGGTTTTCTGCCTCCATAATCAGGTCATCGCTGCCTCATGTGTCTGTAAATATCACTATGCAAAGATATGATTTTATTAAAGGAAACCGGGGCTACTGATATGCTTATTAGAAACAGCACAATAATTTTCGACTCTCCATTAACAAAGCGTCGATAGCGATTTTAATTCGTAATTTCATTTATTAGGGTTATTTACACAGAGTAATTACGTATTTTTTTAGATAACTAAATGACCCACGTGACTCCCCTGACATAAATAAATCAATATTTCTCACACATTCACACAACGCCATTTAGTCCCAAACTAAGCAAAACTTGTACTATGGGTACTAGACAACGGATAAACATACTTAAATAAGTACTTTTTAAATACACATTATACATAGAAAACACCCACACCAATGCAAACAATCAAGTTCATGCACACAAATATTTACCATGCCCAATAAGTTGTCTCCTTCGCTGTTTTGCTAGACGTAGTGCAGCGCTAACACTATAATTCCAGATGTTCAGATATTTAGTCCAACTATCGTTTTGAATTACAATCCCTGGGTATTTTCCCTTCGACTTATCTGCCGACTAGGCGTGCAATATTACCTAAGAATCTCAGCACACGTTGCGAGCATATCAATAACAGACGCTAAGTTTCCATCTTTTTTTTTTCAAAATTAATACATCTTCGTTTTATATTTTTTGACGTCATTTATACTACATATTCTAAGTTTAGTACATTTCAAAGTTTAGAAAAAAATACTGTCGCCTCCAAAGCGCTAGTAGAGAAGAAGCGGCGCAACAAACTTTACTACTGCATTTTCTTGACTTAACATTGTAGATAAATGTAAATAGACGCTGTAACCATTGTATACCATACATAACCATATAACCAAGGATTGTTTAATGATAAATGTAGAGTTGTAATGTAGGTAGTACATAAAAGTGGGAGTACCAAATTCATCTTTAGTTGCTTCAACACTGGCCTGACCAGCCTTTATTAAATCCCATGGTTTTCCTGACAGATTCACGACCAGCACAATAACAAAAAGCGATATCGTCCCACAACGATGGTGTGGACTAGGCTTTAATTATTAATAAATTTTATCACCACTTGATCGTAACAATTTGAAGTATCTTTCGGTTTTTCCTATTATACTTATAATTAGATTACTAGTAATGTTAATGTTGAAGTGGGAAATTTAATAATTGGGTTATTGTGTTATGAATGATTAGCAGGAATTCCGTTTTACGTACGGTGACGATACGGCACTGAGGGTACAAGGTTTTACCTATTTCATCGCTAAAGTGCCGTAAATTGCATCATCATTACAGCCCACTAATGTCCCACTGCAGGGACGGGCCTCCTCCCCGGACGGAGGGATACTTGGTCTACTAATACCACGCTGGCCAGACCGATTGGTATAGGGTTTAATTTCAAGTTTTCCTTCTTTTTATTTCGTAAAGATAATATTGACTGATAGTCCCTTAGTCGGTTATCACGACACCCATGAGATGAGATGGGGTGGTGACATATTGAATTCTTACTCCGTCACCACACGTACACATTCATGGTTACTGATAATGCAATCACCATGTCCAAGTACTGAGCTGACTGTATTTGACCATCGATGGCACTGCATTGTACACCTTACGACTCGAAAGAAGAAGAATGCGGTAGAGAGGACACCGTGAGTTTTAATCGGAACACCACATTTTCAGAACTCCGACACACCCCCTGGCAAACGTTTTGTTGCCAATGATTGTCCCACTTCAGGGACGATCATTCTTCACTTCTTTTAGTGACGATGCGAAATATCGCCAATTTGTAATTTTTATGCTTTTGTTTTCGTAAAGAATTTATCAGAAAAATATAAATATTCCTCACACTTTCACACAACGTCTAGTATTATCCCAAACTAAGCAGAGCTTGTACTATGGGTACTAGACAACGGATAAACATATTTAAATACTTTTTTTCTGTAAATACATACCTACAAATATTATACATAGATACATTACATATTTATTATCCTTACCGACTCGTAGTCACACCAAGGTTGTCACACCAGTGTGACAAACAGTAATCTTTTTCTTGTTAGTCACACTACTGATTTTTCAACATCATGTATAACATAGTTGCTAGTGCAGTGCCTACATAGTAAAATCGTTTGCCGACAATTAATAAGTACAAGTTACTACAACCTCATCTATAGAACTGACCGGTTGGAAATACATTGATATAAAATATGTGATTTGGTGCTCCCACTTTTATGTACTACTTAGGATGCTTCCTTATAGTTTTAGATATTTAAATTTATATTGATTCCTTAGTATATTCCTTTGTTTTTATGCTTATATGTAAACAATGGTTGCTGCACCTTATTGAAGTTACAATGGTATTAAATTAAATACTCTAGAAATAACAGTTAGTTACGCCGCTTTTCTCTACTAGCGCCTTGAAATCGGTGGGAATGCTTGACAAACTTTTAATTTGTAAACTTAGATTAAATAGTAGAATAAATGAAACTGAATAAAAGAGAATTTGCATTGAGAACCAAACTCAGTGTTACAAATGTTAAAAATGTTTTGTTTGGTTTATTCTTTGGTATAGGTAAGTTCGTCGTTTCCAGAAAAGCCGAAGATGATACAATTTAATCTTGGTCTTTTTCTGGCACTTTCTAAACACAGTAGTACCTACATACTTTGATGATTTCAATATAAAAAAACTTAGTACTGTAACTTGGACATCACTAGTTTAGAAATAAATACATTAATGGTGTGTCAAAATCAGTAGCGTGACAAACAAGAAAAGGATTACTGTTTGTCACACTGGTGTGACGAGCTTGGTGTGACTACGAGTCGGTAAGGTTTATTATACTTTTTTTTGTAAATACATTCATATCCATACTTCCATACTAATACTAATATTATAAATGCGAAAGTAACTCTGTCTGTCTGTCTGTCTGTCTGTCTGTCTGTCTGTTACTCTTTCACGCCTAAACGGCTGAACGGATTTCGATGAAATTTGGTACAGACAATCTTTAGACCCTGAGAAAGAACATAGGCTACTTTTTATTAGCAATCATATTATATTTTGATTTTATAGAATTTTGGCGGTAAAGCTGTGTCACGTGACCTGTGACGTCATAGAATTTTGGTCACGTGACCTGTGACGTCATAGAATTTTGGTCACGTGACCTGTGACGTCATAGAATTTTGGTCACGTGACCTGTGACGTCATAGAATTTTGGTCACGTGACCTGTGACGTCATATAATTTTGGTCACGTGACGTGTGACGTCATAGAATTTTGACAGATGAGTCGTGACGTCACAGAATTTTGGCGGGAAAATATTTTTTGACAGTTGAGTCGTGACGTCATTGAATTTTTGAACGCTGAGTCGTGACGTCACAGAATTAAATTTTGACAGCTGAGCCGTGACGTTTTTGAATTTTTGACGGACGAGTCGTGACGTCACAGAATTGAATTTTGACAGCTGAGCCGTGACGTTTTTGAATTTTTGACAGATGAGTCGTGACGTCATTGAATTTTTGAACGCTGAGTCGTGACGTCACAGAATTAAAATTTTGACAGCTGAGCCGTGACGTTTTTGAATTTTTGACAAATGAGTCGTGACGTCACAGAATTTTTGACAGATGATTTGTGACGTCATTTTATTTTGGCGGGAAAATATATGATACCTTTGTCAATTTTGACAGCTGTCAATTTTGACAGATATTCGTGACGTCATAGAATTATTTTGACAGATGAGTCGTGACGTCACAGAATTTTGGCAGGAAAATATATTTTGACAGCTAAGTTGTGACGTCATTGAATTTTGGCGGGAGAAATAGTATTTAAACAGCTGAATCCTGACGTTATCAGAATCTAATCAACTAATTTCACGCGGGCGAAGCCGCGGGCGGAAGCTAGTAATATTATAAATGCGAAAGTAACTCTGTCTGTCTGTCTGTCTGTTACTCTTTCACGCCTAAACGGCTGAACGGATTTCGATGAAATTTGGTACAGACAATCTTTAGACCCTGAGAAAGAACATAGGCTACTTTTTATTAGCAATCATATTATATTTTGATTTCATAGAATTTTGGCGGGAAAGCTGTGTCACGTGACCTGTGACGTCATAGAATTTTGGTCACGTAACCCGTGACGTCATAGAATTTTGACAGATGAGTCGTGACGTCACAGAATTTTGGCGGGAAAATTTTTTTGACAACTGAGCCGTGACGTTTTTGAATTTTTGACAGATGAGTCGTGACGTCACAGAATTTTTGACAGATGATTTGTGACGTCATATTATTTTGGCGGGAAAAAATTTGATACCTCTGTCACTTTTGACAGGTGTCAATTTTGACAGATAGGCGTGACGTCATAGAATTTTTGACAGATGAGTCGTGACGTCACAGAATTTTGGCAGGAAAATATATTTCGACAGCTAAGTCGTGACGTCATTGAATTTTGGCGGGAAAAATAGTATTTAAACAGCTGAATCCTGACGTTATCACAATTTGGCGGAAAAATAAATAGGTTTGTACAGGACCCTCGGTGCGCGAGCCAGACTCGCACTTGGCCGTTTTTTTAAGCTGTGGGTCTGATATATCTAGAGAGCTTAAATTCGTAATTGTCAACTTATTTCATCATAACAGCCCATTTATGTCCCACTACAGGGACGGGGCTCCTTCCTTGACGGAGGGATACTTGGCCTACTAATACCACGCTTGCAGACAGATTGGTATAGGGTTTAATTTCAAGTTTTTCTTCTTTTTATTTAGTGAAGATAATATTCACCTTATTTGTTAGGCTCTAAAGTGACACACCTTTGCTTATCCTATCCTACTAATATTATAAATGCAAAAGTTTGTGAGGATGGATGGATGTTTGTTACCCTTTCATGCAAAAACTACTAAATGGATTTTGTTGAAATTTGGAATATAGGTAGTTTATGGTGTAAAATAACAATTAAGCGGGTAATACCGCGGGCATCAGCTAGTAGGTACATAAATGTCTCTTAGTCGGCTTCTACGAAATCAACAAGATAAATTGGACTGGCGATACCGTGTATGCTTACTCCCATTAACACCTCAACTAATCTTTGTGTTTTCCTATCAACAGGAGAGCACATAATCAAGGCGATATTCTTCCACAATGGCCGCAGAGTGATATGCCCGGATAAAAAGCCGGATGCACCTATCACAGAGAGAATACAGATAACTAGATCCACGCCTACACTTAAGGGTTTTGGGTGAGTTTACCTTTAGATATTTACCGCCGTTTCGTCCCGTACGGCTGCCGTGCGTTTTTCGAACGGCAAATGCAACTTTCGTTTGCTTTAATTCAAATCTTGCTGTACGGTAGCATGTATTGTGTCGAGCGTTTGCCGCACGGCAAGATTTGTATGAAAACAAACGAACGAGAGTTCGAAAAACGCACGGCATCCGTACGGCATGAAACGGCTAAATTGAAAGAGCCCTTAGTCTCCTTTTACACCAACCAGATCGTGCCTCGAGAAGGGTAGTAACATTTTGTATTCTTAGTTCATTACGACACGGATTCATTGTTTATCGGAACTTGAAGCTAATGCCTCCGCTGGCGCGACGGTCGACGAAGTGGCTGTCATGCACGAGATCATAGGTTCGAATCCCAAGCTCCTACTAAACTATACTGTGCCCGAGAGGGTCCACAATTGATCTATTGTAACTAAATTTACTATCTTATTTTGTACATTGTGGAACGCAATAAAGTATTGAGTATTGAGCATGATAATTATTTGTGTGATGTACAAATTATTATCTTGAGCCTGAATGTACCTGTGTCTGTTCCCGCGACACAGAGCCTGATCCCTAGTTCGGGCGTTTTCTTTTTAGATTACATTCAGATTTAGATCAAAAGTTCTCTCCCTGCACTGGCCCACTAGACTGATCTCATAATAAACTTTACATTCCTTAATTACAGCGGCATGCCCCTCGAAGGAGCCTTAATCATAACAGCGACAGGTCTGATAGCCGCTATCACACCACCAGCCAACTCTTCAGAGTCCACACAGGCGCAAGTGGCGACTGACTGTCTTCGATCGACCAGGGATCATATCTCGGCAGCTACTATTGCGCATAAGAGTAAGTTACCATTTTTAATTTAACTAGTGGTTCGCCTGGGCTTAGCGACCTTGGGACCTCTGTGGCGTAGTGGTTATATAACATGACTCCTACGCAGAGGTCTCGGGTTCGATTTCCGCTCAATGCAAATCTTTGTGTGCATATACTTACATGATTGTTTGCATTGGTCTGGGTGTTTTCTATGTATAATTTTATTTATTTATTGTATTCAGAAACAAACAGTCATATACAAAAATGCTTAATACTAAAATAAAACTTAGTTTTGGACCTATAGTTTCCTATCTAAGGCACTTATATGAAATAAATAATGAGTTTTCTCAAAAATTTATACAAAATTATAGAAACTAAACAATTAAAACATTACAACATTACATACACACACACTCATACATACATACATACACACATATATACATATACATACATACATATACCAATGTAATACTGAAATATTGTAATGCAATATTATACATATAATATGTATGTATTTACAAAAAAAAAAGTATTTAAGTATGTTTATCCGTTGTGTAGTACCCATAGTACAAGCTCAGCTTAGTTTGGGACTAGATGACGTTGTGTGAAAGTGTGAAGAATATTTATTTAGAAATTTTATTTTATTTTATGGTCTTTCGTTCTTCTTACCCTTAGCAAACCTTGATTTTTACCTAAATAAAGAATAACTTATCCTCACAGGTGGCAGTCTAATAATAGCGGGCGTGTGCGGTGAACGTACCCGCTTGTGCGTGCGCTGTGCCCACTGTGCGGTGACGTCAGCGCCCCCCTCCCTGCAGCTCGCTATATCACAACTACCCACCATATGTCTACCGCTCCAGGATATTGCACATACTCCGGCTGTACCAGGTTTGTTGAAACATTTTTTTAAAGATCTGTATTGCAGGGACATTTCATAACAGCCCATTAATGTCCCATTGCATTGTGTGAGGGTATGGCTAGGAAAGGAGTGAATGTTGAGATGCATATGATATGGCTAGGAAAGGAGTGAATGTTGAGATGACGGGAAACAGAGATGAATGGAATAAGCATACATGTTGCGCCGACCCCAAGTGAAAATGGGATAAGGGCAGAAGGATGATGATGCAGGGACGGGCATCCTCTCATGACGGAGGGATACTTGGCCTACTAATACCACGCTGGCCAGACGGATTGGTATAGGGTTTAATTGCAAGTTTACCTTCATTTTATTTCGTAAAGTAATATTCACGGATAGTCCCTAAGTCGGTTTGTTCGACACACATGGGATGAGATGGGGTGGTGACATATTGTATTCTTACTCCGTCACCACACGGAGCAGGGTATTTTGCAAACTTGAAACTAACGAACACGAATAATATGCAGTCACATTACAATATATTGTGTGGGTCATAAAACAATAAAATGTGCCACTAGAGAAGGCTGTTCCATAAGGGAAAACTTGGGCTTATTGTAATTATTCGAATTTAGCTTAATCATTTGACTAACTGCGCATTACTAAAAATCTAAATTTCGTAAAGATAATATTAACGGATAGTACCTTAGTCGGTTTTTACGACACCCATGCGATGAGATGGGGTGGTGACATATTGTATTCTTACTCCTATAGTTATTCCTCCTAATCTAAAGTTATTATTTTCAGTATCAATAACGTGGTGGCATCGTGAAGACCCGGATTCTCTCCTCATAGCTGGAGCCACCCTCTCTCTTTGGAAATGTACGGAGCGATCTCAGCAAATACATAAACTATTTGTTAAAGGTATATTGATCATGGTTTTTTTAAGTCAAAGTCGAAATACTTTATTCAATTTAGTACAGTACCCGGCCGTAAATATTACACATCGACTTTTGTAAAAGAGACAATCAGTCAATTTCGGCTTCGTAGAGCATCATCTCTGCCGCACGAAATACAAACAGTCTGGTATCTATTAGCAACTGTTAAGGGTACGCATTCCACAGACACAAACTTGCTAGTGGGCGGAGCCTAAAAGATTATTGTCGGAAACGTGCACGCTAAAATTGGCCAAATTAACTTTGGGAAAAGGGTATTACGTACAAATAATATTAACATATAAATAAATACTATTTGATAATTAATTATCAAATGAAGGAGCAATTCAAAAATACAAAAATTCAGTTCACTTGAAATTATTCCTCAGAATGTCAATTAAAATGCTTAAAATGACTGGACTAATTTTGTAAAAGAATCAAATTATAATATACTAGCTGACCCGTGCCCACTTCGTTGGGCGGCGAAAAAAACGCGTCCCTTTTTTAAACATATTTCATTACTGCTCCATCCCTATTAATCATAGCGTGATACTATGTAGCCTATGACATTCCCCTATAAATGGAATATTTAACACAGAAAGAATTTTTATAATCGGTTCAGTAGATCCAGAGATTACCCCCTACAACGTCACAAATACCCAAACTTTACCTCTTTATAATATTAGTATAGATTTATGTTATTCTTCGTGATTTTTATATCCTTTTTTTTGTTGTTTTAGGACCTCTCCAAGGTAGTACCACTCCAGGAGGCGGACCAAAACCTGGATCAGATTCTTTTTCTACACTGGTAAGTTTTCTGATTTAAAATCAATGAATGTACATATGTTTTGTTTTTGAGTTTAGTTCATCCATAGGAATGATATTATAATCCTTACTTTTCGCATTAAATGGTCTAGTATTGGTATTAATCCATGCATCTGTGGCGTAGTGGTTATATAACATGACTGCAACGCAGAGGTCTCGGGTTCGATTCCCGTTCAATGCAAATATTTGTGTGCATGAACATGATTATTTGCATTGGTCTAAGTGTTTCTATGTATAATATGTATGTATCTACAAAAAAAAAGTATATAAGTATTAATATCCATGGTTCTGTTACCCATAATACAAGCAGGTTAAGTCTAGCTTACTTTGGGAACAGATGGCGCTGTGTAGAGATGTCCGTGAATATTTATTATTCTGAGTATAACAGTTAATAGGGTAGGCCCAACCACACTACCCTGTAGTACTCCATATTGTACAATTTGTTCAGCACTTAACAAATCGTTTATTTTGACGATAAGTTTCCTGTTCTGGAGTCTCTTAACATTACCAGAGCTTTGTCGCCTATACCAATACCTATCAATTTATGCTAGAGGGTTGCATGAGGGAGGCATTGAGACGGTATCAATCAAACGCCTTTTTTAAATCCAAGAATATACCTAGACATGTTTGCTTTGCATTAATTTTTTTTGTAACTTATTGTATTACATAGTTTACCGCGCGGCAAAGTATGTAATGTATTGTAATTGGTATTTGGCCTACTAACACCACGATGGCCAGACGGATTGGTATAGGGTTTAATTGCAAGTTTTCCTTTTTTTCGTAAAGATAATATTGACGGATAGTTCCTCAGTCGGTTTTTACGACACCCATGGGATGAAATGGGGTGGTGACATATTGTATTCTTACTCCGTCACCACACGCAGAGAATTTTACGAATATCAATTTAACGTCAAAGTACGTCTTTGTACCAAGAAAATATCTTAGACACAGGACAATAATTTTTGGATTGCACAGTAAGTTGTACTATGTGGGAATCGAAACCACAACCTCGTCACCACACGGTCTTATTGCTGACCCTTAGGCTCAATTTATACCGTCGCTGAATGGAACGGAATGGAAGTTTTTGTACATCGCATAATGAACTTTATGTCAAGTGTATAACAAAAAAACTAGACGGTACCGGAGAATGCGCGAGGATTCCGCGGAAGGCGCGCTACTTTTTTAGGCTCGTAGTTAGTTTGTTTGTTATTGAAATAAAGTTCATTATGCTATGTACAAAAACTTCCATTCCGTTCCATTCCGCGGCGGTATAAATTGACCCTTAACTAAGCACACGTACCCCTCCAGGTCTGGCAGAAGGCCGCAGCATGGCCTATAGAAGGTACCGCGGGCGCCGCCGCGCTGTGTGCCGCGCGCGCCGCCCCCGCCGCGCCGCGCGCCGCGCTCGCCACGCCCCGAGCACTACACCTGCTGGCGAAGGATAATCATCATTATGTATGTATTTTTCTTATACTATTATTTATATTTGACAACCTCTGTGGCGCAGTCGATATATTACATGGCTGCTACGCAGAGGTCTCGGGTACGATTGCCGCTCAAGGGAAATCTTTGTGAACATGATTGTTTGCATTGGTCTGAGTGTTTTCTATGTATAACATGTATGTATTTACAAAAAGAAAGAAGCATATTTATCCGTTGTCTAGTAAGTACTCATAGTACAAGCTTTGCTTAGTTTGGGACTAGATGGCGTTGTGCAAATGTGTAAGAATATACTATTAATAGAAAAAACTAAGTCACTTACAGTAAATTTTAAAAAGAAGAAAGGCTAATGTAAATTTTTAGTTACTCGGAATAAGACTCGGATCTGTGACTAAGCGGTTAAAGTATAGCCCATAGACACAAGTTTGAGTCCTGTCCTGATTTCGAAAATATTTTAACTCTATGTGTACCTATACGTCCTTCATCCATCGGTTTCCAGTAG
This sequence comes from Schrankia costaestrigalis, assembly GCA_905475405.1. NCBI lineage: Eukaryota > Metazoa > Arthropoda > Insecta > Lepidoptera > Erebidae > Schrankia > Schrankia costaestrigalis. Next base: position 1,249,322 of record FR997853.1, on the reverse strand, counting down.
TCCTAACTAGGTCGTCAGTCCATCGTGTTGTTTATTAGGTCTTTACCTATGAAATTGCCGTTTTGTATGAAGATTTTATCAGAAGTTTGATTTTTCATACTAATGTTTTCTTAGATTTTTCAATAATTATTAAACATAATAGAATGAAATGTTGTGTTTAAAACACAGAAAAAAAAAGTATCAAAAAAAAGTAAGGGATAATATTTACTTAGATTAAAATTATTATTATAAATATCTTTCAGATTTGTAGCCGAGCAGTGGTCACAAGCGGTTCTAATTTGTCCGAGGCAGCCACTACTCCACCTAAGAAACCTAAATATGGACCCGGTGTTACGGTAACTATTATTATATACATAATATTATATTTATATTCTCTTTATTTACATTAATTTACATTTTTAAATATAGATATAAAAATAAAAACATTTAAAAACATTTGAAAGAAGAAACACAGATTATTTTTGAGTCTGCATGTCAGTTCTCGTACCTTAAAATCGTAAAAAATTCGGATAAGTTAACTTTTAGTTGTCAAATTGTCTTACAGTACCTGGCCGTTTATATTACACATCGACCTGTGGAAAGAGAGAGTCGGCTCATTTCGGCTTCGTAGAGCGTCATCTCTGTCGCACGAAATACAATTAAAAATATATATTGAGAGTTGTTAACACCCCGAAATGTAATTATATGAAAAAAGCAGATCATAATTTGTTTTAACAGCTCCTAATAGATACCGGACTATTTGTATTTCGTGCAATAGAGATGACGCACTACGAAGCCGAAATTGACCGACTGTCTCTTTCCACAGGTCGATGTGTAATATAAACGGCCCGGTACTGTACCTATTCTGTGAGAATTTGACAATTAAAAGTTAGAATCTAACTAAAAGAGAATTGACATGCTGTTAAAATTATTGTTTATCTGTTACCTAATACCCATAGTACTTGGTTTGCACTCATTATTTTAATAAGTTTTACTTAGTTAGGTACTAGGTGGCGTTATGTTCATATATTCACTACTAGCTAGCCCGTGCCTACTTCGTTGGGCGGCGAAAAAAACGCGTCTCTTTTTTAAACGTAACGTTTTTTATGAGTAATAGGGGTGGAGCAGTAATGAATATTTCATTACTGCTTCACCCCTATTACTCATAGCGTGATACTATATAGCCTATGACACTTCCGGGTAAATGGACTATTCAACACAGAAATAATTTTTAAAATCGGTTTAGTAGATCCAGAGATTACCCCCTACAACGTCACAAACACACAAACTTTACCTCTTTATAATATTAGTATAGATTAATGTTTTACACGGGTCTTACACGCGGTATATATATTACTTAGCCTAGATACTAAGTATAATACTTAGCCTAGATATAAGTATCTAGGCTAAGTAATATATATACCGCGAGTAAGACCCGTGTAAAACATTAATATGTATACAAATCGCGATTGTTTATAATCTTTTATAATATTAGTATAGATTATGTAACAACAATATATAACATTTCGACAGAACAACGGAGGCTGCGCAGTGTTGTCATATATAGAGATGTCACAAATGGGCGGAGTCGTGGTGGCCATAGATACGCATGCGCAATTACACGTTTATAAACTACCTCAGCTCTGGGTAGATATTCGTAAGTACATACATCAAAATTATCTATAAATCTTAGGTATAACTAAAAACTTTTTAAAATAACGTAAGAGAAAGGAAAAGATATTATATAATATTCAGGAAAGAATTCGAACCCGCTTAAGTTAGGTCAGCCGAGTTATTTAGTCTTAAATATATTATTATAAATAATAATATTATTAAAGACTAAATAATAATATATTATTTAGTCCATTGCTAGTTAATCCATTTAAAGTTTGAAAAACTTTTAATATGTACTACTTCTACTTAGACCAAATAGTTTCAAACTGACGTCAATAACATAATGTTACAAAATAACAACTTATGTTTATAGGGCTCACTAGCGCCGCCAATTGAAAAAAAATCATATTCGCAAATAGGATAAATAATGTAAAATGTTGATAACAAAGTCTTGAGAAAAGGAAATAAAGTATTTGTATAACACACTCTCAACACTTTAAATGTTTTTCAATTAAATAAATATTGCAATATAAACAAAAACGGCCGTTTTTTTTTTTCGAAGGCGAATTTAACTATACTTAATTGAAAAACATTTTTCAGTGTCAAAAACAACGGTGACGGAGTAAGAATATAATATGTCACCACCCAATCTCATACCTTGGGTGTCGTAAAAACCGACTAAGGGACTATCCGTGAATATTATCTTTACGTAATAAAATGAAGCAAAACTTGAAAATTCAACCCTATACCAATCCGTCTGGCCAGCGTGGTATTAGTAGGCCCAGTATCCCTCCGTCACGGGAGGAGGCCCGTCCCTGCAGTAGGACATTAATGGGCTGTTATGCTGATGAAATAGAATGGATGGATGCGGAAGACGCAAAACCTTGTTTTTTGGGCCCTTTTTGGGAGAAGCCGATGTCCAGCAGTAGACTACGATAGGCTAGTTGATTGATTGAGTTAATTTTTTTTTTCTACAGCAACACCTATAGCAGTACAACACGCTACAAATTTGATGGAGTACGCCATTGTATCTGGTGTGGACTGCCTAGATATACTCATGACTCTGAAACAAGCTATGGCAGAACCTGTTTATGAAAGGTAACTATCCTGGTGCCCTTATTCCATATTAACTTACGCAAAGGCTCTGCCGGTTTCCCAGGCCCCCTCCAAGTAAGGCGATGAAGGAGTGCCGCTGGGGACTTTTAGTGGGTGCACTGGGGGCTTACCCCTGGGAGCCCCACATACAATGCGTAGGCATTTTACCACAGCGAAACCAAAAAAAAAATATTAACTTGGGGTCGGCGCAACATGTTGTTCCATTCCTCTCTGTTTCCCGTCATCTCAACTTTTTTTTTATATTCACGGACATCTCTACACAGCGCCATCTGTTCCCAAAGTAATCTGTTCCACGCTATGACTAATAGGAGTGGAGCAGTAATTAAATATGTTTAAAAAACGGACGCGTTTTTTTCGCCGCCCAACGAAGTGGGCACGAGTCAGCTAGTTAAGTATTCAATAATCTTAATTTTGAACTAATATTTTCATTGTTTTTTTTTCAGATTAACAGAAAGTTTTCAACGTCTGCCCACATCATTCCAACAGTATTATTACCACAGCTGGCTCAAATTAAGGATCGCTTTATGCAGGTACGGTTATATCAATTAAAACATTCATACTATCATAACAGCCCATTAATGTCCCACTGCAGGGACGGACCACCTCCCGTGACGGAGGTATACTTGGCATACTAATACCACGCTGGCCAGACGGATTGGTAAAGGGTTTAATTTCAAATTTTCTTTCTTTTTATTGCGTAAAGATAATATTCAGAGATAGTCCCTTAGTCGGTTTTTTATCGAATGAGATAGGGTGGTGACATATTGTATTCTTACTCCGTCACCACACGGAAGAGTAAGTGTCTAATGAAACATAATAATTTTTTTTCTTTCTTTCTCCTGTCCCCAGACTAAGCCAATCATCATCAGCACAAAGCTCAGCCTCTTGGCTGACGTGTCTACAAGCCCTGCAAGGGGCGTGGTCGTGCGTGTGGAGCGCGCTCAGGACCGACGACAAGCCCGATAGCGGGCCCCTCGCCGCGCTACTGGACGACCATGCACATGATCATGATAAGGTAAGGGACGCTTACTGCTAGACATATAGGGTATTGATCCTTACTTGATTTACTTTGTAAACAAACACCACTTATTGCAAATTCACTAGTTTTTACATCAATCGCACACTTTGATACGGATGTAAATTCCTGGAAAGTAGCATTAAACGTTTATGCAATAGAAAACACGTAAATTACTTTGATTTAACCACTATCTTTCTTAAATTTTAAATAAATGTAATTTTTTCCAACGTCACATTTCACAGATAAAAATTAATTTCACAATTTGACATTTGTAGATTCTAGAATTTGTCCTTGATTCCTATACATTTCTTAAAAGTCAAAGACTAAAGTCTTTAGTCTGTGGTTGACACGACGCCATATTTGTTAACCTTTATAATTAAGTCGTAATAAATGAACAGTAGGCCCTCGTCAAATATTTCCACCTTGTGCGGATTTATTCCTCCCTTATGCATTGGTGTCCTGACTAGATCCTCGGTTCACCATGTGGGGGGCTCCCCCCCCCCCCCCCTGTTTTCAGGACGCTGTTGCATTTCCAAGTATGACATTATTATTTTGCTAGAATATACATATCAATTACTAGCTGACCCGTGCCCACTTCGTTAGACGGCGATAAAAACGCGTCCCTTTTTTTAACAATTATTTCATTACTGCTCCACTCCTATTGGTCATAGCGTGATACTATATAGCAAATGACACTCCCCGATGAATGGACTATTCAACACAGAAAGAATTTTTTAAATCGGTTCAGTAGATCCAGAGATTACCCCCTACAACGTCACAAACAAACTTTACCTCTTTATAATATTAGTATAGATAATAATTTTGTTTTCCCAGAGCCTGCTAGCGCTAGAAGGCAAGTGCGATTCGCTCGCGGAGCTGTCAGCGCTCGCTCCGCTCCGCTTAGCTCTTCAGCGCGCGCAGGACATAGCGCTCACATCGCTGTTATCGCTCGCTCAGCACCAACATCAACATCTGATGCATCAACACTCGTGAGTACATTGTTTGTTTAGTTTGCATGTGTTTTTGTGGTGACCATTGATACAATAACTATAGAAATTCCGAAAAGAAGAAAGACAATGGAAAAAAATAGTACTCGAGGCGGAACTCGAACCCGCGTCTCTGGACTATACGCGTCCAGCGCCATGACCACTAGGCCCCCCGAGCATCCGTCTCAACTACCAAATTTAACCATTGCTTTATACGGCGCCGGGCCGCAACTTAGAACTCAACTGTACAACGACATCTAGGCGCGACAGCCGCAAACTTTCAATGTTGCAATTGAACCAACTTCAGTATGCCTATGATACAAATTGCTAATGGCCATCATACATTAAAGCATAAATAATTGAGTAGCAAAAGTTAAAAACGCTGTATTTTACGCGACGCGTGACGTCATAGAATTTTGACATCAGAGTCGTTACGTCATCGCATTTTGGTGTGAAAATAAATTGGTTTGTACGGAACCCTCGGTGCGCGGGTCAGACTCGCACTTGTTTATTTCTTTTCGCATGGGTGTATGGCAGCGTATATTATGTAATCACAAAAATATGCTTCCGCAAAAAAAAAAACAAACAGCACTCGTAACCGACGCGCATGTATGACTCGCTTAATGAATGTGGACAAGTGGCGTTCTATCGTCTCTCTTTGTTTCTTGTTAAAAAAGACAACTCCCGCACTAGGGATCAAACCCTGTGTCGCGGGGATTTTTACAAACATCAATTTAACGAACACAAACAACACCCAGAGTCAGGACAATAATTTGTGGATATCACAAATTATTGTCCTGCGGGGGGATTAAAGTCAAAATCGCTTTAATCAAGATAAATACAATTCTCATTACATATTTCTTGATGTCCTTTAAACTACTTAATCTAAGTTTAAATACATTTAAAAGTTTAGCAAACTTTACCACCGCCTCCAAAGCGCTAGTAGAGAAGAAGCGGCGAAACAAACTCTACTGCTGCATTTTCTTGACGTAAATTTTTTTACATTGTAGATAACTGTAATTAGGCGCTGCAACCATTGTATATCATACATATCCATACAACGAAGGATTTTATTATAAAATGATAAAGGTAGCGTCATGCAGGTAGTACATAAAAGTGGGAGCACCAAATCACATCCATAAACAAACTCAGTAATAAAAACGTCGGTCAGCCAAATAGCCCTTTAGATAAATTATTAGAAGTGAACCAAAATGTAAATTGATTAATGTCAAGGCCGACCAAGATCGAACCCACGACCTCGTGCACGTGCCGCCGCGCCACCGAGGTCGTCAAAAGTCTCTGCGTACCCCGGACGGGATAAGGCGTGAGTTTATGTATGTATGTATGTATTGTTCCGCAGCAGTAGTTACGAGGTGTGGTCGGACAGCAGCGCGGTGACGTTACTGCGGCGGCTGGCGAGCGTGGCGCGCGCGGCCGACGTGCTGCAGCGACCCCTGGCGCGCCTCGCCGCCAGCAGCGCGCCCAAACCTGACCTTGTGGGTGAGTTACTGTCACGTCGATGCGATCTCGTCGAAATAAATACTTTGACAGCTGAGTCCTGCATGTCAATTCTCGTACCTTAAAATCGTTAAAAAAATCGGTCAAGTTAACCTCTAGTGGTCAAATTGTCACATTCTAAATAAAACTTTAACACGACCACAAAAGATTACAATTGCAATAGCAAAAACAAGACAATTTGAAGAGTAAAAGTTAACTTAACCGAATTTTTAACAATTTTATGGTACGAGAATTGACATGCTGATGTCATCCCATTATGGCGGAAATATAAATATTTTGACAGTTTCGTTTTTGCAAGGACATTTGATATTTTTTTAATAATTTTTCTAGTGCAAGACCACTGTCCTTGAAAAAAAAGTAATGCTTAAATTCATAAACTATTCATAAAACCGAGTAGATAGCGGATCGTCTTACAAAATAAACTGTCAAAATATTTATGAATAATTCATCATAACATGATGAATAGCCCATTAATGTCCCACTACAGGAACGGGCCAACTCCCGGGACGGAGGGATACTTGGCCTACTAATACCACGCTGGCCAGACGGATTGGTATAGGGTTTAATTTTATGTTTTCCTTGTTTTTATTTCGTAAAGATAATATTGACGGATAGTCCCTTAGTCGGTTTTTACGACACCCCTGGGATGAGATGGGGCGACATATTGTATTCTTACTTATTATTTTATTAATTGTATTTAACAGAGGAATGTGCATCGGTAACTTCACAATGGTCGGGAGCGCGAGTGTGGGAGTCCCTGCCACGCTGCAGTGTGTCGGCGCCGCACGGCAAGTCCTGGCCTTTCTATGTAAGTCCTGAACATATTTATATAATACTAGCTGACCCGTGCCCACTTCGTGGGGCGGCGAAAAAAAAGCGTTCCTTTTTTAAACATGTTTCATTATTGCTCTACTCCTATTAGTCATAGCGTGATACTATATAGCCTATGATGCTCCCGGATAAATGGACTATTCAACACAGAAAGAATTTTTAAAATCGGTTCAGTAGATCCAGAGATTACCCCTACAACGTCACAAACATACAAACACATGAACTTTACCTCTTTATAATATTAGTATAGATTAGTTTTGTATACTAAACGGCCTGTGCGTCGCAGCTTTGCACCGGCATTAACATTACATTAAGTAAGGATCCCCATTTTTTTGCGTGAAGGGTAACAAACATCCATCCATACATCCTCACAAACTTTCGCATTTATAATATTAGTAGGAATTATTACTATGTATATAATTTTTCCCTATATACAGTTGGAGTACGGCGTGGAGGCCGAAGCCCTACGCTACACGCCGGAGCCCCCTTCCTACGCTCAGTGTGAGACGACGCCTTCGACCACTATGGACTCCATACGGTAAACATTTTTATATTATTGTCATCATCAATACTTAAAATACAATATACATACTGTATTCTAACTTTATCCGTGTGGTGACAGAGTAGGAATACAATATGTCACCACCCCATCTCATCCCATGGGTGTAGTAAAAACCGACTAAGGGACTATATCCGTCAATATTATCTTTACGAAATAAAAAGAAGGAGAACTTGAAATTAAACCCTATACAAATCAGTCTGGCCAGCGTGGTATTAGTAGGCCAAGTATCCCTCCGTCACGGGAGGGAGGCCTGTTTCTTCAGTGGGACATTAATGGGCTGTTATGATGATGATGATTCTAACTTTCCCTCAAGCTCGAGAAAGTCAAATTACTTGTGTGTTTAAAAAATAATCTATAAGGGGGTTCCCCAAGGATCGATTTTGGGATCGCGAGGATGTTATGGTTATAGACGATAACGACCGGTCGTACCTGGTGCTCGACACCAGCTGTTCAGAGTGCAATCTTTGTGTGCATGAACATAATTGTTTGCATTGGTCTGGGTGTTTCTATGTATAAATATGTATGTATTTACAAAAACCCGTTGTCTAGTACCTATAGTACAAGCTCTGAGATGGGGACTAAATGGCGTTGTGTGTTAGTGTGAGAAATATTTCAATCGATCAACTAGCCTATCGCAGTCCTCTGCTGGACATAGGCATCTCCCAAGACGCGCCACAGAACACGATCCTGCGACTATATAAATATTTATTTATTATTATTTTTTATTTATTATTTTATGTGTCTTTGTCACGTAGGTACATGTACCTCGGAGGCGCAGGTCGGCCGGCTAGATGGCGCCAGTGTGCGCGCTGCGGGTCCCGAGCGTTGCCCGCAGCGCTGCCCAGACACCCGCTACAAAGGGCTTACGATGCTAGGTTCCTAGCTCATTGCAGGTAAACAATATTCTTTTCAAAGCGTTTATGGGGCTCACTAACGCCGCCAATTGAAAATAAATCATATTTTTTTAAATTATTTATATAATTATTTAATATATGTTCATCAACATTTGTTTACACAAAAATATTCAATATTACACGTGCTTACAAGAAAAAACAATAGTGTAACAAACACTTACAGGTAAACACCACATGCAATTATACAAAGTAACTATAAGGTAACTTAAAAATAAAAGATTTTTCAACATTTAGGTACATAAGTACATTGTTCAGGTAATATATAATTCGCAAATAGGATCTATAGTAAATTCATTCGTCCCTTTTTCAAACATATTTCATTACTGCTCCACTCCTATCAGTCATAACGTGATACTATATAGCCTATGACACTCCCTGATAAATGGACTATTCAACACAGAAAGAATTTTTAAATCGGTTCAGTAGTTTCGGAGATTACCCCCTACAACGTCACAAACACACAAACTTTACCTCTTTATAATATTAGTGTAGAAATAAGTTTTACGACATTTGATTTCGTATTCTTGTAAACTTGCTTATTAACCAAAATATTTTTTTTTATATTTCAGATGTGGCGGAAAATGGACACTGTTTTCAAATGTTTAAAGTTCGAAATAAAAAGCAATTTTGTACATAGTATATAGCTAATAAGAAATAAATTATGATTATGATGTTGTTTGTTTTAATTACCTACTTGTAAAATATATAACTACTATACTGAGTAGTATACTTAATAATAATCATGTCACCGATGGCCGTTGGAGCAAACGTGTCCTAGAGTGAAGACCGCGACTCGGCAAACGTAGTGTAGGACGCCCTACACTTTAGGTGCCCCAGTTAGGTGGACCGACGACCTCATAAAGGTCTCTGGGTCGGACTGGATGCGCAAAGCGCGGGACCGTGTTCTTTGGTGCGTGTTGGGAGTGGCCTATGTTCAGCAGTAGACTGCGATGGGCTAGTTGATTGATTGATACTGAATAAGTATGAATACAGTTTTCGAATACCAAGTACCATCCGCGAGATCTAAGTTGTACGGCTTGAAGTTGTTCGTCCAGGCTGCGCAGATTTAGTCGGAGGCTGTGTAAGAATCATGATTTCACGTGAGCCCTGGCATACGTGAAAGACGGAACACCGTGGGGTTTAGTCAGTAGAAGTCTGACAAACCCACGGAAGAAAAAATCAAGTGGAAGTGCTAAGCAGGCGTGGTAAGCGTGTCACTAATACGCGCTGGTACGCGTAACTTGTCGCTGAGGTCATAGGTAATACATGACGCGAATATCACCCTTATGAACAACAAGTTAAAGTATATAATTGATAAAACTGCTTTGTATGTTTGTTTGTTTTTTGGCGACAGCGGTTCCTATAGTGAATTACTTGCATTGCATTTCCACTTGATTTTTCTTCCGTGGATAGACCCCACCCTGGGGTGAAAGGACTCCATGAGGAACAAGGCTGCGCAGGTGTCACTGTTTGTAAATATCTTCGACGAGCACACGTGTTGTGTTAGTGAGTGTAAGTAAATGCGCGACAATCTTGACGACCTCTGTGGCGTAGTGGTTATATAACATGAAGATGACTGCTACGCAGAGGTCTCGGGTTCGATTCCCGCTTAATGCAAATCTTTGTGTGCATGAACATGATTAGTCTGGGTGTTTTCTATGTAAAATATGAATGTATTTACAAAAAAAAAGTATTTAAGTATGTTTATCCGTTGTCTAGTACCCATGGTACAAGCTTTGTTTAGTTTAAGACTAGATGGCATTGTGTGAATGTGTGAGGAATATTTATTTATTAATTTATCTCTGAAAGATAACTTCAGGATGGACTAGTGAAATATATTGTAACATCGCTCATTGTTTACAGACATAGACATTGCAATATATTTACTCAATCCCTATTCCTTATATTATACAGACCCCGGCGGTAAATACAGCACATCTTTGAAAAGGCTGATTTCGGCTTCGTAGAGCATTATCTCTGTCGCACGAAATACAAATAGTCCGGTACCTACCTTTTAGGAGCTGTTAAAACAAATAATTACTTGCTTCTTTTGTTATAGTTACATTTGGGCAACTCTCAATATATATTTTAAAATATGTATCTTGAAAGCTGACAAAGGAAAATATCGCTTATCTATACTAATATTCTAAAGAGGTAAAAGTTTGTGTGCTTGTGACGTTGTAGGGGGTAATCTCTGGATCTAACAAACCGATTATAAAAATACTTTGTGTTGAATAGTCCATTTATCGGCGAGTGTCATATGCTATATGTATAGTATCACGCTATGACTAATAGGAGAGGAGCAGTAATGAAATATGTATAAAAAACGGAAGCGTTTTTTTTGACGCCCAAATTTTCATGTAAAACTATAGTATTCGGTATGGCCAGCTTGGTATAAGTAGGCTTAATTTCCTCTGGTTGGAGGAGGCTTGTCCCTGCCCATCCCGGAGGCATTAACAGGTTATGCTGGTGAATATACACCATATAGTTAGGTACCAAAGGTATTCTTAAACATGGTGAAGGCAGAAGATAGTAACTGTTTCTTACTAAATCATACAACGGAGCATACACGTGAGCAGAGGCTCACGCACCCAGAATATATATTACTACCTGATGCCCGCGGCTTCCCCCGCGTTGTATAGGTAGCTTAAATATTATTCTACACCCTAAACTAATATTAAAATTTGGTATAGTGGTAGCTGGTACCATGGATTAACACAGAGTATACTTTTTATCCTGGAAAAATATGGAATGAGCCGCGCCCGAAAGCCTAAGAAACATAACCACTGTTTAAGAAATTTGTAATTCAAAATTTAAAGAACAATGCTCAAAAATGTATGGACACCGTCCCCACTTTGTAGCACTTTAAGATATATGTTAATCGAAATTCGAAAGGTATTAGTCATCTCTCCATTTTATTGTATGACAGCAAAGCTGAAATGTGTATCCGAAAAAAGTTATATCGCCTTAAAGAAACCGAAATCAGTCACAATTATGTTGCTGTTTATTGTACTTTTTCGAAATTATAGCCAATAAAATACATAATTAACAGTGTAGAATGTAAGAAAAATATAAAAGATTATTTATTTATTTATTATTACGCGCCGTATATGCCCAATGACCCGATTTTATCTTTTTTGTGGGTACTACTTTACGCTGGGTGTTGGGTGGATGGCCCTCAACCTAAGACATTTAAGTGTCATGCCTCAGGGCACCCCCTGTGGGGCACGAACCTCGACCTGGACCGTCACCGACTAACAGGATGTGCGGAAGGCACGCTCTCTAGGAGCGAACGCGGCGCGTATTCCTGCCTTAGCGGCGAGGACGGAACCGCGGACGTGTTGTTGTGGCTTCGCGAGCCCTATGAACCCTACGTTGAGCGATCGCGATCCTATCACCCGGCTCTTTGAGAGCATGTCTAGGTCTGAAATTGTCTAAATGCCTTCCAATACCAAAGTACCACACGATATTGACGATATGCGCGCAGGCACCAACTGTTCTCATAGCAGTTAAGCACGAACAATAATATGCCTAAATGGCGTTTATATCCTGTGCGTTATTTATAACCAAATACCTGTAATAGGTCGCATTTGACCTATGTTTGGATAAAATTCGACCCCTCAAAAGAGTGCAATCTGCCGTGTTTATACCGTATTGGTTCATAATTGGGCTTGGAGTTGCACCAACTTCTATGTTGCAGACGCCGCCACGTAAATGTTCGCTAACATAGGAAGCTGCTAGTTTTAAGTGTGATATGTCCCCAAACTAAACAAAATAGTATTCTCGTTTGACAATTCAGGGAACGGTATATTTATGGACTCATCAGTTAATGTTCTGAACGCAGCCCGCTGCCTGTAACGTAGTTACCCAAGTCATTGTTGATGTGAATTCTGCGATAAATTCGTTCAACGACGTCTGTGGTATAGACAATGTCATGAAAAAGCTCCCTGGATGTATTGAGAAGCGCACCAGCAATTCGGTAGTATGTGAAGAGATAAGGAAGTGTTAATACACTTCCTCATCTCTTCATTCAATAATTTGAATACTACATTCCTGAACATTTTAAAATCACGTTTAATCTCCCGTTTATGGCATCAATGACCCAACGGACAAATTGTTACTAGATGGGATTTATTTGGTTCTTCATTCGAGAATCTGCGTCCAACGCCCTCAGCGAGTGGTTCTAGAAATGGAGGATAACAGTCAACCCCGAAAAGAGCCAAGCGTTGAATTTTCACAAGAAAAGGAGCCACAAAACTCTCTCGGCAGAGACACCAAAAGTCAAAAAGTTCGGCTTCCTGATCCCTTGGGCGAGGGAAGCCAAAAACCTTGGAGTCATACTCGACGATAAAATCTCACTCCGTCCCCACCTAAACATGGTTCGCAAGCGGGGCTCGTTTGTGATGGGACGGCTGCACTTACTCCTTCCAAGTTAGGATACATGAGACTTGTATTAGGCCAATCGTGACGTACAGTATGAGGACATTGATAATATGATTGGCTTTTAAAGAAAGACAGACAACAATGAGGAAGCGAGAAAGTGAGATTATAATTTATTGATGATTTTGAAATTGTATATTATGACGTTAACAATAAGTGCTATATTTTGTTGCACTGCAATGACTTTTTATCGAAGTGCAATGTTTCCGTCACCAGTGTCACTTAGTAACACATGATGAAACATACAATGTCAAATAGAAGTAAGAAGGGATTCAATCTTTTATAATTTCAACCTTATGCTGAACGCCATAAGATACATTTTAATGTGATAATTTTCAAAACTTATGCTAAAATTATTCAGCTATTTTCGGTAATCGGATGTACTTTTTTTGATTTGCTGTCTTTCTTTAAAAGCCAATCACATTATCAATGTCCCCATACTGTACGCGTGCGTAGTTTTTGCACACCTTAGGCCACATAGCAGGATCCATAAGTTACAAACAATTCAGAAAAGGTTCATGCGCAAAGCGACGGGAGCACCGCGGTTCACGCGTAACGAGGATCTCCACATCGACTCGAGTTGCCGACCATCCAGCAACACATGAAACTCTGTTCCCGTGGTCCCGTCGCTACTTTGAAATGGCTGCCACTCACCCCAACCAACTAGTGGTTGAGGCATCCGGGTACATCCCCTCTAGAATATTCAAAATTAGAAGACCTACATGCTCTCAAAGAGCCGGGTGATAGGATCGCGATCGCTCAACGTAGGGTTCATAGGGCTCGCGAAGCCACAACAACACGTCCGCGGTTCCGTCCTCGCCGCTAAGGTAGGAATACGCGCCGCGTTCGCTTCTAGAGAGCGTGCCTTCCGCACATCCTGTTAGTCGGTGACGGTCCAGGTCGAGGTTCGTGCCCCACAGGGGGTGCCCTGAGGCATGACACTTAAATGTCTTAGGTTGAGGGCCATCCACCCAACACCCAGCGTAAAGTAGTACCCACAAAAAAGATAAAATCGGGTCATTGGGCATATACGGCGCGTAATAATAAATAAATAAATAATCTTTTATATTTTTCTTATATTCTACACTGTTAATTATGTATTTTATTGGCTATAATTTCGAAAAAGTACAATAAACAGCAACATAATTGTGACTGATTTCGGTTTCTTTAAGGCGATATAACTTTTTTCGGATACACATTTGAGATTTGCTGTCATACAATAAAATGATCAAAATACTAAGGCCTTTCAATTAACATAGGTTTTAAAGTGCTACAAGCTGGGGACGTTTTGAGCATTGTTCTTTGTAGAAATCTTTTTTTGGCATAACAAATTTTCGTAATCAGTGGTTTTGTGACTTGTTAAGCCGTGGTTTATAGTTAGACCGTATTTTGTAATAAGGCTGTTTATGTTTATTAATATTAAGGACAAAAAAAATAGTATCAAGACCATTTTGACCAATTGAGTTAATATGTCTACGTATTATAGAAGACATCCCAAAGAAAATGTGTGCTCCAATTTTCAAGCTACATTGCACAATACAGTTTGCACGACGTTTTAACCCTTAACTGGTATTGGGGTCTAAATTGACCCCAAGAGCTTTTGTTTTTATTCCTAACTATGCAGTGTACGTAGTACATATTACCTCAATGATCAAGACCATTAATCCAATTTCCTCAGGATTGCCTACCACACAATTTCATTTCCCCTATACCAAGATGAGATTAGGTCTGCAAGAATGCATATTTTTTATTTAATTTGCTTACTCTTATTTTAAGTTCTGACATCCCAACTATTATTGTTATTTAATTCTATTTAATTTTTGACATTCAACAATACAAATTTTCCAAAACTGTCACATTAATATCTATTTTAATTAAATTGAAAAATTGTTAGAATTTAAGTATGTAATTAGTTTATAAGCAAATTTTGCATGCCCATGTAATGGCAAAACATGGAGGACTTATATATTTTAATCACCAATGTTATACTTACCTATGTTTGCAATGGATTAAATGAATATGAATATGAATATGAAGAAAAATAAAACTGAAAATAAATATTGCAATACGGAGCCGTTGCATCAATTTATTATAAGATATATAAATTACAACGATAAATAAGAAAACTGTTGTAAAAAAAATTGTAACCAGACAGCGAGCATTGTGATGAATTGTTTTTCAATTATAGTTTTATTGCAATGATGATAAATTGTAAACATCGTGTATGAAAGCGGGGTATAAACATAATAAAAAAATATTCGTTCAATAATATAATAATCGACTAACCTTATGTCAAAAATGATTTCTTTTGAACCGACTATTTCATTGAAACTATTTCAAGCTTGCTGTCATGACATCACTAGTTGTCGTTGTGAGAATCGTTGAGAAGCGTTTGCCTGCGACTGCGTAAAATTTAGATCGTGAATTCCTTTGTGCAATCGCGAATAAACTAATTAATTTAGCAATCCTTTCTCTAGTAAACACATTTCTATTAAATGGCAGACAAGAAAGGTATTTATGAAGTTGAATTATTATTTTCTTTGTTCTTTTACGTTTTGACATGTGTAACGTCATAGAAAGGTCTAGGAAGTACTGTTGTATGTTATTTAGATGATTATTTAATTGTAGGACGTTGATGTAATGATTCCGATACTTGAACGTAGTCTAAATCGGAATAAAAGTCCAATTTTAATGAGTAAGGCGCGGTAGATCGATAATCATGAGATACAAGATGGAGGACTACCCCTTACTCAAGGCGGGATTAAATATGTTCTAATTTTAGGTCCATTCATTGTTTATTTGATTTATAAGATCGTAAAACAGTCATAAATTAGTAATATATGACTTTAAATTACCATACAATAACTATTTATCTCTAGGAATTGCACATAGCAATAATTATGCTAAGTACATGAATTTTCAAGTGTATGGATTTTTTGCCCCAGTTTTCTGACCTAACGTTTTCAAGCAAATGCATTAAATATTATTACAGTTATTTGAAGCTAGTCTGTAGATGTGAAACAATTCTATTTTTGCAAAATTTTATTAAAAAATAAGATATAATTTTAGTTAAACATTTGTTAATTATTTTTTTGAATAAATATATTTAAAATATTTGGAAAACAGTGCTATACCTATTTTATGAAGCAGAAATGCTAGTTTAATAATTATTAAAACTAATAAGAATAATTAATTTTCTTTTTAGCATTGATTTAACGTTTATTAGTAATTACTATGCAACCTTGATGCCGTTACAAATGTCAGAACGTTTTAATTTTTATAAATTTTAGCTTTTTAGTATCAATATTATGAAATATTAAATGAAAACGCTGGCAGTTTAAACCAGTGTTATAAATTTATAGACCATATTCTATATGGTTACAGACTTATTTTTAAGTCTTGATTTTGGTCTACAGGAAAAGAATTTGCAGCAAAATAATTGAAATACCTTATATATCATTCTTTCCTGATGAGTCATGTCTGAATGCGAAAGCAACATTCAAAGCCAAGCTGCAATTATCATTTTTAACAATACTTGCAAGTAACCTATCCAGAAATCGAAGCCAATTATCAGATGTTGCTAAAACAAATATAAACAACACCATTTTTTTCTAAGTTGTCTTATATTTTGAAACCAAATATGCTTTGATTGTTGCTGACGCATTAGTCAATTGATCTATAAAAATAAACCTATAAGACATTAAAATAAAACTTAAAATTCTATGGACTGTTATATAAGGTAATTTCTCTAGGTATATAACAGTTTTGTCTCATGAGAGCAATACTGAAATGTGATGATAATACAAGTTACCCACACCCTCCCCGATCCCAGTCACCGCTCCCCCTCTACAGGAGCCACGAGTGCGTCGTCGCAGTCCTCGCGCGGCAGTCGACTAATCGCTATCATGTAATGAAATCACATAGAATTTTTCTTTCTTTATTTTTACTTTTTTTGGAAACATAGTTAAAGAGAGACAAATATGATATGTGCGTATCGACGTGTGGACGATCGTATGTGTTATTAATTCGATTGTAACCAGTTCATTCATGATTTGATTGCTGAAATTTGTTCTCCTAAATATATTTCAACCATGACCAAGAATTTACTAAAGAATTGCTTAAAACCATGTTATTACATAAAAAAAAAACAAGTTTCTGGCAGTCACATCTTTGTTTTTCTATATAAATTTGAGAAGAAATTATGTGTAATTATAGTCACAATTAATTATTTTGTTCGTCAATTATAAAATTTGTAATTAATTATTCACAAATCCAGACTGACTCGTTGACTTGAAGCTAAATGGTTGGCTGTACAGTAGATGTCTTTGCTTGATACTATATGTTATAGTGTTTGGTAGTCTCCTGGATTTCTGATTAATCGAATAACACATAATTCCTTATCAAATTTTTTAGTTAACCATGTCTTAAAAAAATAAGTTGTTCTAAGTATTAAAGTTCTGTCTAATACAAAAATATTTTAAAAATTTAATATGAGACAGTACTTATTCTTAACTATATGTGTCTTAGCTAATGTTAAATAATGTTTTTTTATTGTTTTTTTTTATTTTATAAAAATTTAGTTCACAGCTTATTTTTGTTACTTAACACTTAATTTTTAAGTTTTAATAATTACTGGTAAATTAAAAGCTGTTATTAATTTTCTTTTTACATTAAAAATAAAACTGGTAATTATTAATTTGTTGCTAGTTTGTGCACCTTACATAATAATGATGCAATATTTAAAAATGTATTTTTAATATAGATTATTTTTCAATTAAATATTGCCTTATTAAGAAGCTTCCCTATTATGTTTTAAATTTTATAAATAGGGATGTCTTGTTTGTTTTTATTTTTATTTGTTTCTACTATAGTATAAGTTGACTTTTTAGTAATAATGTTATAAAGAATAAATGATAAAAAAACACTTATAAAAATTATTTGCAATTTACATGTTATCACAAAGGTAAAAATGTAAATATATATTTGAAAAAAAAAAACAATAAGTAAATATATACATTTTATCATTTATTCTTTGTGTTGTTCTGGATTCACTAATATTTCAGAGTTCAGTTACAGTCACAGCACAAAAAGCTAGCTACATTTTGTTACTGACTATAGGACATAAATTTTACAGTCTACAATTTATATATTGTACAAATAAATATACATGTAAAAGTTGTGTCCGTCTATATAATAAGATTGTGTGTCTACTAATACTAACAGAAATAAATAAAAAATATCATACTATCTGATTTTCTAAATAACTATACTATTTTTTATTTATTTCACCGTCTGTTCAATTTATTTTGGCAGACTTTTCCATGTAAGGTGATGGTCAAATTGGCAGTAACGGTGGCA